>OZ038512.1:31425399-31710399 GCA_964036315.1 Acanthosepion esculentum
CACTAAACCATTATTATCTCAAAAGCAAAAACTTATAATTTCCTGGCTTTAAATAACATGCAATGTGTTGATAAGCCATAGAAAATAAATCGATCAATCATTAAAATCAATATAAAAATACATGAAAATATCACCTTGAAATTTATTCCGTTTGCTTTCACTTCTGCAAATAAAGAAGATGACCCATCATTTGCATGTGTAAATTTTGGTTGCCACAACTTTTAGTTAAACTAGGGGTAGGGTGCCACCGATTGTTCAAAAACTTTTCACACAAGAGAAATATGAAGAAGAACCTAAGATTCCACTTAGTGATCACAGAAAAAAAATATCCAAATCACACGGTTTTAAATTCCAAAGTGGAATTTCTTGATGATAAATGGGGTAAATTTTTTTATTCATAGATTTGGATACTGGGGGGCATCACAGGCAAAGGATGATGTTAGCCACTGAGACAGCAGAAGTTGCTTCAGGATGGCCGTGGATTAAAAGATAAAAGCCATTAGTGGAGTTGCGTTACCTGGACATATTGGAGCTTGATCAATCTTAGCTGATTTGCTTGAAAGTATTGTTGAAAGATCTGAAACACCCACTAGGCTTCAGGAAAATCACTGATAATGTGTCCAGGTGTTTCACAAGTAATGTATACAAGAAAGAGGATAACTGTCAAAATTTTAACCAAATTTTCTTTAGCTGAGAGGAATCTGTTAAGTGTAAATTTTCTAAATGCTTGGATTTTTTTAAACACTTCACTGCTTTTTCTATGAAAATTTCAAAATCCAGTATAGGAAGTGGATATCCCCTCCTCACATTGCTTTAAATTCCCACCTCTTCTTCGCTGTATATATCTCCCCTTCTCCTCGCTGTATATATTCCCCACCTCCTCGCTGTATATATCCCCCCCTCACTGTATATATTCCCCCATTCTTTTCGCTGTATATATTCCCCCTCTCCTCGCTGTATATATTCCCCCTCTCTCCTTGCTGTATATTCCCCCCACTTCTCCTCGCAGTATATATTCCCCCACTTCTCCTGGCTGTATATATTCCCCCCACTTCTCCTGGCTGTATATATTCCCCCCACTTCTCCTGGCTGTATATATTCCCCCCACTTCTCCTCGCTGTATATATTCCCCCCACTTCTCCTCGCTGTTTATATTTCCCCCCCACTTCTCCTCGCTGTATATATTCCCCACCTCCCCGCTCTATATATCCCCCCTCACTGTGTATATCCCCCCTCACTGTGTATATTCCCCCATTCTTTTTGCTGTATATATTCCCCCTCTCCTTGCTGTATATATCACCCCCTCTCCTCGCTGTATATATCACCCCCTCTCCTCGCAGTATATATTCCCCCACTTCTCCTAGCTGTATATATTCCCTCCCCACTTCTCCTAGCTGTATATATTCCCCCCACACTTCTCCTAGCTGTATATATTTCCCCCTTCTCCTAGCTGAATATTTTTTCTCACCTCTCTTGACTGTATCTTAATTTATTCAGTGCCAAAGAACATTAACATTTTTTGCTTCCTCTAAGCACCAAGTGGCATTAACGTTAAAGTAAAGTCGTCATTTTTTAAATACATTCTCTGTTTTCTTTTTGTTCATTGCACACTGATGTATCTAATAGTTCAACAATCTCCATTTATCTCTAACTCATATCAGCAGAAAGAAAATCCCTAAAATTGCAGATAGCAGAAGAATGTTGATAATGTGCAACCCATATTAGTGTTTAGATGCCAGAAACTCTCGTTTGTTTTTCATAATTTCTCTTGGCTTTCAGAATCAATGCTTTAGTGGAACAGGAAGTGAAGAGGCGTCTTTTTGAAGAGAAAGTTGAGCGTGAAAAACAAAGACGTATTGAAAAGGAACAAGAAAAGAAAGAACGAGATGAAGAAATCTCTCGGATACGAATGATGCACAGTCGTGAGTTGAAGCACCTTAAAGCTAAATATGAACGAAAGTGAGTTTAACATTTTCTTTTCCCACATTGATCTCCTGTCTTTAACACCCTTTTGCAAATTCAATATCTATGTATGTATGTATGGATGCATCTTTGAGGAACAATCTCTGTATAATGCTGTATTCAGTGAGATTTTAAACATACACTATCCAAAACCCAGACTGTTAAACCTTTAAAAAAATAATAAGCTTTATAAATTTTATCAAATATACAGGGTGTGGCAGAAATACCTCCCACATAATGGTAAGACATTAGCTAGAGGAAGACACCTTTGCCACTAATGTCTTGTGTCGGAGGTATTTCTGCTGTATCTTGTACCAGATAATTATATAACTAAGAAAAAAACACATTGAACATCAAATTAATCCTTTTATTAATTAAACAGTTTTTCTTCTCCAATTTTTCATTGCTTGTTAAGCCATTAACCTTTTGTTTAACTTGCTCAATATTATGAAGTTTTTGTTAGTTTTTTTTTTTGTTGTTTTTTATAATCATATCACCCCCTCCCCTGCAAGGCAGCAAAGCCACTAAGACACAAGGGATTACTAAATGTGAAAAAAAAAAAAAAGAGAAATATTATTAAGGAGTGAGAACAATAGAAGAGTAATCAAGAAGACAGTAGATAATGATTGACATTGTATTTAAATTTTTGAAGATCGAAGTTGGAGGGGAAGCTTGGAGCCAGAAGAGAGTTCCACAAGCGAGAAGTCCGAGAAAAGAAACTGTTAGCATAGAACTTACAGTTACATCTAGCTAATTCAACTGTGAATCCATGAGATGTTGATGCCAATTTAGTACTGGGCTTAAATTCATAAAGTCTAGGTACCATAGAGGAAAGCTCATTAGAACAATTACCATGAAAGTATTTATAGTAAAGGCACAGGGAGGCTACATTACAGTGGTAGAAAAGTGACTGAAGCCAAGATGCCAGGTCAGGAACAGTAATATTGCTGATTCTTCTTTGGATTTGTCAAGAATCTCTAAATATATAGCAGGAGCATTGGACCATATATGGCGGCAATATTCAAAGCATGGACGAATGGTAGACATATGAATATGTAAGATAGATTCAAGAGAGAAAAATTCTCTCACACATCACAGTAGAAGCATTATCACTACTATTATTTTACAAATTCTGTCTGGAAACGACCCCGTCATTTCATATTAAGGAAAAAGTAGTTTGTTTAAATAAAATGTAACACTGATATACTGTTCTTCTTCAAAATATTCCCTTTTGGATCACATGCACTTAGTGCAGGCTTACAGCCACATCATGTTGAAACACCAGTTCCTGTACAATCATCAAAGTTAAGCAATGTTGAGACTGTTCAGTACCTAGATGGGTAACCACTTGGGAATACCAGGTACTGTATGCTTGGATCTGCAGCTGGTGTAATGGATAATGGCTCAGAATTGTTAATCAGAGAGCTGAGTTTCAATTCCCATTGGGTTCGTTATATTTACTTGAACGCAAACATTCTTGAGAAAGGTATGAATCCATCTCTTCTCCCCTAGCTATGGATTAAATAGTAAGGCTTGTATCCCTAAACCTTTATTATCTCAAAAAAATTCTTACAATCTAAAAATATTTTCTGGTTTTAAATAAAACCTGTAAAGGGTTGATAATCCATAAAAAATCAATCAATCAATCAATCAAGATACTTAAGCAGCATCCTTTCCACTTTTTTGACAGTCTGCAAGGTCCTCTTCAGTATCCTCATCAGCTGCCTTGTTGTTTTCTCTTCTATCTCATCCACTGTCTGAAATCACTTCTTAACAGCAATTTTAGCTTTCAGAAAAACCTGAAGTTGCAGGGAGCAAAATCTGGACTATGAGTAGGTTTTCTGACATACCCTAAGAAAGACAATGTTTTGCTAATAGACCTTGCATGGTGATGAGTGGACAGTCAAGATACAAAAACATGACCAGATTCTTTCTGGATAGTGTGTGGAATCTCACAGATCTTCTGTCACTATCAATTGCTGAGTCTCTTTGGTTACAGCCACAGTATTTTGGGGGTTTCTGCTTGTTGAAAGTGTTCCAAAATGCAAATCACTGCCAACAGATTACCAGCCAACTTTGAACCATTATTACTATAACATTATTGAAGCTTTACTCATTTAATCTCCCCCCCGACAATTTTTTTTAATTCTTCAAATACGTTCTGTGGTATTCTGGACACTTGTCCACCTCCTCTGTAACGTATTTTCTCCCTTGTCTTTCTATTGATAACCTCCCTTGGTTCTCACTCTCCTGATGTAAAATGCATCTTGTTAGTTCATTAAAGTCTTGTTGCTGACTGAGTAACCCCATAGGAGAGTATCTGATAACACACGTGCAGTAAGGTCTCCTATAATTGGTTGCATATTTCCATCAAGGCTATGCAACTGGTTCTTGACAAAATGACTATCATTTCTGGATAGACCTTTTATTAGTAATTTTACTCCATCTTATTATTTTTGTTGTGGTTGAGCTTAAGCATTTTATTTCTAACTTGCTTGTCTTCTTCTTCTCCTGGTTAAAGATTCAGTGTTGTCAGTATGAAGTTATAGTTAAAAGTTGGCAAAAGCATTGTGACTTTGCTGCATAAATACAATTTGCAAAGTCCTCCTATATGGCAGTGAATGCTGGACAGTCTACTCACAAATGAAGAAGATATAATACACGCAATGTCAACGCAATGCCAAATGTAACTCAACGTTTATTGACAACCCTTTATCATTGATATGTCTATCACTTCTCAAGCCACACTCCCCGGCTCTGAGCTCTGCTACTCTCCTTATTTCCCGCTCAGTCACCAGCCAGTATCTTTGTTGAATAATTCTAACCTTATGGCTCATCCAGCTTTTCCTCCTCAGTTGAGGCCAGTGTGTCATCTCCATAGGCTTGATTCAGGTTTCCCAAAATCCTACAATATTTGATTGATGGCAACTTCTGAAGTTAGGCTGGAATAAGAACTCCTTCAATAAAATGCACAACACTGTTTATAATTGTAACAAGTTTATTGAATATAAAGGAAAAATCTGGTTGAATAAAATGTCCCTATTCGCTACTGCAAATCAAATACTCTACTGCAGAAGTGGTGATTTGGAGATTCTAGTCACAACTGTTAAAGTCATGTCCATTCAATTGACTCTCACTTTGTTCTTCAGTTATGAGCGTGTCTGTGTGTTCATTCAGGCCAATGAAAGTGCAGGTGTGTTTCCCGTGGGTGATGACTCCTTGTTAGACAAATTTCTGTCTGTCTGAGATGTCGCACTTATATAAACAACTCCTCCTCCAAAATTTGACATTGATATATCTAATTTCTCCACCCAACCATTTTACACCAATAAGACCTTGTTAAAAAATCATATAGTATTTTTTTTTTGTTTACTTAAACTCTTCCTAGGTGTCTTGCTGCAAAGATAATTGTTTCCTGGATGATCAACATAAACAACTTCTACATAAACCAGAACACGCATATTCTGAACAGATAACATAGTGTAAACAAACTACTGAATTTTAATTTCTCAAGACCTAAGAAATTTGGACAACACATTAATCATGTCTTCTTCTTATCAGCGGGAATTGCTTAGGGTTTGAAACTGATTTTGCTCAGTTTTACTGAATCTTGACTTGTGAGATGTGGGTTCAATTCTCCTTGGAACTGTTCTTAAATTCATTTTGTTATTTTAAAACATAATTTTTAATGCATTTGTTAATTTTCTTCTCAACCATTCAACCTACTCTCGTGAGAATTTTAATAATTATTATCCAATTTGTAGTCTCTACAAATCATTATCCTGCAATTTCATGTAATTAAATGTTTAAACAGGGTCAATGCCTTGTTATAAAGAAACTTGAAGCAACAGAAATGTGGTTCTGCAGAAAGATGTCCGAGAAGACTATGAACTGAACATGTGAGCAACAACAAAGTTTTAGATAAAAATGGAAACAAAAACGATAATTACATCAGGAAGAGACAGTTGAAATTTCTAGGGCATATAATGAGGAAAGAGAGCTTAGAAAATTTGATAGTCACAGGACATTGAAAGCAAAGACAGGAAAGCAACACATAACCTACCTGGCAAGCTTAAATAAATGGATAGTGGAACAAGGTTTAGGAGAGATAACAAAAAGACAAAATTTATTAAGAGCTACAAAGGACAGGAAATTGTGGAGAGCCACGATTGCAAATCTCCTGAAGGAACACGGCACATAGAAGAAGAATGAAATTGTAAAAAACTAAATTTTGATTAATTACAGAAAACATTCTGGGATTTTGCTCATTTTCATTTTTTTAAATTTGTTTTTTTATGGTAATGGGAATCATTTATTGTTTGGTACCAAATTTCTTTATTTTGGTAGTAATCACTTTTTAATTAAATCTACCAATAATTTAGTACTGAGTTCAATTCCAGCTTGATTCTATTCCACTCACTTCACACTAATGCCCTTGGAAAAGGCATGAATCCATCTTCCTCCAACTATGGGTTAAATATCAGAGTAGACTGAGTTTTCTTGCCTAGAAGTAGCAACCATTCTAGGAGAAAGAAGACTAAATTCAAAATCATCCTGAATAGGGATGTGTTCTGTCAGCTTATCTTGCCCATGACACACCATTGCTGCTGCAGCTACAGTAAAATATGGTGCATCTATGACCTTAATGGATTATCATACACACACACACACACACAATTTAAATTTGAATAATTCTATTAACCCAAAATATTTGAATTCTCTTGACTATTTCCCAATTTTGTTTCTCTTTCAAAGTTCCTTCCCAAACTGGTATTCTTATTTTGTCTTAATACTTTTCATTCAGTGATGGCCCGCTTCCTTCAACTGTGACTCCCACCAGATCCAATCCTTATGCAACTGTCATGGTAAGTTGACTTGCACTCATTCAAGCTTCAACCATGATTTCATTCATTTACCTGCTTTTTATATTGGCTAATGAAAATATTTATTTCGTTTATTAATTTAAAATGATAAAAAACTTTTTTTTTTTTTACTCGTTTCACCCCAATCAAAGCAATAAAGCCACTAAGACATGAGGGCGTTACTGAACCTGAAATATTAGGAAAAAAAGAAAAATGTTATTAAGAGGAGAAAAAAATAAAAGATAACAACTGACATTGCATTTAAATTTTTTAAAGATTGAAACTCACCAGAAAGCAAGAAGTTGGAAGAGAGTTCCACAAGCGAGAAGTGCAGTTTTTATTTTTGACATTAACTTTACTGCTTCATTTTGTAATCTTTCTTTCAGGAAATTTCATAATTATATTCTCTTAGAACTTCTTTTTACTTTCTTTTTTTTTTTTTTGTCTCAGCAAAGAACGACTGCACTCTTTCAAGAAATTTCCTGTTTTCAACATCTGTCTATATTTCTGAGATAAGGCAGTGTAACTATTTACATTGTTTGGACTGTTGTCCTCCTCTTTATTTCCATTTCAGCCATTGTGACTTGTGAGTTCAGTACCTGACCACAGCAGAGGGAACAAAAAAAAACTTGGAGAGTTATCAAGTGGAATTAACTCAAACTGAGATATCCAAAGGCATGGCACATGGAAATAGAATAATCTACCCCTGTGTACTAAATAAAGGGTTTGGTTCGAAATTACAAGAAATATCACCTGAAGAAGGCTAAAGTATATGATGGCCGAAATGTTGTGAATATGACAACAACAGTTTGAACAATGTAAATGGTCTAAATATTTAATGTCTTTTTATTAAAGAGAATTCAGTAAAGATGAAAATAAATGACAATTCTAAAGTCTAATGTCTGCTGAATTCAGTGAATAAATGAAAATTTCCCCATCCAAACCGGAACACATTTTAACTGAAATGTCTTGTCTAGCGTTATCATGAGAGAATATTATGCCCTATTCACTAAATTAATTTCCAACACTTTCCATTAATTAATGTTGTCTCATGGTGTCTCAGGAGCTCATGGTGGAGAGGTCCCTGCCATAAACACAGCATTACTTTCTTGGGTGTAGACCAGTGTTTGGCACATTTGATGGTGGTTCATTTCACTTGCCCCATCACTTCTTGCATTTCATACTGTTGTAATTCTTTATCACAATTTGCTTTAAAAAAATCATGCATGAAAAGATAGTCCCCTCGATTGTTGTCACTTATGTGGAAGCCACACCTCAAAGTGACTAACATAACCAGGCTGGTGCAAATACTTTTTTAACATTGATTTCGATATTTTAAAATCCATTGGCTTTCTCCAATGTCACACACAACATGGATTATTCTCATGTTTTTTGATTGGTATCACTGATTTTCCTGACCATGGAACCTCATTCAGTGAGAAATCTCCATTATAAAACTTTGCAAACCACTCTTTACACTTTTGTCAGTCACATTACCTTCTCCATAAACTGCACAAATCTCTTTTTGTAATCGAGTAGGTAGCATCTTTTTTAACATTTTTAAAAAAATTTTCTTCTATATTCAGTGCTAGGATCAATAAATAAAAATGTGCTATTTTTGACAACAATTTCATGAGATCTGTCACAAAAGCATCAAAAAGTTAATTAAAATTATTAATATATAAATTGGCTCCTAATGCCATCTAATAACAAAAACTGAGCAAGCTTTTTTGATGACTGAGCTATTTTCTATTTTATTTGTTATTCATCTAAATGCTGCTTTTAGCATTTGTCAAGTCTCTTCCTATTTATAGAATTAATATTATAATTTTTTGCAGATGCTAATTATCACACAGCTTCAAGGATTCTTTCTCAAGTCTTCCTATTAATTTTTTTAAGAAAAAAATTACCAACTTTGGAATTAACTTATAAATTATTTCCCTTTGAAAGAATTTTTTTTTCTTTTTCTGTCCGGGGGGGGGGGGGATCAGTTTATAATTAAAAATTACTCAGGAACTGGTGGCCTGGAAATTGCTTTATTCTTAAAGATAAAGGGTTTTTATAGTATTGTGCTAATAAAAAGTATGCTACAATGTACTGTTTTTGGTGTATTATGTTAAACACACACCCCTAGAGAAGTTTGATCAATATAGATAACTCTTGCATTTTTTTATCCACATACCTTTGTACAGAAAGAACGACTTAAAACAGAAAAGAAGCAATTTATATATTGTTAATAATTTCTTCTATTAAAAGACATAATTGAGGCATGAACATTAAATCAATGAAATTGTGAATTATTGCTTAAAATATAAAGAATAAAAAGTAACTTTAACTCATTTTTGTTGCATGTCTTAAAGCAAAATTATTTTTAATGATTTCTACTCATCCTTAAGGAAATAAAATTTAAATGACTTTGAATCCTTTTTATCTTTCATATATTCCATCAGCCGAATTATTTCCAAAGGAAAAAAAAGTTTTTCTAGGCATAATTCCCCATTATGATTTTTATTCTCTTTCTAAAATTTAAATGCTTGAAATTATTTTAAATGAAGTTTTTGAATTTTGTAAATCTCTTTGGTATTTGCAAACCCAGGTGCAATATTTGCTCATTTTTTAACAAAAGTGTGGAAACAGATTATAAAAAATAAAAATAAAATATATCTGAGATAGGAAATACAATTTTCTTTTTTCTTTAGTTTTTATAGAAACAATATCACTTTCCAACAAAAACTGACTTGAACAAGTAGATTAATTCAAAGAATTCTTAAGAATTCTATTTGCACTACTTATATTCAGACTATTGTCATAATCTTTGTTGTTACTATCACAATGTTTCCGCTGTTGTGCCCTCTGGCCTACCTCAGGGGTATATTGATCTAGATACCCTACAAGGAATTCAGAACCGAACTCTTTATTTAATAAAGGGGGTAAACTGTTCTCATTTCACTGCTCACATCTAGGGATATTGTCTAGTTCCTACTTTTATTTAGTACTGCCCAGTTATTGTTTACCCATTTCCATTGTGTGCAAGTCCACACTGCCTGACCCAGTGATTGAAGTTACAATCACTGCCAGCAAATTCACAAACCAACACTTTCATCCACTAGGCCACAATGGCCTAAATAATGATAGATCCTCATCTCAGAAATTCAGACAGAAATTAAGAATTCTAATATCAACTTTTAGGCATAGGCACTTTTTTGTTTTGTTTTTTATTTTTAAACTATCCAAGAATTTTACTTGTTTTTGTTTTAATTTTATATTTTAAATATTTGTTTAATGATGATGAGAATTGATTGACCATGTTTGGTACTTGTCCATTCCAGTCTCCAGATGCATTTACTCCAAGTTCCAACATGGAACTTAGAAGGAACAAATATGTGAGTCTCATTTGCATGAGAGCTTCTTCTTGCACTAATCTGGCTTTCATTTTTTTTTGTCTTAATTGAAATGAAACACTTTGTTTCTTTCTAATTTTTGCTTACCGAATTTTAATTTTGCCAACACTAACTAAAAAGTGAAATAATGTGGTAAATTATGGTATTTTTTTAATTGTATTTTAATTGTTAATACCTAAGGAAATGGTATTGCATGGATCTTATATTGGGCATTCTGCTTTGCAAAATAAATGGCTTTCTAGTGGAAAATTGAATTCTTATGGGTCAGTTATTATTATGCCTTTCCATTTTGGTTGTTATGCTTAGAATCTTTCAGTCATTGTAAGCTCTGTCCTTCTGTCATATTTGGTAACCTTGGAATTTTGAATGGTACCCTTTATTTAATCCAGAGTAAATTTGACTTCATTTTAAAAGCAATTATCTTGAAAACTACTAAACCTAAATGAAATTGAGCAGTTTATGTGTTAAACAAATTAGATGGGACCGATTCCGTAAGTGTTCAATATGTGCATTGCCTGTGACACGGCACCCGTCAAGTCAGTAATTAAGCTCTTGCTAAACATGCTGTAGCATGTCTCTGGTAACATTATCCAGAGTGAAAGTGATTCTCTGCTTGAGTTCATCAATGCTAGCAGGAAGAGGTGGAGGGACGTAGACCAGTCCCTTCACATATCCCCATAAAAAGAAATCACACGGGAACAGGTCCAGTGACCACTGCAGCCATTTCATCAGAAAACTGTCTTCATCTCCACCACACTCAATCCATCTTTCTGGCAGATCCTCATTGACATAAGCGGGTACTGTCCTCTTCCATTAAATATAAAATCTTGATGTGTTTCTATAGATTCTGTGAAAACTGGAAGTTATTTCAACAAGAATTGCCAAAATTATTGGCCTGCGAAATGATGTCAAATTTTGTTTGGTGGGGTACTCTGTATATGCAAATGATACCAAAATGTATGGGGCAACTCCAAATACAGGGGTTGGACAAAATAATTGAAACACTTGTTAAATTCAAACAAAATTTATTTAATATGGAGTTGGTCCTCCTTTAGCCTCATATACAGCTTTAATGCATCTAGGAATGGAATCATACAGCTTCCTGACTTCATCCAGAGCAATTTTCAGCCATTTTTCCATTCTGCTCCAGCTCTTTAAGACACAACAGTCGAGGATAGTGGCTCCTAACTTGTCGCTCCAAAATGCACCACAAATGTTCGATAATATTGATATCTGGAGATTGGGGAGGCCACTCCATGTATTCTAGCTCACTTTCATGCTCTTCATACCAATTCTTAACCACTCGAGCAGTATTGGAGCATTATCATCTTGGAAGATGCAGTCACCATCAGGGAATAAAATCTGGGCCATTGGAAGAACATGATCTCTCAAAGTGTTCAGGTAATCTTTGCTGTTGATTCTAACATACAGAGCAACTATTGGACCAAGACATTTCTATGATATGGTGGCCCAAACTATCACTGATCCACCTCCATGCTTCAATGTTGGAAGAAGGCAGTCAGGGTTGTAAGCTTCTTTGGGCTGCCTCCACACATAAACTCGCCCTGAAGTTGGGAAAAGAGAAAAACTGGACTCGTCTGAGAATATGATTTGCTTCCATTGGTCTGCAGATCAGGCATTGTGATCTCTGCACCACTTCAACCTCTTCTGAATGTTGCGAGTGGAGAAAAGAGGTTTCCTTATGGTGGCTCTTCCATGATATTCAGCCTTATGGAGCTCCCGACGAACAGTTTTAGTAGAAACTGGACTAATCAGATGATTATTCAACTCAGCAGTCACTTTGGCTGCAGTAGTCTGATGATTTTTTGCCACATTGCGTTTCAATGCATGTCGGTCCCTTTCAGTAAGTTTGCAAGTCCAGCCCAAATTGCTACGGTTGCTAGAGGTTTTGCCCTGTTTCTCGAATTGCGTCATAGTTCTTGATATGGTAGCTCTTGAAAAACCAAACAGTTCAGCAACCTTAGCTGCCATGTGAACTCCAACAATTTGCCCTTTTTCGAAGTCGGAGGGGTCACGCATTTAGCTTAAATTTTACTAAATTCTAAAAATAAATAAGGCAAAGACAGTAAATTAGATAAATAAACGTATTTACAATCGATATAACCTCCAATTATGAAGTTTTAGTTAAAGTTAATATAATAGATCTTTGAAATATAGGAGTGGAATTTGCACCTGTTCCAATTATTTTGTCCAACCCTTGTATCTTGATGACAAGTGACTTCTGGTCTTATTCTCACAGTTCAATGGGAGGAAAAGACTGGCTGATTATCCAAAACTAAACTCGTAAGATCTCATTACTCCTCCTCCCAACAGACACTAAACACTAATCCCGATGATGAGTCATACCCTCAAAATGGCTCCTTGTTTCAAACACCTACTGGGTCTAAAGCTCACTCCCAACCTGAAATGGAACGCATATATTTGTGCCATCACAAAAGAGGTTTAAAGAATATTTAGTTCCTTGTATTGCTCCTTGCTCTGTCTGTCAGATCAAACCAAGAATGAATTATTGCTACCATATTTGGGCTGGTGCTGTCTAATCTTCACTATCCACCCTCAACAGAATTCAAAAGCAATTATGAGGCTTTTGAGGAATTATTCTCTACCTTGCAACTATTAGCCGACAGACAAAACATTTGTAACATCTCAATACTCTATGGCAGATGTTTAGACAAGTTACATTCTTTCATATCACGAGCCTTGGACCTTCACATCTAGAACTTGCCATGCTGTGTTCATGCTGGCAAACCATCCCCATTCCCTTTGATAAGAAGCAAATTCCTCTTGGACAACTTCTTCCCTCAAACTTACTTTGTGGAACAAACTCCATAGACACTACTTCCCTGAAAACTACAATCATGGTCTCTCAAAGTTCAGGGTCAACCCATATCTATTCTCCTCTCTTACTCCCCCCTTTCCTTTCCACTACAATCTCACTCAGTAAGCCTCTATCTTAAGTGGCCTTTTGGCCTTGAATTGGATGAACTATCATTAAAAAAAAAAATAAAAGAATTGTGGGAGAGATTATTATTGTACTTTCTATGCTATGGGGAGATAACTCATACCAGTTAATTCTCACTATTTTGTTTGATATGATTTTTTTTCACATTACTCAACCCAGTCATAATCATCCATATTATCAACATTAATGCTGTAAAAAGATGATGATGATGATGATGATGATCCATTGCCACCCCACCCAATAATATAGGTCATCATAATGAAGTCAAGTAGGAAGATGCAAAACAATTTCTGGTTTGACTTGATCAATATAATCTTTTTCATTTGTTGCAATCTTTCTTCTTGTGTATTTCTTATGGTGCATTTTCCTATCTTGAAATCTTACACCACAACAACTATTTTATAGCATCTATTTGGAAGTCATTTACAAAGGGTATGGACAATATATATATATATATATATATATATGTATATTTCTTGAAATCTTACACCACAACAACTATTTTATAGCATCTATTTGGAAGTCATTTACAAAGGGTATGGACAATATATATATATATATATATATATATATGTATATTTCTTGAAATCTTACACCACAACAACTATTTTATAGCATCTATTTGGAAATCATTTACAAAGGGTATGGACAATATATATATATATATATATATATATATATGTATATTTCTTGAAATCTTACACCACAACAACTATTTTATAGCATCTATTTGGAAGTCATTTACAAAGGGTATAGACAAAAGTCTATGCTACATTATTTGTCCTATTCAAAATCCTAATTAGGTGACTGAATACAGTGGATAAGAGAAAAAAGCCAGGTGTAATAGAACTAAAATGTCATTATAACAACCAAAATGAACTCAAACAAACATATAATGGTAATAAGTAAATCTTATATAAAGGTGTCAATTGGTAAGCAAAAGTCTTTATGCCCAAACACTGGCACTTCATGATATTTATTTTTTTTAACACACACACATGCACACACACGCACACAGAAGTAAATCTCAAAACCTAAATAATCCATATAGTGTGCAACCTCAATTTCATGGACTAATCGGGAGAGGATCATCTGTTTGTCCATTAATTTGAAGCACTTTTTTTCATGACCTAAAAACACCCAGTACAGTACAAAATTATTGTAAATAAATGTAAATACAGTATATATGTATGTCTATTTTATTTTTAAGTTACTATATACCTTTAAATAAAGTTTTAAAGTTTACCTAAACTTACCTTTAAACTTTGCTGCGATGGTCTAATATTGCCATGAAAGTGCTGTGATCATATGGTGGAGCCCCACAGTAGCAATTACTGGAAGTCAAGGAACTCCTCCAAAGCAGTGCTGGTGCATGGGAGGGGTGATAATGGCATGCTGGTGGGAGAAAGTTGTGGTGGTGGCAAGTTGGGGTTGCTTTCATGAGTCACCTGTTTGAGCTGGAAGAACAAATCCACTTTGATACTGTTCGCAAATTGTCAATTCCTTTAATGTTCAAAGGTGTTGATTATATGCCTTAATTTACCGATTCTTGGTCACATCAACAAAATTTAGGGGGGTATCTACAGAATCATGCCCGTTAGACATTCTTGGTCATTCCACCACCTCTTCTTCTGAATCACTGCTGCTAGTGAAGGGCTTGACAAAAAAACAATACTATATATTGTACCTGTTCATGTGTGTACACGACAAGCACTCAAGTCAACAACAGTGGCTATTTCCGGAACTACCAGTCTCTGTTGATTGCACCAGTAAACAACAGCAGCCAAATCTGGAACTAACTGACTAACATTTCTGTGGCGCTTGTCCATTAAATCTGGAGTTCATTGGTTCCGGGACTGTTAATTCAAGGTTTTTACTGTATATGAAAGCAAAGGGATTTCTATCCTGTTAAAGATCTGAGGAAGAATTCAATAAGCATGGCAATATTAGATTTACAGTTCTAACAAACTTCCTATATGAAACAATGTCGTTATTATTAATTTATGGCTAGTCTTCTTTACATCTGCTTTCTGTTGCTTTTTATCACAACTCTTGTATCTTGTACTTTGATTCTGTGACTTTTTTTAAGTCAGTGGAATTGATGGTAAATAAAGTAGAATTTCAATTCACACAGGTGGTTCGTTCTTTATTTCAAATCCACCCTCCTTGCTTAATGATTGTAGAATAATGACCTGAAAGTCACAATAAAGAGACAACAGATAGAAGATGCAAGAAACACTCATAGGGAATGAATAATAATAATAATAATGACAATGCTTCATCTGAGGAAATTAAAACTAAAAATGACAAACCCAAAATGAATAATACTGAAACATTTCTTCATCAAATATTAACTAAAATAATTTTTTTAAAATTGTTCTTTTCTACTTTGCTTTAATATTGCAAGAAGGATAAGCTTACAAATAAGTGTGAATCAATACGCATAAACTGACAAAGTTCTTAGCAAAATTTTGATATGAAATTTTCTCTGTATAATGTTTGATCTGAGTGATTAATAAAAACTGATTACATTTTCTTGAAAAATAAATATTTCTTGCATAAAATTAATGCCCTTTTTTTCATTAAGTTACTGACTTGTTTCTATATATGGGCACGTGGCCGAGGGGGTTGCATTTGCTTTCTGACTATGAGACCCAGGTTCAAATCTCACCAGGGTCGATTTTTTATCAGTCTGGATGAGACGATCCCAGCGTGCAGCACCTTTGGAAAGTGCCTGTAAACCATACCACGAGTTGACCCAATCCTTGTGAGTGAAATTGGGTAGTGTAAGCGATCTGGTATTGCAAAGGAAATATTTGTCGCAGATTACTTCCACAACGCAGAGAATAAATCACTAAGTTCAGACTTGAACATCGGGGGCAGAAAGAAATGCCGAAAACTTGATTCGCAGGTAATATCTCACGAATCACAATGCACGCAAGCAATCAGAAAAATAACTCCCTCTCCAGCAAATATGGTAGCCAAAATACCCCCATTCTCAGATTCGAGAACACCAACTGCTTTTATTGGCCAAGCATTTTTTCCATTTGCCGACAGCTGGGAGAGGGCGTTCAATTTTTGCATATCAAAATACTTTTACGGCGACTACTGCGACGGACTTGTTTTTTAATTTAAGTATTCCGTCTTCAGCATGTCATGTGGAATACGTGCCCTTTTCTTTTTTTGGTAAGTAATTTTCTTTTTCGCCACATTTTCCGTCGTAGGATACACGCGACACGTTGTCGCTTGCTTTGACGAGGTAAGTCACTGTTTTCTTTGCTATAGGTAGATGGAACCCTTGGGGTGCTGTCGGTGGTTGTGCTAGCACAAAGTCACAAGTCATCGTGACCGAGAGTTTTAGCATGCTGGCCTTGTTCAGACAGTTGATCACACTAGATAATATGCTCTCTCCCAGAAACTGTAACTAAGGTCCACTCAGCATCATTGCAGTATAAACCACAGGTGGGCTCCATAGGTGTTGAACAATCACAAATGTACCTGAGCAGGAGTCTGCACTAGGGATTAGCTAGCCGCCCCAGTAGAGGGGCATCATCAGATACGAGTGGCCAGCCACTAATATATATATATATATAATATCATTTACATTGTTTGAACTGTTGTCCTCATCTTCATTGCCATATTCACAACATCATTTCAGCAGTTGTATGCGCCGGCCTTCTTCAGGTAATTGGAACCCTTTATTTGGTCCACTGAGGTAGATTGTTCTAGTTCAACATGTTATGTCTCTTCAAGATATCTCAGTATCAGTTTAATTCATCTCTCCATGTTTTTTTTTCACCTCATCTGTAGCCAGGTATTGAACTCACAATTTTTCCTATGATTTGAGCATGTGCTCTTTTCTAATATCAGTGTGTAGTATCTTTTCATTCTGCCTCAGGTTAAATGGTTGTTCCTCTGTACTCCTGCCTCGGTTTAGAGCTAGGTGGTCTGTGAAAAACACACACAACTGCACATAACAGAGCTACAATTTATACTAAGAATAAATATACATTTATTCCTCAACATTTGGTGCGATGTTTTATGCACATCACAATTGTCAGGCACAAACTGAAAATTCGGTATTGTAAAATTTTAATATTAATAATTATAAGCTACTGTAAACATAGGGAGCAGGATATTTACTTATATAAAAATATGTGTGTGTGTGTGTGTGTGTGAAAAAATTTAAAAACATGGATTGAATACAAAAAACAAGTACAGACACATACACACACAAGGCCAACACCAAGCATATATGATAAATTATTGAACAAGAGATGCTGGTAAACTTAAATTTAAAATTCCCAGCATCTCTTGTTCCTGCATGGGTAGTCTGATAATGTCTTAAAAGAGTCTGGCATTAAAAAATTATTAATTTTATTTAAAAAGCAGTTGCATAACTCCACACAGAACAATCCTTGAAAACAAATGAGCAACATTTGAAAGTACTGGGGGGGGGGGGGGATAATATAAAATAAAAGTTAATATGATTTTGGCAAATTTACCGATAACACAAAACCGCTTATTCAGAAATTTGAAAGATTTTATAAAAACAATTGATAGAACTTGTCCATATAATTTAACCAAACATGTTTGAGAGAATTCTTGCTGCTGAAATACACCTTATAACTTTTTGCCTTTCTAGACATTTACATCATAGTAAAATGTAACAATACGATTTCTGGCACATCATTAGGAGATAAATAGATAGATACTTTTTTTTTTCTTTTTTTAAGTGAATTTAATTACCAGAGTTTTCAGGATTCCTATCTCCAGCCCACTGAATTGGCAAACATAAAATTTTGTTAGCGATTTCAGATAATCATAAAAGTAGACTCCTTTGAAAAACTGACCACCTATCCAACTTTTGGGTGGTCTCTTTTTCTGGAACACAAGTGGCCGGATAGGGGGGGCAGGTGGTGTCTATATAATGAGTAGTCAGTGACGGGCAGTAAGTGAGGAAGAGACCAGTAAGCAGTTGAGGAGTCAGCAGTTGCCTAGATGATCAGTAAATGTAAAGGTCCTCTTTCTGTGGTCAGAATTTAGTAAGATAGCAGTTCACCTTCTTGAAGCCGAAGGAAGACAATACCGTAGTTAAGTGAGAAATTGTATTGTTTGTTAATGAGACAAACCATTGATCATATCTAGCCAGGTGTATATATGCATATAACCAACCTTGGATGTCATCACAGTTGTGCAGTGATGGACATGCAGAAGGCATTATCACAAAAAAGACTTAGTCAATACTAAACAAAACAATAAGTTAAAGTCTGAACGAGAAATTTACTCCAGCGCGTATAATAATTGTCACAAAAATACATAGGAGAAACCTCAAGGAGTCTAAATAAAAGATTATATGAACACAAAACAGACATTTTACAAAACAATATGTCAAATGCATTGGTTGCACGTCGTAACAAGACTGACCACAATTTTGACATAAAAAACGCTTCTCTTATCAAAGGAGAAAATAATTCATTATGATGTAAATGTCTAGAGAGTGCCTTGATTGCAAGGTCATCTACAGTAAATTTTCACCCTGTCTCTTACAACATTTCACCATTTCTGGCAGATCTACTATTATCGCAGTGTGGGATACCTACTAACAAAAGTGACTGAAAGAAAAAGATAAAAACTCCAAATGAATTCAGATATAAAAAAAAAATTTTTTTAAATCTCCAGCACCCTTTGTTTGTGCAGATATGTAGTCCCACCAACTTAACGAATTTAGTTTAAGTCCTGAAGGACAAAATATGTCACAAGAAAACTTTTTCCACTTTGTCATTCAATTTCCCCAATACTATTTTTGATATATAAAAAATATATTATCTCATATATATATATATATATATATATATATATGTATATATAGTCATCCACCAACAAACTGTTTTGCTGTATCACAGCTCATCAGTCTGGCTAGACAACCAATCGTTTCAGGCTGGGACTGAAAAAAAAACAACCGATATAGTATCAGTCAGAGACTCTAACCCCTAGGCCATCAATGCCAGACAGAGAGAAAGGCAAATTTTTGTGTATTTATTTTTTGATAAACACACCAATCACTTAGAGAACTCAATCGCTAGGAAAGTCTTGCATTATCATCAGTAATAGTGATATATATATATATATATATATATATATATATATATATATATATATATATATATATATATATATATGCCATTTTTAATGAGTTTTCCTATAGAAATGTATTGAAAATCAAGAAGGAATTGTTCGTGGTCAGCCAGTAATGAAAACATGAAGACTAGGGTTGTTATATGTATAATTAATGACATTTGATGATGAGATGTAAAGAGAATGTTTACTTTATAGTTTTATCACTTTATCATTTTTTTTTTTAGTGGATACTCATATTTATTTATTTATTGAACAGTAGACTTTCATTTACTGGCCTAAAACATGTCTGATCTAATAACATTTTCCTTCTGCCCAGCGGGATGCAGGTTCAAATCTTGCTGGAAAGTGCATATTTTTCTTTAGGAAGATTTCTTGAATATTCGGGCCAGTAGATGAAAATAAATATACTGCTTAATAAATATACGGAGTGTCTACTCAAATATGAGCGTCCACTAAAAATAATGTTTAATGTGATAAAATCTGTCGGATTAACAATTAAAAAATCCATTTCTTTAGAAAATGTTTTTTGTACAAATATAAAGTTTTATTTTTTAAAATAAAAAAAAAATACTATCAATGAATAACTGCTTTTTTTTTTTTTTTTTTTGCTTTTTTTTTTTTTTAAATTTTAGATCCAGGGCCTTGAAGAAACATTTTTATTACAAATATAATAATCACTTTCTATATCAATTTCTCTATGACTTTGGGAGCTTTGATGAATTAAAAACAAAATAGAAGTTGAATTGGATCATTTTTGCTTTTTTGTCTTTCAGCCATCATCGCCTGACATCTATACTGGCCACAACTCAAAACAAAGTGCCATACATGTGTACATTCCGACATTTATGCTGAGGGGCTACAATTCCGATACTCATTATGAGTATGAAGTCAAGGTAGGCCTACAGCTTTAATATTGACCTCATCAGACACAAAAGAAAGGACATCTTCTATGTGCCGTATCTCTTCATGACATAGGCAACCATGGCACTCTAAAACCACCTGCCCCCCCCCCCCCTATTTCTCTTTCATTTCGCTGCAAGCAAGGCAATAAGTCCACTAAGACGCAACGGGTTACTGAGTGTTAAAACATCTGAGAAAAAAAAAAACATTATTAAAGAGAGAGGTTGTTAAAAGAACAGGATTCAAGAAAGTATTGCATTTAAAATTTTTGATCAATTTTGACTGGAAAGCAAGAATCCGGAAGAAAATTCTACAAGCGAGAAGTGCAAGTGATGAAACTGTTAGCATAGAACTTACAGTTACATATCTCCATTTCAATTGTAAAATGATGAGACCTAACTGCCAATCTAGTAATTCACTTAAATTGTAAAATCAAAATACCAAAGAGGAAAGCTCATCAGAACAATTACCTTGAAATCACCATGTAGATTTTAGCAGCATTTATCCCTTTGCGAAGAATCTCCCCCCTCTATTCCGCCATTCATTCACACAAACTCATCAGGTGGACTGCTGCTTTCCTCTGTCTCTTTTGCCTTTGATGTCCTGTGAGTGTCAAATTCTTCAAGCCTGCCTTCCTCATTATGTGTCCAATTTCAACTGTCTCTTTCTGATTCTAAATATAAGTATGAAGGTTAGTCCTTTCTTCTTGCTTTCTTTTACTTACCTTGTCTAAGAGGTTCTATAGCTTTCCTGCCATTAACACAGTTTCATCTACATATCTTATATTGTTAAGATTGTGCCTATTGATAATAAATGTTAGTTTGGGTCTCCAGCCCTCTTAGGATAGCATGACTGTAGAAGCTGAATAAATCCAGTGAGAAGACACATCCTTACACCCTAGGAATGTGTAATCATTGTGCCCTCAAAAAATAGTGTATCAAAAGAACAGTTATACCTTTGACAGTTCTATTACATTATGCACTTTTGAGTTTCTCAGCAATGTTTATTGTTTTAAAAATCGATGATTAGAATTTTAATAAACCACACACATATATAAGTTGATTTTTATACATTGAAAATTGACAAAAAAAGATATTAAACACCATTTATTAGATTGCTTATTTACAAGAAGAATTTTATATTTACAGAATTCTAAATATATATATGAACCAACTATAATGAAATATTTATTAATAACCATTTTATAAAGAAACAAATGTGAAAAGAAATTTTTTTATTCATAAATTTATAAAAATGTCTCTGAACAGAAAAATTTAAATAAACACATAGTGATGAGCATCTGTAATTATAAATTTTGAAAAAATGCATTTTTTGGTCATTACTTTCATTTGGTCTTGCCACATAAGTTTGCTAAATTAGGTTGAGAGCATCTCTTCATCTGAAGTAAACATTCTTTTAATTATAGATTTTTAGATGAGACCACAAAGAGTCAATATTTTGAGTGTGTATCTCCTTATTCAATATATTCGGATAAAGTTTTCCTTGTGTTTAGATACAGAATGTCTGTAATTACAAAAGCTTGTTTTCATAGTTATTTATAAAATGGTAAATAATAAATATTGCATTGTTGTTGGTCTACATATTTTGATAATTTGATAATTTTTTTATAAATTTTTTAATAAAAAGATTTCTTTTCAAATTTGTTTCTTTATAAAAAGTAAATAATAAACATCTCATTTTACTTGGATCACAGATTTTTATAATCTTGTAAACAAACATTGGCGAGAGAGTCAAAACTGTATAAAGCAATAATGGTGTCAAGAGAATAACCACACCCTTTTAGCACATCATTTTTTGGGGCAGGCAAATGGTTACTGCTCTATATAATCACTTTCTATATCAATTTCTCTATGATTTTGGGAGCCTTTCATTTTTGATGAGTTACAAACTATTAGAAGTTAAACATTGCCTACACTCCGGAAGTAGTGTCTGTTACCACTGCTGCAAATTAGGAGGGGTTACTACTATTATGAGTGTGTGATTTTTGTTATAGTACTAAAAGAAAAAGTGTAACAAATTACTGTAACTTTAAGTATCTCACTCCAAATTGTTGCAGAGGAATCATCCGGGTTAATGCTGAAAATGAATTATGAAGAAAAACATGAAACGGGAAACACAACAGGATATTGAGTTGAAACCTAATTCTTTTTTATGTAATTATCTGTTGGTTATAAATTACCAGATGTCTTTGGTGTCTATTAAATTAATAGATTACCAGATGTCTTTGGTGTCTATTAAATTGTGACATGTGACACACTACATAAATGCTTTTGTATTGTAATTATTTGTTTGTATTACATATTCTCTTTTTTGCGTTTAGCTTGAATGTCTTTGTCTCAAATTCTTTTGAGGATTAAACTGAGAAACCAGTAATGAGATTTGGAGATTGGTTTTTCTTAGTTTTGTAGTAGTCAAATTTTTAAATCTGTTGTCTTTGGGAATCAAAAGTCCTACTGCTTTCTCTAGTAGGTAAGTGGACACTAATTTTAGTTTCACACAGATTTTGACAGTAGAAGAAAGGAAAGGTTTTCTATCTTTAGTTGTGATGAAATATCACTAAGAGACCACTATACCCCTTTCTATTTTTATATACTGTTATACCGTAAAATATAGACTAAAGTGGGTATGTGCCAATCCATATAAATACAGTAGAATATACTGTATATGGTAGTCATTTGGATTCACTTGGGATTCACCTTGATTCACTTCTAGCTCACCACTAGCAGTTGATTACTTACTACATGTCACTGGCAAATCTTGTATGTTGTTTCTGTAATAAATATTATCATTCCATTTCCAACCTTCGTTTTGGTTATTCTTATTCAGTAACCTTTTCCTAGGTTACAACATATACCTACTCATTTCATTTTCTATTTGTATGCAAGTGGCATGTTCACAGTATAAGCTTGGGATTATTCTAACATTCTTCCCTAATAGAGAAAGTTTTCCTAACAGTTGAAATAGGTCTTTTGCGTAATCTATATGACATTTGTATTGCTCTCTCTCTCTCTGATGTCATTCTGGTTACAAATATTGCATTTCTTGTTCCATAGAAAGAAGCATAACACTTCATCCCACCTAACCTGAAATATGGGAACCTATCAAAAGGATTTTCACTTTCAATCTCTTCAGAGCTCCTGCATGAGTCTTATGTAATCTATCTTTCAATCATCTTATCACTTCTGAATATTTTCAAGTGCTGATGGAGTTTTTCTCTACTTTGCATTTTAGAAGCATAATAATTGATAACTCCTTGTCATCCACTTCTGAGCATGATTCCAAGAGACATGTCATCACTTAAAATACTCAAACAAGTTTTGGATATTCTTCGTTTCTGTGCCATGTCCCTTCAGGACATAGGTGGTCACAGCCCGCCACAATTTCCTATCCTTTGTAACTCTAAGTAAGGTTTGTCTTTTTGTTATACCTCTCAATCCTTGTTTTGCCATTCATTTACACAAAATCATTAGGTAGATTACTTACTAGATTTCCTCTGTCCCTCTTGCCTTCAATGTGTCTTTTGAGTGTCAGATTCTCTAAACCTTCTTTTTCATTATGGGTCTTAGAAGTTTCAACTCTCTTTCTGATTCTAAGTATAAGCATCCTTTTTGTTTCTAGTTTCCTTAAAACTTCCTTATTACTCGCATGTTCAGTCCATTGTATTCTCAGCATCCTTCTGTAGAACCACATATCTGTTGCTTCAAGTCCTCTTTTTCATCTGTGAGGACTTTGTCCAACATTCAGTACCATATAAGAGGATTGATATTATATAACAGTTCAGTAGTCTTTTCTTTGTTTCTAATGAAATTTTCCTGTTTCTTAATACTTTGCTTAGCTTTTGGGCATTACAGTTAGATTTTGTTTTATTTCACTCTACTTCTAGAATACTGCAAACAGTTTTATTGGCCTTGGGAACCAGGTTAAAATAAATAAAACCAGAATCATAGTCTCCCATGATAACCCCTGAAAAAAAAATGTAAAGCTGATTTTACAAAATAGGTCAAGCTTTCCCTAACCTCCCCCTCCAAACACGCACAAACACATGTTGATAAGATAAATAGGGGGGGGGAGTTATCAATTTGTCCTACTTTTTTAAATCACTATTTCAAATACCAAGCCAAAGAATGTTTTGGTATTTGGAAGTGTTAAATAAACATCTGTCTATATTTCTGAAATGAGGTATTGTAACTATTTAGACTATTTACACTATTGTTCAAACTGTTGTCATCATCTTTACTGCCACATTCAGGACATTACATCCGTTGTATGCTCCAACCTTCATCAGGTGATATTTGTTGAAATTAGGTTCTCGGCTAAAAGAAAGCAGTAACTCCTCCCACCAACAACCAAACAAAAATTTATTTTTTTTTAGTAGTGAAATTACCAGCAATACATTTTTATAAAAAAAATTATTACCAATAATACATTTTTATAGTAAGATGACCAGCAATACATTTTTATAGAAAATGACCAATAATACATTTTATAGTAGAATTACCAACAATAATTTTTATAGAAAAAGGACAATCAACATAACACTAAAAAAAAATGTAATAATGCTTTTTATAATGAAATTACCAGTAATATATTTTCATTAAAAAAATTACCAACAATACATTTTATGATCTACAAACTATATATCTAGAAAAAAAAAACATACATTTACCTTGAAAGTATAAAATTATGTACAAAATATTTGGATTTCTGCATTAAATGACCCATAGAGATGTTGATATGCTGCTAAATGAAATCAATCAATCAAAGGCTTCTAATTTTTTTTAATTTTAGTTTTCTTTTTTAATCACTTATTTTTTTTTTTTTTTCATTCTTAGATTGTTATTGGAGATGAAAACTGGTCAGTGTTTCGTCGATACAGTCGATTCAGACAACTGCACACAGATATGAAGATTCGTTATGCTGAGGTGAGTGATTTTGTTGTATGTGCACCTGATTTTCACCTGTTCTTTTGAGAGAGAAACCAAAATCAGATTATGATTGTTACACTCTTTTATATAGAAGAATCAATATGTAAAGAATTTTTTTTTTTTTTTGTGGCTTATTTCAGAGAAGGCTTAGAAATATTTCTGGAAAATGAAGAGGTCAGAATTGGAAACGTTCATTTATGTGTTAGCCACATTTAATAGCATATAATCAATTGAATATAGAATTGTTTTTCTAAAGTTTTGAGAATACCTTCTTAATTCCATATACAACTCTGTCAACAAGGCTTAGAATTCACCAACTACATTACCTGCAAAAGGGGTAAGTAGCTCACACACAGACACATTCAAAAACAGCCACCTTTTGGATGGATACTTACAAACACGGGTATAAACTTAATTAATATGTACCATTTTTAACACTAATGTAAACCAAACACTATAATTTTTTTACCCTATAAGACAAAGTTGTTAAATTAACCAACCTAACTTATTCCATTAAAGCAATAAAAGCAAATATATTAAAAAACAATTCATAACAAAAAATGGGTGTAACAAAAAATATATAAATTAGTAATTAGTAATACCAAAATAAAATACAGCTAAAGCGGTTTATCGGTCCTCTTGCATCAGAGAAAAAAAATGTGTGCAGCAACTAAAAAAAAATATGACATTAAAAGCTAATTACCTTTAAGCCTACCAACCACTCTTTCTGCTTACAGAGAGATGGTTGGTAGGACTTAATATACACTGATTTTGAAACTTTCATGCAATAATTGGAATAAGCCCTACTCAGTACTGAAATCATGCCCAGGCTCTAAGACCAGGTACAATGCTGGTTTTGAATCGAATATTCAGTTATTGCTGAACTTGATACATTAACACACTTTGGTAAATTGTCCACCTTTCCCTTGTAAATATTAGCTGATTCATATTCCAACCTTTGGACTGTTCCACCTATATAGCATCACAATGACATCTGAATTTGTGAATTATAGAATTAATATGATGGCTAGGCACAGCATCCTTCTGAATTGCTTTCAACATAAAGTGGGCACTAAAAACTATATTCGGATTGGCAGAAAAATAACAGCTTCTTACATCAACTGAAATCTGCTTAGTTAGTTGGTTGACTGCTTTTGTTTAGCAGCATATCAACTGCTAATGGGTTACTTAATGCCGAAGTCTAAATATTTTGCATACAATTTTAATTATATTTTTGAAGATAATAATGATTTAGTGAAACAAGTCTTAACCCATATCAGAGATGGAGAAGAGGTAGATTCATACCTTTCCCAAGGTGCATAAGTTAATATAACAAACCCAACCAGAATTGGAACTCAGCTCTCCAATTAACAATTCTGAGCTGTTATCCATTACACCACCATCAAATCTAAATTTACAGCACCTAGTACTCCCAAGCAGTCACCCATCTAGGTACTGACCAGGTTCTATATTTCTTAACTTTGCTGATTGTATGGCAACCAGTGTTTCAACATGATGTGGTCATAAGCCTGAAATTTGCTTAGCAAATCTCACATTCTGCCCACTAATCTAACTTAGTCTGCATCTGAGTTATTGTTGCAGTTATTAACACATTTAAGCACATACATCTTTTTAGCTGTCTTTGTAAATTGTCTTGACCACATACAATATGCACCTAATGATGGCTGAAGAATCAGTCCAAATCTGTGTAAACAAAGACAAAAACAGTTGGCAGGCTAATAATCTGTCAGTCACACTTATATTATTTCCTGACTGCCGACAATCCCTTTCTTCCCGAGTTGTGAGGCTGTTGTATCTCACGTTTCCGAGATAACACAGATAAATAAATAAGGAAAACAAACTTGTAGGTAAATAATGAAATAGGCTTACTACATGAAAGTACACTTAGCAATTGACCTAATTCTAACTTGGTATTTACCCAAGTGCTCCACAGAGCAGGATGATGTACAAGGCCAGTTTTTCCGAGTCTAGGCAAAAATTTCCCATGGAGAACATAATAACGAGATCGGGTTTGTCTACCTCCCCAAACGAGACTTTTCCTTCGGCATAGCCTCATCTGGATTCCTCTCTGCCTGATGGCAGAGAATTTGACAAGCACTAAGAGTACAGTGCACAGCTAAGACCTAATGCTAACTCTCCTCAACTTTGCTTATTTATATAAATGGATGATTCCATTCATTTATGTCCTATATAACAGATGCACACCATTCATATTGTGTTCTAAACTTGGGAAAATAAATTCTAAGTTAAAAAAAATTGCAAAAAAAATTCATTATCATCAAATTTTTTTCCTACCAGCAGAACATTTTTTTTTTTTTTTAAATTATATCACCCCCTGCAAAGCAGTAGAGTGACTAAAGACACAAGGGGTTACTGAGAAATAAAGAAGAAAGAATAATAAATTAGAGAAACATTATTAAAGACTGAGAACAATAAAAGAAGAGTAATCAAGAGGACAGTAGATAACAACTGATATTGCATTTAAATTTTTGAAGTTCAAAGTTGGCTGGAAAGCAGAGAACCGGAAAAGAGTTCCACAGGCAAGAAGTGCAAGAGAAGAAACTGTTAGCATCTGCTCTTTTCACAGATATAAATCCTAAATCTGATTCCTTGATGATGAACTTCTACATCATTGAATTCAACCTTTTTTACTTGTTGGCACACTTGTAGAATAACTAAAATGCAGAGGCTCACTTTAAATTTTAATAAGGAAACATTAGTCAAGAAATTTGAAAATATGAAATTTTAGTTTAACATTCCCAAAGAAGATTAGTGGTACAGTTTTCATTTAAAGAGGCTTATAAAGAATTGGCTGTTTTTCTAGAGAGGCCGATAATGACTGATTTAAATCCCTTGAGAAAGGCAAAAGGAAAAGGATTATCCACTCTTTAAAGATTAAGGAATTTAGCATCCAGTTCAAAATATCAAATGACAAAGCCTTGACTTAGACAATGATATGTTTGATGTCTCTAGCTTCATAAAAATAAAGATTTTTTTTTTTTAAATATAAAAATAATTCATAAATTAATCTTCTGTTAACTTGGGGCACACCTGGCTTGTGATGACTTACCCAGGAACTCAAAACGCGTACGAACGTGTCTTGCCTGCGTGGCGAATCCGGCAAGAAACATGGCCGCGTGTGAAGACGCGTTTTATGCGCGCTGGTCTCGTTCAGAACGAGATTGCGCAACAACACATGCAAATTTTGCAGTGTCGGAGTGCCATAAAAAGGAGACGTTAGCGGCACAGATAGCTTCAGTTTTTCGGCGGACTTCGTGAAATAGAGTCGGACGTACGAACTGACTGACTGGCGTACTAAGAGGCAGTTATAGCCTGTACGTTTGATTCCGGTGGAAAGGAGTCTTGAAATCTCTTTCTGTGTAGCGACGGCTGAGAAGAACAGCTCTTGTCACTTTGCAATTTTATTTTGTGTGTCTTTACCGTCTACATGGCTACCTTTCAGAATACATTAGTCTTACCAGATGCACTGGTTGAGAAATACTGACCTATAGTCATATGTAGAAACTTTGTCAAATTAAATGGGAGAGTGATAGAGATGCAGAAAAGACTATTGGCAAAAGTAAAAATCTTGTCAATATATCACATATTTAAATTGAGTTGACACTAAAATACAACTGCGATTATAGTTTCCCCCTGCTCATTCTGCTAGAATTTTCTGCGTCTTTACAGATGGTACATCTGTAAAGATGGCATATAAGATGCACCCCAATTTCAACCAGGCAAATCAAGAAAAATTAGTAATTAGTAAAATTATTAGTAAATGCTACAGCTTAGGCTATATTTATGAGGTATTATTTTGGTTAAACAAGCCATTATTACAATTAAATGAAAAATAATAGGAAAAAAGAACATGAGCCTATGAAAACTTTATTATATCCAAAGGGAAGAAAACAAAATAAAAATCAAGCAGTTATTACAATTGAGCAAAACAGTACAGTGACCATTAAAATTCAGTCAAAAATTTTCCTTTATCTGATCTGTACAACCTGTGACTTGTAAACGTCTTAGTGGAATAATTAGGATATAAAAATTCTGATTGTATTTGTACGAAGGCAATCAGAAGTTATTGCAAGAAAAATATTAATGAAACAAATATATTTTACAAATATATAATTTGAATATTATTGCATATAATTTTAGTGAAACAAAGTACTAATATTAAACATGATGAAATTAATATAATGAAAGTTACTCTAAAGTCTAAGCTAATAAGAGTTGCCAGGTAGCTAATTTCAGCCGACTATTGCAAATTTTAAACCTAAATATAGCATATAAGACACAGGGGAATTTTAAAAGATATTTTTAGTAAAAAAAAGTCTGTGTCATATGCTGTCAAATACGGTAATTATTATTGTGAAATAAGAGTTTTGATGAGCTTCATAAATCCTACCATTCATATTACGGAGACTTGTAAATCCTACCATTCATATTTCATAAATCCTACCATTCATATTACGGAGACTTGTATTAACGTCTATCATCTTGAAGCGATAACAGTGCGATCACCACACCATGTGTGCTACAAGACTTCTTTTAATGACCACTAGGTGATTTGGTAATGAGCATTATAACAGTAAAGGACTCAAGCTCCCTTCCTCTTTTTGTCCACTCTCCACAGGACATGGTAGCAGCAAGACATAACTCGCTTTTCTGCTGAAAAGATTTCTTTCTCTTGGGCAAACCAAATTTTTATTTAACGAAACTACGTGACACATCATACAAATCACATAAATATTATTCTATATATATATATATATATATATATAAAATAAAAAGTCTGTGTGTGTTGAATTCATTCCTTTTGAAAATGATTGAATTTTCAGCCTAATGCCATTACAATTTGTTACTAGTTCTGTGACAATTAGTAACGTCTTCATTATTATATAACTATCAAAATTAGGCGGATGCTACCCTCCAGGAGAGCAACACTCTACACATTCTTGAGCTCATATTTTCCACAGACATGAAGTAGAGTAACTTTATCGAATCAATTGCAGCATGTACTGCAAAGAAAGCTGATTCACTGTATCGTACCAAAAACCTTTTCTCGTCAGAATTCATCTTGCACACTTATAAATCTTCCATTCATTCATGCACTGAATACTACTGCCGTATCTGGCCAGGAGCTAATGCTGTATATCTCAAGATTCTTGATAAAAATTCAAAAAAGGGTCTGTAATGTAATCGATCCTGACCAAGAATCTTGAGTCACTTTCTCACCAACGTGACATGGCTTCTCTCTGTCTTTTCTGCAACTATTTTCATGGCAACTTTTCTGATGAGCTTTTATCTTAGTGCTTTGACTACATGAACTTAAGCGTGCTACTAGATTGGCAACTAGGTCTCACCGTTTTACACTTGAACTAGCTAGATGCAACTGCAATTTCAATTCTAAAAGTTTTTTTCTTGCACTTCTCACCTGTGGAACTCTGTTCTGATTTCTTGCTACCTTGTCACCAACATTTTTCAAGCATTCACTGTAATTTCTCGAAAATAATGCACATTTTTTTTACTTTAAATTACAGGTGATTGTAGGGGTGCGTATGATAAATAGGTTTAAACAAAAATATTTTTTTTTTATTTTGATTTATAATAATAAATGCGTACTTGTTGTTCTAAAATAAGAAATTTTCATTTTAAATCCAACAATAATAATTGTAACATTTTTTGTCAATAAATTTATGTTTATCAGTAACCGCATTTTTTATTTGGCAAAAAAATTTTAAAAATCTATAAAAAAGCCAGTTTTGAAGAAAAGAGGATATCAAGTTAACAATTTATTGAAATTTTAATTTTCATCATCATCATCATCATCACTTTCTTTTACAGAATCAATATCTAAATTGTCATTAAACAAATTATCATTCACAATATTATCTTCATCCTCTTCAAACATGCGTTAACCTCATTCAACCCATGTTCTCCAGCTGCAGTTCTGTTTCTTATTCTTTCTGCTAATTCTATTACTTTTTGGTTAAAATTTGCACTATATCTCGCAGGTTTTGATGACATTTTGGCGGTGAAATAAAATGTTATATTTATTAGAAAAACTGCATGGAAATTTTCAACATTATTTTAGCTGCTTAGTTTCAATTTTATTCTTAATGTCAAGGTCAACAAAATGTCTTTGTAATTTTTTTTTTTTTTCAACAAAATTTATAGATGCGCATTATACATAGGGATAGCAATATTTCTTAATTTTTGGATCATTTGTTGGTGTGCGTATTATTTTCGAGAAATTACAGTAAATGCAATGTCAATTGCCATCTTCTGTCTTCTTGATAGATGTTCGTTTATTGTTCGTTCCTCACTTCTCCACACAAAAGTCTTTTCATTCTCTTTCATTCCCTGTAACCCCTTGCATTCTAGTGGCATTATCACCTTGCTTGGTGTGAAATGGTTAAAAAAAAATTTTTTTAAAAAGACTCTTAGTATCTTGTCAGTATGCAGAGCCACTTCACTAAATTTTACTAACTCTAACAAATACTTACCTGTCAAAAATTTCCTCAAAGATTTTCCTTTCTTCTTTCATTTTTTTTATTTTCATATTTTCTAGGTTGTATCATTGATGTTCCCACCCAAGAAGCTGTTCAGTCGATCAGAAAAGGTTGTCTCAGAAAGACGGTATCAACTGGAAGTAAGTATTTGCTAACTCCTGCATGAATCTTATTTTAGGCATTTCAAACATTTTCTATATAACCTTTTTTTTAATTTATTAACATTAAATGTTCCCTCCCCCACCACCACCAAAATGAAAGGAATTGACTGCTACATGAAGGCATAATGAGTTACTGATATATGGTAGAGATGAAAATAAAATCATAGCACATATTGGGCATCAAATGTACCAAATGCGTTCTTCCTTTTCATGGCTCTCCACAACTTCTTATCCTGTGTAACTCTTAGTAAGTTTTGTCTTTTCTCTACTTCTCCTACTCCCAGTTCTAACATCCATTTACACAATCTTGTTAGGTGGATCGTTCACTATTTCTCTCTGTCCCATTTGCCCTCTATATTCCTTGTGAGTGTCAAATTTTCCAAGCCTTCTTTACTCATTATCTGTCTCAGAAATTTTGACTCTCTTTCTGATTCTAAGTGCAAGCATCTTTATTGTTTCATTTTCCTTAAAAGCTTATTACTCAGTCCATGGTATTCTCAGCATCCTTTTGTAGAAGAAGCATATTTTTGTTACCTCAAGTCTCTTCTTCATCTATGAGATCATCCCGCATTCACTGTTATATAGGAGGATTGATATTGCATAACAATTTAATACTTTTTCTTTTTTTTTTGTTTCTAATGAAATATTTTACTGGTAATTTCTATTACTTAACATATTTTGGGGTGTATAAAACACACTTTTTTAATGCAAAATTTGATGTCAAAATTTACTTGTATCTTATACACTTGAAGGTAAGAATAAGTGATAAATGCAATTTATGCAACACCACACATTAACCCACTACCTTGAGTGGCTTTTGGGCCTTGTATCGGGTGAACATTAGTATGAAAAAAAAAAACAAATTTCAAAAGTTTTTCTGAAAACTGAACACATTGTGTTAAATCACTACACATTAACCCACTACCTTGAGTGGCTTTTGGGCCTTGTATCGGGTGAACATTAGTATGAAAAAAAAAAAACAAATTTCAAAAGTTTTTCTGAAAACTGAACACATTGTGTTAAATCACTATTTCCATGGTTCATTTTCTGATGAGCTACATTCCATGGTTCCACCAGCCCTGACCTTTTCAACTGAGACCTGCCATTCCACGTAACAAGGTTTAATCATCATTGATCTCTTCATATTCCATTAGTAAGGAGGAAGTTCCGCCTAAGCCACTTCTTAAGAACTGCTGCTTTTTGAAACAGACTGCCGCAAGATGTTTTCCCTATCACAGTAATCTTGACCTCTTCTATTCTAGGGTTGACTGTTATTTTTCTTAAATAAACTTCATGAATTGTGCTTCTTACCTTATGCTCATGCAATGCTACACATTAATCCACTACCTTGAGTGACTCTTGGGCCTTGTATCAGGTGAACATTAGTATGAAAAAAAATTCAGAAGTTTTTCTGACAACTGAACATATTTTGTTAAATTTAGATTTAGACTCAAAAACAGGAAAAGCAATTACTGCTGAATTATACTAAAAAAAAAGAGAGATATCCCTAGAACAAGAATAATCATCTATCCCCATAGATTAAGTAAAGTGTTCAGTTCAATATTACTTGATGGTTACCTGGATTAATAGACATCTGTAGAAGGCTGGAGGGCACAACAGGACATTTATAACTGTCTTTGTGACAAATCTAATTTTTAAAGCATGTAGGCAGAAGGGTGGAGTTCCATTCCAGTCATTAATTTTAATTCTCCGAATCTTTTCTATTTTCCTGGGACTATCTCTGTCCAACAAAAATACAAACCAGACCACCAATGATGAAATTTGTTTTTGTTCAGCCTTAATCATACAATACCCATTAAGAGAAATTCATTCTCATTTAACTTTTCAAGTGATAGATAAAATGATTTCCCAATTTGTTTTTGTCAATGAAAATATATTTGTTTACCTAAATTCTCAACAAAGCAACTCTCTGTTTTCCATCCCTGGGCTAATCACCAGCTCAGCGAAAACATAGGCCAGATCACTTACCTGTTATGACGGATCGATTTTCATAATTTTAACATTCGCAGCAGGCTCATTCACTGTTTTCATTTGTCAATTTGTTTTCGCTAACAAAAATCTAATCCCTGTCTGCTTTTCTGTTCACCAGTGACATGTGTTTGACTAATTTCCCAAGAAAGAGATAAACTTATTCTCCAAATCTTTTTTCATCTCAATAGATAAGAAAAATAAACTTTAGGAGAGAAGAAATACAGGTGGTCCCATACTCACCAAGGAAAATGTCTCCATACTCTGTCTTCGAGCCTATATTTCATTTTGGACTTAATCCTTTGTTTTTTTTCCTGCTTAGAATTAATGTTTAACCACCTCACAGCCTCAGTGTCACAGTACAAGGCACAAGAGCCACTCGAGGTAGAGGGTTATGGTGTAAGAGGCACCATTTCAAGTAAAGTGATAATGCCACCAAAACACAAGGGGCCACTGGAAGGGAAAGTGAAGGAAAAGGCTTTAGAAGGAACTGAAACTCCAAAACTGGGAACAAGGGATGAACTGGGTGATAGACAAACCTATCTACTCATATTGACCAAAGAAAAAAAAAAGAAAAAGTAAATAGTAGATAAAAATTCAGTTTAAGATAGGGACAGAAGAGTTTAATAGGAAACCCAATCCTAAACAGGAAACAAGGGATAACCCTGTATTCCTGTTCAAAAGACTGGGAGGTGTGGTAACTAGATGATAGGCAAACCTATCAACTTTTTAATGAAATGGATTAAACTTAGTTGACTAAATAGTGATACAATCTCACCACTATATTTTGACAAGTACACCTCAAGCCTCACTGAACAATCAGATTGCCATAATTGGACTATTGTTAGTATTTTATCTACTGTTAATTAATTGTAATTACATTGAATAAAATGCTTATTGAAGGTAGGTCTAGCTGAAAAACAGATAAGGTCAACTTATTTGAATTATTACTTGCTATTCGTAGGGTTTCTTTAGATTCATTCTTTGCCACTGTAATTATCAATACCATATGTGTGTTTATCAATTTTATTTTGTTAAGTTTTATTCAAGATTTTATTTTCCTCCATTCCATTCTATTCTAATAGTTTCCTTTCTTGCCTGTGGAACTCTCTTCTAGTATCTTGCTTCTCTGACACATGAAATCTTCAAAACTTTAAATGCAATGTTAATCGGCATTTTCTGTCTTCCTGTTCTTTTATTGTTCTTTCTCCTCACTGAAGTTTTCTCGTTCTCTTTCACTCTTTAGTTACTACTTGCATTTTAGTGGCATTATAACTTTGTATGGGGTGAAATGATTAAAATAGAAACAAAGGGTCTCTGTCTGGTAAACACTAGTCATACCTGTTTACTTTTTTTTTTTACAATGTTTCATAAGATAATCTGTGAACAAATCTATTTCTGTTCTCTAAGTTTGCCTTCTATAAAATAGATTTTTCCTAATTTTTTCTTAAAATTTTTCCACTTAAAGTGGGGCCATATCATGTTGAAACACCAATTCTCATACCATCACTGAAGTTAAGCAATGTCAAGCCTGAACAGTACCTAGATGGATAACTGTTTGGGAATACCAGATGCTGTAAGCTTGGATGTGCAAGTAATGTAATGGATAACTGCTCGGAATTGGAAATCAGAGAGCCAAGTTCCAATTCCAGTCAGGCTCGTTATGAAACCACTGCATCGCCCCCCACCACCACCTATGTATTAGACTTGTAACAGTAAATCATCATCTCCAAAAAATTCTTACAATCTAAAAAAATATTTTCTGATTTTATATAACCTGCAAAGAACAAAAATCAATCTATATAAAGATAAAATAATATTAAATTACTGAAAAAAAACATTATGAAAAGTTACTCATAATCTGAAATGGTAAAAAAAAAACAAATTAAGCAATGTCATTTGGCCATGGCTAAAATGTTTTTGATATGATTTGAAATTTTTTTTTTTTTCCTAAATTTTTCTTTTTCTTTTCTTTCCCAGATTTATCTGCGGAAACTGTTGGAAATTTTGATGCATATTCCATCTTGCCCACTCAACCCATCAAACAATGACTTCCTCTCTAAACAGACCCTCTGTGACTTTGATCCTTTCTTCAAGAAAGGATTATTTGAAGCAACCAAACACGGAACATCATAAAAAGAAATAAAAAATTTTCTTTTCTTTTTTTTTTTTTTTAACTTTTTTTTCTTTCGGCTGAAAAGATTGGTTTGGGTGAAAATAGTTGTCTCCCTTGACAATTATAACTGTTAAAAAAAAAAAGAAATTGAGAAAAACGAAAGAAAGGAGGAGAGATGTGAATATGTACAGACGGTAAAATTTAACTTATTTTTAGAATCTGTTTTATTCTGTGCCAAAGCGTGCCCTTTTTTTGTTACTGATTTTTTTTATTTTTATTGTCTTAATTATACTTATTGCTGATGCTGTTTTTTTTTAAATCCGTAATTTATGGGGCATCACCTATCCACTCAACTGTACATAAAACAGTGGGTTGGCTATTTTCATACCAATACTGTATAAAGTTCTATAAATATGATTTACTCACAATTCTCTATAGAACATTACAACTGTTTTTGTCCAGTTCAATATTTTATTATTTATTTCATCAAATCTAGGAATTAACTGGTTGCTGAATCTGAACCGTTGGACTCAAGCCTTGACTTATACTGTGATAATGTTTCATCTAACTTTGGTAATATAAAGTTTTCTGGTCCTCTTTTTGGGCCTTCAGATTCTCATCTGGTTAGAAATTTATTTAACATTTGGCTCTTATTAGTACTGCCAGATTCTAAAGAATATTTTTGTTCATTAAAAAAAAACAAAAATCATCTAATTTAAATGTAAAGAATGAAAGTAACAATGAAAATACAAACTTAGCAGTAATGAACATTTAATAGACAAGGAGGATGAGTTTTGTTAATATTTCCATATTTATTGATATTATCATCTTGTCCTTTGAAGTCAATGTGATTAATATAGAAAGCTTTTCTATATTTATTGATGATATCTGATCCTTTCTAGTTGATATTAATATAGAAATCTTTCATATATTTATTGATGATATCTGATCCTTTCTAGTTGATATTAATATAGAAAGCTTTCATATATTTATTGATGATATCTGACCCTTTCTAGTTGATATTAATATAGAAAGCTTTTCTATATTTATTTATGATATCTGACCCTTTCTAGTTGATATTAATATAGAAAGCTTTCATATATTTATTGATGATATCTGACCCTTTCTAGTTGATATTAATATAGAAAGCTTTTCTATATTTATTGATGATATCTGACCCTTTCTAGTTGATATTAATATAGAAAGCTTTCATATATTTATTGATGATATCTGACCCTTTCTAGTTGATATTAATATAGAAAGCTTTCATATATTTATTGATGATATCTGATCCTTTCTAGTTGATATTAATATAGAAAGCTTTCATATATTTATTGATGATATCTGATCCTTTCTAATTGATATTAATATAGAAAGCTTTTCTATATTTATTTATGATATCTGACCCTTTCTAGTTGATATTAATATAGAAAGCTTTCATATAATTATTGATGATATCTGACCCTTTCTAGTTGATATTAATATAGAAAGCTTTTCTATATTTATTGATGATATCTGACCCTTTCTAGTTGATATTGATATAGAAAGCTTTTCTATATTTATTGATGATATCTGACCCTTTCTAGTTGATATTAATATAGAAAGCTTTCATATATTTATTGATGATATCTGACCCTTTCTAGTTGATATTAATATAGAAAGCTTTTCTATATTTATTCACTTTATCTGATCTTCTCAAGTTGACATGACTGAATATAGAAATGTTAACAAAATCAATTAGATTTTCTTGAAAAAAAATGTTGATTATCTACAAGTATGTTTTATAAAGTTACTTTTCATTCATCTTTCAGTTGTGCTATTAATGTCACATTTTTGTGAATGAATTGTCAAAATGTAAGTGGCTCGAATACAGCACATTATCATTGTACATTTTGATATCTGGCAGTTTTACTTGTAGATGGTGTCCCAAAATGAATCACTCAAAAAGAGAAAATCAAATACCTTCTTTGGTGAAGCTTTTTGGGAGTTAAATTATTAAAATAATTTTTTAATCAAGTTTTAAAAAAAAATACCTTTATACTTTTTTAATATTTTTTCAAACATAAATATGAATTCATCAAGTTAAAGCAGTTTTTTTACTGGAAAAAAAAACCCTTCATTCTTCACTTTCTGCCATATTACCCATAATTTTGGGGCACCCAGATTCATGTTGAACCTTTTGTCTGATAAAAAACTAAAAAAAAATGATGTCCCAGCATGACCTATTTAGAACAGTCAATGTGCCACTAACTGAAACTAATTTTTAACTGAATTTAAATACTGAGAAAAAATGCTGGCTTTCATAATTCTTTGAAAATGATAACATATTTTGCATTTAAATGTTTGTCAATGTATATATCCAAACCCCATTTTGATAAGCTATCAGCCAGTATTAACTAGCCTCACCTACTCAACACTGGATCCAGCATTTCTGCCTTAAAATTTTAAATCCTATACTTACTTTGCATGAAACAGTATATTCTTTGTAGGATATGTTCCTCCACAACTTCCTGAAATTTTACATGATTTTTCCTAAGTTTCCAAATTATTTTTCATTGCCGCCTTCTATTGAAAATTTAAATGCAAACCTTTATATGATTAAATTATCTCTTCTTTAAATATATTGGAATCATGGTTCGCCACAGCTTCCTCGGCTCTCAAGAAGGGAAGTTGTATGCCTTCTATTATACTGTGAGTGCATTACAACAGAAAGTTGCCACTGCCTGAAAGTATTAGCTATTTCTATCCAATGTCTGTGCAAACTATTTCTTTTTCTAATGAATTCATAAGGCCTTTAATAAGCTCTACTCTTTAGATCCGATGTGTTTTTTTAAACACATTATTTTTTTTGTATTTGCTTTTTTTTTTAATTCTTTTTAGGAGTGGGATAAAAATAATCCCCACAGTATTATTATGTAATAAATGACATGTATTATTTACAGAAATTAAGAACTGGCATTATTAAAGAAGATACTTTCTTGGCACTATATATCCAATTAGGATGGAAAGGGTTAAGTCAAATCTCTCAGACTGATATTATCATCTTGCATTAGCTTGGTGATTATGGTTCTCCACAACTTCCTCATTTTCTCCATGCATTTTTTCGAATGTCCAAAACATATCTCTTTGCTTTCTCATTTGCAATTCCCCATTCACAATTTTTGTGTTTTTTTTTTAATAAAATCTGTACTGATCTTTCTTGCAGAGAAAGCAAATAGCTGTTTCTTTGACCCATGTGAACCATTTGGGTTATCTTCAATGATTTAACATTGTTGATTGTTCATCATGAGGAAGATTTCACGACTTGGAAAAAAAAAAAGAAAAAAAAAAGCCTTTCCTACTCTAGGCATTTCATCGCACAAATTTATTTTGGGATTGTTTTATAATGACACTTCTTCTTGCCCACTGCTGGATAAATGTTCAAATTAACTGTTCATTCAATCTGAAAAGTAGCTTCTAGTGTAAATCAAGCAGAATAATTCATTTTCAGTGTTTGAATTGATATTTTATTTTACGTCCCTTGGATATTACCTAAATGCTACTTTGTGATATTGAACTGGGTTTAGAGAATTTGTCATCAGGTATTTTTTTATAACTCAATTATTATAACTTCTTATAATGAGTTCTAAAAATGTTTATCTTTCCTGATTTGAATTTTCTATTTTTGATCGAACTTAACATTTAAATACAAATGTGCAAATATTTTTGTCCATCGGACAATCACCAGGGTGACTAAAAGAAAATTATTATAATAAAAACTGCTCAAACAAAACAAACAGTTTAGACTTGTCATTTTTTCACTATTTGAAGTAGGCCCAAGAATTTCAAATGAATTGTACTGTTTTTTTATTATTATTTTCTTGTCAGTATTTCTATCTGCCTGTTGCCTAATGGACGGCACACAAGGCCACCACGGAACGTCTCTGCTCATGTCTATAGCTGCGGCTTGTGCCTCTCACCAGGAACACTTTCTTGCTTTCCGCTTCCCCTTCACAGTTCTTCAGCTTATGACTACATCATTTTGCAACAGCAGTTCCTGTATGATCACCAATGTTAAGCAATGTTGGGAATACCAGGTGTTGTCAACTTGGATGTGGGGGCGGTGTAATGGATAACAGCTCGGAATTGTTAATCAACCAAAAATCCACAGTTCTTCCCTATGATATTCCTGTTCTTCTCCTTTCTCCTTTGGGGAACCAGGTCAGTGCCACATTGCAGTTATTGTTTGGGTCTTGTCTTAAAATGTGGACAATGAACCGACATCTTTTTTGCCATACACTGAATACAGAAATTATAAAAGTAAAAATGAAAAGATCAGCCCTTAATAATATCAATTATGAACACAGCCACAATATACGGGATGTATTTGGAAATGAAGAATATGTCAACTTTGAGCAACTGTTATACCATCTACAACATAACAAATAATCATAGAAAATGGCTAAAAGTTTAGCCAAAAGTGCTTGGAATCAACAAACTTTTTGGATGAGTTTTGCATTCATTAAGTCAGGGAAGAGAAAACATATGCACAGAAGAAAAGCATAATAAAAAATAATACTTTCTCAGTTTTGGTCAACAAAATGTATTATACACATGAATAAATACATAATAAATAAGTGTGTGGTGTGTGTGCATATATATATATATATATATATATATATATATATATATATATATATATATAAATAAAGTGTGTGTGTATGTATATATATATATATATATATATATGTATATATATATAATATGTATATAAAGTGTGCATAGATATATAATATGCATATAAAGTGTGTGTGTATATATATATATATATATGTATATATAGCGCGTATATATATATATATATATATATATAGCGCGTATATATATATATATATATATATATATATATATGAGGTATGTATGTGTGTAGATAACAAACCCAAGCGAGTAGACACCTGAAGGCAAATTGGTACCTGAGGAAAAAATTGCAAGTAAAAAAAGAAAGAACTAAAAACTTCAGAACAAGGCGAAACAAATCAAGTGTCTTAAGTCCTTAATCCAAAGGAAAAAAACTCATATTAATGCATGTTTCATTAAATAATATAGACAAGTTTTGTCCATTTATTTTAAGTAAATTCCTTTCATATTGTTGAAGAAGCTTTTTAGCATTATCCCTGAAACACAAAAGAAAATCACCATGTTGATACATGTTTTTAGTGTTAATCTTTTCTAAACCTTTGGTTTACATAAGCCATCATCAGACATTACAAGTACATTACAATAAGTTAATTATATAACAAAGATGGCAATTTTTGTTTTAGAATGGTTATGCAGACATTGCAACAATGATAGTTTTTGTTTGCATGGAAGATTGCTATGCAATGATAAATTCATGCATATGAATCGCAGGAAGCAAAATATCACATTGCAGTTCATGACTTCACACATGACCACATGAGAGTGAAAATAAAGAAAAGTGTTAAGTATGGAAAGCCGTTGGTATAAACCAAGAGCTCCTGTTATCAACTATAAGCATTTAAGTATATTTGTGGAGATTTCATAGTTTATTTTGTTCAGGTTAGGTTTCAACTGTTTTATGTAAATAACTTCAAGAATTTTTAGTTTTTGTTTGTTTTCATGGTTAAGTATAATTGTATTTTCAACAAGGATTTCCCAGAATTGTGTATGTGGCTAGGCATGTTGTTTTAAATGCCTAAAGATGTTGGAATTGTCATTCAAATGGAAAGTCAAGCATCGTGAAAGTGTGTTTGTGGTGAGACCAACATAAATATTTAATCCGTTAGAGATACAATCTCCCAGAGGGCATTTGAATTTGTAAACCATGTTGATTTTCTGCAAATCATTAACAGGCGGTGAAGAATCATTGTGAATAATTAAGTTGGATATACTAGATTTAGTGTAGTATATGATTAACTTAATTTTTTTGCTAGGATCTGTTGTAGATATATTAGTATTTACTCATTTTTTTTTTTAGTATATTTTCATCTTGTTTAGAATTTGCATGCATTTGATTACAATATAGGAGATTAATATGTTTGGGATTAGTTGAAGCAGTATTATGTTCTATTTGCCTGGTATTGAGACTTCTAAGAAAGCATCTTATTTGTACATCAACTATATAGTTTGGAAAGCTATCATTAATAAGTGTTTGTTTTATATTCTTTAGTTCACTGTAAAAAGTCTGTTTTGTGGATGAATTAGTTTTTGCACGATGTATTGGATTTTTTATAATTCCAATTTGGTAGTAATATGGACATTCGCTCTTATAGTTAAGTGTGCACAAATTTATGCTGGTAGATTTTTTATATGGTGAAATAGTAAATTTATTATTATTGGTGTTTATTAATATGTCTAGGAAGGGAATTTTATTAGTATCAAGTTCATATGTGAATTTAAGGACAGAATTATTTTGCAAACGTTTTTGAAGTTGAAGTATTTTACCTGTATTTTTAACTAGCATAAGGATATCATCAATATATCTTAGGTAGATGGAAGTTTTTTTAAAATCTGTAAATATTTTATTTTCAAGGTTAGTCATGTAGAAATTGCTAAATGTCGGACCCAGTACTAAACCTATGCAGACACCATCACGTTGTGTGTGTGTATGTATATATATATATATATGTAAGCAAATGTGTGGATGTAGATCCGACGGTATGATGAAAATGTGGAAAAGACAAAGCAAAATCCGAATATGTGAGTTTACTGTTTTTATTTTGTTTTTGTTATTCTGTCGACGTCAAACGTTTCGGTCAAATAGACCTTCTTCGGGACATGGTTAATGGAGACATATTTATATTAGATTTAAGTTTGATGAAGAGACGATATATACAGGACTGGTCAGAAACAGAAAAACTGAAATTCTAAAGTCAAGTATTCTTTCTTAGAGTCGGATACGCTGGCGTCGCGTGGGCGGCAACTACGAAGACCTGCGCACAGGGAAAAGATTGTGTCCTAAGTGGAAGGTGAGGGGGACTATTTAAAACTATAGCTTATCGGTGCGTTTGTCACGCATTAATCTTGCCACACAGCTCGCGATCTGAAAGAACCCAGGTCTGTTATTTACTGTGTGTGAGGTGGCTATCATGCCAGCCTCATAAATCTGTCTAAGGTTTTTATTGTGGATATATTTTAATGCGTGACAAACGCACCGATAAGCTATAGTTTTAAATAGTCCCCCTCACCTTCCACTTAGGACACAATCTTTTCCCTGTGCGCAGGTCTTCGTAGTTGCCGCCCACGCGACGCCAGCGTATCCGACTCTAAGAAAGAATACTTGACTTTAGAATTTCAGTTTTTCTGTTTCTGACCAGTCCTGTATATATCGTCTCTTCATCAAACTTAAATCTAATATAAATATGTCTCCATTAACCATGTCCCGAAGAAGGTCTATTTGACCGAAACGTCTGACGTCGACAGAATAACAAAAACAAAAACAAAATAAAAACAGTAAACTCACATATTCGGATTTTGCTTTGTCTTTTCCACATTTTCATCATATATATATATATATATGTAATTATTATGATCTAAGAAAAGGACTTCGGTAGTACAGTTTAGTAATAGTTTCCGTAATATATTAGGATTAATTTTAAGTGGGAGTAAAGATGAGTTACTGTATATATTTCTTATAATTATGCCAATAGTTTCAAGTCATGAACCGCAATGCGATATTTTGCTTCCTGCGTTTCATATGCATGAATATATCGTTGCACAGCAATCTTCCATGCAAGCAAAACAAACTATCATTGTTGCAATCTCCACATAACCATTATAAAACAAAAATTACTATCTTTGTTATATAATTTATTATTTAATTTATCGTAATGTACTTGTAATCTCTGATGATGGCTTATGTAAGCCGAAATCTTAGACAGGATTAACAAAAACAACATGTATCAACATAGTGATTTTCTTTCGTGTTTCAGTGATAATGCTAAAAAGCTTCTGCAACAATTTGAAAGGAATTTACTTAAAATAAATAGACAAAACTTATCTATATTATTTAATGAAACATGCATTAATGAAAAAATGCTGCCTAAATACACACAATTTAAATATATATATATATATATATATATATATATATACACACACAGGCATGTGTGTGTATATATATATCAAAAATGTGTTTGTGAATATATATATATATATTTACATACATATATATAAATAACAAATGCTTAAGTATTACTATATTAATATTTACTTTTATTTGAATTGAAATCTCTTTCATTAAATGAACTAAATTGGACTTCACCTGGTTTGTCCTGACTCAAAACAACAAGCTGTATCGGTCAATATAAAATGCAACCCATTATGAAAAACCCCAAAAATCTCAAAAGTTACACAAATTTTTGGCTGGGAGAACTGATTTAGGTTCACAACTTTTACCCAACCACTAATCCCTTAACCCTTTCTTTTCCTAACCCATCTCTTCTCTCTCACCTTTTCTCCCCGCTACCAATCTAATGTGTATGTTCGGTGTATTATCTCTATTTACGGAGGAGATTTTGATCTGATGACTTGAACATCTCGGTGTTCATGAAATCAATTATAATCAAAATGGATAATTAAAGTCTCTGTCTTATAATTATTATTATTATTATCATCATCATCATCATTATAATGCTCTGTAGTCTACATTGAGCTCTCCCTTGATTTATATCCTCAAAATTATCCCTTCCAGTCAAAAATTGGTAATACTTGCATATATATATATATATATATATATATATATATATTTTAAAGACATTTATATATATTATGTTTAACGTTCTTTTTATAGATACAAGTATTTAAGCAAATGCTCTGTTTTATAATAAACAGTATTAAATAACATTTACCGGCCCGAATGTCCGAGAAATTTTCATAGAAAATTTTCGCTCTCCGACAGGAATCGAACCTGTATCCTATACGGAACCATCATTTCGCGTGATGTGCCTTAACCTTTCGGCCACAGAGCAGCGTCTGGTTAGCGAAATGATGGTTCCGTATAGGATACAGGTTCGATTCCTGTCGGAGAGCGAAAATTTTCTATGAAAATTTCTCGGACATTCGGGCCGGTAAATGTTATTTAATACTGTTTATTATAAAACAGAGCATTTGCTTAAAATACTTGTATCTATAAAAAGAACGTTAAACATAATATATATAAATGTCTTTAAAAAATAAATTGTCGGACTATGTCCAATTCTAAATATATATATATATATATATATATATATATATATATATATATATATATATATAATATGTTTCATTGAATATGACAAGGTGCTTTAGTTTTTTTATACAATTTCTCATAAGAAATTGTAAAAAAAGCTTAATCAAAGCACCTTGTCTATCATTACATGAAAGAAGGATGGCTGCTTAAATACACAATATGTGTATATTTAAAATATATATAAAGTGTGTGTGTGTGTATATATATATATATATATATATATATATATATATATATATATATATATATATATATATATATATTGTATTGGGGCAGCAAATCATTATTTAAGCATATATTGTTAAATGTAACAGAAATAAATGTCTATTCTGTCTGATCATGTCCTGGGTAAGACGATAAACTACATCCAACAGCAAGGCCTCTGATCAGGAGGTTTTGAGGAGCGTGGAACCACCTCTTAATTGCTGGTGTTCCCAGGTCCACCCTGACCCGGGGTGGTAGTACCTGTTAGGGTCCCAGCTATGGGAAAATAGTGAAATCCCAAGGTGTGTCCGCGTCCTGGGTATGACGATAAACTACATCCGCGTCCTGGGTATGACGATAAACTATGTCCAACCAAAAGGCTTGTCATGTCATGCCCCATCACATCTAACCCATCCCAAAACAACTACAACTTACAATTAACTTTCCCTCCCAAACCCTACACTAAATATACTAACACCTTACCCCTAAAATGTGATGGGAAACAATGATATTGCCAGCTATACGTTTTTAAAACAATGATGTTGCCAGCTATACGTTTTTGAAACAGTTGCCAGCTATACGTTTTTGAAACAGTTGCCAGCTATACGTTTTTGAAACAGTTGCCAGCTATACGTTTTTTAAACATGTTGCCAACTATACGTTTTTTAAACATGTTGCCAACTATACGTTTTTGATATATCTAGTAAATACTGGATCTGGCATTAATTAACTCATAGTGGTTGATATGCCATAAAACCCCAAACAAACAAATCTGTCTGATCATGAGCCGTTCTAGTGTTCGTATGTTTGCTTTAATTTCAGGTGAAAATGAAGATAAAAATTGTCCAACATTTGGATATTGTTTTATTAAGTTGGTCCTTGATCTAAGCTTTCAGTTCACATGAGTCATCTTCAGAGTGGTTATACATACATTTAAATCAAGATATTCACCATCAAAGATGATATTTTGTTATGCTGACATAGAAGATTGCTATGCAGTGATAAAGGTCGCAGAATTGTTATTTTAGTTTGAGGAACCTGCCCCCAAAGTTTGTAAGCATGTTTTTGATACACCCACCATATATAAATATATATATATATATATATATATATATATATATATATATATTGTTACGTTAGCCCAATAGTTGTACCCTCACCTCAGATTTTATAAGCATGTTTTAAGTACATTGTATATTTGCGACGAAACATAGGAATCTTAATAACTTCTTTATTTCTTGAATATGCAGATTGTGGGATATATTTTTTTTATACCCAGATGAGTCGGGGCCAGTTCCTGGAAAAGAACCTTCCCTTCCTCCCCCCATTTCCTATCTGGTCTCTGATGCGTAGGCCAAACGAACGCTGTTTGACAGATAGGTGCGAATGACATTAACAGGATCCATGATCGTAGGCCAAACGAACACTGTTTGACAGATAGGTGCAAATGACATTAACGGGGTCCATGAATGATGCATACATTTTTTTGTGGGCCAACACGTGACTCAATCCGTAACAGTTTCGTTTCGCACGTGTTGAGGTGGCAACAATCTCACTTAGTTGCTGGCCCTCGGAGGAAGTGGACACCACCAAAATCAGTCTTAGCTGTCTGCCGTTAGTAGAAGCAGTTGTCACCAAAACCAGACTTCGTTGTTTGCTGCCAGAAGAATTAGATGCTACCAAAAAACCAAAGGACCGACGAGAGAATCTAGAACAACATCCTCAACCCAAGTCGGCTACACTCCCGTGATTTTTCTGTGTGTTCTTCTTGTCATCTACACGGACTGGACGTCGCCAATCAAAAACTCATATTAGAACATTGACAATCGCACCCTTCACTTTCAGAGAAGTGTATGAATATCCTTTTGATCAAACTGTACCCTGATAATAACCGATCGACGTCGATCCCAACCTCATCATAGTTTTTTTTGTTTTTCTTATTATTTTCACACTTTGTATATTTTATAAAATCTTTGTATTATATATTCTCGTGTCGTCTTCTGTTATCCTGTGTCTGCCCATAGTTCGTTTTCTCACTGCATTCACTGACGTCCGGAATTGGAGAATTCCCCTCCCAACATTCTTTTCTTTATTTTTACATCGAACCTTGGGATCTCTTATTTATTTTTTTTATTTTTCTCGTTGCGTCCCGGTTATTGTAGTCCCAATGAAACCCCGGGCATAACAATATATATTTTTTTTTTTTACACACACACACACACACACACACACTCAACTCCATGCCAACAGTACAACTCAGAGTTTCATGCTTATTGCAATCATCAGGTACGAATTTGAGTTTACACTGTTTGGTTAACATTTCTAAGTCATATGAGATATGCTATCGTTTGTGGGAATTATTGTTGTTAAATATTTAATTGCACAATAATCTAATTTTGAATTTGGCTTTAGGCTCAAACTTACATTTAAGATCGAAAATAAGAATTTGAAATTCTAACTCTAATTTTAATTTTTCAAGGGGTGTAACTCTTTGCTTAATAATAAAAATTAAAAGATTTGTAGTGATAAAAAGTAAAATTAATAATAGTATAACGGTATAAAAAATAATGAAAAAATATAATAATATTAAAAAGACCAATATATATATATATATATATATATATATATATATATATATATATATATTTTAATTTAAAGAAAAGCAGACCACTTTAAGGCTCCATTTGTAATAATTTATTTCACCAGAGAATTTTATTTTTCTCTGGATCTTCAGACTTCACTTTCAAAAGGTGAAATGAAAAATGAATTTAAAATTTACACTTTTTATATATATATATATATATAAATTTAAAATGACACTTTTTATATATATATATATATATATAAATTTAAAATGACACTTTTTATATATATATATATATATATAAATTTAAAATGACACTTTTTATATATATATAAATTTAAAATTACACTTTTTATATATATATATAAATTTAAAATTACACTTTATATATATATATATATATATATATATATATATATATATATAAATTTACACTTTATATATAAATTTAAAATTACACTTTATATATATATAAATTTAAAATTACACTTTTTATATATATATATATATAATTTAAAATTTACACTTTTTATAGTTAAAGGATTTATTTTAATCCAACATTTTTATTACATTAAATGTGATTATAGTGAACATTTCACATTTGAAATAGATACCTGATTTTTATTCATTGAACAGTTTATTTACTGAGAAATCTTAGTCAAGGAAATGTGTTTTCTGGCAGGCATGAAACTGCATCCCCCTTTGTAGAGGTAAACTGTTGTTTGATCTGGTGTGCTTTACTACTTGGCCATGAAAAGCATCACAGTAAGCCAAGCTCTATTTTCTATTTTAAGGAAAGCACATCCCCTTCACTCAAATACACATCATCATTCAGCCAGCTTATATTGAATGTTGATCAAGTCTCATGTCATCTGAAGTCAAATGAAACTGTAAATGTATTTCAGGAAATTATAACTGTCTGTACTTTCGCTCTTAAGTATAGAACATATGTAAGGATATTATTATTATAGACAAATAAAAATTATAATAAGGATAATTATAAATAAAGTAGAATAAAACAAAATAAAAATGTTGCATAAAATAAATGAAAATTAGAAACAATAAAAACTCTGCTAGCATGCAATAAAAACTGTTCCTGCCAAAAGACATTAAATTCAATCTCTTCACCATGAACCTTGCTACAAGCAACATGTGTCCAACTTCTCTCTGTGATATGGTTTGTTGTTATGTCTGGTGCAACACAAAATAAGAAGAACGAGATTCGTAGAAATTAAGGTTGAAGAAAAAAGATTACATCTAGTAACGAAATGCAGATTTGATTTTACATATAATACGAGCTATTTTAGAACATGGATGAGGTTTAAAACAATATAAGTTAGAAAATGCTAACAAGTTATGTAGTTGTAGTAGAAACGACAAAACTGGGTTGACACGTCCAATCTTCGCTTCTCGCCAGCTAAAACGTGTGTTCGGTAGACACTGGTAAATATACAGCTCACTCTATCGGTAGGTTGCAGCTAGCGTCCAGCTTCCAGACAAAAATAAACAGAGTCGTAACTTAATACGAAACTCAATAATAGTGCACGTCACCACGGTTCCGACAGCACTGCCAGCCAATGTCCCAGACCGTTTTTATTGACCGAAAACACAGCCAATGCACCAATCATTGCCGTTGGCCTCGCTCTCAATCAGAGTCCCCAGCTCGTCCAATCAGCATGCAGACCACCACTAGACAAATCGTGCCAAGCAGCATAAAATAAAAAATGTCGGAGAATGTACTTTTCTTTTACTAAAACGGCAGCCCGACAAGAAAAACATCTTGGGCGCTTTGACTCCGGTAAGTGCGAATATTTATCGTCACAAGTTACTAAGTATGTGAGAGCCCAGAAAGTATTTGGCTTAACGTGTAACTATACAAGGGAGTGTGAGAGGAAATCCACTGTAGTTAAGACTAAGGCAACGAATGGGAATTCATCACTAGTCCAAGAAGTTTATTATTTTCTTCTTAAAAAATAGTTTGATTAATTTACATGTATCTAAAATAAGAGTTTGTTCAATAATATCAAGGAAAAGGGTGAAGTATTTTTACTAATAGTCTTTTCTTTTCGAGGACTGTAGGAATTTAGATTCTTTCAGTCGAAGCTTTGTTCTTGAATCAAAAGGACCGTATTTGACCTCAATCGTCGTGGCTGTGGGTTCAGGAGGCAACTGGTTAGTTGGTACAAACTCTTGCTTATATATGTTTTTTGAACCCTCTAGAACCCACTAGAAGTTTCTAGAGACTTCTATAAAGTTCCATTCTATTATTACGAAATCTAAAGGGTTTGGCGAATGGGAGCTTTTCGTATGGTAAAAAGGGCATCTAATAGCTACAGATTTAAGTCATCATTTTAAGTTAGATCTTGTATTTTATAGTTTAAGTGTAAAGAAGTTGGACAAAATGGGGCCTCGTAACACTTGTAATACTATGGAGTAAATTTCTCCCTTTTATCAGTAGTACTATAAAACAACTGTAACCTAAAAAAATAAACACACCAATACACACAAGAAAAATTATAAATAAACTGTAAGAAATTAACATCCAATTTACCTTGCTTTTCTTGTTATTTCTGTACATTTTATTTCCTGTCAAGTATGCTTTTATCTCTATGAACACGAAGCTAATTTCTGTTGCTATGATGTGAGTGAACCCCCACAGATATAAGCTGACCTTAAAGCCATGTTTATAGGTGATAGAAATTGTGTTTTTGTTTTGTTTTGTTTTTTTGTCAGTCAATACAGTGACAGGAAAATAAGATCCTCCACAAGAATCAAGTACATACGTGCTACTGACAGAAAGAATTACTGATAAGAAAAAGTAATTGTTTTTTTCCTTTTTCCTCATCTCCTTTCTTTGCCTTTCCCTTTTTCTTTTTATCTTTTCCTTTCCCTTTCTTCCTTATCCACATTCCTTTTGCTTTTCCTCTTTTTCCTTTCTCCTCCCTCTTTTTCCTTTCTCCTCCCTCTTTTTCCTTTCTCCTCCCTCTTTTTCCTTTCTCCTCCTTTCTTTTTCTTTTCCCTTCTTTTTTCCTTTCTTTTTTCCTTTCTCCCCTTTCTTTATTCTTTTTCTTTTTCTTTGCCTTTCCCTTTTTCTTTTTAACTTTTCCTTTCCCTTTTTCTTTTTATCTTTATCATTCCCTTTCTTCCTTATCCACATTCCTTTTGCTTTTCCTCTTTTTCCTCCTTCTTTTTCCTCATCCCCTTTCTTTTTCTTTTCCCTTCTTTTTTCCTTTCCTTTTTCCTTTTCCCCTTTCTTTATTCTTTTTCTTTTTTCCTTTCTTTTTATTCCTTTTTTCTTTTTCTTTTTTCCTTATCACCTTTCTATTTATTTTTATTTTTCCTTTTTTTTCCCTCTATTTTTTTTACCCACTCCTAAATTATTTATTCAGTGTTATGTAATATATTGGCAAAATATATACTTGCTCATTTCCACAACAATTATTCAGGGAAAAATCATTCTACTGTCAACTAGGTATTGACTGGATTTTGTCAAGGTTGACTATGGGAGTAACAGCTTTCATCTACTACTGTCCTGGTAATACGATTGACATTGGCTTGTCTGAATGCTTTATAATAAAATAATATAATAGTATGTCCAAATGCACCAAGCATCTGAACAATATCTCTAGTCAACAGATTTGGATATTCACTCCCTTGTCTATAATTAAGGAAAATCAGTAAAAAAAATAAATATAAATATATAAATTCTTTGTTTATCGTCTTTAGTCAAACCTGTAATATTGATTGAAGGACTATCCCCTAAATACACACTCACTCACTCACTCACGGATATACAGATTTTTGTCTGTTATTGTCAAGAACTGGGTGTTGTCAGTGTGGTAAACTAGATTTTGTTTGCTACATCCTGGCATTTTTTTTAGTGAGCTGGAATTCGAATTAGTCTATAGTGACATCATGTGTAATGGTTAAATGGACCTAGACTGCACCAGGAATGCATGTATTTTGATTGTTTGCAATGTGTTGATCGATATCTTCATGAATTGCACTAGGTTTCAACAAGTGACAAGTTAACCTACAAGAGAGTGTGGTGAGTGTGTGAAAATGTAAGACTTTAATTACTGTTTTGTGATTATTGATATTGAAGGCAGAATCTCCCAAAGGCCATGAGAATTCATAAACATTGTTTTACAAAAGGAGATATGCAAATAGATTGTTTATGGATTCTCATGTCCTTTGTGAGATTCTGTCTCTAATATCAATATTTACAAAACAACATTAAATTCTTATCAACATAAGACAAATATTGGTAGATAATAGCAACATACTATACATCATGTTGAAAAATCAGTTCCCATATGATCACCGAAGTTAAGCAACATCAAGCCTGGTCAGTACTTAGATGGGTGATATGCTTCTAATTAGTAGGTCTTGTATTACTAAAGCATTATCTTCAAAAATTTCTTAAAATCTAAAAATATTTTCTGGCTTTCACTAACTTGAAAAAGGTTGTCACTGTTCGGTATTCATTGACGTAACAGCCAGTGCTACAGTCAGTTGAAACTTTTAAAATTTTTCTCTTCAAACAATTTTTCAGAAAAACCAGTTTCTCAAGTCTGGTAGCTGTTATCGCTCTTTTTCTGGGGGTTTCACTCCTAACCTTCTATTTGAAGTCATGTGGAATGTTAACACCATGATTATTTTCTCTTCAAGTTATATGTGCTATCCTTTTTAGGTGTTGCTACTGTTGGCAGTCCTCAGGTGATGTGTTTTCTGTTATTTGGTACAGTGCTTTGTAAATCTGTAGTGCCAGTCCACAATGTTCAAAGAAGGATGACCATTGCCAAGGCCCTCTGGTTTCACTCGCTCAAGGGCTTTTCTCATCATTGATCATAGGAAGCTGTTGTGTACAGCTGACAGTTTAGATAATTCTGAACGTGTTCGGCACACTGCATGACAACAATATGAAAGTCTCGATCTGACGAGGCTATTTAAGAACATGATTCAAGTTTTCAGGTTGATGTTTCGGTTTTGTAGCAATTAGCAGCATTAAATGAAATTACCTCAGGCACAGCCTAATCTATGTTCAATTTCTTTTTCTCCTATACTAATTTTATTATAACAGATCCATACACCGATGTATTTAGCAATTACAAATGCATTTATAATCTGACTGAGATTAAATGATAATCATAATATTAGCCATTTTCCTATAAGCCGGTATTGCTTTTGGTTGAAATTTATAAAATCTTTCTCTTCAAATAATTTCTCAGGAAAATAGGTTTCTCAAGTCCAGTAGCTGTTATCACTCTTTCCCAAAATTGATGGGGGTTTCCTTCCTAGCTTTTTATTTGAAGTATCATGAATGGTCAGCATCTTGATCATATCACTATTTCCACTTCGAGTTACATGAGCTATCCATTTTATTTGTTGCTGCTGCTGGTAGTCTCCAACTGATGTGGTTTCTGTTATTTAGTACACTTCTTCATTTGTGAATCTGTAGTGCCAGCCCACAATGTTCAGAGAGGGATGATCTTTACCAAGACCGTCAGCTTCAGTCACTCAAAGCTTTTTTTTTTATCCCTTGAATCTTAGAAAGTGGTTGTATATCGTACTGACAGTTTAGATAAAGTATGTAAGCTTCTCTTACTACAAGTGCAACTTACCACATTGAAATACTAGTGACCAACTTATTATCCAATTGCACAAAGGCCAGAATATAGAATTTCATTGGACAAGCTCATATGACCAGTCATAGTTAGCTGAGCTTTTATACTGATATCTACAATACCTCATTGTACTTTGGACAAAGAATCTTTGTGACTTGTTCTAACAAGGTAAACAGCTGACTACTGTCACAAAATGTCCCCAGTTTTAAGTTGCTAACTGAAATTCAATTCCAAGTATTTTCATGGCAAAAATGTAGACTTACATTGCAGTTATTTACATTATTTACATTCAGACTATTGTCCTCATCTTTGTTGTTTTTATCACAATCTTTCGGCAATTAGACCATCATCAGGTATATGTCGATCCAGATAACCTACAGGGAATTCCGAACTGAACCCTTTATTTAGTCTACAGGTGTAAAATACACTTCCTTCGTCTCACTATCTACCGCACGCTAAACAAATAAATAAAGACACGATACCCATCGTCTTCAACTGACCATTCGTGTTTTGTCATCCTTCTTTGCTATTGCCGTTACCTATCCTTGCCTTTGTGTCCACTTTCTCAGTTGTACGGTCGATTGGCGCTCACACCTTTCGACACACTGCAACATATATATTCAAAATATATGTATAATATACAAATATATAGTAAAAATAGAGAGATTGGTTAATAAAACAAGGGCAAACCAAAGGGTACCAATGTGAACAGTGCGAAAACAAAGAAACGGAGAAAATAGTTGGTAAGTCTTCTCTGTTTATTTCTAGCAGCGCTGATGAAGGACACGGGCATGCCTAAAAATTTCGGACTTAAAACTTTAATTCCCGTGCTTCTTTTTTGTCTTGTGTTTAATATTTAATAAACATTTTTCGCACTGATCACATTGGTACCCTTTCGTTTGCCCTTGTTTTATTAACCAACCTATCTATTTTACTATATACATATATTTATATTTCAAAGATTACAGTATTAGATACATGACGGTTTGCTTCTGTTATCTAACATTTATCTCAGCTTTTAAAAAAAACTCAATTATGCTGCATCACCGACTTATATCTACAGGTACACAACAAAAGTATGTACACACCTGTATTTTTCAGCCTTAATTCACCAACCTAAAACCTTCAATGGCCAATTGATGTTACAAAAGCTACATGCGGCAACATTGGTGCATTGTATCATTAGATGTGGTTTATTTCACCCCAGTTATTCTTGCCAGTCAGTTTACAATTGAGATTCACACCCCATTTTGTCCTCAATTCTCTTAACTATCACAAAAATAAGAAAATAAGCAAGAAAAGAACAGAAAATGATTGTCATGTGAGTGGACAATGGGAAAAAGAGAAAATGGCTCTAATTTGCTATCCCTGTGCGCCTTCTGTTATAACGAGCACATAGTTGCAAAGGAAAGAACAAACAATGATTAAAATATGGTATATAGAGATGGAGTAAAGGCCAAATTTACTGTCTGTAGTACCATTTATTGTTGACTCCATTGGGTTACAGTGTTTAAAATGGTTGACTATCATCATAGTTCCTTTTTTTTGTGATTTGAGAGTTCATACAGGGTTGTTGTGTTCCTTCTGGTTGACGGAAATTAATTCGTTGCACTCATCCTTCTTCTTTCTCTTCTGGAGTTGTACCACAGGTCAAACTCACAGCTGTCTCAAACTGCTACTTCGAATCAAGTTCCTCTCCACTGTCGCGTCTCTAGTTTCGTACGTGGTTTTCCTCTTTTTATTGGGTCTGACACATCCGTGTTTCCTGTTTCATTTTTGACGGGACGTGTTGTCATTGGTTGATTTTTTTATGACGTTCACTGACCCACATAAACTAAGTCCGGGTTCATGTCCGTTACCAAGGATAGGAACAACAGAAGGAAGGAAGGAAGGAAAGGAAATATATAAAAGATAGGGAGAGAGTGTTTTTTTTGTCACTCACTTAGTAAAGAGGAAAGTGAATATTTTCGTATGATGTTATTACTACCTAATCCTACTATAAAAATTTCAACAGCATGAATTGATCAATTTTCTGAATATATATCTATTTGCGTGGAAAGGTGGCAAAATTGTTATGTGGTTCTTTAGTTGCCGTTGGCAAGGGAAACAATTAGGTGTAAAGCTGTTTCTTAGTAAGACCAGGACTAATTTGTTAGTTTGGGTGTCAGGAGAGAGTCCTGGAGTGGATTAATGAACTTGCATCGTATCACGAGTGAGGTGTGATTGGAAGGGTTGATTCATCTGTCCTTAGGGTTGAAATCGACACCGGGATTAGCAGTCGCGTAATGAGGTCGAGGTGTTGAGTTGAACTGCCTGTTGTCGGCAACACGTGTGTTTTTACATATGCAGTTTAACAGGTGCAGATTCCCAGGAACATCAATTTTTTTTCGGCAATGTTCGTGATTGGCTATTGTATAGAGTGTTCCAATAACTTGAACCGATTTTAAATATGAATTAAGTAAAAGTTTAAGCGTCTGATTTTTTTCTGTTTCTTCCAGATTTAACAACCTGTCTGGCAATTTCAACCTTCGAAAGATTAACAATCAAACAACGTGTTAAAGTTATCAAAGCCTATTACAAAGATTCACGTTCAAATTCATAAATATCCGGCCCAATGATTCCACTAGCAAAATAGTGACCTTTTGTGGATGAAGTGGCTTTTCAACAATCTTCCTTGGATTTTCATCAACCCAAATGCGACAATTCTGCTTATTAACGAATCCACCAAGATGAAAATGGGCTTCATCACTAAAGGGAATTTTTTTGCGAAAAATCTTAATTGGCTTGTCTTTGCTCGTGCACTCAAATGACGAATGGTTTCAGCAGGTTTCAGTTCTTGTGTCAATTGAATTTTGACAGCGTTTAGAGACAAGTCTTTTGTCAAAATTTGATCTCACTTTGTTGTGGAGAGGTTCAATTTCTGCGCACAATGACAAATAGAGGTGTCTGGATTTTCGGCCACATTCTCGTGCACTGCAGCAATGTTTTCAGCTGAACGGCGTAAACGAGCACGCAATGGTGTTTTCACATCTGCTATCGACCCAGTTTGTTTGAATTTACGAACAATCTTTCCAATTGCATTCTCGGTTGGTCGATTATGTTGACCAAAAAAATCGCGAAATGCATTTCTGTTTGAACGTCCATTTTCGTAATAGGCTTCGATAACTTTAACACATTGTTTCATCTTTCCATGGATGAAATTGCCAAAGACCTAAGTTGATAAATTTGATTGAAAAAGAAAAAAAATCATTAGACACTTAAACTTAATTCACATTTAAAATCGGTCCAAGTTATTGGAACACTTATAGTTTAGATTGTGGTGGGGGGAGATCTGTTTTGTGATGCTTGGAGCCCCTGGACAGAAGATGACTTTTTTTAAATTTGTGATTGAAGATGTATTTTTTGAATCGGAAAGCGATCTTGATTAAAGTAGTATCGCACTTCAGATTTCAGTGTAACATTTTCCTTCCTCTGTTAAAACACTTCCTGGATATTTAAATTTTTGTACTCACTTGATTTTGGTATCACCGGTTTTTAATTCGTGTGTTAGGTTCTTTTTGCTGAAAACCACACATTGGGGAAATAAACTCTATATCCATCACAAATACATACCCACATACATACCATATTAAACATGCCCAAACTTTATTGTCTCCCCAATAACTGACAATATTTACAAAGATTTCACAATACAATACACACTGTTTAAATCAAAGTGTCTATTGGTTAGAAATTAATATCACCGTATGAAATATTTGACCAATCAGAGAAAACTAAAACCCTATTTTTTTCTTGAGCCTACTTATTTCTTATAAAACCCACCAACTTCGATAGGGTCAAAGATTTTACTACCTCTGAGCCGTTCAAATACAAGAGAAGACGTGGCTACATAGCACGTGCTGACAGAAACATCAGTCTGTGACATCAAACGAATCATCTCCAACAACAACAGCTTGCACGGTCAGTGAATCTTCCCTGGTGTTCAAAGTTTTTTCAGACTTTTCTGTGGACGAACTACAAAAACTTTAACTCAACTAAAGGCTATTTCTTTACTCCTTTTTGACTCTTTCGGATTCTCGCGCATATTTTTGTAAATATAAATGATTAAATGATGATACCTATTGTGGCAGTTAGCTCCTCCTCATTTCCTTAACCCGTCAACAGGGGTCTCTTTCTCCCGGGAGTATAAATACTGGCTGACCTTTCGCCTCTCTCTCTCTTTTCTCTGCTTACGCGCACGTGCGAGCAACTATCTCGACTTCGGCCGCGGGCCGAAACCTCGCACGCGAGTCGAGGTATAAAACTTCCTCTTAAAATTTCCAATATGTGAACTCTTATACACAACCAGCGTTTCCCATATTCTGGGAACACGCTAAAACAAAATTCACCCCGTACGGACATTCAACTATACTCAACACACCCAACTTTCCATACAGACACTATAACATTTTATTCATGTCTTAAATGTATTTGTAACTCGTGTTTTAATCTATTCGTTATTAATATATAATTGTTTTGTACATATATATCGGTCTTGTTTGTTTCTTTGGACTCCATTAAAGTCCCACATTCTTATGTAGCTGGACCGGCCAGCGGAAGCCTTAACCTAGAGATAACTCATCTTCTCTTCGCACATTCACACACCGCATGGTCCACTACATACCCATGTATTCATTATTTTTACTTAATTATTGTTTGGAATTCAGACATTCCGTTTTTAATATAAAAATAACCTTAGATGACAGAATTCCCTACATAGATTCTGTCTTCTTACAACTGATGTTTAATCTCCTGAAAACCATATATTGTGTCGTCTTCGAATTGATCACAAGTTTTTAAAAATTACTTTCAGGTCGGCATTTCAAGCCAACGACTTTCTTTATATATAAGCCGAATTCTTAAACTATCCATCAAAACAGCAAAAATCTTTGACTCACAAACACCCAGGTTCACACATGCTGATAACCACGGGGGATATATATTTTCATATCTGTAAAGGTCAAGGTTCACGGTAGGTACGATCATGGATTGTGTGTCAGACTAGTTGTTTGACGTCAGTTGTTCTTCTTAACAATATTCAGTGACACATTTGTCAAACGTCTTCCTGTATTACCGCTCTTAAGCCAGAGATTAAAAACACAACTTTGTGAAATTCAATAATGTTATCTATCAGGCAAGAGTTAGCTATCTGGAAAATTTATTACACAACAATTTTTTCACACTATACTTGAGGCAATCTAACTTGTCACAACGGTTTTTTAAAATATTGTTCACTCGATACAAGACCTAAGAGCCACTCAAGGTTCAGGGTTACTGAATTAGGATGATGTAAGGGTATTTTGGGAGGTAGTATGGGTTACATATTACGAGAATATGTAGAATACATGACAACTGACCCTTGACTTTTTCATTTCTTCCTTCCTTTATCTCTTACCCTTCGCTTCCTTTTTTTCTTCTTTCTCTTCTTGAAGAATTACAGGAAAACCTTAGAAATAATAATTAAGATTGTAGTGATCAGGTAAGCATCCCCTCGGGAGTTCGTTCCACATTACAGAAGTTCTAGAAAGTGTGAAATATACCAATGAAATATGTAGAGAATTAGGATGAGACGACCCAGTGGACGTGGCATAATGGGTCCTGGCTGTGAAGATCTAGGCTGGTGGAATAAAGGAATGTTGTTCACCGGAACAACTGACATGTAATAACAATAAAGTAGGGAGTGAGTGGTTAACAAAGTTTCGTCTGTGAGGAAAGGGTTGTAGTGTGGATAACAATTCGTCATGCATGAGGCTGTGCAAACGCTTTTGAGCACTGTCGAGGCTGGAAAGTGTAAATCGGGCTGCTCCAGTCCAGATGTGGTACTCCATTGTAAGGCAGAAACATCTTTATGAAGTCAACTTTTCACTTCTTTTGTGCAAAAACAAGCGACTTATTTCTTGGTCACATTACAACATGCAGTGGAAAGTGGATCCTATACACCAACCGACGACTTTCCACACCAAGTTGGTGATCTGCAGCCGGATTGATCCACTATATCTTTCTGAATCATATCAGAGAAATACTATTGAAAAATCGATGAAATATACAAAACAAAATATCGCTGCGTAGGTGTCCAGTATTGATCAAAAGAAAATACCCGATAATACCTGATCAAATATCGCATAACCAATTTGACAGAAGCTGAGTGAATTGGGCTATGAAACTCTTCTTCATCGAGTGTATTTACTAGACTGACTCCCACTTTTCAAGCATTTTTTATAAGGAAACTTCTTCAACACCGAAACAGCTTAAAAAATATCTTTGAAGAATTCGTCGCCTCCAGAATATCAGAATTCTGTTACTGAAATAAATAAATTTATTGACAAAAATGTATCGACTCAATTGTTTTTATTTCAATCAATATAATTTATTCTGAACTAAGATGTTTCTTTTACTTATTGTTCACTCAATACAAGACTGAAGAGCCGTTCAAGGTAGAGGCTCTGGTCATCTAAATTTTTGGAGGTGCCCTTATATACTGTATAATCTGCATAGATATTTAATAATGATCTGAAAAATATTCTTAGTTATATTGTTAATATAAAGCAGAGAGTAGGACCGAGAAGAGAGTCTTGGGGGAGAGGCCAGCATTGATCGCTTCAGAATACTGGTCGTTAACAACGACCTTCATGGACTTACCTGTTAGAAAGGACTTGATAACTGTGAAAACTTTTTCAGTTGGAGAGATTGCATAGTACCCCCCCCCCACACACACACACACACACGGAGAGTTCGTATAGCAACCACCTATGCCGCACCTTGTCAAGGGCTTTTGATATATCTAAGATGATGGCTCTTGTTATGAATTTATCGTCTAGTGTCTCGCTGATTCTGTGAGTTATGATAGGACATCAGCAGTGGACCTAGAAGAGCGAAGTACATACTGTTTATCGCACAGGAGATTGTTTCTACTTAAGTGATCAACAACCTTCTTGTTGAGCATCGATTGAAATAATTTGCTGGTGACATTAAGGAGACATGCGTTTAAAGTTAATCAATCACTGCATTAAATTCTGAACAACTTAATAAAATGTGACTTTGGATACGATATTTTTAAGTTAGTCAATTCAAAATGATATTTTCAATCGCATTTCAATAATTTTCTAATATAAATAGTTTAAAATAAATCTGCAATAGATTTTTTCCAGATTTAAGACTGAGATTAATTCTTGTCTGCTCAAAAAGTATTTTCTAACTTTTTATCTAAACTACTGAATCGAAACGAACCCTGACTTTGGATAATTAGAACTTGATGCAAAAAATCCTTAATTTTCTACCCACTAGAATTCTCTATACCAAGCTGGTCATGACAATGCATAAATCAACATAAAAGCCGATTTCTACTTCAACAGAGCAAATCGTTTCTTTTGAATACAGCCGAATCTTCGCGTGAATGTGCGAAATCGTACATATTTTCTTAAAATATTCACAAAATGTTACCACTATAACATAAAGAGCAATAGAGTGTTATTAGCTTTAAAAAAATTCCTTTTATCCTTTTCAGGTAATCACATAATACAACATTAATGATCGCAATACTTTTTTTGTGTTATTTTACTTACAAAATAAGTTTTAGAACCATGTTTCCAGCACACATTAAATATGAAATATTAGGTTGTTACATAAATTCGTTCGTTTATAATTTATTTTAATACTTATTATTTATTAATAGTTCTAATGAATCATTCAACAATGTATTCCCTTTCATTGTTTACGACCTCTTGCCAACGATCCGCTAACTGTTCAATGCCACGACAATAGAAAACACGATGTTTTGATTTGAAAATTTAATCAAGTTGTCGGAGTTAGCTCCTCCTCAGTTCCTTAATTCATCAACAGGGGTCTCTCTCCCCTGGCTATAAATACTGGCTGACCCTTCGCATCGATCTCTCTTTTCCACTTAGGCCTTGGGCCGCCACCTCGCGTGGAGGTGAGGTAAATCTCGCTTTTCCACTTAGGCCTTGGTCCGCCACCTCGCGTGGAGGTGAGGTAAATCTCGCTTTTCCACTTAGGCCTTGGTCCGCCACCTCGCTCGGAGGTGAGGTAAATCTCGCTTTTCCACTTAGGCCTTGGGCCGCCACCTCGCGTGGAAGTGAGGTAAATCTCGCTTTTCAACTTAGGCCTTGGGCCGCCACCTCACGTGGAAGTGAGGTAAATCTCGCTTTTCCACTTAGGCCTTGGTTTACCACCTCGCGTGGAGGTGAGGTAAATCTCGCTTTTCAACTTAGGCCTTGGGCCGCCACCTCGCGTGGATGTGAGGTAAATCTCGCTTTTCAACTAACACCAACATGTGACCTCTCACAGATACAGCGTTTCCCAATTTCTGGGAACACGCTAAGAACAATACACGTACGTACGAACACTCACAACACACACACATAATTTCACCACACAAACACTATGTAACTGTTCATGTCTTTGTTTATCTTGTTATTAATATGTATTTGTTTACATATATATATATATATAACGGTCTTGTTTGTTTTCTTTGACTTCTTTGGACTTAATTAAAGTCCAACATTCCCATGTAACTGGACCGGCTAGCAGGAAATTTTAACCTTCTGATATCTCTTCACATCTTCACCCCACGGTCCACTACAAAGTCACGTTTTCAGCTCCACATCGTTGTTGAACGAAACACTCCTGAAAGCGACCGAAAAAAGTGGTAGTCGGAAGGGGGCTAAATCAGGAGAATATGGTGGTTGTAGCAGAACTTCCCAACTGAGCTCCTTAATTATCTGTTTAGGAACGTTTAGGGGGGAGCATTGCCATATTGAATAGTTATACTGTATCACCATTCATGTCTTTTTCACCTTAATTGCCTCTTTGAGCCCGTCCATTTGTTCAATATACAGCTTAGCCTTGAAGATTTGATTTCAAATCATTCTTTTGGCAATAAAGTCATTTCCGTACACAGTATAAATGTCTCGGTCAGCTTTGTGAACTTTATCAGCTGGTTATGTCGAATATGCTCATTCTTGTCAACTTAACAAAGCATCTCAAAGGGATGTCTAATCTGATGTGACAATACAATTTTCCGCACATCTTTAGAAGACAAGTAGATAAATTTCTTCTCTTTTAAGTCCACTTAGTTATCTGAGTTTCGTAGGGTGTTTCTTTTTTTACTTTTTCGTGCATACACTCAATTTCTCTACAATACGTAGTTGCTGTTATTGTTTTCCATTAAGGCAAGACGAAATAATGAATAACCCCTTTGAAAGACCACCATAGCGCAACTATTAACCTTTTATTGTGCAGTGGCGATTTTGGTTATTGTTTCGGTGATTCACTTGTATCTAGTCACTGGCCTCCGCTTTTACTGTATCCATTTCTCATCGCACGTGTAACAATACGATTTTCCACACATCTTTAGAAGACAAGCAGATAAATTTCTTCTCTTTTAAGTCCACTTAGTTATCTGAGTTTCGTAGGAATTTTGTCTCCAGTTCATCTTTGAGTAAACTTAAGTGTCAGTGTTTTGTGGGATTTATTTCTAGAGCTGCCTTTGAATTGGAAAACATAAAAATTTTATAAATGATTTTAAATAGTCATAAAATTAGTCCTTTGGCTTTGGGGTGGTCCCAAATCTTCCGGAAGACAAATGGACTGAGGGGTAGGGCCCCAGGATTATCGATATACGCAGAGTGAGGCAGGAAGTCAGAGGGAAAGTGGGTCCAGCGGTGAGAGAAGTAGGTAGGTGACCAGAGGAGTTGGAGCTAGCCAGTAGCAGAAGGACCGATAGTGAGGAATCAGGAATCGCCGCGGTCAGATGCCAGTGAAGTTAGGAGCAGCCCACTTCTCGAAGCTGAAGTGAAGGATCCTGTGTTTAAGTGAGAAATCGTATTCTTGCTACTTCCCAACCAGGGAGACTTGAAATACAATTGTCTTCATTTCTTTCTTTTTTTTTTTGTTGAAAGTGATCACGGCCGAGAAGACAAACCTGTGCACATATCGAGTTGGGTGTATATGCAAATACACTCAAACTTGGATGACATCACAGGTGCAGTAAGCGACGAACGATCGGAGAACGTTGTCACAAAACTCATCACATGGCGTCACACTACACCCCCACACATACATTATATATATATATATATATATATATATATATATATAGTTAAACCTAGAGATCCAGACAAACCTACTAAGGTTTCACCTAAGCGGATCGTCAGGGAAAGCTAGAGATCCTTCAGTTCAGCTTCGAGAGGTGGTGGGATGCTACCTTCCTAACTTCACTGGCCTCTGGGACTCCTGATCCTTCACTGCCGGCTTTCCCTGACGATCCGCCTAGGTGAAACCTTGGTAGGTTTGTCTGGCTCTCTAGGTTTAACTAGGTCTGCTCTACTTACTGTATTGAGCACTTTATTTGGTTAGTTGCGTACTCGTATCGGTTTTTTTTTCTTTGGGCTTTGGACTCGTATGCTGAACGATTGTTTTCGACAGGCGTTCATGTTCTTGGTTCTTTCTTTTTTTTATATCTTTTTTTCCCCTTTCGTATTGGTTTGATTATTTGCAAATCAAGACACCGAAGGTTTTCCGAACGAGTATAATTCCTTATACTTATAAGATTACTACTACTACTACTACTACTACTAATATATATATATATATATATATATATATATATATATATATATATATATATATATATATATGGCGCTCCGTTTATATTAGTCAAGTAATTTTTACAGCGTAGAAAAAATTACTTAAATTTCCGATCGTCAATAAAACACCCACCTCCGTATCTATCTATATTTCTGACAACTAGATGGAGGGGGGGATTCCCCAGGATTATCCTTATAAGCAGAGACAGGCAAGAAGTCGGGTGGAAAGTGTGTCCAGCCGCGAGAGAAGTAGGTAAGTGACCAGAGGAGTTGGAGCTGGCCAGTGGCCGAAGGACCGGTAGTGAGGGATCACGAGTCCCAGAGGCCAGTGAAGTTAGGAAGGTAGCATCTCATCACCTCTCGAAGCTGGACTGAAGGATCCCACGTTTAAGTGAGAAATCGTATTGTTGCTACTTCCCAACCAAAAAACAATTGTCTTCATATTTTTTTTATTTTTGTTGTTGAAAGCGATCACGGCCGAGAAGACAAACCTGTACACGTAGCGAGTTGGGGGTATATGCAAATACACTCAAACTTGGATGACATCACAGGTGCAGTGAGCGACGAACGATCGGAGAACGTTGTCCCAAAACTCGTCACACTGAAATAAAATTTAAATAACGTTAGACAACAGTTTCACAGGATAAACCAGACTTACTAAGATGCAGAAATGCCCTGAAAGATTATTATTCGCAGAACATCTGAAAAAGATGAACGAATATATGTAATCACCTGTTACCTTATCATTGGTCAAATGAACAGATTTTCAGCTGAACTATGGACAAACAGTATATCTTTGTGAATGTTCAAACTACGGTGTCCTTGAATCAATATGAACGCATGATAAAGAAATGTATTAAACAACAATACAATTCTTTTATCCCATGTACACAAACTGGAAGTGTTTTGCTCAAGCCTGCTATTGGTCTATTTTTTGATAGGTGTTCTGATAAGTGAAACTAATCTCAGCCACGAGATAGTCACCTATATCTAAATTAAATACAGAAGGCCTACCTGACAGAAAGCAGGTAGTTAGAACTCCCCTCCACCTCTCTATTTCCCACATTCTCGTGTTTTTTTTTTATGTAATGCATTTATAATGTGGCCCAAGAAACATTAAGTTTTGACTGGTGTGATTCCACTTGTAAGAAATGTCTGCTCAATAAGGTTTTTTTGTTTGTTTTTTTTTACTTGCTTTTTTGTAAGTGCCAATTTTGTCATGTCTCTTCAATACGTAGGCGATCATAGCTCTCCACAGATTCCTTTTCTTTACTATCCGGGTACGAATTCAGAATTTTTTTTTTAATCTTTTAATCGAGTTCATCCCAAGTAAGGAAGGCAGTAAAGCCACTAAGAAACAAGTGTGAAAGAATTAGAAAACAGAGACATTACAAAGGAGCGAGAACAAAAGAAGATTAATCAGAGCCGGTAGATAGCGATTGACATTGCCTTTAAATTTTTGAGGATTAAAGTTGACTGGAAAACATGTAGGCGGGAGGAGGTTCCACAAACGAGAAGTGCGAGAAAAAAAAACTGTTAGAATAGAACTTACGGCTACATCTAGCCAACTCAACTGTAAATTGATGAAACCTCGTCGCCAGTCCAGTACTGCGCTTAAATTTTTTTAAAAGTCTAGGTACCCGAGCTAAGAGCTCATTCGAACAATTACCATGAAAGTATTTATAGAAAAGGCAAAGTGAAGCAACTTTACGGCGGTGGGCAAGTGACTGAAGCCGAGACGCCAAATATTGCTGATTCTCCTCTGGATTTTATGAAGAATCTCTAGATATATAGCAGGAGCACCAGGACATATGTGGCAGCAATATTCTAAGCATGGACGAATGGTAAGCTTATAGATATGTAAGATAGATTTAAGAGAGAAAGATTGTCTAGAACAACACAGTCAACCAACTTTCTTAGCAACAGACCTAGTAATAAATTCAATATAGTCTTTCCACTTCATGTCAACCGAGAACCTTAGCCCGAGAGGGTAAAAATAGTCACTCTCCTGGAGGTTAGCATCAGCCATAGAAGGCAGAAAATGGTCTCTTAGATGATTAATAGACAGTAGTTTAATTTTGGAGGCGTTAAAATTAAGAAGCCATCTTTTGTCCCAATTAACAACAGACTGAAGATTGGTTTTGAGATCAGCTGCCAATTTGAGCATATCGATCTGATCATACTTACTATCGAGACCGGAGTAAATGGTTGTGTCATCAGCATATATACCAAGTTGAGAGCTAATGCAAACGGGAAGGTCAATTAAAAAAAAAGTAGGGCCAAAGATAGAGCCCTAGGGGACACTTGCATTAGTACGAAAGGCTCTAGAAAAGTGGCCGTTCAGGATTTATCGTTAGCCTGGCTAACTCATATTGGTTATTTAACCTATAGCTTGGGGGAAGAATAGAGGATTCATACCTTTCTCGGAGGGAATTAGTGTGAAAATGAACGCAACAGACTAGGTCGTAGTTTGAACTCGGCTTGTCAATTCCATTTTCAATGCCTATAACTGTTACGTTACCCACACCTCCATTCGATAAGGCAACGTCTTTTTAATATTAGTAAATTATTTCTTCATAATTTCGGTATGTTATATTTACTTAATATATATGTTACAGTTTTACTTCACGAATTAAGACATAAGTGGGGGTGGCTACAATTGTTACAGCTCCATTATGCATCTTTGCAGGGTAAGTAATCATCAGGCTTGCACTGACACATTTTACGTAAACCGACATACACATGATCGACTTTACCTTTCAATCCATATCCTCTTGGTGTCAGTTTAAGCTGATAGCTACCCTCCCTTATATATTATGACAATTTTGCTTAAAGTTTGTATTTTCTTGATCAAATTGGCAACTGATCTAAAAAATGAGCAATCTGTTGTTAACTGGGGCAAGAAATGGCTTGTTAATTGTAATATCTCCAAAACGAAACGGCTCTCTTTTAATCTACTTAGTGAAGCTTTTATACCTTTCATCACCATGGCTGATGCCTCTAGCTTAGTGACTCATTGCCTCTTTCCGGACTAACGTTTTCCACTGACATCAAATCGAACGATTATATTAGATCAATTGCTAGGCCAATTTTGGCCAATGTTTGTTGTACAAATACGTACAAATAAGCTACGCGGATGAAACGGGGAAAAGGGTTGGTCTTCATTTGTCTTGACGGTAACTTAGCTAGTCTCAATCATTGACCAAGCAACTCAAATATTGTCGCTTTCAGTAAAATGCCACATTTACACAAAACAGTCATACAGAAGCACCATAAAAACCACATTTGCTCCGTGCGATCCTACCTAGTAATCCCATATATACAGTCATCGTGGGGCGGGGAAAACATTTTAACCTTTAGTCCTCTGTACGTAATTATTTTTGCCAAGCAAAATGTTAGTCCTGCCAATGTTAAATTTGAATTTCTTGTTTGTGTAGTCATATCCTTCTATGGCAACACCTAAAACAATCTTGATTGAAATTGAGAGCCAGGCTACTTCAATTTCAAATTAGTAGAACTAATGTATAAGACACTATATTCTGATGGTATTCTATATATAAAGGAATTAATATTTATAAATTATGCATAGCGCTAAATGTTAACAAGTATATTTACAGAATTTAAAAGCTCCCCGATGTCTATTTACAATGTAGAAAATACATACAAAACTGAACAAAACAATTGTTAATAAAATTCTTAATAAATATGTGGCAGAAGTATCAGTTAGCTGGGTGAAATATTTGAGGGATTAATTTAATTCAATTCAGGTATTCACGTAATCATTTACACAATCACCCACGGCTGATTTTTCTATTTCCTCTTGGGTTAATGCTTTACAATGTTCTCGAATTCTTACCTTAAAGTGGCGGCCTGTTTCGCCTTTGTATTTCTTACCACAGCTGCACGGGATGGCGTACACACAGTTCTTAGTCATGTTCTCCTCTACGGGAGGTCATACTCGGAAGAGGTGTCTGCGAAGTGTTGAACCACTTTTGAAAATTGTCCTGATGTTATATGGACCATAGATCCTTTGTATTTTCTCCGATAATCCTTTCACATAGTGTAAGCAGACTGAAGTTGTTTACTGAGTGCTGTTATCCTCTTGTTTGCTGGAACTACTACCATGTATCTAGGGTAGTTGTTACGTTGTAGGGTACTGCTTATACTGACCATTTCTTGTTCGTATGTTTCTGGGTCGCCACTTATGACTTTTGCTCAATGTTGTAAGCAGCAGACTATCCCTTTCTTTACAATGTATGGATGGTAGGAGTTAAAGTTGAGGAACTGTCCGGTAAATGTTGGCTAGCGGTATACGGATGTCTTGAACCCCTGCTCCGTTCGAAATATTAGTACATCCAGGAAGGCGAGTTTGTTGTCGTTTTCTTTCCCCATTGTGAACTGTGTTGGTGACCTTATTGAGTTCACATGATTCAATCGTACCAGGACGTCCTTCTGGTGTGACCAGAGTATGAAGGTGTCATCTACATATCTCGGTCATAGTCTTGGCTTTAGTGGTGTTGATTCTAATGCCATATATATATATATATATATATATATATATATATATATCATAAGTAAATGGACTGCTCCACTATGTTAACAGTGGGATATTTAAATTTTACAACGCCCACTTTTCATTCCGCGGCCGAAAACACCTTGCAATGTCTATATTTACCCACACTTTCACAGCGCAAGATCTTCAGTAATATAATTTAGTATACATGTGTGAATAAGACTACATACATTACAGTAGTTTTCGACAGACACTGAACATCTGTTACAAATATCGAGAAAACAAGTTTTCTTTTTCAAGGCTCTTTAGTTTTTCTTCCTTTCCTTATCAGGCGTGCAATGAAGGAACTTTAATTAAACGCTTCACCGATCAAGCAAAGTGCCTAATACTAGAAGCAGCCTTCTGGTGCCCAGATCATTTTGACACTGAAAGTAATCTGACAAAGGCATTATGTGTTTATGGATCGATAGTTAACAGACCAGATTTGCTATTATTGCTCTTAGTCAAACTGAATTGAACAGGATCTTTGTGAATCATTCATTGAAAACTATGCTTCGCAAACCATATTTCATCATCATCAGCATTGTCGTGAGTTCCTTGACCGGGTGTGGTCATTGGTTCATTGCGCAGCTGAGAGTTGCGATGTCTGACTCTCTGTGAATGATCTTCCAGTAACAATCCCAGGTGACGACCAATCTGGTATTAAGGTCGCAAAGGTATCCATTCGCATGTTCTTGGGCAAGTATGAAGTTGAAACAGCTCTGATGATATTGTATTTTTTGGTACATTTCGATTTGTGGGAAAATAGCTACGTTTGTTTTTCAATCGGAACCAATCAAAAGGTTTCCCTCCAAATTCCGAGAAGTAAAATCTAGAGCCTATCCGGGTGAATAAAAGGAAAACCAGGAATTGAATCCGTGGAGTCAACGAACAGCTGCTACCTGAACCCAGGTCGGCCCCGTCAAGGAAAAAGACAACATAAGTAATTTGACGACTACCATACGAGAATTTAAAGGAAGATTAAAATCCTTCCCACATGAAGGAAAATTCTTCGGCTGGTGTGATTGTCCTGTTCTTCGCTGCTACGACGATCTTTGCTTGGAAAATTGTACCTATTCTTTGAAAACTATTCAGAGAAATATTTTTTCCCTTTTCTTCATTTATTTTGATGTCGTTTAATTTTTCAAGGGAATATTATGCAGCATTGTAAATTTTGTTGTAAAAGAGGTATATTTCATTTGTATTATTTTTGAATACATGTTACTGGCCATCATTTGGCACACAAAGCACTTAATTTGTGTAATTTCTTTCATTTTTGTGTGTTAACAAAAAATCTATCGTCTGTTTTTTAAACTCGGCTCGTGTCGCTTATCTTTGTTGTGTGCACTTATAAATTAAATCTTACCTCAAACGTTTGTTTGAACTATTTATTTTCATAGTTTTTTATGAAATAAAAAAATCTTTTGCAAGGTGTAAATTGGTTTAAATATTTTACTAGATGATATCGTAAGTTTTTTGTATGTAAAATTTTGTAGCGTTATCACACTTGCACTGATGATTAGTCAAAGTTACAATTAATATATTAAATAAACTTCCAATAAATGAGGTAAAGTTGTCGGAGTTAGCTCCTCCTCATTCCTTTAATCCTTCAACAGGGGTCTCTCTCCCCTGAGTATAAATACTGGCTGACCCTTCTCTCTTTCTCTTTTCCACTTAGGCCCATATGTGACCTCTCACATATACAGCGTTTCCCAAATTCTGGGAACGCGCTAAGATCAATACACGTACGTACGAACACTTACAACACACACACATAATTTCTCCATACAACTACCAAATATCGGTTAGTACTTACTAGTATCCCTTCTATCAACAGTGTCATTCTCGAATGCATTAGTCACTTTCTCTCCTTACTTTTATAGTAGCGACCAGCGCTGCCATAGTTCTTCATAAAGTTAGTGGCTACTATTGACCAACCCCCGGCCACAACAGCAAGAAACATTAAAATACTGTACACTCTTCCCCCGCTTTCCTAAAGTAGATCTTTCCAAAGAAAAGTTTTGTTAGCCGAAACACTTACTATTAATTTACAAGGAAAAATTATTTTACAGTCCTCGGGTCCAAAAATACCCTTGAGTGAAAATTTTACTACGATTGGTAATCATGCAATAACTGTATGACTTTAATTTTGAAAGGGTACATTGGTTTAAGGTGGGTTTGCAGGGTGCCTTGAATGTCTATAAAGAACTGTTTATGTGAGATAATGCATAGTCAGTTATTGCAGACGAAGAACACCCACCTATGACATTACAGCAGGGAGACAAAAAGGTTATTTTTATAAACTAGAATTCTTTTTGTAACACACTCATGTTGAAATCCCCACAGTATTTAGTATTTTTGCAGTTATCGCTAACATTTTTGTCGAGATTTATAAACGCTACGTTTCGTTCAATTTCGCAAAGCAATTGTTGAAGGCTTGCAACGCCTGGTCAACACCGAAGCCTCAAAATTTATCATTTACAAGCAACAATTCGAAACAAAGACAAAACTAGGTTTAACCAAAACCAAAATAACGTTTATTCAAAAACGACAGTATGTATTGATTGTGTGTGATTTGATTGTGTACGGTATTAGTGTTCTAGTATATCGGTAAAATTGTTTTCGCAGTTGTGCACGTGGTGAAGAGTTCGAAATGTCTTTTCCTTGATTACAATTGTGAGAGTAAGTAGAAAGAAAAGTGTCGGTGAAACAGTACTTAACTGGTGTCGCTAATATGGAGTATTATCAGTTCTTGAACTGGTTACCATGACGATGTCGGGAATCAGTGAGTTCGTTCTTTTGGCCGCGAGTGGAAAAAAGGATGAGTGACTGCTTGCCTTCCATGGGCCAACATGAAATCCAGTGACTGACGCATTTCTCCCTTTTGAACTGAAAATTCCTGCGCTATTTATATGTTTACGACGGTTGTCAATGACGTAGGGTGCGGACGTAGTTGTAAGCTAAAATTCGCACCTACTTGAGATAAATGCTCGCGGCGAGGAAAATGAGTGGAGGAAAAAAAAACTATTTTCCGACCAATCGTTTTTAAAGTCCGCTACACAATCGATAAAATTTGATTAAGCTGATTTGTTTGGAAAAATACTTTGACGAAAAACCCTTCCTCGCGATTTTTATGCATCCTAGTAAAACCAACTGAACTTTGTACCCCCTTACCTGTTTGCAGTTTTCCCCAAAATTTGGTTTCGATCGCTCAATGTATGGCTATTTTAGAGGGTGTAACGGACGGACTAACGGAATTCACAGAATTTTATATATAGATAGACAGATGCCCGCGAAATACTCTGACGTTCTCCCCGTATAATGGTAACTGCTCCGTTGCTTTAAGCCGTTTCGGGTACAGGGAGAAAATATATACTGTGGTGTGTTTTGCATAGAAAAGGGTATTGGTGCGAAACGAATATCCACAAAGGGAGAATACATGTATTTTCAATAAAAATTATACATACCAGCTTCACTAGCTGTTACGAACAGTAAACACTATTCAATAAAGTAGGTTATATTTGCTGCTTGGGTAAGTTTGGAATTGCAAAACAGGCAAATTGCCTTTCACTTCTTTCTCAACTGACAGAAAATAACGAAATTCATAAGTTTTAAATCTTTAAATAAATGTCTGGCCACTGAACCAATGATTCGCTAATTTTAATGACTAGAATTTCACAACTTTTATTTACAAAAGAACTTATGTTTTTACGTTTCATATTGCAAAAAAGGTATTTTAATCATACGCCAGACAATCGATTCATATTTAAGAAAGACACAAAAAAAGAGTAAAATGCAAATGATTTTTATGATCAAGACTGATCAGAAAATACACCCACAAGAAGACTAGTTTTAAAAGTAACTCCGAAAAATATTCTTATTGGTTCTTTGTCTGAAATTCAGCTGGGATGCTTCGTCATGATTTCATACATTATGATTAATCGAACTAATCACCTCATCTGTTTTGTTTTGTTTTGAGTTCTACCATTCGATTGGTGAATTTTCTTTCAGCTTTTCAGTATCATCCTATTTAAAGAAATACAAAAATCTGATCGATAAAGATTCATACTACACTAAGTGTCTATCTATCTATCTATCTATCTATCTATCTATCTATCTATCTGTATATCTATTTCAGTTTTTTATATCTATCTGTCTATCTCAGTCTCTTTTATCTATCTATCTATCTATCTATCTATCTATCTATCTATCTATCTGCTATAATGAAGCCTGGTGGTTAATAAAAAAAATAGCTTGAATAAAAATTGATGTGTAAAACTTTGTATATGTGAATCTAAAATTGATGTTGTAAAAGAACCGCCAAAATGAAGCCCGACGGTTTGTAAAAAAAGATACGTAGAAAATTTGGATCTCAAAATTTGTAAAAAAAAGAAGAAGCTCAAGTTTGTTAATAAGCGTGGTTTAAAGAGATACATTTTGTGATTTTTTTAACCCATGGAGAAAGTGAGTTACGAATCCAGATTAATAAATTGCTGATTCAAATCGGAGTCGATTTGTGGCTATTTAAAAAGTTTGGCTTATCAGAAAGATGGATTTCGGCATTCATAAAGAAAACGTCGGCTGGTTCTAGGAACTGAACTTAGATGGAAAAGAAAAAAATGAAAGCAAAAGGATTTTGATTTTCAATGGCGAATGACTGTTTGATGCTTCTGGGAATTGAACAAAGAAAAACGAAAAGCCTCCACCAATGATTTCGACGACGAAAAGAAAGAATCTGAAAGAAAAAGAAAAGGAAGTAACAAAAGAAAAAGAACGGTAAGAATCAGAAAGAAAGAAATGCAAAAGAAAACAGAAAGAAGAACTTTCTGGAAATCTAGAGATATACAATTATCTTTCTAGATTTGTTTGTGTAATTTTGTCACAAAATTAGAGATAGTAACCCTGATTTTGAACTTTTTATGAAAATACGAGATTTATCTCATTTTTAAATCTCAGTTTATAAAACTGAAATATTGTTTATAAAACTGAAATATGCCTGTGAACTGCCAACCTTCTTTACTCCTTTTTGACAATCGAATGAATCGAAGTGAAGATTTTGTTGATAATAATTATAACAACAGAATTGTAATTAATTATTAGTATTATGTCACCTAATTGTTTGACGCACAAAGCACAATTTTGTACACGCTCTTTTATAAATTTAGTATTCTGTGCTTTTATCATTATTTTTATGTCATTTAATAAATATACATTTATTTCAAGTTTCACACCGAGGTAAGAGTCTTGTGCTTTTTCGTTTACGCCATTCATAATACTGAGGGTAAGGGATTTGATGTTTTCGCTTCTCCTCCAGTCTCCAAACATATTTTTATTCTATTTATTTCTCTTCCTTATCTCTCTTAATCTCTTCATATTTTTTTCAACCTCTATATCTATCTATATATCTCACCGTCCTAAGTACGACGATATACTGCATTCGCGTCCTGGGTAAGACGATAAACTACATGCAACAACAAGGGCCTCTGATCGGGAGGTTTTGATGAGCGTGGAACCACCTCTTAATTACTGGTGTTTCCCAGGTCCACTTTGACCTGGGGTGGTAGCACCTATTAGGGCCCCAGCTATGGGCAAATAGTTTACCCCCCAAGCTGGAGTCAAAACGCCATGAAAGTGTAAAAATAGGTTTTAATACCAGCAATACATTTTTGTAAAAATTATTATCAGCAATGAATTTTTGAAGAAAAGAATTATCACCAGCAATACATTATTACCAGCAATACATTTTGGGAAAAAAATATTACCCGTAATACATTTAAAAAAAAAATATCACCAGCAATAAAAATCTTGTCGGCATTAAATAAGCCATTGAGGTTGATATGCCGTAAAACAAACCAAACCAAACCAAACGAAACTATATAACTAAATCTTGTTGGATTTCAAGTTGTGAATATAGTATATTTACGTGGAAAGTAATAGTGGAATTCCTAGCTTTATATCTTAATTATCAATAATAATAAGTGGTAACAATGAGAGTTCGAATTCCAGTCGGGTTTGTATGAATCTATGTCTTCTCCGCCCTCCCATGAGTTGAATAGCAGGACAGACTTTGACCGTAGAACTTTTGTTGGCAATCAGTCTACCGCATAAAGAAACGGCAATATACTGCGAGAAAATCTGTTAAGTCAGTCATGAATTGAAAAAGTCATGTACACTTTTGTATCACTTATGGTACTTAACTAACTGATTGGGCAATAACAGAAATGAATGAGAAGTATATATATATATATATATATATATATATATATATATATATATATATATATATATATAAATTGTGTGTATTTAGGCAGCAAATTTTCATTGATGCATGTTTCATTATATAATATAGACAAGTTTTGTCTATTTATTTTAAGCATCTTTAATGTTGTCTGATAAGTTTAATAACATTATCATTGAAAGACGAAAGGAAATCACCAAATTGATACGTGTTTTTAATCCTATCTAAGCTTTCGGCTTACATAAGCCATTATCAAAGATGACAATTACATTTCAATATATCAAACAATACACGGACAAAACAATAATGATAGTCTGTTTTTGTTACATGAAAAATTTTTGATAATGGCTTATGTAAGCCGAAAGCTTAGATAGGATTAAAAACATGTATCAATATGGTGATTTCCTTTCGTCTTTCAATGATAATGTTATTAAGTTTATCAGACAATATGAAAGGAACTTAAAATAAATAGACAAAACTTGTCTATATTATTTAATGAAACATACATCAATATATATATATATATATATATATATATATATATATACATGGGGGCACGTTGGGGTAGTGGATATCGGCTCGAATCCATTACATTCACTTAATTGGGAAAGGTATTAATCCTCTTCTTCTCCTTTCATATATGGGTAAATAGCAGGACAGACTGGGTTCTATAGCCTTTGATGGTAACTGGTCTAGGAGGTCTCTGAATTCAAAACCTGCGGAGGGTCGTTTGGGGACCTTGTGCCACGTAGTGCACCAGGTCTCTGTATTCGGCCTTTCAAAAAGAAAGTGTGGTTGGTTCTGCACAAAGCCTTCGCCACTATAATCAAATCATATGTGCTGGTGTCTGGGCTGTCGGTACCTAGGAACTGAGCTGCTTGACCCTCATACGTCGAATACAACGGGAGAGTCCACCACCATATATATATATATATATATATATATATATATATATATATATATATATTCAAACATATATTGTTAAATATAACAGACAACGAATGTCTATTATGTTTGATCATGAGCCGTTCAATGCTTCGTATAGTTACTTTAATTTTGGGAGAAAATAATGATAAAAACTGTCCAACATTTGGATAGATTTTTATTATACTGTTCCTTGATCTAAACTTTCGGCTGGCATGAGCCATCTTCAGAGTGGTTATATGGACATTAAACAAAGATATTCACAAGATATGCGACGATATATATATATATATATATATATATATATATATATATATATATATATATATACACGGCCAACGCGAACTACACTCGAACTGGGCAGTGCTTTTATCGACATTTTGTTTTTTCTGCTTATATTTGTATACGTTGCAAATTTAAGTACAACTGACTATTAATGGATTAAAATTTTCGCGGGTTCTGAGGTAATTTTGATTTCTTTTTCTTTTCGTGAGTTTGTTTTACTCATGTAAATTACTCAATCTCGAAAAAAAAAAGACTATATAAAATTATTCATTCATTTTTTTCATAATACTGAATGTGGTAAAATTATTCAACTTTTTAACAAGAAAAATCTCAAGTTCATGGATAAATTGCCGCAGAACATTATTGATTTGTTTAAGATTGAATGATCTGTTCTGACATGCCTCTAATTTGTAGATACATTGTGTTTATTTTTAACTTTTCTAATTGAATTGTTTCCCTATATTGCACATGATCCATTATTGTACATAAATAGATTACAATAAAATTTGTATTTTATGTCAATACTACCTTACAAAAATTGAGCTGTAGTAGAATGGGGGGCGTATCATAGATTCGGGAGTATGACACTAAACTCGTGCATCAGCCCGATATATATATATATATATATATATATATATATATATATATATGAATAAAGAAATATAGTTTTAAGGTGTGGTATATTTATGGGATAAAGTGCTCAGTTTCAGAGATAGAGCGTATGTAAATACCAAAGTGAATATTGAAGTCAACACTTCACTTCAGTGTTCACTTATATATATATATATATATATATATATATATGCATAATCCACAAACAGACTGTTTCGCTGTATCACAGCTCATCAGTGTAGCTAGACATCCGATCGCTTTAAGACGGAACCGAAACCCGACTGATTTGGCATGTCGGAGATTTTAAAATCTAGGCTTTCGGCGCCGGTAGAGGGAAATGTGAATTTTGCGTATTTATCTTTCATAAACACGCCAGTGACCTAGAGAACTCAATCCATTGGGAGAGTCTTGCATTATTAGCAGTAATAGTTACTGTTCGCGCTTTCTCACCACAGTACTCGACCGAATATACATATATATATATATATATATATATATATATATATATATATATATATAAGTAAAAGGTTTGTCACTTAGACGATTGATGTTTCCTTCAACATCACAACTCCAAAGTTTCGTAAACGCCCCCCCCCATCTGTCTATTCGTCAAGAAGTATCAGAAATTGACTGCTTATATTTCTCGATTTTTCTTTTTTCTATGCAATTATCATTGGTGCAAAGTTTTCTTTCATAGTGTGTGTGTACGTTCGTTCCCATCTGCGGTGTCGTGATTATCCCCTAAAGAGTGGACGTACATGTCCGTCTACGAAACTCTGGAGTCGGGATGCCGAAGGTAACATTAATCAACTAAGTGGCAAACCTTTTTATTAATACTATTAATACTCTGTCTTTGATATCGAGCACTTTGTTGCAAAGATTGCTTGCCTTAAATGTTTTTTCTCTCTATATATACTACTGACAGCATACTTGGCTTCATACTATCATTGATATCGCTATATATATATATATATATATATATATATATATATATATATATATATATATATATGTATGTATATTTCATTAAAAACGACGACAAGGTGCTTTTATTTAGTTTTTTATATAATTTCTCGTGCGATCTAATAAAGTTTTTCTTTTCAGAGGATAAATTATATAAAAATTGTCCGAATGTTCTTTTTATCCGAGCGCTTTCGGCTATACATTTAGCCATTATCAAGCCGAAAGCGCTCGGATAAAAAGAACATTCGGACAATTTTTATATAATTTATCCTCTGAAAAGAAAAACTTTATTAGATCGCACGAGAAATTATATAAAAAACTAAATAAAAGCACCTTGTCAGTCGTTTTTAATGAAATGTGCTTGAAAGAAGGATTACTGCCTAAATACACAAATATATATGTATGTATGTATGTGTGTGTGTGTAGCGAAGAAACCATATTTTAAATCAGTTAATATATATATATATATATATATATATATATATATATATATGGTTAATACAAATATAAAATTTGTCAACTGATTTATGTTATATTCAACTCCAGAGTTTTATAGACGAACTTTTGTGTAATCGTTTGGTCCACATATCAGGAGTTATCAGCAATTGATTGTCATTTTCTTCGTTTTTGTTATTTTTATTTTAAGTCAATAAATAAACTTTTTTATTGGTGTAAGGTTGATTTTTCTCTGTGTGTGTGTGTGTGTGTGTGTGTGCGTGTACGCCTATACATGTGCGTATGTGAACATGTGTCGGATGTCATGCTTATTTCTTCTTTTCGTAATTTTCTCATCTCTCTTGTTATTCCTTTGCTTTGTCTTTCGGCTTTGAGTGTCAAAAGATAATGTAACAATGTGTCATATAGGAAGAAAATGAGTCACTACCGACACCGATGTTCGAGCGTGACACTCTGGACTTATGAATATATGTTTTCCGCCAGGTGTATAAATAGCGGTGTCAGGCTACTGACTGCACTGATTATTGAGTGACTATTGAGTGGAACTGTTCAGTCGAATTAGTGTGAATTATTGTGCGTCGATATTTTGGATTTTGATTTAGGATTTACCGGACGTTAAACCGAGCCGCGCTACTAGCACTGAAATGGTTAATTATGTTTGGTTGACTTTTACTTTTTTGTTCTTGTTAAGTATTTAGTTGTAATTAAATACTCTTTTATCTTAACATTGAAGTCTTGAGTTATACTTAAATATTAACGGTCACGTACGTCACAAAACAATGTTTTTTCTGGTGTCAGAGACAGGACTTATATTTAGGTTAATTTTCCTGAATATTCTGGAGTTTTCTAAAGTTTTTGAGAATATCGGTGTATTCCGTTTTTTTAAAAATTTATTTCTTGTTTAAATAATTAATTTTTAAAATTGTAGACAATATGTTTCACAAAAATATTTTCTTGAAAGAAAAAGGAGCAATATTTGAGAATGTGGAAAGAACAATGTTTGTGGTGTCAGCATCTACGCAGTCTTATTCTGCGTCAGTCTTATCAACATTCTGCTATCAGGTTGGTGCAAAAGTAATGTCCGATTTCAAGGTCTATATTAAAAATCAAAAAGTCCATGACTATGAAAATATTTATTTGTTAACATAACTTCCTTTGCTTTCTAGAACACCATTTCATCTGTCAACAAGCTTATAAATGTCACGCCTGTAAAATTCCTTAGATTTTGTAGCAAAATATGAATCCAACATTTTCAACCTCTTGATGTCAACCTAAAACCATCCAAATGATCCTGTAGTCCCTGAGACAAGTGATAATCAGAAAGAGCAAGGTTAGGAGAATATGGTGGATGAAGTAATATTTCCCAACCAAGATCTTCCAAAAGATTTTTAGTCAGTCGAGCTGTGTGAGGATGAGCATTATCGTGATGGATGATGATATCCTTTCTGTTCATGAAGGAAGGTCGCTTTTGGTTCAGAGCTGTTTTCAAACAATGAAGTTGATCACAGTAGAGATTAGCTGTAATTATTTGCTTATTGTTTAACAGTTTGTAATGAACAATTCCTTCAGTATACTGCCATACACTCAACATGATCTTCTTTGGATGAAGTCCTCCTCTTGGTTGTTGACCTGATCATCCTTCTCGACTGATCCACGATTGGCAGTGTTTAATGCTATGGTAAAGGATCCACTTCTCATCACTCGTAACAAGCCTACCTAAAAATGGTGCCTGATAGTGTCGTGAAAGCAATGTTGCAGATTCTCTGGAGACAGTTCGTGTGGGATCCATTTCCCAACCACTGACACTTTCCCGATACTTTTAAATGGCGTAGCACGGTTGTATGGTCTACGTTAAACTGTTCTGAAAGTACCCTAGACGAAATGGTGAGATAGTCTGTGACAAAAGCTTCCAACTCTTCAGAATCAAGTCTTTATGGATGACTCTCTTTTTGCTCTTCTTTCAAACTTCGAAAACTACTTCCTTTTGTTATATAGGAATTAAGTGTCGCTGCCGACACTTGAGTTTGAACATAGATCTCTGGCACGATGCTGACCATTTTTCCGATGTAGGAGTCAGGCACATGTTCTAACAGTTTCATTACTTGATTAGTGAGCTTCAGGCCTCTGTCCAAGGTGTCACCCTTGTAGAGGTTGAGAATGAAGCTCTCCTCCCACTCGGGATCACACCACTACTCAAACCTGATTCCGTAAGTAACGTAAGCCTTTCAATGCCTTTATCACTAGATGCTTTTCAGAATTTCAGCAACGACACCAGATGAAGCAGATGCCTTCCCACACTTCATCTACTTGATTGTTTTGCCAATCAGTGTTGATGTTATAAATAAAAACATTTAGTAACATGCTATAATATTAAACCCAAGCTTTCATCTTTTGGTCACCTCTGAGTGGTAGTTCTCCAGCATCATTACGAATACACTTCACACTAATGACACTGAGCAATAAGACATAGAAGGTGGAACAAGATCAATCTATCCCTGTGGATCAAACAAAGGGTTCAGTTCGAATTTCCCTGAAGGTTACTCGGGTTGACAATCATCTGATGAAGACCAGAGGACATGACAATAGAAGCGTAATAACAATAGTCTGCGTGTAAATAACAATTTATTTTAGCATGCCACCTTGATCGAACCAAAAACCTTTCATTATACAAGTATGCTCCTAGATTGGTAACTAGGTCTCACCATTTTACTGCTGAACTAGCTAAATGCAATCATCTGTTTTATTCTAATAGTTTATTCTCACCTGTGGAGCTCCCTTTCTGATTACTTCCCTGTCACCTACAATCTTAAAAAATTTAAATCCATTGCCAATCGCCATCTTCTGTCTTCCTGAAACTTGTTCTTTTATTGACTGTTCTCCTTCCTAAAGTCTTCGCATTCTCATTCACTCCCTGTAACACCTTGTGTCTTAGTGGCTTTATCACCTTACTTGGGCTGAAATAATTACAAATATTCTCATATATCTGTTCATTAAAAAAAACACACACACAAAAAAATCATACATTTGTATAATAATCTTATTGGCTCACTAATATTTGTAAAATCTAAGGCGCATTTATAATTATATAATAGAACCACCTAAGATTAATCAAACTTTACACAGGAATCCATTTTGGGAAAAAAAAAAAAAAATTTATCGACTCCTGCTGTGAAGACTAGTGGGGGGGGGGATTATGTGGGTGGGGAAGAATGACTGTGATCGACCACATTATCCTAACCTCTATTTGTAATTTTTTTGAATTGTCCTGACAGCTGCTGCCATCACCATTCCCAACACCCAGCCATGACACGTGTGCCCACTAACATAGTTTTATTCAATTCTATTTCTAATTGTATAAATAACATATATTACAAATCTACTCACAAGGACACTTGCAGAAAGTGTGGGAATATATATAAAAATATATACATACACACGGTTTGATCAAAAAGCATTGGGACTGTTTCTATGGTGATGGAACTAAAGTATACAGAGTGAAGCGACTTGGCACAAATTGACCTTGAATGTACACACTAAGGTATAAGGGTTGCCTCAATTCTGTTGTTTATAGCAGTGCTAGTAAGGAAAGTGTGTAGTGTGGTCGTTGTACCACAGAGGTTCCATCAGTGACAATTGCCAAAACACAATATTCTCCAGGTCAGACAGCCACCATATTCCCCAGATCTTGCCTCTTACAACTTTTTCCCTTTTCAGAATTCAAATCCCACTTGAAAGGAACAAGACATTGAGGAAATCAAAGAGAATGTGATTAAGCAGCTGCTCGCTATCCACCAAAAACGGACTTTCAGGAACACTTTCTTAATGGAAATGATGTTGGATAAAGTGCGTGTGGTTTAAGAGGGCAAATACTTCAAAGGAGATTAAATGCTGAACTGATATAGTTTTCTTTTCGTAGCACCAGTCCCAATACATTTTGATCAGCCCTAGTGTGTGTGTGTGTGTGTGTATATATATATATATATACACACACGGAAGTCATTCATGTATATATGAACAATCTTGATATTCATCCATACACATTACCTGAACATAGGTGTATAGCTTCATTATATATGACTAGAACTTTGCCAATGATTTAAAAAAAAAAAAAAAAAAATTGTATTTAAATTCAGAGTATGTTCAGAAAATATAAACCTCAACAACAAACCTTGAAATTTTTACCAAAATGTTAACAGAAAAGACTAATTATTGAAGCGAGAGCTCTAGTTAACACTTAAAGTCAATGAACACACCCACAGTTAAGAGAGTTTACACCTTGATCATCAATCACATTAAATTAAACATTGATTGGAAAAAAATTTTTTTTCTAGGACATCTTTGTTTCACTGTCACTGATCCAGAAAGAAATCTTTTGCAATTTTAAATCTTTTTCTATGTAGGCTGTACTTGCAAATAAATGGATAAATTTAATGAATGGAACTGTCTTTCATTCTTACCTCCAGTAAGTAGATTAAGCTTTTGTATATAAGAAAACAGCAGGGATAATATTTCTAAAGCTCATTGTGGTGAGAAAATTCTTTCATTTGAATGTGGTCAAAGAACTCTCTGAACTTCATATGGTTTGAGTAAAAAAACAAGAAAAAAAAAAAAAATTTGGACTTTCATGCCTGCCTGAGAAAAAAAAAAAAATTTGGACTTTCATGCCTGCCTGAGAAAAGAAAAAAAAAAAAAAAAAAAACACAGTAATGTCAAAAGAATGTTTTTTCTATTTAATAAAACCTAAACATATGAAAAGTGAATTTATACATTTTTTTTGTTCAAGAATTCACAAAAATATTAAACACTAGTTATAAAATTTATTCTTGTAAATAAACTATTTAGCACATTCTAAAAACTAACTTAGCAATTTATAAATAAATTGGAACAATATTTTATTCATAAATTTATAAACATTTACTAAATTATTAAAATGTGTGAAACTAAGAAAATGCTTATTTACAGTTTAATAAAGTTTGAATCAATTGGCAATTAGCCAAGGTTTTGCCAACCATTCTAACAGTATAATCGTTAATGTAAATAAAACAAACAATGTAAAAGGGGTTTTATTTTTGTTGTTAATTCTCAAGAATTCACTTTCATATGTTTACATTTTATTACAATTCTAATCATTACTTTTTAAACATAATAAACATGGTCGAGGAGTGAAGGTAGTTGATGAGTATCATGAGAAAAACCATACATTTGACATTTTGTTTTTGTGAGCATGAATGGCCAAGTTTCACACACAAAGTTAAATTACAGGCAAACTAATGATAACAAGGCTGTTTTTTTTTTTGCATATAAGATTTATTTTCCATTATTTATAAATTTGAAAATCAGAGGGAGAGTGGGTCACATTTTAAAATACAAAGGTTTTGAAATTACAAAAATAAAATTCTGGCCATGATTTCTTTCATAACCATGCACATCTCTTCTTTGGCATAGAAGAAGGTGAATGGCTTAGAATAACTTTAAAGATTTTATAAGTCTACTCATAAAAGGGTTTTTTTTTTTGTTTATACACCCACACACACACACCTTACTGTATTCTTTAGATATAGTGAAGGATTAAATAAGTCAGCAAATGTAGAGAAGTTTTTATTTTTAATGTTAACCTTCAAGGAAATTCTACATCCATCACTGTCATTTGAGTACAAGGTGATACTGGAAAGGCCACCTTAAAGAAAAATCTGATGTTTGAATCATTCTAAGGACTTTTCAGTATCCACCTTATTAAAACCTATTGACCTGGAGCACCTACCATTGTGCAGTGGTGAATGTAAAAGTCTCACAAAGATTATAGTTGTTTGTCCCTTCCTGGTTGCTCCATAAACATAGCACAAATATTTTAAAGAGAAACCTGGTCCTAGATACAGTGGGGAAAATAAGTATTTCATCTCCTGCGATTTTCTGAGTTTGCCACCTTACAAAAATAGGAACTGTCTATAATTTTCAGCGTAGTTGTGTCTTGAAAGTGAGAGATAGAATAGATAAAAAAAAAAAAAAAAAAAAAAAATATTCACCCCTACCAACCAGCAATGATTCAGGCCTCACCGACCGGTTATGTGACCAGGAGGCATATAGACTAGTCCTATTACTCAATCATTACTCCTAATCAAGTACTCATTACCTGTATAAAAGACACTAGTTCACAGGATCCTTCAATGAATCAGAATCTAGTCTCTTTACAATGGGCAAGATGAAAGTACTGTCTAATGACATCTGGGACAAAATTGTATACCTGCACAAGACTGGAATAGATTACAAGACAATTGGCAAGCAGTTAGGTGACAAGGAGTCAACTGTTGGTGCGATAATAAATGGAAGAAACATCAATTGACTATCAATCTCCCTTGGTCTGGAGCTCCACACAAGATCTCCCAATGTGAGGAAACAATCCAGAATTATGCAGCAAGATCTTGTTGATCTCGAGGCAGCTGGGACCACAGTCACCAACATGACCATTAGTAACATACTATGTTGTAGTGGACTGAAATTATGTAGTGTCCACAAGGTCCCTCTACTGAAGAAGGCACATGTACATGCTCATCAGAAGTTTGCAAATGAGCATCTGGATGATTCAGAGGAAGGTTGGGAGAAAGTGCTGTGGTCAGATGAGACTAAAATTGAGCTTTTTGGCATCAACTCGATGTTTTGGAGGAGGAAAAAAAAGCTGACTTGGACCCCAAGGACACTATCCCAACCATTAAGCATGGTGGTGGAAACATTATACTTTGGGGCTGTTTCTCTGCTAAGGGGACAGGATGACTACACTGGGTCAAAAAAGATGGATGGGGCCAAGTACAGGGAAATCTTGAGTAAAAACCTCCTTGCTTCAGCCAGAACACTGAAGATGGGTTGCGGATGGGCGTCCCAGCATGATAATAACCCAAAGCATATGGCTAAGGCAACAAAGGAGTGGCTCAAGAAGAAGCACATTAAGGTAATGGAGTGGCCTAGCCAGTCTCTGGACCGTAACCCTTTAGGGAATATGTGGAGGGAGCTGAAGCTTAGAGTTGCCCAACAACAACTGACAAACCTTAAGGGATCTGTAAAAACTTGGTAACCAACTACAGGAAACGTCTGGCTGCTGTGTTTGCCAATCAGGGTTTTTTCACCAAATACCGAGTTAGGTTTTGTTATAGAGTGAAGTACTATTTTTTTTTTTTCAATAAAAAGAAAGAAAAAAGAAATGTTAAAAAAATCTCTCACTTTCAAGATTGACCTACCCTGAAAATTATAGACAATTTCTATTTTTGTAAGGGGGCAAACTTAGAAAATCAGCTTGGGAATGAAATACTGGTTTCCCCCCACTGTATAAAAGGACATTAAGTCTCAGACAAATCAGTCCTAAGTTGAGCAGCCACAGTATTTTCATACATATTTTTGGTTCAAACATTGGTTTGCATCCATTAGTTAAAGTCATTCAGCCAAGTTTTGTTATTTTGTTTAATTTTTTTTTTTTTTTTTAAATGTTGGAACACGGGAAGGATATTAGTTGAAAGCAGAAGCCACTCCTTACAAACTAATGCAGTGACCCCAATTTTTTTTTAAATGAAAGAGAAACAGAAAAACATAACCCTGGTGTGATTTGTTGTCACTTTAGAGGTCAAAAGGAAATGAAAAGTAAAGGAAAAGATTTCACTTGAGGTATTAACTCCTTACTATATCTGAAGTCCAAAGAAAAGTTGGTACAACTTATTTGGCAAGTACAAAAATCTGGAGATTGCAAAATATTTGACTAAAAAAAATTAAATCCGACATCAGAATCTGATTATTTAAAAAGGGTTTGAATAGTGGAAAGATATCACAGAAAAATTATTTTAAGATGAATTAAATAAGAAAAAAAAATCATGAATTGTCTAATAAAGTTATAATAAATAAGGCCTACAAAGTTTATTTTTGTAATATTAAAGTCATATTCAGTTTGAGTGAGGATTTATAGTAATAGACAAAGTCTCAATTCATTATGTTGGCTTGTAAATTGTCAAGCCAAGTTATTACAAGAGAATGGACTGATTACAATAGATACACAATGACTAGATGGTTGCATTTGCACTCAAAGTCAACATAACCGCATTTTAAACATGACTTTTGAACCAACATTTCTCAGCTAGGTAAATATGCTTTGGTATAGAAAGGCAAAGTTTCCCCGTTTCAGCACCGGTTTCTGTTTATTGTTTATCATTGTAAGGGCGGAATGCAGAGTTTTTATTAATATTGTGGAGTGGAGAAAGCCTTTTTATTGCAGAAGCAATCAATAATGTGCCTGAACCCAAAACAAATTAGTCTTAAAAAAAAAAAAAAAAAAAAAAAACACACAGTTTGGGATATGCTGAAATATACAACTTTAAAAAAGTGCTGATTTACAAACTGAAAAGTTCCCACACCATGTATGCTGCAAATAAGACAAACAGGGCATCAAGTGGATATAACATTAGTTTGACACATTTCAGACTAGACTGTTTTAGTCTTAATCAAATTCTGTTTTTAATGACATTTTATTCCTATTAATAATAATAATAATAATAAAAACAAAATCAGTGAAAAATTGTCACAAGTGTATTGACCTCAATGCCTGTTCTTATTTTTTTTACATATCTGATCTATGATATTGAACACTTTTACTCATAAACATAGCAGACATTATAATTATCTATGCCTAAAGAATTAATGGATTTATTATTAATCAGATATTTTTTATTACTTTATATAATAAAAATCTTTATTTTTATAAAAGTGAGATTAAATTGACATCAGAATTTGAAACAATTTTACAGTTATGTCAGCATTTGGGAGGAGGAAGGTAAATCTCGGTATTTAAAAAGTTTCTCAGATTTAATTAAGATGCAAGCTGTTATTTGACCTGAACACTAGGGAAAATATGTTCAATCCTTCAAAGTTGAAGCAAAGCTAAGAATGCCTGTGCAGAGACAATGGGATGAAAACCAGGAAAAGATTTTTAAGAAACAAATATTGCAGTATTTTCTTTTTGACATAGGGTGAAATTTAAATAATCTGATGTCTAAGAGTGTGTAGCGTACAAAAATAAAAATGTTCTTTGTGTGGTCAAGGCAGTATAAGAAAAAAAAAAAAAAAAAAAGTTTTCAGCAGGAGAAAAACAAAAAGAGAAAAGGTTGAGCCTGCATATACAAAGTTATGAGAAATGGAAAATATTTTCTATGGGTGAAAGGAACAAATTGTAAAATAGGATATTAAAATAGAGAGTTGAATGAGAAAAAAAAAAAAAAAAAAAAAAAAAAAAAAAAAAAAAAATCAAAAAAAAAATCAAAAAAAAATCTGTAGATTGTTTTGAAATGTTACTCTGTTAAAGCTGATTTCAGTATTCTTGAATGAGGAAGTAAACCAGAAAATGCTTTGTCAGAGAAAAGAAATTATTTCATTTTTCCCTGTCTTAAATTATCTATATATGCATAGATATAGATAGATATTATATATCTAAAAAAGTAGTTTTGTTCTTAAAAAAAAAAAAAAAAAAAAAAGCATGAAGAAAAATTTCTGGCTTCTTTATTTTGATAGTTGTAGAGATTAAAATTCTTAAGCCACTTCATATCATCAACTAAACAAGACAGCTTTTCATGTCATCATAACTCTTCAAGTACAAAGTACAAATCCCTGGTATGTCTAATTATCTAATTAGGAAGCAAAGAAACTTTTTGAAAATTAATTTATACTATATTTATTGGTGAAGTATATTAAACCCTGGTTTCTGCATCAGTGAGAATCTATCTGGCTTAATTTTTTTAAAAAACTAAATTTCAGATTTTTAAAATTGTTGTGACCCAAGCCAATTCTTTCACAATGCTGCCTAATAACATTAATTCAGTAAATAATTTAATACACTCTTAAGAAGAGAAGCAATAGAGTTGTTCAAGTGAATGAGCAGAATCAAAGTATTTTGAAATGAGGCTTTAACTTTTTCAGTCTCCATTATATGTAAATTTACTTAGGCAGGTTACAAATGGGAAATTTTTTTAAAAGATTCTGGGAGCAGTGTGTGTGTGTGCGCGCTATTAAGCTTACAAAAAAAAAAAAAAAAAAAAAATGATTCCATTGGATATTAACACTGCTTTACTCCTTTATGAAAGATTTACTAATTCAAACAAGTGGATGAATTGGCCAGTCTATTATGGCAAAGTTGGATGATGCTCAATAGATTTAAGATTCATTATAAAAAGCGGCAAAATTGTTTTAAATTGGGAAATAGAGTTTATAACTTTATAACTGCCACCACTCTATTAATAAACCAAGGCCGACCACGTGAGAATCATTGTGAGCTATGTTCCTTTCACCAGCCATTAGATTAATAAAAGAAAAATGAAATCTTTATAACTACAGTAACAACAGTTAACATTTCTATTGTTTCAAGTAACAGGGGCAGAGAGAGGAAATAAGTAAACCAAAGAAACAGGCCCAGTTTATACAATTGCCAAATAGAAAAAAAAAGTGTGAATGACAGGTGGAAACAAGATTCATGAGAGTCATCTTGGGTCCAACATTTTAATGCAGAAATCTAAATATTTTGAACACAATTTTATGGCTTCAACCACAGATAAAAGGTATTTTTGATATTTTTTTTTTACTATAAAGTGTATTGCTGGTCATTTCACTTGAAATTTCTTTTTATAATAATGTATTTTTATACTCATAGTGTTTTGTTTTGGGGGTTAACTATTTACCTATAGCTGGGACCCTAACAAGTGCTACCACCCTGAGTCAGTGTGCACCTGAGAATAACAGTAATTAAGAGGTGGTTCCAAGATTCTCAAAGCATCCAATCTCCTGCCAATCTAAGCTTTAAAAATTGAAGTCATTACGAGCCAAGCCAGCAATGCAAAGAGATGCACTCAATATACTGTAGAATTGTTTTCTCTTTTTCTAGACAGGAAGAAAAAGTAGTGGATTGAAAGTTTTTCGATCAGTGTAGAATAAGCAAAATATGTTTATGAACAATTTAAGATGCATCCTGTCTGTATAGGCATTTTATTTTGAAATCTTCAATTTTAATTTAATGGCAATTTAATTTTTTGCTTCAATGTATATTTAAACTAGGATTTTGAAGAGGCAGAAACAACCACTCCTCCCCACCAATTATTATCTTTTAATTCAGTTTATAATTGCACTTTAAATGAAGGAAATGTTATAGCATTACAAAAATTGACAGCACTTATTTAGATGCTCCATTAATGTAAAATATTTGAGTAAGATGAGAAAGAATTGTTTTATGCTACATGAAAAATAGATTAATATTTTAAATATTGCCATTAGAATTAAATAAAAACAAAGGAATTGTTTCAAATGATAACTGTCAATATACAGAGGAAATTTATCATTAACAAGTGCTCCAATTGCAGTCTTGTACCAGATTAAGAAATTAAAATCTAGTACTTTCTGTCAACAGTCCAGTAGATATTCAGGAAAAAAGTATTACAAAATATTTAAATGATTTTAATTTTTTCTTTTTTACTTCAAAATTGTCTGAAAAAGCCAAACAATTTAAGTACATGAACAATTTCACAGTTCATTTGAATTTTTTCCTGTTTTTATAATTTGTGAAGAGAAAAGAATTCTCACAGCAGAGAATTATTGCAGACTAATTTATGTAAAATTATTTGCATCAGTATTCATCAGTAGAAAGGAAATCTGAAATGTTTTGTAATTTCTGGTCAATTTATTTGTGCCTAAGATTTGCTTTGACACATTAGAAAAATCTTTTGTATATCATTTACTTGATATTTAAATTACTATAGATAATTTAGTTTCATTGTGGAGATGCTTGAAAGAAACAAATAAATTTTTTTTTTAAAAATTGCCATTTCATTGTAAAAATGAAAGAGAAGGGTGGAGATGAAGGCCATTTGAACAGGTGGCTGCAAAATTGGAAGAGAATGCTTCATTCTTGCTTCAATCACAAGACATCTAATGTATAAATGGGTTTTGAAAATCTGTCCATTCAATCAGGAAAATACAGTGTGTGATCGAGATCACTGGAAACAGTTAAAGTACATCAATTTCATTAGCAGTTTCAGAAGCATTTTAAAATCAGTTTAAATTGATCGTCATCTGACTGAGCTCAGCAGAGAATTTGGGTATGATCTGATAAGACTGACAGGATGACATTAAGAGTGATCACAGGCTTAATTTCTTTTGCAGTCTATCGAGCAAAACTGTTAGAATGCTCCTTTCATTTCTTTGTTCTCTAAGTGAATGCTGGAAGGTTCAAGAAGAGAAACTTTTAACATTTTCCACTCCAATAGAGACAAAGAGGTTTTCAGGTTGATATTGAGGAGTCATTTATGGGCAGTACAAATTTCTATCTTGCTTAGTACAGGAACCGAGTCATGCCACATGCCAAATGGCTATGACTCAAGAGAATGTGATTGAATTGGGCAACATTTTAAGTCAATTTTAATGTTTATGATTATGGTACAGATTTCCACTTGCCCAGTAAATGGAATTATTTACATGTCAAAATTGCCCATTTTTAAAATTAAGATTGGATAATCTCGGGTAGTGAATTTACAGTTCAAATAGGTCAAAATACACTGTGAAGAAACAGAAAAAATAAAGATCTTCAGCAAATGTCAAAATAGGTACCAAATTCATTTTGTAATCTATTGAATTTTTGGCCACATTCGGTAAATTTTCTTAATTCATTCAACTTTAGCTGCTGGACGCTTCACTCGGGAATAAGGGCCAATGTCTGGGTCAAAGACAAAATCCCAGATAACCTTCACCCAGGATGTATGGCATGGAAGGTTGTCATAATATTCTGGTGCAAGCTTTCGTAACTGAAAGAAAAAAAAAAAAAAAAAAAACATTTGAAAATTTTAAATACATTTTAAAAAAAATTTTTTTTACAAAACCTTTATTAGTTTAAACAAGACAAAAATTAAGACACTTAATAATGTAAAAGTCTCAGTGGACATACTAGACAGAACAAAAGGTGATTTACCATGTAGTTTTAATTAACACTAACAGGTAAATTCAAAACTGGGCTTCATTTATTTTTAAAATTGCTAGTTATTAGCAACATGCAAGTGACAATGGTTATTATTGTCAAGAATGGAATGTTCAAATTTTAGTCAAGTATGTTGGTGTTGTATTCACTTCACACTAAACTATCTCATCCTCCCAACATAAGAGAATTTTTTTAATCCTTGGTTGGCAATCAGTATAGGCGAAGGACAAAAATTCAAAACTTGAGAAGGAAATGCACCATGAAAGCGTGAATCCTGTTTAGGAGCAATCAAAACGCTCACCTGGCAAAACATTGTATTGAATACCTTGATGTGAAATTGACAGAAATTGTTAATACCCAGCCCAAATTACTAATTGCATTTTTCCACTGACTTGTGTCATCAAAAAAACTGGGTAACTTTAAGACAGTCAACTGTAACAGTTCCAGGAAAACTGCCCAACTATTGACACAAAGGGAATTTCTAATTCATTATTGCCAAAAGAGTTCTAATTAGATAGTCATTAGTGAAAGTGATAAAGGTCTGACGTAATTATTACACCTGCCTACTCGCGAGATACTTATTGAAAACCAGTCATATGATAACTAACACGTTTCTATTAAAACTTATTCTAAAATATAGGCAGACATATACACCCACACACTGGTAGGCAGGAACACAACTGCTAGAAGCTGATGGAAGACTGACCCACTTTAGAAGTTGATTTTTGGTTGGTTGTTTAGTGGCATATCAACATCTCTATGGGTTATTTAATGCCAAAATCTATATAGTATGCAATTTTTTTTCTGGAGATAATAATGGTTTTAGCAATACACACTTTATTAATTAATCTTTAGCTGGGGGTGGGTGGGAGAGAGAGGGAGAGAGAGAGGGAGAAGAGGTTGATTCATACCTTTCCTAAGGGTATCTGCAGATAAGTGAATATAATGAACCCAATGGGAATTGGAATTTGGCTCTCTGATTAACAATTCCAAACCATTTTCCATTACACCACCCGAACATCTAAGCTTACAACACCTGGTATTCAAAAGTGGTCATCCATCTAGGTACTGACCAGACTCAATGATGCTTAACTTTGGTGACTCTACAGAAACCAGTATTTCAACATGAGGCAGTAAACCACTTTAAGAGTGTTACTTTTATGTTATGAAGGGGTTTTGAAAGTACAGTTTACTTTTGGAATCTTTTCACTTATTTGGATGTTATGTTGAAGTCTTATAAAATGTCAAATACACAATTTCAGATTAAAGTAGAAAGACACACATTCCAAAAGAAATTAATGTTAGATTCATACAGCTAAACCTGCTTAACATAAAACACAGAACCTTGTTAGACAAGTTACAGGCTCTTGATGTCTGATGTTGCAACCAAATCAGCCAGAGTTATCTGCTAGAAATTAGACCGAAAGCAAAAAATAAGCAGTGGAGTAGAATGACAAAACTAATGAAAACTACCAATATATATTTCAACTCTTATAATATTGGCAACTACTGGGTAGGGGGAAAAAAAAAGAAAAAAGAAAAAAAAAAGCTAAAGTAATTGCCATGTTCCTTCAAGACATGAGCTATCAAGGGTCTCCATAGATTCTGCCCATTAATCTGAATTGCCATGACATCTTTGGAAAGAAGCTCAAGTGGATTCCAATTTGCCTTCTCCATGGTTTTGAATTCAGAATTTTCTTTCTACATTGGCTGCCAATCAAAGCTAGGATTTCAACTTGGCTTGTTGATTTCACCGTGCTGACAACTGTGTTATTATTACCCCCCCCCCACACACACAAAAAGAAAACCAAAACAGAACTAAGCAAAAACATGTCCTGAAATAAGGAATACAAAGTTAAGCCTTTTTTTCAACAGTAAGCTACTCACAAGAAATAGTTTAGCAAGGAGAAAATACCTAATGATAATTATAATTTTATAATAGATCAACTATTGTGCTCCGAGTAAATTAATCAATAAAAAAAAAAAAAAAAAAATTATAAGATCACAAGTTCAGAGTGGATAGGAAACAATGTACTAGTTTTTGTTCCAATTAATTTTCAATCAAGCAGCACATTTTACCAGATCCATTGCTTTCTTGCATTACAGAATGTGGAGGTTGGTCCAGGATAGCACATTCCTGGACAGAAAACCTGTGGACATAGAATTCTGATAGGGATGGATATAAAACCAAGAAGACATGAAGTTAGCAGAGGGACACATTTTCCACTCCTTAGAGGCTAGCCTGCATATAGCAAATTGCTAAGCCAATAAGTGGGCAAGTGTTCCCCTGAAGACCTTCCTTCTGCTTCCTCTTAGAATCAATGTTATCTTGTATAGTAAAGCAAATATGAAAAAGAAATGGTCCATTGTCACTACAGTTTAAGTGGCATTGGGATCTGAAGGACTGAAGTCAGTGGTAACACAAAATGCAACACTTGTAGTATATTTCATACAATTTTTGCATTGTTTTTTTTCTTCCCCAGATATTGCAGATTTTAAATCTTAAAGTGAATTTATTGTTGCATCATTAGAGATGTTTGCAGTTTTTACATTCAATAAAATGTTATTTAGCTCATGTCAAAACCTGTCATTTTGTTATGACATTCACAATTTCATTTATAAAAATATTTACTTTCAATTCTACAAACAGTAACAATCTAGTGAAATTGAATAGAATGTAAGTTTTCTTTTCAATTCAAAAACTAACTTGAATTTCTGGTAAGGTGATATTACAGCTGTTTATTTAATCTTACACTACCTAAATAGATTCAAAGAAAAAAAATCTAGCATTATTAATGGGAAAATCATTTGTACAGGAAATTAAGACATTTATAAATAAAAATGGATTCATGGACCAGTTTAAATTTTTTTTTTTTAAAGTAAAATGAAATGACTACAGTATTTAAAAAAAACTATTGTGATTTTTGCACAAGGAGAAAAAAATTACAGAGGTTTACATAGAATGAATGAATATTTTGATGTATTCTCATAAATACTATGGAGGATATTGTAACTTGTTCTACAAGGATAGTACATGATACAAGTGAAGAACCAAGACTTAGAAATCGAAAATGGTAATTTCTTACCTCTGGCAGCTTGCTCCCAGCAATGAAGGGGAAATCATGATGTTCATTGTGATAACCAACATTAAAAGTGATGGCATTCAAGCAACCATAGTAAGAGTAGGTTTCATAGCCCTTTTTAAACATATAATGCTCAGAGATGAAGTGACCAGCCATTGGATGCAGTCCTGTTGCCAGAAGCGTGCCACTGATCATATAAACAATTGGTTTCACTCCTAAGAAATAATAGACAATAAGATCAAAGGTAACTTGAACAATGATGTTGATCAATTCCAACAATTCCAATGGCTTTGGACGCATGAAAAATGGCCTGAGGCTATAAAATAAAGGCTGCAAAATGACCCAAAGGAGTTTTGTGTAAGTACGAGTAAAAAAACGGGCTTCGAGACGACTTGGGATGTCTACATCTTTCTCTTCATCTCCTTGGTACCTGTGGTGCTCCAAGTGGTACTTTTTGAATGTGATAGAAACTGGTACTCCAAGAGGTAGGTTACCAAAGATGCCAAGAATGCGGTTAGCAAGAATATTGCTTGTGCCAAAGGCAAGATTGTGGGAGATTTCATGGATGGCAAGTGACATAGAATGGTTGATGACACCACCAAAGCAGTAGGCAAGAATGATTATATTTGTCCAGGACATGTTTTTCACAAAGCACATGACCACCAACTGTACTAGCACCATTGCCACAACAATGAATTTGAGTTTTTCATCTGGACCATACAGCTTCTTCACTTGAGGGTATTTTGCTGTAGAAAAAAAAAAAAAAAAAAAAAAAAAAAAAAAAAAAATTTTTTAGTTGTTTGACATTAAAGTTATTCTTTAGAAAATGGATATATAAAATAATTTCAAGTAAACTGAACATTTCAGTTTGAAGTTATAATTTATTGGAGGTAAGAGGCTGCGTGCCTATAATAGGGGGACCAATTTTCCATAAATCCATTTTGGTAAATTGTTTTTATATTTCTTACAGAAATTGCAATAAAATCAACTATAATTATTAAAACAGCAAAAATAAAAACAAAACTCAAAGTTAAATGTAAAGAACATTTTCAATAGAAAAATAAAAAATTCAAAACAAACAAGACTAGATAAGAACAGATTGCTATAATTAACTTGAAAGCACAATATTTATGAAACCAATTACATAGCACTTATTTTGATTAACTGCTTTATTTAGAAAGATTATTTCTTCACTATTTATATAAATGTAAAAACAGCCTTAGTTGGCAATAATATAAACCATAGATGGCTATAAAAAGGCACCATTGTTTGTATCATGTGGCAATAATTGTAAATAAAAATGATGCACCAAATAAGTAACTAAGTAATCATTTTAAGCTCTCTAAATATCTGTGCCTTTATTAGTTAAAGATTATAGGTGATGAAACCATAAATTGTTAAAATTAACCTGGAAGCAATTTTAACGTAACAAATTATGCAGCACTTATTTCGATTAACCACATTATTACTTATGTAAATGTAAAAACGGTTATTGCAATAATAAAAATGACATGACTATAAAAAGACAGTTGATTATGGCTAATTTGTTTAAATAAAGCACTATTGTTTGCATCATGTAAATAAAATGATATAAAATAAGCAACCAAGTAATCATTTTAAGTTCTCTGAATATTGGTGCCAAATTTTAAATGGATTTTCTTTTTTTTTTAAATAAACAGTTGGCAATCCATTCCACAAGAGAAGTAATTTTAAAAGTAATATTCTGAGAAAACTTGGAGACTTGACTATCCCTCCTTATTCTCTAAACCAAATATTTTTTGATGTACCGGCACTTATTTTGATTAACTGCATTATTTAGAATTACTTATATAAGTAAAAACAGCCTTAGTTGGCAATAAATCACAGATGACTATAAAAAGGCACTGTTGATTATTTATGGCTAATTTGTTTAAATAATGCACCAACTATTGTTTGTATCATGTGGCAATAATTGTAAATAAAAATAAGCTTTTACATCTTTCATCAGGTCTTATATAACCCATAGAACTAGTGACTGACTTCTCTAATTATGCTCATCAAAGCTATCACTAAATGGATGCAGTTCTCATTAATGAAGGGTGCAGTGAGGTATAATTTTGTAGGTGTTGTTGACCATCTATTAACTCCCACACTATGGCTCTTTTGTTGTTTAAAGAATCCTTCATAAAATTGCGAATACAAGTAATACCGGGTCACATTAATTAAGCCATGAATCCCATCTAGTTGCCACTAGCACAGTGGACAGCTTTACTAATTGTTTAAGCAAGGGACCCTCAAGCTATTTCAAGTATTGCTGTTTTCAGTTAGGATTTTTGTAAAAAGGCTGATAATGAAAGCAGTAAGTGAGCAACATTATCAAATGCTAACCAATGTGAGAATATTTCAAGATTTAAACAATGTTGTAAGCACAATACAAGGCAACTTCTATTTCAAAACACTTTCCCCATGAGATTTTTTTTTAATAAACAGGCAGCTAAACTAATACAAATGCCTGTCTATATTTCTGAGATGAGGTATTATGTACATTATTCAGACTATTGTCCTCATCTTTGTCGCCATATTTATTACGTTTCGGCCGTTGTATGCTCCTGGTTAAGGCAGTGGAGGACTTTCAGAGGGAAAAAATTAACAGGAGATATTAATGACATCCATTAAACGTGGAACTGGAACAGTCTAGAAATAAAGGGTTCAGTTCGACATTCCAACCACCTGTTACCGTTGTAACAAATATGGCGACGAGATGAGGAGAATAGTCCGAATAATGTAAATAATACAAATGCAATGATATCCTTAAATGCCATATTGTGACACTGTGTGACATTGGTAAAAGGAAAGGGTTAACAGTACGGAATAACAAACTGAAAGAAGGAAGAAAAGACAAACCAGAAAAGAATGACTTTGGGAAAAGGGGTTAGTTGACAATTTTGGAAACTAAGCAGAAATGTAGAAATTGATTAATGTCAGGTTTTTGTAACTTCCACTTTAAGTAAGCTATCTCATGATGGTCAGGCGGAAGGGATCAAATGAGTTATATTATTTGGTAATTTTGAAGATGAACGCAGAATGGAGAAACTGATTTATGCCTGTCTGTCAAAGAGTAGAAATGTAAACAAATCAAGAAATAGGAGGTTTTGAGATAAGGAATTGTAAGGTTCATAAATATAATTAAGCAAACAAGATGTGAAGATGAATACTCTGCTATTAGTGGGCCAAAGAGACAAAAAGTAAGTCTGATTGCATAAAAAAAAAAAAGAGACCAGGGGCTGAAAAGAATTTGTTGAAAATTAAAGATAATTAAAATTAATGACTTTTTGTTTACATGGTTTAAAAATCAGATTTGTTAAGACAGCTGAGGTGATAGGCTTAGATGAGATACTAAGAGAGATGGAGAAATTACATATGCCCATTTGGAAGTAATGGTGTGAGGCATAATTAAGAGAAGGAATGAGTTGTATAGGCTATGCTATGATGGGGAAAATTATAGAAATGTCTTTGCAGATGAAATAAAAATTTTTCAGGTTAATTTTTGATTTGGTTTATGTAGTTCTTTTGTATAACAAAAATTAAACATTCTCACTAAAAACAGGCAGGCTGATGATTGGGAAAGATAATTAATATTGTAAACAAGACAAAGAACTATTGTTTAAATTGATACAGAAACCTGGGGTACCCCCAAATTCCCAAACACTATCAATCCCTTCTCCAGTTTGGAGTCAAAGTCAATATAAGCAGAGCGCTTAAATGACCCAGGCAGATGGATAGAGAGAAGAGAGACATTGGTGAAAGGTAGATGAAGGTGCTACTGGGAACCACGTGACTTACTGCCAAGAGAATCGCTGACTTTGAGCCTTATTCCAAAAATTGGCACTGATAGAGTTTTTAGTGAGAATGGTTAATTTTTGTTATACAAAAGAACTACATAAACCAAATCAAAAATTAACCTGAAAATTTGTTTTTATTTCATCTGCAAAGACATTTCTATTATTTTCCCCATCATAACATAGCTTTGCTGTAGTTTGAACCAGTGCCATGATTTCTGACTATACTCAATTCCTACCAGCTCTGATCAAGAAACACGTGGGCGGAGCAAGGTGTGGATGAGGCAGACATTGACAGTATCGATCAGTGGGATATTGACTCTGCAATCAACTTGTTCTACAACCCTGAGGACCAAGACATCTGGTATAAGGCAGCCTGTAGGAAGGGTCATATTGTCTGGTCACTGTTGACCAGACTGACGTAGAATCAACCACGGTGTGTCGTGTTATAATATCAGAAGTTATGGTCAGGATACACGATTGACTTCAAAATTTTGATAATTGCATTTAACATCCCTCACAAAAGGTGCATAATCATATGTAAAATTCTGTGGTCACAGCAACTGTTTCATCTGCTATAATACTGAAAGTTTCAGTGACAAGCTTGCCTTTCAGAATAGTAAAGCAATAGGCAAATAATTTGTACAGACAAAATTACCTTGAGATACCACCACCATAAAAAAAAAAAAAAAAAAAAAAAAAAGTCTGATTTTGTCAATTTTGTAAAGTGCACAAAGAAAAAAAAGAAAAAAAAGACTAAAGTTGTAATTTTCTATTTTAGTGCATATGACTTTTTAGGGGCTTTTTTCTTCCTCAGATGATTTTTGAATGAACCTTAAGAATGTCAACACATTCTCATTTGCATGAAAAAAATTATTCTACCATAGCTTTAGTGCAAATTTTAGATACTGGGGTCATTGACATTTATTTTCTTAAGGGAATGGGTTGAGGTTGTAGGTGATTCATTAGATGATTCTGACATCTTGGTGAGGTGTTGCTTATTAGAATCATGAAGGACTCTGATTTTACAGGAAAAAATAAAAAAAATAAAACAAAAATATGAAAAGTACTCTAAGTATGTTATGCGAAATAATAGCTAATATTAAGATATTTTTGTAATTTTTTTTATACAATGGCAAATATGACGTAATTCATCCATGCCTGGCAGTATATCAAGTAGCTTCATAGCAGATGAGCTGGTGTCAACCACAGTTTATTGTTAAACTAGACATGGAAAGAGACAAATCAGGTAACAGTGTTGTAGAAATTGGCAGAGATGAAAATCAAAACAATTCAAATTTAACAAATAATGAAACGAGGTTACAAAGTGTTTAGAATTTTTGTCAAGTTTATGAAAATCAAATGTCTGTAGAGGAAATGAATGTAAACCAATGAAAGTGCTTGTGAATAAATTCTTTTGTAAAGCATTTTCATTTTGAAAAAATACATTTGTTTTTTGTTTTTTTTGGTTATGTGAGAAATATCTATGTTCTCCCAATGTCCACACAGACACACACTACTTTTGATTTATTTATTCCCACATATGATGTATAGGCCATAACGTGGTCCCAGAATTCACAAAGGAGCCCTGGAGGATGAGGATATAACTTTGTTATGTGGGGAGAAGAAAGATTGGCTGCCATGAACAAAGTAGATATTACCAGCGGCTGTTTGCTAGGACTATGAAATCCCTCAAATTTGTAAGCAAGTAGGCAAGCAAATTGTTTTTAATTTTGCGGGCATGTGTACACATACACATACACAAAGAAAAGGTAATGAAAAGCCTAATGGCTTTAAACTAAATATAAACACATTAAGGAGGAGTTGATAAATATTTAGGCAATGTATTTTAAGGGGGGGGGGTATAGCTACCCCAAACCTGATAATACTATTTTGGTCAGGATTGTGCTCGCTGAATTAAGAGGGGAGAAGGAACTCACAGAAACACACAACTGCTGTCAAATATGATCATGTGTTTGGCACATGTAATAGAATTAATTCCGTCTTGGAAGCTCTGAGTAAGATGCTCAATGCAGTGGAGTGGACTAATAATAAACTTAACCGGTGTTTTTTTTTTTAAATTAGTATCAATCACAGTTTAGGATACACATACCATCCTGGGATTAGGTTGAGTGATCCTGTGCTGGTTGGCCACAAGTGCATATCTAATGCTCAAGTTGACAGATTTGAATCTGACTGTGGAACAGAAGGCATGGCTGAGGGAGGTTATCCCACAGAAGCTAATATGGGAGAAAAGTGAAAGAGAAATTTGTGTAAACACACACACAAATTGAATGACAAAAACGTGTTTGTATGCCTTTTATTTAGTGAACATGTCGGAGAACAAGTTTTTGAAAGAATTATAAAATTTTCAGTTGCTTGTGCAGCCTTCACCAGTGCCTGATGTTGCAGAAAGAATCAAAGATTTGGGGATTCTCTGATATATCAACTAAATAAAAAAGCATAAAACTTGACATCCAATTTTTATATAAGGAATTACATAAATTATTGAAAAAAAAAAAAAAAAAAAAAAAAAGCTAGTTTTTTTTTGTTTTTTTTTAACTGGAAATAAAAAGGCAAGTATTGAAGAAAAATGTTCATGATTTTGATAATACAATGAAATAAAAGAAAAAAATCTACATGACTTTGGAAAAGTAATGAATTTGAAAAGTTTGGGAGAAGAGTAAGTATGTGGTTCACCTTAGGTCAGGCAGAAAAAACTTTGCACTGTGTCCTTCAACTAAATCAGGTGCAGAGATATTAATGCCAGTGGTGAACCCCAAGTGAATATGGGTCAACCAGCAGTGTTGCAAGCATAGGAATGAACTATAATATAGGTTGATATATAAACACCCACCCCAGAAAGCAAAAAGTCTCTCAGACATGGCACAAGAGAATGTAATGTCTATGTTTGCTTGAAAAATTGCTGTCAGGTATTCAGAGAAAGACATATTGAACAGAATAGCAAGAGACAAAGATGAACAAGATCCAAGAGGAATTGCTTTTTAAAAGCATTTATGTTAATGAGAAATTGTTCAACCTATTGTCTATTTATGACCAGAAAATTATAATGACAGCTGGGGGGGGGGGGGAGTTTTTAGGTATTTTGATTGATTTGATTTTTTTTTTACAGCTTATTTGAAGCCAAAATATTTTTAGATTGTAATAATATTTTGGAGATAATGATACAAGTCCTACTAATCAACCCATAGCTGGGGGTTGGGGATAAGAGGTGAATTCATGCCTTTCCCAAAGTATGCATAACTGAATACAACAAACCCAAGTGGAATTGGAACTTTGCTCTTCGATTTCCAATTTGAAGCCATTATCCATTACACCACCTGCATATCCAAGCTTACAGCACCTAGTATTCCCAAGTGGTCACCCATCCAAGTACTGACTAAAATTGATGTGGCTTACTTTGGTAATCATAGAAGAACCAGTGTTTCTATACGATATGGCCTTAAGCCTTAGGTATTTTGGTTGATTTGATTATTTTCAAATTGAAATGGTTATGAGCATTTAACCATATCTAACTTTAAAATGGGAAATCAGAAGACCAATGAACAGCTGATAAAACATCAATGCCTTTCAGTTATGCTCATTGGCAGTTCCTTCAAGAATTAAAAAAAAAAATTTATAAAGTTACATTTTGCAGTGAACAGATTAAAACAAAAATTTAAGTCCTTCCACAAAGTTTTGACATTAAAAAACAAAACAAAAACTTAATACACTATACAAATTAACTATTCATCTTCCAAATAAAGATAAATTCATCAACATCTCTGAATTCTACAAATACAATTTTATTTTGCTTATTCAATAACAGGCAGTGTGCCAATAGGTATAAATTGCAGTCTAACTAAAAGACCGATTCTGTTAGAAGACAATAACAAATCTGTGCATCCTCATTTCCGTTTCATAATTTCAGAATTTTTGTCATTCTCTAGAACCTATCAGTTTACCAATAAATGTAAAGATGAAAGGAAGAATCTCAGTCACTACAAGTGGATTTAGCAAATGTAAGAATAGCCACTGTGGCAGTTATACTGTCAACGATCAGACAAGTAGTAAAAAGACACATTACTTTGATTTTTGTTATGTACAGCAGCAGCTGATAAAGAGGATAGTTTCATTATTTGCCTTCATATTAATGAAACTACCTTGCAATATTCTGGCCATGAGAGCAGCAACAAATTTGTTAATGATTAAATAATGGTTATGGAAAGTATACTCCATCTTTGTTAAAAATCTGCTTTTGAAAAGGTATAGATTTTTCTCTTTGAAAACAAATTTAGGAGATCCATGGAAGAGTAAGCTAACTTTCAAGTTTTTGTGAGTACAGAAAGCATTACACACTAACCAGAGGCAAGTACAAATAAATTAATATGCAGAGAAGTGTGGTCACAAGAGTTAAATAGCAACTGAGCACAAGTTATTCAGTCTGAAACCATTTGAACAGTGACTTTAGTACAGAATACTCTATTCGGCTGCTGTGTTAGTTATAGCCTGCAAGAACTCATTTAGAACAATCTAAAAACATATCCAGTTTATTATCACTACCTATGCTACACAAGATTATACTTACACCTACCAGTACCCAACTGAGTTACACATTTCAACTCTTGAAAGCACAGGAAGATTTAAAGTACAACTGACCTCTTTAGATAATAATAGAGGCCAAAGGGATAACCAATAACAATGCCGAGAGTGTTGTTCATTCCACAACCTGTCATCAGTCACCTGCCTGGTTCATCATAGGTGAATTTTATCTTATACAGGGTAAAAGGGCAAGTAATCAGAACATTTACAGAGAGGACAGTGAACAGCTCGTCAAATCCTTTGTCATGAAGTGTGTTTTTTTTCCGGCCTTTGGACTGGGATCAAAGTGCAGTATCTGGTCTGTGGACAGCATGGAAAAGCTTTGAGAGATGTCAGGTCCCAGGGATTCCAACCATGTCGCAACACCTCCCTCACTGCACTAAGGAGGAAGGGTTAGTAAAATCATGGCAGTGGTTGCAGGGACTGGTTATTTTTTGCCCTGGACCCATGTGTACACACATGAGCACACTCACATTAAGACCATGTGTAATACCCTACCACTATTGGAGGAGGAGGCACAAGTAAATATCACATCTTACCTTATTACATATATGAAAGGGTACTTGTGCACTTTGACATGGTGTAATTGTTAGCAAGTTTGTCTCGCTAAATAGATCAATTATGACCAACTAGAGAGTTCGATCCTCACTGGGTGCCCCACAATTTTGGCTTTGTGCCTCATCTGAAATATCCTTAAAAATCATCATATATGAAAGTGTAGCTTAAGTATATAAATAATTGTCTCACAAACTTTTGTGAAAAAAAAAAAAAAAAAAAAAAAAAAAAAAATTAAAATAAATAAAGTCACATGAAAAATATTTAAGTTTATTAAAGAGAAATAGGGATACTGGTCATGTTAGAATGTGAAAAGCAATAATTGTTTAGGTTTCATAAAATTTTAGATGTTTCTATGAAAAATTATTTACCAGAATGATAAATTTTAAAATATTTCTGTTCTGGGGTGGGGGAATTTCCCCTGCTTTTCTATTTAATTTGCATGAATACATGTGCTTTACAGTTTGAATTCAGTAGATATAAAAAGTAAATCTCAAAAACATTTTGTTTTATTGGTAGAAAAGAAAAAAAAAAAAAAAAAATGTAATAAATTTTAACAGCTGTACAAATTTTCTAGTTTTGCATTGATCAAAACTGGTGGCTAGTAACACAGGTGAAAAGATAACCCAAACCTGTAGCCAAGTGATCTTTGACACTTAGAGACATTGAACTTGATTATCTTTTATTAGAATGGAATATTTATATTCAGACATATGAGGTGCTACTTTCAGTTCAGAAAGGATTCGACATTAGTCGCCTTTATGAAAATGGTTAGTCCTCTGGTGTCTGCCTTTATGACAACTGTGCCACACCATGTGCTACACACCCTCACTCAGTCAGGGAATTAGTGGGACGGGCAAAAGAAAGAAAAAAAAGTTGCAAACTAGGAATTGCGAGTACTTTAAAAATTTTAGAGTAAAAACAAAAAAAACATCCCATATGACTAATGCAGGGTTAAGGATAATTTTCTTTCCCTTTTCCATGATAATGGATTCTGTGCTATATTTCCTACTCTTAACACAAAAGAATCTTCATCACATCAATCTGACTTGGTGTTAAGAGCTCTTAACTATGCAAAGTTAATGGGATAGATTTAATTTGCATAAACATTCACTGTAGAATTAGTATAGACTTTGACAAGTGCAGGCTGGAATAGAGAGGCACAAGATTTGTTTGGATTAAATAGTGCTATGTTTAGTAAAGGAAGCTGTTCTTTTGTTAAATGAACCAAAACAGGCATGTTGCCCCTTTCTAAATTTATTGAATTAATATTCTATCAAATATGACAGTTTAGCTAAGATAGGAGACAAAAAAAAAAAAAAACAACCTTTGTTAAATAGGTGAAATTTATAAACACTAGCAAAAGGCCCCAAATGCATAAACCAAAGCACACTTTAAAGGGAGGCTAGCATCATTATTTTTCATTGTATTTGCTCTTCAGGAATCAAAATGAATCTGACATTTTTTTTCTTATTTTCACCCTTGTTTTTTATTACCTGAACTGCCAGGATTTCTTGGGAAGATAGAATGGTTTTCTGTAGCTATTTCAATAGTTCTGAAAGCAGAGTTATCTGCAATGGATGGCCAGAGAGCCCAGGCTAATATATAAAAAAAAAATCAACTCACTCCAAGCAAGGCAATAATGCCACCAAGATGCAAGGGGTTACTGGGAGTGAAAGAGAATGAAAAGACCCTAGAAGGAATTGGAAACCCAATCCTAAACAGGAAACAAGGGATAAAACTCCATTCTCGTTCTAAAGACTGTGGACAAGTGTGAATTGGATGATCAGCAAACATATCTACTTACTAATAAGGAAAAATAAACAGTAAAATTTGAGAGTTTATGCAGAAGTTGTAAAAATATAGAGTTAAAGTAGACTTTAGAAGGAATCTGAAACACAACCCTAGACAGGAAATGAGTGATAAACCTCTACTCCTGTTATAAAAAAAAAAAAAAAATATCAGTGTCAATCAGATAATAGGGGACCCTATCAACTCCTTGAAAAATATAGTCAGGAATGGGGAGGGTGGAGAGAATTGGATCCATGCCTCTCTCAGGATCATTTGTACAAGAGTGAATGCAACAGATGAAGTCAGATTAGCTAGAGTAAAACATTTACGCTAGCCATTTTTGTTTAAGCTGAAATAAATTTCCAAGTGTGAGGTGATTCACTTCAAAATACAGAGTCCAGACTTGTGTAACCATGCACAACAGGGAAACAAATCAGAACTATAGTGATATGACTAAAGATGACTAACTCTCTTGGCTAATCAACAGAGAGTTCAAAATCTATACAAATAGTAAGAGATTAAAAACATAACCAGTTCAAATCCCCAACTACAAATATAGCAACAATCAATTAAGTGACCTTCCGCTTGTATGAGGCAGTAAAAAAAATGTTGGGTAGAACGGGAGAAAGCTTACAATGTCATTTAAGCATTAATACATTTTACTTATGTGTGTGTATATATATATATATATATATATATATATATATATATATATAAAGAGAAGGAAAACTGATTATAACCTCCACTGCCTTGCAGCCATACCCAATCATGGGAAAGGCTTCAGGAGTAAACCCCAAGGACAAATTCGGAACTGGTGTCTCTAAGACAGTCTGCAGAAATTCAAATTCCAAGTTGGTGACTGGCACAGGATAATTCACTTCATGGCCCTCTTGAGCATCCATGAGCACAGGTATCATCACCCTGACACTGACCTGAATTATAACAACCTTGATAAATACCAATTTCTAATCGCCTCAGCCACCAAAACTCCCAAGGTTTCAGTTGGCAGAGTTGAGATACTCCTACCCTAAAGCCTCAGGAAATTTGCTGTTGGAAAAAAAAAAAAAAAAAATGTCTGATCACATAATTGTTTTCTGAATTCAACAGTAACCCTCAAACCACATTCATTGCTTCTTACTGCCAAACTAACAGAAGTGACAAAAAACTAGTAGACAACTTTTTACTCTGATCTGAAAGGAGTAACAGAAAGTGTCCACTCTCTTTCTTGTTATTTCAGGCAATTTCAATGGTCAAATAGGGAAGTATGATGCTTTATTCACATATAAGGAAACTAACTGAAATGAGAGAAAACTGACAGACTTTGCACACAAGTTCCAACTCCAAATTACAAACAAGGTTCATGAAGCACCCAAACCATCTGTTGACATTTCAGCATCTAGTTAGACCTTGGTTACAAATTGATTACATCTTTGTGAGAAACAAGTGGAAGAACAGTGTTTGTAATGCCCAGGCATACTTGTCCTTCTCTTCTGTCAGTTCTGATCACAAAATTATTGCCATACATGTAATTTTTAGCCTAAGCTCATCTAAACTGCCACTACCAGAACCTATGAAACCAGTAGATTGGGCCAAGGTATCCTCAAACAGAACTTTGAAACACTACTTTGCTGTAGATGTTAAGTGTTTAGAAATGCTCTGATCATTGAAATGGCAATTCTTTTCTGGTACACGAGTCAACTATTATTGAGGTTTTGCAAATAAATTTCTTCTAAACAAGGAAAATCAAGGAGTTATTTCCCCCCTAAATAAATCTGTTTTTATCTAACAAATACACCTAAAATTAAATATTTAAAAAAAATTAAAAGCTTTTAATTTCATTTTTAGAATGCGTAGATTTCCAAATCTGCGACTATCACTGGTTCTTTTTTTTTAGATACACATTTTAAAACTGAAATTATAAACTATTTTAATCATTTTAATATAATCTTAAGTGTATTATTCGCCAGATAAAACCATAAAGATATTTGTAAATACCTGACTGTCAATGATCTTGCATTAATTTCTCAATGTATCAAGGACACAGAGTCCTTACCACAATCACTTGAGCAAGCAGCAATGAGAATAAGACAAAATACATCACAACCTCCCTTAAACCATCCAAGTTGAAATCACTACTCAATAATACATCCATCAAAAGACTTCAACCTCTGCAAAGCTCTTGCATGGAATTGTGTGTAACAAACTTGACAAGATTTGGCACATGGATCTCCCATCCTCCTTAAAAGTCCAAACTTTTTGAACATTGATTGAACCAGTCCTGTATGGATCAGAAACTTGGAAATTATCTGTCCCTCTTGAAAGACGACTGGATGGAGCATATACAAATCTAAAATCCAGAACATCAGTTGGGGATCACATGCAATGCTTAATCTACGGATAACTGAAACCAATCTCCCTTAAGCTCAAGCAAAAATGATTACAGTTTGCCAGCCACTGCCACAGAGTGGACAGGGAAGTCATCTCCTTACTCTTATGGCATCCTTTTGGAAATGTCTTTATGAAAATTGACTTTCCCCAGACACCATAGCTCAAGACTCAGGGCTAGACATTGGAGATAGCAATATAGGGCCAAACATTGTGGAAAGGGATTGCCAATGGAGTTCTGACCAACCATAGTGAGGTTGGAGGATGATGAGATTATATATTCAAACAAATACAGTTATAAACCTATCCTTCAATTATTAATATCCAAGTAGTTAAGATATGACCAAGCCAGGTAAAAAGCAAGCTAACTACTTGAGGAGGAGGAAAGAGGAGAAGAAATAGTGAGTAAGTGAAGACATAAACAAAAATTTCCTTTGCTATTTAATTAATTATAAACAAAAAGAGGAATACACCTGTATTTTCAAAACTTAAGAAAAGTAAGTCCTGTCTATGACAGTAGAAATAACATTGCCATATTATTTTTGACACTCAGGGCTGAAAAAAGAGAAAAGAAAAGGAATAGCGAGGAGACAAGAAAATTATGAAAAGAAATAATCATGACATTCTACATATGCACACACACACAAACCCTAACACAAATTATCTTTTTAACTTAATATAAAAATAATGGAAATGAGAAAAATTGACAGACAATTGCTGATACTGCCTGACAAGTGGAGTGAATGTTTATAAAAAGGTTAATCTATGAAATTCTGGAGTCAGGGTGCTGAATATACGTAACATCAGCTAAGTGACATTTTATGTGTACTTTTTTTTTTTTTAAATTCTCAGTAAACACCAATAAAGGTTTTCTCAATTTCAAAATTTCTGTATATCATTAATGATAAAACATTAAGTTTGACTGACAGAGGAGGTGGGGGCAAGATGATTAATATTTACAAGACTGGAAAAGGACAGTAAAATTTCTCAGGAAAAAGTTATCACATAGATCCTATGTTGTCAACATTTTAAGGCTTTACATTTCTTAGTGCTTGTAAGTGCAGTCAAAAGAAAGAATTATAAGGAGTGTTGGAAAGCACTTGGCCTGAAGAAGAATGCCAGAGGGTCATAAAACAGACAGCTAGCATTTCACATATTTGCTCTGCCAATTTAATACACTTGGCAAATCACTTACAAATTTCTTTAATTTGAAATCAAGTTATTGAAATGCTGATTTTGATGTAGTACAGAATTAATTTCAACTTCACCCGCTGCGATGTGAACGAGTCCAAAATTTTATTGTTGATAATTCCAAAAATGGTAGATTTTATCAGAATTTTTGTTATTTTCCAATTAAGCATGTACATTTACATCTAAATGGAATGATTTGTGAAATTTTTATTAGAAACTGAGTGCAGGGCTTGAACTGTAAATGACCCCTCTTGAGGTTCCAAGTTGAAATTAATTCTGTCACCCATTTTAACAATTTTATTGAGCTAAGAACTTTTCAAGTACTTCCTTATACAGACCAATGTAAGATTTCATTTTATCAAAGAATTTCAAGGAAAAATCAACTTGCAGTCAGGCACTAAATACAAAAAGTTATCTCTACCAGTAGAGATATATATGCATACATACATACATACATCTCCCCACTGGTAGCACAACTGAGTTTTATAGTTTTTAAGCAACACCTGATGATTGCACCAGGCACGAAACTCAGAGTTGTGATACCGGTGACAAAAGATATTTATCAATATAAATTTTAGCTCTTATTATACATGAAGCATGACTTTACTGGCATCCAATGTGCTCTGTCTCATTATATATATATATATTTAAAGACATTTATATTATGTTTAACGTTCTTTTTATTTTTTATAAATTGTCGGACAATGTCCAATTCTAAAATATATATATATATATATATATATATATATATATATAAAAATGGTTATCAAATTTCTGAACAGGTTTCTTTCTCTTTAAGGTTACAGGCGGGGGGGGGTGAAGGTGAGGAAGGCACCCAGTTTAATTCTTGATGCCAGTCAATTACTTACTGCAAGTACCTATAAAGAGTGAAAGTAATGTTTTGTATGTTTATATTTATTCAAATTGTAAAAATTGGCATGTGTTGATTTGAAGGAGTTGCTCAGGCCTACCATTCAACATCACTAGATATGAAAGAGGTGTTATTACCCTATACCATCAATAGAAGATATTGTATAGTCTTACTGATGTGATGCGTTATATATATATATATATATATATATAAAAAATTAATTTTGCTCATTCTTCCCACCTTAAAAAAATCTATTTAAATGCCGACCTCAATGCATTCAACCATTTCTGGGCAAAATCTATGCTTATGTTTTGTTTCAATAGGAAGTACGTGCAGCAGAACACACAAGCCAGACCAGAGGCATTAAGTTTAATTACTGTTAGAACTGGTAGCCTATCCTTGTCAAGAACAGTCTCAGTACAGCTAATACCTGTATGCTGTCAATTGTAACCAACATTGTTGGATTAATATTTTAGTTTTGTTCCTTAAAACCTTTTGCATTAGTGCCAAGTGCAGTTCAGTCTCTTAACAGACACTGTTGAAAAAAAGATTTCAAAGCATAAACTGATACAAAATCATGTAGCATCAAAACGGTGTTTAGATACCAACTGCTCATGTGGAATTACTGAACTGTATATACAATAAGTATGCAAACAGAAGAATCACCTCTATAAAATAGAAATTTTATAAATTATATTTTTTGGTTTTACTTCAAATTCTCCTCTCTTACTTTATATATTTGTGTATAAATGAACCAAGTGTTCATCATTCAGTTATAATTAATGAGGAGAGTATTTTGATAAAGGGCCATCAAAGCAATATTTAGTCATTGCTGGTGGAGATGGAAAATGATGAAATTGTTTTGAGTCAGCTAACCAGTTTAATATGAAAGCAAAACTGACAATTATAGGTATGAAACTTCATTTGGAGGAGTTGGGAATTAAATGCAATTATTGCTCTGTTCACTCATTTTTTAGTTTGGATAACAATTTTAGTAGAAAATACTTGCAGTTATCGTAACAAAGCCCAATAGGGTTGCTTCAATAATGCCATAAGTACAATATGCTCAAATCTAAAGGTTTTTGAGCTAAAATAAGGAAAAAATTTAATCAATTTAAGGAGAAACAAACAAACATATGCATATCCGAAATGACTTGGAAATAATGAATTAGTAGCATTACTTAGTAAACTTGTATTCAAAAACACCAGAAAAGAAAAAGAAACATCTATTTATATATAAATGTTGTGAACAAGAAAATTTCTTACAAAGATACAAAAATACAGTGAGAGTAGGCCATTGTCCAAGTTTAGAGATTGACAATATTGCAGGCAATTGTGTGATGATTGAGTCATCACAGTAAATCATTGCCTTGTCAAATTGTCCATTAACAATTCTAAAATTTTAGCTGCCTTTAATTTGCAAACTTAAAAAAAAATTTTTTTTTTTTTTTTTTGCATAGTGACATTAAAACTTTCAGAAAAAGAAGTCAAAGATAACTGCAGATTTTTTTCTCTAAAATTTCTTATAAGTAGTAATTGTTCCAAAATGCTATACATTTTTATGCTGCTTTCAATGTTCAGATTGACAAGTCAAATTTTATTTTTTTCTTTTGTTTTTTTAAGCGATTTCTTTAGTCATATTTTCAGCCAATTCTTTATTCAGTTTATATTGCTCAAGCTGATTTTCAGTTGAATTCTACATGCAAATCAAGAAAATGTTCTTGCAGGAGATGAGCTCAAATATATAAGAAATTAAATTTCTTAATTGCTTAAAAGTAATTCTGATAGAATTAACATTCCTGGTCTAACAGAGGATTGGCAGCATCTCTTTAAAGCAACTGATACAAATCATAGTGAATACATGATTGCATTCACTTAAGATATTTAACAATCTGAGCTGTGTGAAGTGAGCTGACCCTAAGAGAAAAAAAAAGAAAACAAAACAAAAACAAAAAAAAAACAAACATGTGCAACAAGTTATAGATAAAAACGCCATGCTTCTGTTTGTAGGTGTTTGCTTTTATGAACTGAAACAAGTGGTATATTTTGGTCCCTGGGAAGGTTTTAGGCCACCCACTGGAAGATATGCAGCAACCAGCCTGCAAATCATGTGCAATTCTTTATTTTTTACTAAAACCCGTTTAGAAAGCCTGAATTTGAGTTTTGGGGTCTCCATAATGCATGCAGGTCAATCACATTCTTAGCTTTTCTCAGAGACATTAAAAGATTATATTTGATTGCAAAAATCGTGTTATTGTCCTTTTTTCAAGTGCTGGGAAAACAAAAAAACAAAACAAAAAACAAATTTGGAAATGAGAGCCCCAGTTACTTTTGACATTTTTTATGTGCACTGTAAAAAATGAGAGGGAAATTTTCCCAAAATTTGGAAGCAACCCTGTTTCACCCATTCAAGTTGGGATACTTACTTGAAAGTACATTATGGTCATTACTATGTGAAAAAATATGGTGCAATAATTTCTTTAACAAGTCTTAACTTGTCTATTTTGGTCTGAACTTGCTCGATACATTAAAAGTATAAAAGTCCATTAATCAATAGCCTCAGTTTCATTTCTTATCAAGCTTTCAAAGGACAAATGTCTTTTGCTTCATGAAGTGACATCAAAAAAATAATAGTCTGCCACATTAAGTATTTTTGTTTAAGTGATCCCAATAAATGTACAAATATTTCACAACTTGATGGCTCATTTTACTTTGTTCATGTACCATAAATTAACTCACTAAAAATGAACCAGAAATCTTAGAGGATCCTCACCATATCCTAACTCATTTTAAATCTATGGTATTAAATCTTTCTCTAAAGTATGTTTTGGAAGTGTTTCAGAAAGTTAGAAAATTACTATTCATAGTAATTGTGAGAGAATGGGAGAGTACTAAAATGTTATAGACTGGATCCAGTTCTTAAAATCTGACCACATTACCAAAGACTTGGAGGGAAAGGCTCCATGGCTGGACTGATAACTTCAGTACTTCACTTATTATATGAAACGGTTTCAAGTATGGGGGTGGAGACAATTTAAATATAGCATTTTAAATGTTCGCCTTGACAGTCATAAAAAAAAAGAAAGAAAAAAAAAAAAGTATTAAAAAGGTGACATTAGTACATTTATTCTAATGGAAAGCCATCAACGAGTAGAAAATACATTAAAGCCAAGAATGTTTTAAATAATAAAAAAAAGAATCCATAACTAAAGCTTTGCATGGAAGGCTGGCCATGACACCACACCGAGTCAGCATTTGTTGAATAACAAGAAAAACAGTAAAAATATATAAGCAAGGGGTTACAATAAAGAGTGAACATGTAAAAATAATTTATTGGAATTGTGAGTCATTGATTAGAGGCTTACTTCTTTCAGAAAACTTCCCAGAGAATAACTAGTTTTGCTTATAACCAGTTTGGGCTGAACAACCAAGTTAGGGAGTCTATACTGATAAAAAAACATTGTGAAAGCAAAAAAATATTTTCAGTATACAAGATTGAAAGTTAAATTGATAAAGACAGACAAAGTGACATATACACAAAACAAATATAGCATTTAATTAAGAAAAAAAAAACAAAAAAACATGAAGTTAATTATTGTTGGATCAGACAAAAAGCAAAGGTCAAAAAATGACTGACACACATTAAAGCAATTCATTATAAAAACTGGTCATAAAAACCAATAAATGCATGTTGAAATATCCCTGTACTTGCAATCTGGGCCGTCAATAGTAATGTTAGGCAAAGCCCAGCTCTTGTCTTGTTTGGTTGACGAACAAGATAAGTTTAAGAAAGAACAGATTGAACAATTACAGCTGACCCCAGATAGATGTAAGCATACATTCAATTAATATGGATCATACCAGTGGCTGCCATCCTCAGCAAGTTGCATAAGGGTGGAAGAGGTTATTAGAAAGGACAAAACATTAAAGTTTCAAGTAAGAGATACTGAGACATTGTTTTGCTGACAATTTCAGATTTTACCCATTAAAATGTAAGGGCTGCAAATAATAGAAGAAAATGTATTATCTTTATTCTTAGTAACTAATGTCTGATTAAGTTATCAAACTAATTTACTATACCTTGTAAACTGAAAAAAAAAAAAAAAAACAAAACAAAAAAAACCAGGAATACCAGCCTTCTAAATTAGTGAAAGAGAAAAGATGAACCTATACAGAAACTGGTTTATTAATGAAACCAATAAAAACGTCATGGAAAATGTCATTTTTTTGTGGGGGGAAAGGAGGATTCGTGCATATGGCAGATGAATAGATGACACTAAATATTGCAAATTTAATTTATGGAAAAAATGTGGAATGAATAGCCATGGTCAAATGCAAAATAATAAAACTGTCCAACAAATAGAATTGACAAACATAAGAAAAAGAAAAAACCAGGGAAAAAAAATAGTCTAAAGCAAGCAAACAATATATGCAAGGTGAAGTAACAGTAATATGGCAGAAAGTTCACAAACTATTAATTGGAGACAAAAGCCAGTTTGGAAAAGCAAACAGAGCATTCTGACTTCAAGACAAGACAGACTGGAACTGAGTCAGATGAAACTGAGAACCAGCCTATTTTGTTGGCTAAGGAAAAATCCCAGCATGCATTTGTGTGCTTCTGGTTAGAAAATGGGAGAGAGAGGAAAAATGCTTTGCAGCCATTCCTATATGGATTGAAACCAACAAAAAATAAGCAATCTTTCACACAAACCAAATATCATGTCAAGATTTTAAAATGCTGACACCTTTAATTCTATTGGATAAATGAAATTCATTTTCTGAAAGTTCAATATGAAATCCAAGAGTTTCAATACAGAAAATAAGTGAGAAGAAATCTGTTAAAATTCACTGTTTGAAACAAACTGGCATAACAAAGAGGGACAGAAAAAGAAAAAAAAAAGGTCATTGGGAACAACAACCATTGAATTTTATTAGTGCATGTTTCTGCATTTCTATACTTATTCATTATCCAAAATGAGGATAAAAAAAGTATGAATAGTGGGTGAATGAAAGTGCCTAATCCATGGCTTCTTTGGGGTTTGAAACTGAAGGGTTTTAAAATCATGTTTTATAAGCAACTGTTAATACCCACATTTTCTTTTTTTAAATTTTTTCAAAATTTAATTAGCAAGCCTGGAGACAACAATTAAACTACATCATTAAAAGACAATTCTTGGGTTGTTCTGTAAACACTTTCCATTCAACTATGTCAAATCGAGTTAGTACCTAAGGTTGGAGTTAAAATGAATTTATAATCAAGTTTCTTTAACCACTTTTACAAAACTATGGAAGAGACATGGGAATTCTCTTGTGGCTAGTTAAGAATCAAAAGAAATAATTGTGTTGGAACTGATTGGTATATATTTTTTGGTAATTCTACACAAACAATTGCATTGTGGGATTATTTTTTATGACATGTTCCAGTAAAGTTAGAACAAACTTTACATTATCTCATATTTGCTTCAAAAGAAACATTTAGATTCTTTTATAGGTTATAACCTATATATGTTATAGGTTAACGACAAATACAGCTAATATATTGGATGAGAACTAAAGTATTTTACGCTTTTTGCCTCTCAAGTTAAATTTGCCAATACTTCAGACTGGGAAGTTACATGAAGTGGCTTGTCACCTGCAAATATATATAAGAAAAGAAGCTATTTCCTTGCAAATATACTGCTGAACTAATAATATACTGTACATCACTTTGAGCAACTATGTCCATGGGAGCCAGATGATGGAACCCCCCCCCAAAAAAAACTGATTGTTTTTATGGTCAACAAAATAAACATTCTGCTTTTAATAAGTATCTTTTAAAAGAATGTTAATATATGGCAAAAGCAAAACAGTTGCTGGAATTCTTAAAAGACAGCTTCTACATCTAAAAATCATGGAATTTTTTGCATCTCATTAAATCAGGCTTTCGCTATGCAGTTATCTGCAGAGTTAGCTTTTTCTAATAAAAGATCATAAAATACAAGATAAAGAGAGCAGTGACAAGTGCATACATAAAGGAATACCTTTATGTTCATAGTGAAGTTATACCAGAAACATTTTAGAATTAAAAGGCTACTTGAGTTTCTGCAGTGGTTTTAAATCCATTGGGGGAGGGGGGGATCTTTTTGAGGGCAAGTAACAAATAACTGGTACAACATTGTCAAGTAGAGTCCTTGCAGAGATCTTTTCATCTTGAAATGCCAAATACCATATGTGATAAAGCCTATTTTTACCAGAATTAGCTGTTTGAAATATAAGATCCTGATAAACAAGAGGATATAAATCATTTCACATGTACAACCAAGAGAATTAGTCATCTAAAATTATTCTATTAGGAGAGAAAATTCTTTACCTTTTCAAAATGTTGAGGGTAAGCTTTGACCGGCACATTCCAAACAGTTCCTACTTGAGAAATTTTCAAAAACAGTGTCAGACTTTATATGAGAGTGAGTGGGTAGTTCATTTCAAAACAATCCTGTAGAGTGAGGAAATTTTAAAATATTTTTTTTTCATATACTATTGTTCACATAATACAATGTCAGAGAGTTACTCAAGGCAGAGGGTTACTAAATTGAGGTTATTGTCTGGGCATACAGGGAGGGAGCAGGAAGTGCATATCATGAGGATATATAACAGTTGACCCGAGACTTGAAGAGGTTAAGATTGTAGTTATTGGAAAAGTATCCTTTTGGGAATGCTCCAAAATGCAACAGTTCTGGGGGAAGAAGCTGTCTGAATGGAGCTTCCTTCTTACTACTAATGTAACATGAAGGGGCTGAAGAGGAGAGTCAACTTAGTGTATGCAGCCTGACAGGTGCTAGCAGTAAGGATCAAGGAACATAGTGATAAAGTAACAAGAGGCTACCGGTATTTCATTTGTAGGAAAAGGATTTTGGTGTGGAAAACAATTCAACTACAAGTCCATGCAAATGCTATTGAACTCTGTCATGGCTAAAATGAGGATTGGGCACGGATCCTTTGTTGTACAAAGGATCAATGTTACTATGTACACAGAACAAAACAAAATTATAAGCGAAGGAGTTTAGTTGCTATGCCCAACTGTAATGACAAACTGATGCATATGGATTATACACTCTTGGTTAGGATCTACAAGTTTTAGTTGAAGTCAATCAGGTCTGTTAATCAATAGTCATTGTTTAATAGTTTTTACTAGATGGCTTCACAACATGCAACCTACAAATCAACTCAATCTATAGAAATAATTTCATATGCAAATATCTCAAGTAGAGTGATATTAAAATAAGTATTAAATTACTGTATGGCATTAAAGCAGCTAATATTCATCATGGGCACAAATAGAAAGGTTTCTCCTTCAACCTATTTTACTTTCAAGAAAACACTTGAAAATAATTATTTTTAAATAAAGAGGATTAACAGCAAATGATTAGGTTGAATGACAAGTAATTTCTGTTTTAGGGAACTGAATTACATGACAACCTAACATCTAGTAAATAAATAAAAGGTGCTTTGTTGTGCTTAAACAAACAAACAGAAAATATCAAGTTTAAAAAAATTACAAGTGTTATTAAAATAAAGACAGAGACAACAGTTAGAGATTAAGTGAAGGACTTAAACTTAGGTGGGGGTACACAACCAAATATTTTAAGTTAATTCTATACAGACAATAATATGAAGTCAATGGAAGTTAATTCAGAATTTATTTATTTCTAAACTTCAAACAAATTATAAAGTAACTCAAATAGAATACAGAGCTAAAAATAACCCTTTAAAATCTTAATTCTAATAAAATCATTCTGTTATGTTCTCAAGAACAATTGAAAATGTTGTAAAAGGAATAATTGCTCTTTTGCAATCAATGGATTTTAAAAATTATCACAGTATGACTGACATTTTGTGGGTCATTTAAAACTAAAACATCAATCTAACAGAATAAGTTGATTAAGCTTTTGACAATCAAAAAGTAGGCAAGTGCAACCAAAATTTATCACAGTTTTCCTTTGTGATTTTCATTTAGGAGAGGAAGAGTTCTGCATAGGTTAAACTAAGTAAAGCCAGATATAAAACATTTTTAAATAGAATTGAAGGAATTGCTATGTATATCCAATTAAAAAAAAAAAAAAAAAAAAAATCAAAGTCATTGTTCTCATAATGGCTTATATAAACTTGCTAAACACCGCTTTAAAATGAAGTACTTTTGATTACATTCTTTTCAAGTGGTTAAGCCAATGCTTTGTAAAACTGCCTTACTTAAAAAGCTTACCCCCCCCCCATACATGACAGTTCATTTGTTTGGATTGATGGATTTTTAAAAATTATTTTTAAATGTCTCATCAATCTTTTAAACATATTTTGAACTGTAGATGATAGCTTACAGTAGGAAGTGTTCCCAAGCAGTCCACTATCTAAGTATTGACTGGGCTCAATGGTGATCAAATGAGAACCGGTGTTTTGACCATAGACACATTTGTTCAGCACAAACAGTTTTAAAAGTGATTATATTTATTCAAAAACTTGAAGCTGCAGGTTACCAAGGGTAGTTTCAAAAAGGATGTGCATGTAGCATAACAGTTATCAGTATACGAAGTGAAATCACTAAGCCAAGTTCAAATTCAGGAATTTATGTTCACACGGCACTAATACCCTTGGGAAAAAAAAGAAAAAGGGAGACAAATTTATTTCTTCTTCCTCCAGTTAATGGGTTAAAATAGCAAAGTAGACCACGCAAGTCTCTGAGGAGGTGTGATGAATTACCTGAAGCTAAACAAGTACAATGCTTTGTGTACTTTAAGTGCAAATTACTATTTCCAATGTGGAAAATGTGTGTACAGGAGTGTGAGCCTTGTAATATCACCAGCTGAGGATTATTCAGGAGTTCAACATATTTAAGGACTTGCTTGAATAGGTAGACAGTATTTGCCATCAGTAGCTCTTGAGAGAAGCTTGGAAGTACCTATGATCTATGATAGCAACCGTGTTCCACAATTTATGGCGTTGGAGTGAGTTACTCTTCCTTCCCAAAATCTGTCATAGAATCAACCCACTTGCTGGAACAGGAGGATAACTCAAAACCATAGAGAAAGCATCAGGCTATTTCTCTCTAAGTTTCTGGAATGAGGAGTTATTTACCTTATTTACATTTGGACTAATGTCCTTATCAATAGCATAGTGAATTAAAGCATTTTTTGTGAATTTGGTGATATAGTAAATGTGAGTTCAATCCCTGATCCAGGTAATACAGACTTTGAATTGGGGGAAACAGGGCAAGCAATAATTGAGCAATACTAAATAAGAGCAAAACTAGATATTCCTAGACATGGACAACAGAATGGGAACAATCTACCTTCATAGATTAAATAAAGAGTTCAGTCTGAAATTCTCTGAAGGTTACCCAGATCAACAAGTATCACATGAAAGCTGAAAGATACAATGGGTGAAACATAAAAGACTAGGACAATCCTAGCATAAACAAGGAAATCACTATCTTTCCAAAAATCCAAGATATAATTCAGATATTAAAGAAATGGAAGCCGCTGAGAGCCATGATGACCTATGTCGCAAGAAGTTGCCAGAAATGAACAAAACAATTTCATTTTATATTTCAAAACAAGAACAAGTGTAAGGGAACAGTAAAAATCTGACTCACTGATAAGTCCTTATTGAAATCCTGTGATGCATGCAATTTTTCAAAAGCTATCAGTCATTCAAACAATCCTGGAGTGGTATACATTACAACTAGACAAACAGACTTAAGTCAGCATAAGATAAGAACTTCATACATATAAATCGACAGGTGTGTATTGATAAAGAAACATTTGTTTTACACAAGTACTTTTTCAGTATGAAGGTTTCCTTGTCAATGCACTTAATTCAGTGGAGAATATTGATCACAGATCAAAATCCAGTTAATAAGTACCAGGCTACAAAGTTATTGATACATTCTTGTTGTCTGGATATTAAGCTTGAATTTTCAAGTGTACAAATAGTTTGTTAGTCATGAATAAAATGTTTAGAACAAACCAAACAATACTCTACATAACAAAAAACAACAAATAAAGGTCTCCAACTCTGAAGTTGATGTTAACTGTCTGATATAGTTACAGTTTAAGATAAGGTGCATTTATTGAAGAAAGACTAATATTTCAGATTACATTGTTACATTACCTAACACACAATTGTTTAAAAAATTTTTTTTTCCCCATTAGATTACACTCTCTCATACACACTATATATAATAAACATTCATAGCATTTTTTTAATGAATTTCAAAGACAATATTCAGATATTTGTACATAGATTCATTCAATTACCATTTTGTTCCACTACCTTTCACCATCTTTGAGGCAGCTTCATGAGTGCATCCTCCCAGAACTTGGCATCTTTCTGGGTAATGAATTGGTTTAAGTGTTTTTTTACAGATTTCCAGAGAATTGAAGTTCTTCCCATAAAGAGAATTTTAATCTTGTAGAGATTGAAAAAAGTGGAAATCCAAAAAGTGCAAGGTCAGGCGTGTACAGCAAGTGTATTAGGATATCCTAACCAAACTGCACCAATTTGGGCCAGGTTTGCAAAGAGAAAGTCTGACAGTGTCCTGATGGAAGACAACACCCTCACAAATGTGCAGTTCTAGATGCTTGGCATAAATTCCTGCCTTTAACTAGAAACAGTACTTCTCTAAATTCAATACACAATATCACCTTTGGATGCAGCCCAGGCTTTGGAGTGGTTAACAATGGCTCCATTTATTTCTCCAAGGATCTTTTTTGCTTCACATTGTTGTAAACAATTCATCTTTCATCACCTTTGATCATTTTCAAAAATGGGTTAGTTTTCGTTGCATTTGAGTAGAGAATCACAGATGGAAATGTGGCACATTAAACGTTTTCCTGTTGAATTGTGAGGCAACCAAACATGGCAATTTATACATCCAAGTGTTTCTAAATGCCTTATAACTACAATATCCTATTTTAAGTGACTGGGATTATTTACAATCAGCTCTTTGATTTGGTCATCATGATTGAAGACAGACAGCAATGTTCCAGACCAAAATTTCCACTACTCAACCATCAATCTAGTGAACAACTTAACAGTAATCTTAGTTATGACATCATATCCATAAATGACAAGTCCTTTTGTTGTTTGTGCAGTTTTTTTTCTTTTCTGAGAATGAAGAGCATCAAATACTCCATTTTCATTTTTAACACATATTTAAAATTCTCAATCCACACAAATTGTATAAGACATTTAAATGTCACCTTTCAGAATATATTTCATAAAATTCAATCATGTGAGAAACAAAAATAACATCTTCAAACACCACAAACTTTTGTTCCAAACACACAATTCATGAATAAATGCTATCTATTCTAACTGCAGCAAAATCAGTTTTAAATATTTATCAACTTTTTTCTAGATAAAATAAACAGATGTAAAATGATTCTAAGCAAGAAAGAGTCATTGAAAATAGTGCACATTCAATTTCCCATTTTACATATTAAGTTTTTTAATATTTGCAACAAGAGCAGATCCAAGTTTTCAAAAACTTAAGACATTTGTTTGATTTTATTTTGCCACTATTGCTGATGAATTCTAATTTTCTGCTCATGAACACAAAGTTAAAATAACAGTTCTTTCTAAAGTTCGTCTGCATTCAAGTACAACATTAAAATAAGAGAACACTGACATTTGGCATTTATACTTTTCTTTTTGCAATGAAATCATATTTCGCTTATTTGCAATTATATTTTGATTAGATTTTGAGAAACATAGGCAACGTAAAAACATGACTGATACTACATAGAAGTTGTGTACTAAAAAGCAAACTACTAATTTGGAAGGCTTGTCTAACATCACTTTGGTAGATAATGTAAAAATATTCTTAAATTATGTACGCTTATGCAATTTGATAATGTAGTTCATTCCTCAAATGCAGTCATCTGACATAAAATTTGTGCATTAGAAAAAGATTTTGACCTTGATAGTGGTATTGCAGAATAACATTAAATAATTAACTTCAGATGACAAACAGTTGAGTAAATTCTGATGAGGTTTTTGGAGAGAAACAGTTTCAGTGCAATAAGGACAATGTGAAAGCCATTGTCAGGAACACTAAGGAAAATCATTCAAATAGTTTTGTATAAAAAAACTAAGATGGTTTTCTTCAGTTAAAAAAAAAAGAAAAGAAAAAGAAAATCCATCAAAATTTGGTCTTTACGTGCATTAGTGAATGAAATACTAAAAAAATTCAGCAAGGTCACATATATACAGATATGCAATTTTTTGTTTCTTATAGAGTTGGCCTATCACAGAACCTAAAAAATCCAAAGATTTTTTTTTTTAACACTAAAAGAAAACTTTTTTTAAGAGCCAAAACAATGGACTAGCAACACAACCTCAATTTTTTATGCTATGGCTGTATTAAAAATTAAATTCAAAAGGATTTGTCCATCACCAAGTGACAAAAAATGAGGGCAACATGACAATTACAATGAGAAAGAAATTCACCAGCTCAAAGGATTCTGAAAGAGAATTTAAAAATGTACATTTTGGCAAAATTATCAGTAGTTCTTTCATAAAGGGAAAAATAAAAGTATTATAATTAAAACGACTAGATCCAGAATAGGACCATGTACTTAGTAACTGTGTAACTGTACTCCATTTAATAATGAAGAGAAGACACTGAAAAATGTTTGTGAAAAGATGGGGATATTTAGTCCGTGTGAATCGTGGAATTGAACGAGTTCTATCATCTCAATTCAGCAAGTTTTTTTTCTTAGAATACGTCATACTCATATGCAATGAACCATAGAAATTCACGTGTACTTAACTTCTCTAACACTACACACGCCCAATTCATTTTGAAAAAAAAAAAACAGTACTAATGAGTAAGGACTAAGGAGTCGGATAGGGAAAGAAAAAAAATCGCATTATTACGCTCTTTAAATTTATAAATTTCTTTAACTAGTCTCATATTCCGAGCCGTCTCTTGGGTTTTAAAGATGAAAAAGGCATAAAAAAATCTGAATTTTTCCCTATTTCACTTCAGCTTTTAAAAACCATTTTAGGCGCTATGACGACAGTTAGGAAATTAGATGTCTTTCCAAAACTAAATGAGGGTTAAGAAGATTATGAGGCTAGTTACATTATTAATAAGTAGGTAATTCAGCGTTTGCTGTATGGAAATTATAGAGCAATATAAAAAAAGTCCACCTTTTACAAAGGAGTGTCATCAATTCTCCGTGCATCAAGTGGTGACCAGACAATCTATATTTGTTGTCACTACTTAACACTAACAGCCCCTCCCCCATTGCTTCATGATGTTTAAAATACAATAAAAAATGATGCGAAATTCCCGAAAGAATTTACTTTTTAGAAGCTAATGAAACTACAGGGTGGTCCGAAAGTTTTGTCACCCATAATTCCCTATTTCAGATGGCTGACACAAACGAACGTTAGGAAGAGAAGAGACGTTGGGGTAACATAACTTTCGGACCACCCTGTACAAAAAAAAAAAAAAAAAAAAATTCAATCGCTAGAAGAAAATAAAAGTTCTTTCCATTTATTGTTGTGCATTAAAGTTTCTGTTTAGGTGTTCTTTTACATCTTATTGTATTCCATTTCCCCGCCATTTAAAATCTACGTTTTCTTTTTTCAATGAAAATGATGTATGTACTTTAGTAGTTTTAGTTTTTCGCTATTTGTCAACGAAAGGAGAAATATTTTTTTTTCTTTTACTTTTTTAAGTTTCAACATGAAGGCTATGTTTTAATTCATGAAACAATGACATATGGTTTTTGGTCTGTATGAAACTGCTCATCCACTCCTGAAATATGCATTTCAATTCACACACACACAAAATCAACAAATATGAAATTTCAGAATTGAAACGATGTCATTCTTTTTTTATGATCGAGTTTAAACTAAAGAACAAGCAAAATATAAAATTAAAAAAAAAATGTTCATTGTTCATGAAATTTTTTAAAAGTATAAAGTTCCTCATCTCAATCAAGTAAAAACTACTTTTTTAAAGAGATATGAATAGAATCAGACAGGACATTTAAAATAATTAAATTTGATTAATTAATTGTATTTTCACTTTTTAAAAAGAAAAAAAATATACGATCACATTTTTACTAGAATATGACATGGGATTGATTTTTAATTTAATTTTAAAGTAATTCAATATTATTGTAGAGATCTTTTCACAGACAAAGCAACATGTGTGACCCCCACAAAAAAAAAAAAAAAAAAAAGATTCGCATCATTAGAGAATTACTTTCATTACACACACAAAGGCTGTGTAAAAGTAATAAACCGTCCATTCATCCGAGTCCATCTCTAAGCCATTTAAAAAAAAAAATTAAAAATGTGACAAGATTTTAAAATACAATGAGTTTTTGAATAATCAACGTGACTCAAAAAATATTTTCTCATCTTTTGGTGGAGAAGCCCAATTCAACCGGCTTGGGATTCGAGATGACCATCACTTTTAAAGAAAAAAAAAAAGGAAGAAGCAAAGCAAAATAAAAAATACTTCCACTTTCAACAAGTTTAAAGTGGAAATACCGTTTTATTACAAGAAGAGAAAAAAAATAATCTAAGATTGAATAAGAAAAATAAAAAAACAGGTTTATTAAAGAAAGTTCATTTCATAATGAACTAAAGAAAAAAATCTTTTGCTTCTCACTTAAGTTAATATTAATAATTATTAAAAAAAATATTTAGCTTTAAAAATAGTAATTGTAAAAACGCCGGATTGTGTTAAAGTTTTTTTAACAATTTGAATAGAAATTAGCATTTTTAAATAATAATTAAAAAAATACTTGCTTTTTTTTTTTTTTTAAAAAACTTAAGACATCCAAAATTTACTTTTTTCAGTCGTTGTAGTAAAATGCCAGCACAAAAAAATATCAGCTATGACCAAAGTTAAAAATAAAAAAGAGAAATCGTTTTTTAAATATTTCTTCTAATACCCTCCACAAAAAAAAAACTCATGCTTTTTTTCTTACGTTCTCTCCACATATCAGGCCGGATAATTTATAATTGACAAATATAAGCAAATGATAGAGAATATCAAACAGTAGCTAACATCATCTGTCTTTTTTTATGTCTTACCCATAATTTCTTTCCTTCGGGTGGCATGAGGCTCCTGTGTATAAACCCACTCAAAATCTGTCCGGGATACTTTTGCTCCCATAATTTATCTCTTCGAAGACCTTTCTTTAGATGTAAAGAAAACAAGGATAAATCCTAGGTTTTAGGCCAAGTAAGTGATTAACTGCTGAGAAGATGACTTATTGTCATCAGATAAATACCGCAAAGAGACTGATACTAAACAAGTAAGATAATCTCTACAGCAGATGTTGACAACTTCGTTCCTACATTTGGAGTGACTTTGGCAAATCAAATAGAAGGAAAAACAGAAAAAAATCGTAGTAGGAGGAAAAAGTAGGAGAATAGACGTAGAGAGAGCAGTGTTAGGAGTTAAACAGGAAAATAAAGAGGGGTTGAGAAAACAAGTAAGCAAATAACAGGGGGAATGCAAGAAGCAATTACATCAGAAGAGAGGCATGCGGGAGTGAGAACACATAGATGAGGAAGAGGTGAGAAAGAAAGATTGAAACAATGAAAGAGGGTGTGAGAAAGAAAGATTGAAACAATGAAAGAGGGTGTGAGAAACAATGATAAGGGTTCGCGAGAAGCAAAAAAATAACACACAAACGAGCCAAAAAAAAAAACACACATACAGGATGAGAGAAGGATAAGATTAGAGAGGGGGATAGAAAAACAAGTTGTGAAAGGGAGAAAAGAGAAACTGGAGGGAAGTGTGACAAGAAATAAAAAAACTTATAAAGAACTATGAAGAGAGGCAGAAAACCTGAGAAAAAGTATTTATGACAGGAAAAATAAGAAAGCGCAGGTGTGAAACAAATTTCATGAATGATAGGATCAGATGATTTCATTTTTAAAGAAAGTGCGTGTGATTTAATGACAAAAATATGACAAAGATTGAACGAAGAAAAGAGTAAAAAAAAAGTCATGTACAAAAGTGAAAGAAACATCGGAAGACTGTAAAGAAAGAGTGAAAGAAACATTGGAAGGGGAAGTAAAGATGTATAAAGAGGGGAGGAGAACGTGAGAGCAGCTGCTGCCTGTTACTCATGAATATTTATATCGTTCTGTTCATGGGTGTCTGATCACGTGGTCCGTCTCCCCCCTCCTCCGTTGTTATTCATAGACAGAAACTTCAGCGCCGTAGAAAAAGAAAGCAAGACAAGATGGCGTCCGTGATCGGCTCAGAAGTAGAGATTCAGGAGGTGGAAGTGGAGTCCATTCCGGTGGAAATGCCTATCGAGACGGTGGAGACTAGCGACGATACAGTGGAGGTACAGCCGATGATTGCGTTGCAACCATTACCCGAACCAGCTCAAGAGGAAATAGTTTTGCAGACCCGTGAGGAGGTGGTCGGCGATCCGAACCTCGTGTATGCCGATACCATCCCTGTACCAGCACCAGAAATTGAAATATCCACCGAGGAAGCAACCACCACAAGAAAGGGCAAAGGCGGAAAAAGAAGAGCTAACAAATCGAAGAATGCCATTTCCACGTCAGTTGTTGGTGGAGATCTAACATTCGACGGTAATTCAGCTACTAAGAAATGGGAACAAAAACAGGTTCAAATCAAAACGTTAGAAGGCGAATTCTCAGTGACAATGTGGGCTACAGGTTTGTTGTTTTTTTTTTTTTAACTCTCATTGCGTTGCTACGATTTCTAGTCAGATATTTGTCGAATTTCAACTGTGATTAGATATTTATTCTTTATTTAAACTGCACAGATGTTTGTAAATAAATCGGACCCAAAACACTGGTCTTAAGTTCGATTGGCGGTGTGGAAAGAAAAGTCGATAAATTCTGTCTCGAAAAAGGTCATAGCTAGTGTGTGACGTAAGTCAGGAATTGGGACAGGTTTCGTGGCGCTTCTGAATGGGGCTTTTCGACAAGTTTTTCTGCATTTCTGCTCCTCTCTGACCAATGTTTCCAGCTGTACACATGTTTGTTTTGATTTTGACGTCGGCCATCATGATTTCCATGGGCGCCGCCATCTTCTCAGAATATGGCGGAAAATATACTATGGCGGATGGCGGCCATCTTTGTGCAGACTGGTTCAGCCGTCCTTGAAATTGTTGTTGCTAATATTGGTTCGCCAGTGAGAATCGACAGTAAAAATTCAACGAGATTTACGCACAAAGTGTAATAGGATCGTTTTGTGTGGTTATTTTGTCGCTAATAGATTTTATTCAATAGATAAATTGATAGTTGGAGTGTCTTCTGCGTTGGTTGGTTTCATGATCTATAGTCTTCTCTTGTTTTTAGTGTATTACGTTAGCTTTTATGTACGTATAAGCGTTAGGCGCGCTCACACGCATTTTCCATATAACAATACAGGAACGGACTTGCCTGCCTGCTTGCTAGCTTGCTTGCAATCGTTAGCCTTATTTCTTCTGCTGCTTGCTTTTTAGATGTTACTAAAACTGCTTTTGTGTAGCTGCTTGCTTCCTTCATCCTGTTTTAGACGATTTTTATAAAATTTGTGCAGAAAAGCAAATAAGAAAAAATCTACGTCTTATTTCCTTTTGATGTTATTTACTTTTAAAAAATTTATTTTCGTCTATAAGTTGAATTTTTATACAAAAAGCCATAATTTCTTTAAATATCTGTAGTGCTTTTTTCTTTTTTCCCCTAAACTTATTAAATTTGAGTTTAGTAATTGGACAAAATAACGTACCATATTTATATTTAATTTATAAATTATTCAATCTTCATAAGTTATGAAAATTTAATTTTTATTAAAAATATCTAAAATATAAAGAAAAGTAATTTTTTAAAATGTTTTTTGACTATTTTTAAAACTATACTGCAAAAAAGACTTTTCTATTAAAATCTCTTTGTTCCCTAAAATATGAAATAAAAACTTAATAAATTAAAAAAACATTGAAAAATAATTTTTCACATTTTTTTCCTTAATTTTAATTTTTTAAAGTTTTTAAACTCTAATGCGATAATTTATGGTTATTTTTGTTTATTTATTAATTACTGGTAATTTTCAGAAAAAAATCCAATTTGTCTAACAGAGTAATTTTCTGGTTAACTTCCTGATTTGACAATCTCAAAAAAGTTCGTTTAGATAGGCGAAATTTTAATTATGATACAGACGAAAAATAATTTGACAATTCCTTAATTGTCATTTTTAATATTTTCACCCTGCAAATTATTGCAAGGGACAACTTTTCATTCAACACTCCGAAATTTCTAAATCATGTTTTTGTAAGTAAAAAAGTCTTCCATGATGATAGTTGCTGTATTTGCATAAAGCGTTTCTTACACTTAAATAAAAATGTCTTATGGGACAAAAATAGTCGTAAAATTTATATATAAAAAAAAAATTCCACCGGATTAAAATTTATTTACTGACCAACACCATTTAAGTTATCAGCTTTAATAAGAAAATTACTTTTTTTATAAGAATTTTTAAAAAATTTTTTTTTACCGTCATCAAAGAATTGTGATTATTTTGATAGTTGGTTAAAGAATTAAATATCGACTCACATTTTTACTTGTGCGTTAGGTGAGTGATTTTTAAAAAAAATTATTTTCCTTTTATTTAAATTTGGATTTATTTGCGTTTTTTTTATTATTATTATTATTAATCTTGCTTCAATTCTGATTTCATTATTCCAATGGTGCTTTTCTTTGTTTATCTTCCCTTTTTTTTTCACTTTCTGTTTTTCTCGTCTGCTGATATTTCAAGGTGTACGTACCCCCCCCTCCAAGAAGAATATTTTAAGTAATTAGTTTATTTTTTATTTGTTGTATATTGCGACTCTTTTCTTTTTTTTCTTTTTTTTTTTCTTTCCAAATAGTGAATTTTTAGATTTTCTTAATCTTATTAAGTCACCAATCAAACAATGCAATCATTATCACATTCGTCTTTGTTTTTACATTTGGCTCGAAACTTACGATAAGTGTTAAACAAAAAAAAAAAAATTGCATCAATTTTAAATTATATGAAGAAAACTATTGCGAGTAAAGAAACTCCGTTTCTAAAAGCTAAAAAAGGTGTCAATAATGACGATGACTACTTTCGTTTTAGCAGAAACTCTTAACGAGCTGGGTCACATGATCACTAACTTCAAAACATTGTAACTCTTCCTTCATGATAATCTTTATATATATATATATATATATAATTATTGAAACTTTTTTCCGTATGCAGTGGCGGTAAATGCTTCTGTAATATTCATTCATACACTGTCTGTTTATTGTTGACATAAAAACGAAAATTGATAACCATGCCTGTTCTAAAAGTAGGGACAAGAAGTTTCGGCATTATTAATTAGTGGTTGATATGCCGGTTCCTTCACAAAATCGCTGAGAAAAGACCATACTATGATGAAAAAATGCCCCAAACTTGATAAAAAAAACAGGTCTTATCATTAAAATCTATTAAGAGGCGAAGACCAAAGTATTTTAAAATCCTTTTTAGAACGTTCGAAATTTTGGTTAAAAATCTGTTTTTCTTGCGTCAGCAGATGGACTACAAATTAGCAAATAAATGTTACTGTCTTTTTTACTTTGAAAGACTGATTTGGAAATTTTTACGAAAATCAAATAATTGTCAGATTTGGATGAAACTTATTCACAAATGAATTTTTGGGGAATTTCAGACTACTAATCATTTTCCAAAAATCTGCTCTGGATCTTAAAATAAAAAATGCAATGAAACTGACATTATTTAATTAGGAAATATTTCAATTACTTTTATTAAGATTTATTAAGGACCTTGTCTTAAGAAAAAAATTTCAATAAATAATGAATTGTTTTAATTTTTTAAAAAATTTCAATTATATTTTTATAATGTTATTATAAATTGTTTAAAATTCTGCATTATTTCAATCTAGTGAGGTGATATGAATTGAAAATTACATTTATGAATCAAAAATTGAAAACTCAATCATTTACACAAATTTTTTTTATGTATATAATATATTATGTAACTTCCCCTGTTTGAAAGTATGGTTGACCATACATGACATAATCAGAAAATTCAGCATTCTTAAAATTAGATTACGGAAAATATTTTTAAAGATTACTGAGTACTTAAAAATTATATAAAAAAGGCGCTTGCCTGTAATTTTCTTAAATTATGTCTTAACAAATGAGGTCTCTATAGAACAAGAGCAAAGATGTTGACAGGTTTTATTATCGCTTGTCAAGTGATTTACAAGTGATAAATGCATAATCACTGATACTGTTTTATTTGAAATCCTTTTCAGTTGTTTTAAACTTAAATATTTTTTTCAAATCAGATTTAATTATATTTTAAATTGGCTAATATTCCTCAAAGTTACAGGAAAGTATATTTTATTTTTCTCGGAATTTAAAACCGAGAATTTTGTTTACAAATGTGTCAAAAATGATTGATTTTGTGAAAGTGAACAAAAAGTTCAGATTCCAATCAATATAATTACTATTTAAAATACACCAGATTATTTTGCTTACTGGAAATAGTAAATTTAATCATTTAGCTTTCATTTAAATCTAAAATTAAAATCTTCAAGAATGCTTTTTCATTTTTAAAAATTCATTTTAATCCTTAGATATTGAAAATTCAGTGGTGGTACCTATTTTTGTATTTGTATAAACATGCTGATTTTTGTAGATATGGATGTTCATACACAACATTAACAGAAAAAAAGCTCAGTAATTGTAGAACATTTAAAGCCAAAGTATCTAAAATTCAATAAGACATATTACGGAGAATATTTTTTATGTTAAAATTATGGAGTGCTTAAAAATTATATATAAAAGGTGCTCACTTTTTTTTTTTTTTTCTTCTTCTATGCATGAAGTCTCCATACACCATTAGATAAACATTGGTCTGTCATCAAGCTGTCAACACCTCAGAGGTTTAAATAAACAACCACTGTCAATGCATTTCTGTGATATTTTGAACTTAAAGTAAATAATAGTTGTTTTAGATCAAATTAATTATATTTTAAATTAGTTAATATTCCTCAAATAAAGTTTCAGAAAAGTAATTTTAGTTTTGGAAGATTTTTTTTTTTTTTTTTTTTTTTTTTTTTTAATAAAGAGAATTATATTCTGATGGCTTGTGACTAAAAATGATGCTAAAATAAAAAAAAACTTCAGCAATTTTAAAACAAAAATTAATTCTAATCAATTTAAATTAGTTTTGAGATACAGCAAAGTATTTTGCTTATTGGAAATATTAAATTTAATCTACTAGCTTGAAATTAAAACTAAAATAAAGTCTTCAAGAAAGACTTTTTAAACCTTAGGTATTGCCAATCAAAAGAGGTACCTATATAAGAGTTTCTGGAATATTATGGCTCAGTGCAGTTCATTTCAAACTTGTGCAGATAAGACTCCATAATACCATTGCAATATAATATTTACATAGGTTTTATTTAAATATGCATCTTAACTATTGGTAAATATGATTACTGAAACATTATAATGTTTGTCATATCCATAATTTGTGCAAAAAAAAAGATTTTCCATTTTTCAGAAATTATCCATGTATTTTTGCTCACATTTCTGAACTTTTCATCACAGGTTCAGATGATAAGTCTAAATTGGAAGACGAAAGCGTGTCCAGTGTTTCTGAAACAGATGCTGACTTCACTGAATACATGACTGGCAAAAAACTTCCTCCCGGCGGTATACCAGGTCTTGATTTAAGTGATCCCAAACAGTTGGCAGAGTTTGCACGGTAAGTGCATCACTAGTTCGCACCTAAAAACAAACAAAGACTTTAATCAAATCTTGATGCTAGTAGGGAAACGGAAGGTTGATGTGAATCTTCTTAGTCACCAAATACTTTTGCTTAACTATTTGCTCTTTCCTCTGCACTTTCCGTTTTTGTTTTTTTTTTGTCTTCATATATTCATTTAACTACACTGCCAATAACCTCAAACTGAATTTAATCCTCACCCAACATCTTGTAACAATAGCATGTTTGATTTACTGCAAGTTGTGATGTTTATTATATAGAACTTTTAACATTTTAGTAACAGGAATTTGATGTAAATGTTTTCAAAGAAATAAAAAAAACACATGACAACACTTAGTCGTAATAAATGGATACTTCTAACCCTGTAAATAAGTCCTTGTAAGAAAGAATATAAAGATACAGTAATTTATAGAATGTGTTTTTCTTTATCATAATCTAATTTGTAAGATATTACACATTTTACCAACTTTTTTTTCTACATTAAATTTTTTTCTTTACATATATTTAGTTAATTCATAGCAGTTTTGTAAGAAAAATATTGGGTGAATGTCTAACTTGTTAAAATGTTTGTAACCATGTTTTCCTGCAGTTTTTAATTGCATTCAAGTTGGTCCCTATTTAAATCATGAGTGATAATCATTTCATTTTGGCTAATTTCTCTCCTAGCACACATTTCTCTTGTAAATTTCACAAATCATGTCAGCCTAATTTTGATCATTGCAAGTAAAAGAAAACAAATCTACATTCACTGCTTCAGTGGCATGTGCATGGGGGTTGCATGCAACCCTTAGCTGGGAGGGGTGACAAACATTTCTGCCTCTTTTTGTTTTTAAGATGAACCAGTTCTTCACGTTTCTAGTGAAGCAATACATTACATTGATAATTTTTTTTCCCCTGTTATCATATCTGTTCTAAAAAAATACTTTGGTTTAATAAAAGTATATTATACTACATAAAAGGAAAAACTTAAAAATCCCCAAGTTATGGTCTTGTAAAAGTTTTTTAATCTTTGTTTTCTAGATTTACATTATAATTTTTTAATGAAAATAAGTTGATTTGTCAAGGTGTCATTTCTTTATAAAAGATGTTGAAATTTTCATTCTTGAACAGGCTTCTTTTTATAATTATTTATTTTTTTTCCTCATTGAAATCAAAATGTTTGCTTATACTTGTATTTCTGATACTTAATTGTTAAATGATCGTTAGCTCGTGTTTCTGGCTGTTGAATGTAAGCAGTTTAAGTGCTGAATCGGTGACCTTTCTCAAAAAAATTCTATCGCAGACTGATTCTTTATTTGATCATTTAGACAAAGTTCACATCTTGAGATATATATATATATATATATATATTTATTTATATTTTTTTTTCTTTTTTTTTATTTTTTGACTTGAGATTTATTAGTTTCATTTTTGTTTTTATTGGTTTTATTGTTGTCAGTACATAAGTTTTGGGGTGAGAACAGTAAGATTTCAGCGATGAAGTGTTAATGTCTATTGACAAATTTAAAAATATATATCCATTCACTGACTTGTATTCACAAGTTAATATTTCATCAAACTAAATTCTTTCATCATATAGATACTAAGTACTTGAATTTTTCATAACGTCTTTTTCATTAAATGTTGCTGACGTGCTTCAGTTTGATTCTTCTTGTGCACTTGCTTATGGGATTGTGTAGAATTTATTCTTGATGTCCGCTGCTGAAACTCCTGGTCACCACACTCTTATGTACTAAAAGACAATGACTTGATAAAATGACACATTTAGCCATTTGGTGAGTGTCACATTGTGGACTCTTCATAAAGGACTTTCTTTTACTTAATCTAGTAACACCTCTACAGTGCGTGCGAGGAAAGAAAAACGTGACCTGGCGGTTGACCTGGATGGGCTTTACCATTCGCGCCTTTCTGGGTAAGCACAGGTTGAACGCTTCTGATTCCTTTTTTTTATATTTTATTTTTTTTTATTTTTTTTATTTACTTATTTATTTTATTTTATTTTTTTTTATTTCAATAATGTGTAAAATTTCAATCCTTCCCTGCTTTAAATTTTTTTTTTACTTCCCCAATCCAGCCTCTTTTTTTCGCTTTTTCTTTTGTAGGAAGGGGTTTGTTTACTTTCTCTCCCAGTTTTATATAATGTGCTAAGTTATTGTGCAGCCATTGTGAAAGTTGCAACTATTAGCTTTCTACTTTAGACACCTTTTCCCAAGGTTTTCAATCCTTGCCCTTACTTTCCCTACTTATGCCAAGAAAATTAGCTTGCACACTAATTTCATGGAACTCGATTCCACTCTTGTCATAGTGGACATTTTGTCAGATTTTTTTCAAATTTTATTTACTTTTTGTCTGTGGACAAAGCAGATATCATGGAATGGTTATCTGTTTGGCAGTATATGATCATTCTTAGCATTTTTCCTGATGTCATTGGGTAGGTAATACAGCTGTTAAATTTGTAAGTTTCATATGTAATATGTATTGTTGTTAGAAACATCATGAGGAGCTTTAGTGTTTTTTTTTTTTTTTTTTTTTTTTTTCTTCCAACCCCCTTTCACCAAGTAAAATAGTCTCTGAACAATTTAGTAATGTTTTATTCCTTGAGTTGCTATTTTGAAATGGTACACTTTATTTGTTAAGTTTCATTTCATAGCAATTTTGTAACATTAAATGTTGCTCCTCAGTAACTTGCACTTTCCAAGTGTTTTCTTTCCTCGCTCGCACAGTATTGTATGATTTAAAAAAATGTTTTTCCTTTTACCTGCAAAATTGGCTTTTATGCCTGCTGCTGCCACCCTGCACATGCTATTAAGCTGTGCTCCTGTGTCCACAATGCCCAATCAAAATGTTCACTTAGCTCTGCACTCACTATTTCATTATTCATAACATTCAGTTCAAATCTTTTCAACTTTATCCAATCATTTTGGAGGTGCAGAAAAATCTTCTTTTTTTTTTTTTTATATTTTAATGTTTTCATTTTATTTTTTCCTCTCTCTTCAAACACTTTTTACTATTTTTCACCCCTTCAGTATACAATTATTAAACACATCAATTATTTTATCTGGTGGGTAGAATATCATGATTCAATTTGAAGTAATGTTATCTTTTTATTATTAATCTAATGCATATGTAAATATATTTACTCTAGGATTTCCAAACTTTTTTTCTAGCATAAACTCGTATTACTTTATCAGTTGTATGCTAGAACAACTACATTCATTATGCAAAAATTTTTTTTAATTGAAATTACTTTTTAAAAATATTTAATCATTAATATGAAATTATATCAGTATTTCCTTATTGATTCTAAACATCTAAAATCAAAATGCTAGATAATTCCTGGCTTTATATTTAGTAGTAGGAACATCTAATGATTTCTACAGCTGCATAGAAACTGTAATTTTCAGTAGTTGCTAGGCAGCTAAAATGTGTAGAAGTTCTTGGAGACATAATCATTTGATCTAAAATTTACAGTTGTATGAATACAGAAAATCTGGAATTGGTAGTTTAGACCTGATTCCAGTGTATGCATATCAAGTCCAAACAGATGAAGAATCCCTGTGTGATCAAAACATTTCTTCAAGGTCAAATTGCTTGATATTGACAATTGTCTCCAAGATGCTGAAAAAATTTTCTTGTAATCTCAGAATTTGTTTTAAGTATTTGTTATTACAAAGCTTAAATGCAGAATTGCATTGAATAATGTTGACAGGATTATTGAATTTTGTTAATTATTATTCAAGAATTTAAAATTTGCATGAAGTCTTTTGTCTTTTTCCCTTGTTTCTAGAATAAAACCACGAAAACCTGCTGATGATGTCCCCAGAACAGTTCCCTGTCCACACAAGGTTAGTATAAAACTTAAGTAATAAAACACAAAACTTTGTAATAGAACAGTTGGCACAACTTGAATAGATATCTTTTTGTAGAATATTTTTTGTAGATTAGTGTTCTTTAGAACTCCTTTAGGCTGTGGCAAATTAAAAAGAAATATTGATTTTTAGAATGGGGTCCTACTTATAATGATATAGCATCTACTGAAAAAGCAAACAATATTATCTTATGCATAAATCACTCATTAAACTTTTTCAAATAACAGGTATTATAACAAGGGCTTATGTAAATTAAATAGAGAAAAAAAATAGCTTTTTGTATCTCTTTTTAGAGGAAAAAAGATATTGGATGGAGATAAAATTAAATGTAAAAAATCTATCAATTTTAATTTCTCTCTCCACAATAAACAATGTGCCACTCATAAAATGTTAACGTTTTTAACAAAGTAAAGCAGCTAAATATGTTTTTTTTTTTTTTTTTTTTTTTTTTTTTTGTAACACCCATTTAAATAATTTTGTAAATTGAGCCTTAAATATCATGGTATATAAAGTCATTGTAACTGGTGTCCCTTTTTGACTTACTAAACTGAAAAGGGATTTAGTAAAATATTCATCTTTGTACCAAGTTATTTTTGTTTTTTTCCCCTTGCCATTTCTTTATAGATTTTTTTTTTTTTTTTTTTTTTTTTTTTAATGGATTAAGCATATTTATTTTATTTGAATTTGTCATCTTTTAAAGAATTTTTTTTACAGATCATATAACCTATCATTTTATAATGTAATATTGTAAGCGAGCAGACAAGTTACCTCTGGTATATTGTATGAAATGTCAAAAGGCAATTTTTTTTTTTTTTTTTTTTTTTTTTGCAAAAAGCAAATTTTCTAGTTGGTGTTCAGGTAAACAAATTAAACCAAATTTTTCTATGCTTGGGAGAAAAATACTTTAAACTCCATTTTGGGGCCATTCGAATTGACGCTTCATAAATTTTAGATGTAATCGGTCCTGAATAAGCATGTCCTGTTCAGGATATAAAATTTAAGCAAACACTTGAGTTTTCAATAATTTGATGTTATCTCACAGGGTGAGATTTTAGTATTTTCTTTGCTCCTACCTAATTAATTCACTAAATATGGAGGCAATTACTAAAGACATTATTAAAAATTTAATAAATTGTAAATATTTACAAATGATTCTTGTAATGCTGAGTTTTGTAGCTTCTAATAGTGCTGTGTGTACATTTGCTCACAAATTAATTTCTTAGAACTTACTTTTTGCACAGATATCATGCTTTAAACTTCTTGTACCAATCATTGTCTAGTTAAGTGATTCCTCAATGTTTTAGAATACCATATTCTGTTTAGTTCAATCAAGCAAAAAGTATTTTTAGCAGTGTCTGCAGATCTTGCTTAATTGCTTGCTGAATGTTCACTGACAATGGGAAACATGGTGCTGCTTGAAAGATCTTTTTGCTCATTGCTGAAAGGCATCCATATTATGTTGCTGTAATAAACTTAGTCTTTTGTGTGTGTAATAAATATATATATATATATATATATATATAATGTGTTGTTCAGGAATGACAACATTTATGCTTTGATCTAATCAGCCTTTGAATCTATTTTGTTTGTAGACTGCACAAAGTGGGGCCATTTTAATGTATGGGTTGTTAGGTTTTGTGTTGCATCTCAGTTTTGAGAAACCTTTATTTTTTATTTTATTTTAATTTTTTTTTTTTTTTTTTTTAGGGTTGTAATAAAATGTTTAGAGACAATTCCGCTATGAGAAAGCATCTTCACACTCATGGCCCACGTGTACATGTATGTGCAGAGTGTGGTAAGGCATTTGTTGAAAGCTCCAAACTGAAGCGACATCAGTTAGTTCATACTGGTGAAAAGCCATTCCAGGTAAGTCTGTGTATGTCTTTCTCTCAAAAATTGGACAGTGAGGAACTTTTTTTACGAAAATCTAAATATATTTGAAACTAATGCTTTCTTAATTCTTTTGAAAGTCTGACTTTGATTAATGTGATGTTCAAAGTACTTAAGGGTCAAATCTGGGTAAAAGGTAGCATTATTTTGCTGTTGCTCTCAATAGGTATCATTTGGTTCAATATCTTTGTTATGCTGTTTGTATTGGTACAAATTCACATTTAACAATCCACTGAAGAAATTAGTGCAAAAATTCAGATATTTGATTTAAACTTTTCAATTAATTTTTTAAAATAACTTTGGCATTATTTTAGTCAAGGCTTGGTTTAATTTACAGTGAATAAACTTCTGTTAATATTGTTTACCAACATTATGCACAAGTACATGCTTCATAAAGCAGATCTGGGACAAATTTGAAATTTTGAATTGAATCTTTTCTTCTCTAACCCTCAATTACTTTCTTTCTCCCAGTGCACATTTGAAGGATGTGGTAAGCGGTTCTCTTTGGACTTCAACTTGAGGACACACGTGCGGATACATACTGGAGATAGGCCATATGTTTGCCCTTTTGATGGCTGCAACAAGAAATTTGCTCAGTCTACAAATCTGAAATCTCACATCCTAACACATGCAAAGGCAAAGTAAGTAGGGTGGCTGAATTTGTTACCTTTTTAATTGGTGAATGGAAGGAATATTTTTTTTTTTTTTTTTTTTTACCAAATTTTTTATTTAATACTTCAAGTTAAGTCCATGTGATATCTTACTTGTAGATTTAAGCTCTTAGGTAATTGTGTAAATTAGTGAAATGCATCTTTTTTTTTTTTTTTATTTACTAAAACCAAAGTGTTCTTATTAAATTCATATTAAAAAGGATGAGTGAAATCTTCTCAATTTCAGAACGAGATGTGCAGATGAGCTGAATTTAATGCAGGGGATTGGCATTTGCAGTTATGATGATGGGTAAGTTGTGCTACTGAATTTATCCATAATTATAAACTGTTTTGGGAGATCATTTTGTATGAAAAATGATTGGCAATAAAGCTTTTGTCAACAGCCTTTTTGTATTGTAATAATTGAATGTGTAAAAAAATTAACTATACTTATCAATTCATACTATCATTGACCGCTACTTTTCTTTTCTTTTTTTTTTCTTTTTTTTTTCTTTCGTCATGCAATGGACTCTTGAATTCACTTTAAAACTTTTGTAACTCAATAAATTTTATATTTACATTGGTTTCATGAAGTTGGTATTTTCTTAGGTTTATCTAAAACCTATAGGAATTGGTTCTTGTGTGGTAATGTGTAGTATGGAGAATTATTAAAGTTCTGGTTTTTCACATTTATGGTTTGAGTTGGAGAAGAACTTTTTTGTTGTATACACGTCATAACCCGAATCAAATTTAGCCAATTAATTGCCTGTGACAAGATACTGTCAAATCTTGCTAGCAGCCTGATCCTTTTTTAATAAAAGGTTTAACCTGTGCATAGTTTGGTTTTGGAGTTTTTTATTTTTTCCATATATAGTGTTTAAATCTCAAATGAAAGATTTGATAACTTTTCATAAAATAAAATCTTTTGATGGCCTCTTAAGTCTAGATTCCTTTTCCTCATCTCTTCATAAAAGTTGAAAGATACACAATTTGTCATGTTATAAGACAAATTTGATTTTATAATTTTTGTGGGAGGGTAACCTGAAATATCCTATTTTACTTTCTGCTAGATTAAATCTGATTGTTTAAATCTTGTCATTTTTTAAAAAATTTAATAGTGATTTATATTCTAAGTTTATAAATTAATGACTTATATTTCAAGTCTTGATGTCTCTCTCCACTAATCCTTGCATTAGATGCATGTAAGCTTCTTGAAACATTTTCTGTCTTATCTGATGACTCCTATTGCCCATTAATGTGAAAACTGACCTTGATTCATGATATTGAGTTTATGGAGTAACAGCAAGCATTTTGGAAGTTAAGAATCTTATGTAAATGTCTTTGAAAATTTTTGAATAGGCAGATTCATCCCCCCCCAAAAAAAACCCCTTTAACTCGTGTGAAATTAAAGTTCATTTTTCCCTATAGATCTTTATTTGTAGAATTCTGTTCATGTAATAGTGTTAATTTTCAGCATTTACAAGCATTAAATGCTAATCACTAAGAAATCTACAGCAATATGAGTTGCTGAGTTGTCAGTCCTAATGATGGATTTGTTTTTAGCTTTTCAAACTTGCTTGTTTCAGTTTTGTAATTTAATGCATTTTGTTCATAGGAATTGTCTTTTTCAACAGCACATGGCAATAAGTGAAAAAATTCCTCCTATACCTCTATCACAAGCTTCTGACAGAAATAGTTTTTGTCATGTCAATATTATGGCCTAATTGAACTTTATTCTTCCATTTGACCAGTCTATTTACAATTCTTTGGATTTTAACTTCTTATTTTAAAGTTTAATTAGAAGTAGATTCTTGCAGTCATATTAAATATTGCATCAGTTAAATTAATTCTTTTTTCCATGAAACTGAGAATTTTCTTAGTGGCAAGAATAAAACAGTCACTAAGTAGATTGACATTCCTTTAATTCATATTTTTGTGTCTGTATTAAAGCTAATATATATTTTAGTTTCTAATGCCTGCAGACTTACACAATTATTGAATAAAGAATATAGCTTAATTTCTCAGCTGCATCAACTTAGGAATTAAAACAAAAAAACACACTTTATTCCAATAGAATTGACAAATATTACCTTAGTGGTATTCATTCCATCCTCTTAAATTAAAATTTTAAATAAAATTACAGAATCTAACAACATCCAGGTTACAATTTTTGCATTTTTTTCTCCTTATTTGAATTTGTGACTGAAATATTGAAGTTGGGATGTCAGGGTGTTACAAAATATTTTCAGTGCAAACATTTAATTCTGTATTTATCTCCTTTTTAGACTTGCCTAACTGTTCTGATTCCAATTTTGATGTCTTAACAAGATGTATACTTTGTCTAATATGAAAAACTTGGTTTGAAGAGGACTTTGCTTTATTTATGTATTGTTTTTATATTGATCATTGAATTCTTTAATTCACAAAGACAGATTTCTATTCAGAGCAATAAGGATTATTGCACATGTGATGCTTCTTCAGGTTGCAAACATTATACAACTGTAACTTCAGTCTTATCCTGTTTAGAAGCTATATACTACTTGCAGCTTATTTGAAAAGTATTTCCCTTTCTAGAGAATATTTAAAAAAAAAATTATTTAAAGATTTTTTGTTAATGAAAATATTTGCATTTTGACTAGAAATTTACTTATTTACTTGAGATATTTCACCATTGTGGAATTTTCTAATTCAAATTTAATCATGGTTTAAGAATACTGCCAAGTTTGTAATTTTAAAAACATTTTCCAATTATTCGTTTTCTTTGATCTTTCTACTGTGTGATCAATGAGATTTTTTTTTTTTTTTTTTTTTTTTTTACCTAAATTTTTTTTATATACACAACTATTGATGTGCCAACATTTTTCTTTATTGCTTTGAGTCAAATCTTTATGTAGAAAATTAGTAAGTCTCTATTATCCAGTTTAGAAAAACCTTCAACCTGCTGCTTCATATGCAGCAATGACTTGCACATCATTGCAGTTGGACTTTCAGTTTTTCTTAAGTTATCTTGCTCTTTTTTTAGGCTTAATTCTTTTTCAATGCATTTAATATTTTTGGTCTGACAGAAGAGGAAGAAAAAAGATTCTTAATAACTTTTGTTTTTTTCTCTTTCTCCTTTGCAAATAAAGTTTCTTAAAATTCTTTCATATTTAATGAACTAACTTCATTGAATGCTTGCTGTTGCTTTTCTTGCTTTCTCATTGGGGATCACTCTCTAAAAGAAATTTTTGATTTGTTCAAAAATGGCATTCGATGAATGAGTTAACTTTGATCAAGTAAACTCTTTTTCTTTCATACACTGCTAATATTTTCTAATGCTTCTGACAAAGATGAATGGTGGAAATTTCCATTCTATGCATGTCATGTGGAAATACACACTTCTCTTTGTAGTCCCTTTTCTTCACATTAACTTTTAAATTGATTTCTTTTCACTTTTCTCCTCTTTCTTCCACTTATTTTCATTTGGTTACATTATTAGTATATTTGAAACTTTCTGTTTAAAACCTTTCACAACTGCTGCTGGCAAGACATAGCCATTTGCACAGAATTTTTTCTTTTGTTCTAATAGAAAGATTCTTCATTTAGGATCCTTCAGAGTTAGGTAAAATTTTGCGATGAACTGAACCAATGAAGACTGCTTTTCAGCTTTGTATGAAATCATAACTCTTGGATCTGTTTGTATTATTTTTGATAAGCTTGTCCCTCAAATTTATTTACAAAGTTCTCTTGAAATCTCTCCTCCCTTGTCAGCATCAGGTTTCTTAACTTTTTTTTTTCTTTACATGGGTTTTTATCTCTGTAATATAACAAGGATGTTTTATAAAGCAAAATGCGCAATTTGGTTTTGAGAGAAGAGGAATTCACTTACAATTTGAGGAATCACATGTGTGTATACACACACACACACCACTTTTTTCTTTTTTTTTTTTTCTTTTTTTTTTTCTTTTTTTTTCTCTCATTTAATGTGTATATTTATAGTTGTGGTTTGGTTTTCTCCCACTCTCCCAAGTTTTAACTGTGAAATGATGTTTACAAAAGCCCTGTTTTATCTCTGTAGGAGCGAATTGCTTATGCTCTAGTCCACGGTGCTCACGTCGGCAAGCCCGAGACACCACAAGCCCCTGAACCTAATGGTTTGTGTCATACTTTCATCGCAGATTATAAAACTTCTGTTAGTTCTGCTTTCAGTATTGTTCTCAATCTGGTTGAAAGGCATTACAGCAGCATGAAGTTTGACTTTTTAGATGTCTATTTGACCTAACTTTTTTCTCCATAAACAGCTTTCAATAGTGTTGCATGACTGAAACTTCAATTCACTTAAGCATAATTTCGAGATCTGCATGGAGAATGTACTTATCAGTTAACCAGCTTTGTCAACCTGACCTGCTTTCTTTTTCTCTCTCCAAATCTGCTTTTTAAATTTTTATATTAAAATCTCTGTAGGTTCAATTTTATTTTTTATTTTTTTTATTTATTTATTTTTTTTTCTGGGGAAACAATAGAAGTGCTTTGTAATTTCCAAAACTTGTCTTTGTGGTGCAAGCCTGTTTGTGTTGTATTTTGGGCTTCTCCTCAAAACCCCTCTTTTTTTTTTTTTTTGGGATGGGCATTGTTTAATAAATGATCATATGGTGAATAATGTTTTTTCTTTAAGTAGAAATAACCTGTTTAAAATCTGAATGATTAATTTATCAATTTCAAAATTAATTGAGATTTAAGTGGGTGGTTTGTTTTATTATTATTTCCTATTAAAATGTAATCTTTCGAGAAATTTTTAAGCTACAAGAACAAATGTTATATCAAATGGCATTGTTAATTCTCAGGAAAATCTACATTTGTGGTATTGTGCTTACATTCTATCTTTTTGCTTTTAAATGTTTTAAAGATTAGCCTTAAAAATATTTGTGGTAGTCATTGTGACCTTTATTTCTTTGCTTACATAAAGTTATGTTGCTTTCAGTATATCTGCTTCCTTTTTCTGTAATTTTTAGTAACTCTAAGCTGGCTTTGTTACATGGAGTGCTTGATGCTGTTAGTTTTATTTGAATGAAGTGTTTCAGTGCTGCTTTATTTTGTACAGGATGCATATTTTGTGCAAATTTACATGCATTAGTTTGTATTGTCCTAATCTGCTGGAAAATTTTAATATGTGCTTGTCTTTTTATGAGCAATAATATAAGACTTTTGGCCTTCTTATTAAGGTCTCTTAACACAAGATGCTTACTGCTGGACAATTCTGTATATGTAAGTACTCATTTTTACTTTGATATTATTTCTGAAAAAGGGGCTGAACTTTTCAGCTCATCAAAAAGGCTAGAACAAATAAATAAAAACACATTCTGATGTTTTTGGTCTGACATCTTTACTACACTCTTTATACAGGTCTTAAAATTGTAAATTAAGTGGTTAATTTTTGTTTTTCTTTAATTCAATTTGTCAAGAGGAATATGATACTGTTTCAAAGGATTAGATAAATGTATTATTATATTAACTTTTAAAATTCTTGAGTATAAATACTTTATATTATCAGATAATATTTAAATATCTGAAATTTGATTTAACCAAATACTGACTTCTAATTCTCTTTGCTCTTGTCTGCTTTATTGATTAGTGTGAAGAAGAAGCGGATGAATGTTAGCAGCCTTTCTTTCCTGGAAATATGCAGTAAGTTTTTCTTTATTTTCTCTGAATAAAAGTGATGTTTTGTCTGTTAAAAAGAAAAAAGCTTTAAAGTCAAAATCCAATTCTCCAATAGATATGTTTCGATGAGGATTTAAATTTGTTTCCATTTTCTTGGAAATGTAATGAATATTTCTTTAAATTTAAAAACTTGTCTGAAATATTTTTTTGCTTCTAAAATGTAAATGTTTTACTTTTCTAACATAATATATTAATGATTTTTTGCCTTTTTTTTTCTTTTTCTCCAGAACTCCAAATTCAAAATACTGTGCTCAGACTGATGGATATGTGAGCCTTTTGCTCAGATTTGCAGGATTGACATAATGAAGAGGGGAAACAGGTTGATAGTATTACATTCTGTAGATATGTACGAAAAAGTCTAAAATTTGAAAATTATAAAGGAAAAAGAAACATTTGGAACTTTTTAATGCAGCACTCCAATGTTTGCTGAGGACACTAATTTTTTTTTCATCTGAATTCCATTACCTTGAATATTTTAGCTCTCCATGTACCTATCTGCTTGTGTTTTGCAATACAGGCACATCTACATTGTAATATTTATAATTCCATATGGCAGTAAATGGTTGTATTATGTCCTCTTCTCTTCTCTTCTCTTTCCTGGACATCTAGCCACTGCTTGCTTCAGGATTCACCTAATGTTACAATGGTAACACCTTTTTATATTATTAACACAAGCGACCGTTGCTGTTGCTGCAGCTAAAACTATTCTTACTACACCTGCTTCTACTAGTGGTAGGTGTAGACACCCACCAAATGGATCATCACATTTGAGCCTGTTGTGCTCTCTTGTCTGTCAAGAAACCTTGTCACCACAACTTTGTACATACTACTGATAGTGAACCTGCCTCAACCAAGCACAATCTACTACCAATTTTGTGTGTCTGGGTGCCTGTTATTGTTGAGGTTAGATGTTTGAAAGATTTGTGGAAATGCCACCCTCCTCCTCCTCCTCTTCCTCCTCCTCTGGAAACAAAGTACAGATGGAGCTCTTCCCGGGCAGGACAAACCAATCTAATTTATATCCCCCCACTTTTTTTCTTCTGATTACCACATTTTCCTGCTCTCTTGAAGACTACTACTTCACAAGTAAGGACCTAACAAGAGTTGAAAACCAGCAGTAATCCTTTAACATTACATAGTGTACTTTGTGATGCCCAAGGGGGGGGGGGAAACAATGAAGTAAAAGAAAATGGAAATAAAAAAATTTAAAAAAAAAAAAGAAGAAAAATGGGGCTTGTAAGATTTTTTTTTTTTTTTTTTTTTTTTCTTCAACCTGTCACAGCTTGGAAACCATTTAGGAATGGTATTTAGTTATCAACAGTAGCATGGTAATGTCTATGTTGTATCTATATAAAATGTATATTTGCTGTTAGAAATATCAAAATATTGACTGAAATAATCTGACTCAAAGAGCAACATTTGGTTTTATACTTTGGAGATTTAAAAAAAAAAAATTGCCTATAGATCTTAATTAAATATGGTGGGGGTGGCTTTTTAGGAATACTAAATTTTCTGCTCTGAATGAATAAATGTTCATATCCAGTACCATAAACCAAGCAATGTGAAAGTTGTTTTTGTTGAAAATAGGTTCATTTTGGTAAATAATTTTTATTTTTTTTATTTAATTCATTTTCCTTGAATAAGTAAAATTATCATTCAAGAATCTTATAGTCAGGGGTCCCATAAGATTCTTCAGTGATGGTTTTACTTATTCACCTCTTTTACAGCATAAATTGTTTACTCCAAATTTGTACTTCCCTAGAAGATGAATATTTTTATTACTTACTCATCAGGCTTACAGTAGGTGATTGAAATGTTTTGTTATCCTATAAAAGGATTTTTTTTCTCTGTATACTATGAATATATTTAATACTTGGTTATTGTATAGTACTAGATGATTATTTTAATTTCCATGATTAACTTATGATAGAGGACATTTGAGGTTTTAGCTTTTATTAGTAACTAGCATCATTTTCATTTGCATAGTGTAATAAACTGTATCAATGTTATGTGCTATTCCTGTCAATTGTATGCAATTGTATTTCAAGTAAAACCCCTTTTGTGACATACAAAAAAATGCAGCATATCAGTGAAAACAGATACTCTGCTACTCTGAAAGAATTACACAATAACAAATTTTATGAAAACAGTTGAGTAATATTTGAAGCATTGTCAATTTTTAATTAATATTTAGTCTTTCATTGCTTTTTTTTAATTTTTTTTTTTTTTTATTGCAATTCTATCATGATGCAGTCCTTTTGATCAGCACAGATCAAAAGTCAAAGCTTAGCCTTTCTTTTTTTTTCCCCCTAATACTTACATTTATTTCTGCTTTTTATTGCTCTTTTCAGAACCTTATTCTACAGTAAGGACACATTTTGTTTAATGTGTCCTTACTGTAGAATAAGGCTCTGAAAAGAGCAATAAAAAGCGAAAATAAAAGTAAATATTAACTGATCCTCTTCAAATCTAATTTGTACCTCGGTTAAAATTTTGTTTTTGCTGGCATGCAATTTTAGCCTTATTTTTATTTTTAAATAACCATAATTTTAGTAAAATGCATTTTTCTTATCTGGTATATATTTATACGGCTTTTTTTTTTTTCTACAAAAAGGTTTAGGGATAGTTCTTGAAGAGTCTCTAATTAAGCTAATACAGTCATTTGAATTGTAAGCTGAACTCATAAATTTTCTGGCTTTGATTGGGGGAGGGAGGAAGAAAACTTAGGCAAATCTGATTCTCAAAGATTCTTCTCCTTGGAATCAATGGTGCTGGGAAGTTGGGTCTCTTTAGTTCATAATATTAATTGGTGTGGAATTTTCCCTCATAGTTTATCCATAGAATTGCAATGACAGAAATTCCTCATAAACGGTACAATAGATAAACAAAAGTGCATTGGTTAAACTTTAGATAAGTTTGTTAATTTATTGGCAGTATTAATAATTTAATCCTTGTTTTATTCTTTAAAGTAGATCAAGTTTATTGGAAATACATTCTATCTAAATTAAATTTTCTTCTAAAATTTCATACTTTAAATGTGCTTATTTCTTTGGATGAAACTGTTTTATATAACTTGAATATAAGAAATCTCAAATATTTGCTTACATTTGATGTTGTACGCCTTTTCTGATACTGTATCGCCAGTTTTCGTTTTTTTTTTTTTTTTTTTTTTTTTTTTATCAGCATTTTTGCTCAGTTTTATTAGCAGTTATTACCAAAGTTCTTTATCTCCTGCAATTAACATTGATATCAATCATTACAGATATACATCAAGTTATGTCATACAATGGCTGGTTACATACATACATACATACATACACACACACACACACACACACACACACACACACACATATATATATATATATATATATATATATATATATATATATATATATATTTTATTTATTTTTATTTTTTTGTGTTCCTCTAATTAATCCCTTGTGCAGATGCCTGATCAGGTATATTTATTTCAATTTCCACAGAACCAACGTGTGGCTTAATACAGCCACTAGGTTGGATGAACTTTATTTACAGTTTCAGACACACACATTAACTTAACAAGTCCAGTAGACTTGAACTCTGTCACAATGACTTGATGGTTGTGCTAGAATAAAATCATAACTTTGCCAACAGTTATATATATATCCAATTTCACATACAAGCCTTGGGTTAACCTGTTGTATATTTTCCAATGGTGCTGCACACTGGACAGCACCTAGGCCAATATTATAAAATCACTTTGACAAATTAACTATGGTGAGATTTGAACCCACATTTCCTGATGAAAACACTAATGTCTTAACACCTCGGCCACATGCCCATCATAGGTATATGAGATGTACAAATATGATCTTAAAGAAATTGAATAATAAATAATTTAATTGAATAATTTGATATCTACTCTCTGAACATAATGGATCTTAATTCAATTTTTGTCACAATTTATTAGTCAAAGATTACTATAATTAAGATTGGTATTTCTCCTATCTGAATACTGATCAGGCTCAACATTGCTTAACTTCAGTGATTGAAAGAGAACTGATGTTTAAATGTGGTAGGGCCATAACCAGTAATAGACTTAAAAAATGTAATTATTACTGATATCAAGGTATAATTTCTGAAAAAATCGGCATTTTTGAATGAGCAGAAAAAATCACCACTTATTAACTTGGTGTTGCTCTACTCCCCTCCCCTATCAATTATTGTACGGGAAAAAACATTTTAAAAACTTTCTAAGATTACTTATAAATTTAAGTTTTAACTGGTTTGTTAAAATTGATTTATCTCCATTTATAAAATAAAAATGTATTTTGTGGGTAAATGAATAATTTTTTTCTTTCTTTAATTCAATATCAATTTTCCTCTTGCTATGGTTCTCAGGACCTGGATATCCAATGGCAACACATCTTTTCTCATTTGCAACATTGTTTAAAAGAGAATTTGCTTTGATAATTGTCTTGTCTAAATTTCTTCAATGACTTGTCACCATTAATCTTTTACTAGTCAAGTTTATTCATTTGTTCTTTTGACTGTTAAATCAATAATAGATCTGAAATTAGCTTCTTATTGAGAGCTCTTTCCTTATGACCCTTGGTTCGTAACAGTAAATTTTCTTTTTAATATAAATAGCTGAGTAATTAGCAAGAAAAACATTCAAAATAAAATAAATAAAAAGTGCCTTTCCAATGGATAACAAATTGTAAAAAATACTTGAAGTAATAAAGAAAAAAAAAACTTTAATGATTGGCTGAAAAAGTAGCAAGAATTTGTTTTAGTCCCTTTTTTGTGCTTTTATACCTGAATTATTCCGGACTATTAACATAGATATCATTATGAATATTTTTCAACCATTCGAGTACCCTCTGGCCATCTTCAAGTGTCTCTTGGGTGATATGGTATATTTAAGTATTGGGTTCTGGTTGCTGCTGAGCTGTCTATATATATTTTTGTATTTTATTTTCAGTGCATAAGTTAATTTATCTATAAAGAGACATTATTTTTTTTGCACTGAATCCCAGCAAGAAAATTTGACTTTCCAAAACATTTTAGGGCAAGAATGAATCTCTTGAATGTATTGTACCTGGCAGCGCAAAATAGCATTAAAATATTTGATATTTCTGGGATAAATGTATATTTTATGGATGTTAGAAAGTTGGCAAGAAATTTTTGTGAGTGAGGAATTTACCTTCAATTACTTTTCCTTCATTTATTGGTTATTTTTAATACAGACTCTTGTCAAAATTATTTTTATGTATGTATGTTCATGAATTTGCAGAAAAGGGCTTAAAACTTGATACAAAGTTTTGTCAATGTTGGTTATTAAAAAGGAAGACTAAAGTATTTTTTATTTAAAATTGTTTAATCTTTCCTAGCACTTTAGAAATTTTGGTTAAAAATTGTTTTTCTTGTGCCAGTGGAAGGCAGCAAATTTTTTTTTTTTTTTTTTTTAGCATTGACTTGCAAGTTTTTGTAAAAATCAAACAATTGATGGATCTTAATGAAACTTTCAGCATTTATTTACAAATGAATTAAATCATTTTGGATTTTTTTTTTTTCATTTAATTAGAAATTAAATTTTGCTCTACTTCATAGTTAAAAATAAGACTCCCTAGAGAACATAATCTCCCCACCCCCACCAAGAAAAAGGTTAAACATGTGAAAATCAGCTCTGAATCATACAATAAAAATGCATTCAGTCATTAATTAGGAAATCTCTTTTATGAAGAAAATATTAAAACTTTTTTGGTTAATTTTTACAAGAATTTTGTTGGGTGGGGGAATTTATAATTAGAACATATGAAGTTTTTTTAATTTTTTTAGAATTTCTGCAGTATTAAGTAAAAACTCATACAAGTCATCATGCACTAATATTTTTAAAAGAATTTTTATTTTTTTATGTATAAACATACTGATTTTCTATTATATGGTTGAGCATTATCAGAAAAAAGCCAGAACTATTAGTAAATTTACAGCCAAAAATATTTAAAATTCAATAAAACATTATGGAAAATCTTTTAAAAATTACTGAATACTTAGAAAGCACTCATGTTAATTCAATTACTTTTTTAATGCCATAGAACATTAAATAAATATCAAGATGTCGAACCTGCAAAAGCCTTAAATGAACAACAGTTGTGTTGAAAAATTCAATTTTTCAGTATTTTAAACTTAAAGTAAATAATAGTGGTTTCAATTCCAATTAAAGTCTAAATATGCTAATATTCCTCAAAGTTTTAGAAAAGTATATTTTTGTAAGATTTTTTTTTTTTTTTTAATGAGAATTACATAGCGATAAAAGATGACTAAAAAGGGGTGAGTGATAATCAGCTATTTTAGCCATTGAAACATTAGTTCAGTTTAAATTAGTTTTTTTAAATACAACAAAGTATTTTACTTCTTGGAAATATTAAATTTATAATCGATTAGCTTGAAATTAAAACTAAAAGCAAAAGATTTTTTGTATTAAAAAAAAAAAAAAAAAAAATTAGGTTTCACTTATATAAATTATATAACTCAGCAAGTTTTATAAACGTTCCTGCATTTGAAACTGCAAAGAACCATTAATTAAAACTTTATAGAATGTGTGTAAAGTTAACAAAGGCTAGTTTTGAACAAAAGAACTGTCATTGTAATAATCAGAATCATATTGTGTTGCTTAACAAAACTATTACAATGTGAGATATTCAACAATGTTGATTAAAAGCAGGAGGAATTTGAATGAGGTCAGTTACTTTGTGCTTGTACACATTAAAATTTAAAAATGTGTCCCTGCATTTCTCTTGATGTAGCAGTATAAGCAATATGTTATATTTAGTTCCCTCCCCCTTACATACATGATTCCATCAGTAAAGACAATTCATCTGTAGAAGTCCCTCCAAAGGATCAGATTGGTCTTGTATGACTTTTTCATTTTGTTGTTTAATTAGTTCAAGTTATCAACTTTGTATGTTTCACATTGTTTGGAGATTTGTACAGGTTATTGATTTTTGTGAGTTTTTTTTTTTTTTTTTTTTTTTTTTTTTTTCCCCTTTCCTTTCATTAATCATTTCCTGGCAATAAAGCCAATAAGACACAAGTGGTTAGTGAGAGACTATAATAAAAAGAAAGGATATAACATTGCATTTAAGCTTTTGAAGAACCAAGTTGGCCAGATGAGATGTCTGCAAAGAAATTTAGCATAGAACTTAGTTACATCTAGCTATTTCAAACGTAAAATGATAGCATAGAACTTAGTTACATCTAGCTATTTCAAACGTAAAATGACACTTTGCTGTCTATCCAGTACTGCATTTAAATTTGTAAAGTATAGGAACTAAAGAGGAAAGCCCCTGGGGGGGGTGATTACTGAGATGCCAAGTCTGGATCAATAAACTTGCCCATTTTTTTTTTTTATCAAGAATCTCAAAATACAAATCTGAAAGACAAGATTATAGGTGACTGCAATTTTTAATTAATAATAGGTTTTTGAATTTTTAAATGGTGGGGGTAATACTGAATAGCATTTGTTGTATTATTTAATTTTTTTTTTTTTTTTTTTGTAAAATTAGTGCCTGTTAATGTAAATGTTCCTCTTCAGAATGCTGCACAAATTTTTAGTTGGTTGAACAAGCCAGATATTTCATTAAACAAATGTTTTTAAAACTCGTTTTATTCAGATATTCGTTATCTTTGCTAAATGTAATGGAGCTGCCTTATGGATACAAAATCATTGTTCTGAACATGTTTAGGTATCAATCATAACTCCCTTTTATGCCTTGTAAAAAATCAATTTACATCAGCTGTCATCTGAACACTGTTTAGAACTCACCCTGAGCCTGCTATGTCATTATTTTTGCTTTGATTTGACAATTCCTTCCAGTGTCAGCAAGGTTTTTGATCTATATACCTGTCTGGCCAAATGAAAGTAGCAGGTGAAAATTTTTTTTTTTTTCAAGTCATTAGATTTGATTTTCCTTGTGGATCTTTGAAAGAGACAGTTGTTGTTTCCTTGTTGTCACTGTCTAAATATTTGAGGATATATATATATCCTCTTTGGGCACTTCATTGTGGTGTAAAAGTTAGCAAGCTTGTCTTAGGCATATGGCCATATTATGTTGAACCATCAGTTCCTGTGTAATCACCAAAGTTAGACAATGTTGAGCTTGGTCAGTACTGAGTTGGGTGACTGCTTGGGAATATCAGGTGCTGTAAGCATGGATGTGCATGTGATCTAAGAATTGGAAATCTGAGAACCGTTCAATTCCAGTTAGGTTTTGGTTATATTCACTTATGTGCAAATACCCTTGGGAAAGGTATGAATCCAACTATTCTCCTCCTCCCATTTAGGGTTAATTAGGACTTGCATCAGTAAATAATTATCTTTTTTGTAGTTGTGAATATAACAATGAGGGTGCTTTCCCAGCCCCTCAATGACAGGACATTGACTGCCTCGTGTTTCATTTCTATCAGTGGCCACGAAAATTGGGAAAGACTCGCTGCACACCCACAAGGGAGTGATAGGTAAAAATAAATGATATGGTAAGAAAGGAAGATTCAAACCCTGTCTCCAATATATTTTGTTGTTCATTTAGGGCTTCCCTTGCCTGGCGGGTGGGTGATAACTTATGTCATCTTAGATCAACAGATCAGCTTTATTCTCTTTTTCTCTCTCTCTTTCTCTCTCTCTTTTTCTCAACATTACTCATTTGTGACTGGCAACCCTAAGGGGTGGAATTGGAACTACTTTGGTCAGCCTTCATCTGGTAAAGGGTAGGCTGGCACTATTTCAAGGGACCATGTATCCCCCTGGCAAGGGCAATCAAGAACTGCAACTCATTCACTAAATAAAATTTATTTTAAATATTGATAAAACATTGTGTCAAGCCTGTAATATGTTTGAGGTCAGTCTGCTTATATTTTTATTACAATTTTCCAGTTTGTATATAAATTGTACATTTGGATTGAATTCATAGAAACACTATCCAAAATTCATGTTTGTTCTATCACTTTAAACTGGCACAAAGAAAAGATTTTATTAGATTCCTCCTGTCATTTTAGAAACACATTGCTAATTTAAATACATGTATATTGTATACAAGTGATGTTTTTGTGTAGGATAATTTCTTTTTAAAATTGTTGGTTTAATATTAGATGGGAACAAACAATTATAGGTGAACATGGACCTTTGATATAAGGATTTTTTTTTCTCCCATTGACACTACACTGGTCCTCGGCAATCTTTGTTTTAAAGTGATAATTAGAGGTGTAATAAAACCTAAACATGATAACGTGTTTATTTTTGTATTCAATTCTCAAGTACAAAGAAAATGTATAAATTTGCTTTTATATTTATTTTTTATTAAAATTCTAATCATTGCTTTGTAACACTAGGAGTGAAATGTAGATAAATAATAGTGGTGTCAAGAAAAAAAAAATTGTTCATTTGACATTGTTTTTTGTGCAACCACAAAGGTCCAGTGTTTCCATAAGTTCAATAGATTCATCAAACCTCTATCCCTGATGCTTTGATACAAAATGCTTGAGTTGGCTAACCAGATAACTCAAACTTTTCTTAGTTTATTGAATATATTTGAAATGAAAAAATGAATTATCAGTAACTACACTATTATGCTTACTTATATCACCTGGACCTCTGTTGCTGATCATAGAGGAAGCCAACCCTCAACATGAAATGTTTTAAAACGTGCCCTTGAGCAAGCACAATCTCTACTGTTCCCCATCTTAGTGTACATGTAACTCAGTCGGTTAAGTGCTATATGTGATAGACACTTGGGGGATCATGTCTTTCAATTCATGACTGAGTAAGCAAAAGATTTTCTCACAGTAGGTTGCTGTTTCTTTTTGCAGTAGACTAGTTGCCAATCAAGACTATAGGGTTTGGTCTCTCCTGCTATTTAATCTATAGCTGCGTTGGGGGGAGAGAAGAGATGCATTCATACTTCCCCAAGGGTGTCTGCATGTAAGTGAATGTAATAAACCAGATTGGAATTTAAACTGTTTCTCATTCTGACTTGTTTTCAGATCATATTACACAGCCTGCAACACCATACTAAGCAAAGATATTCGGGTTTCTATCACAAATGTTAAGCTCATGCTATTCCTTGAAGTTCAGTGTTCACGAGGTACCTCAAGATTCTCATGATACAAAATCTGGTTACTCAGAATATGTAATTTACTGATGTAGTTTTTAGAGCTGCAAAGGACAAGAAATTGTGGAGAGGCATGATCATATGTCACATTGCTAAAAAGGAATATAAAATAATTTATATAATTTTCAAACAAGCAAGTGATTCATATACATTAATGGTCAGATTTTCATAGTAATTGTTTTGATGAGCTTTTCTTTTTTGTATCTCAACTTATAGTATGAGATTGGCCAAACTATCATTTTAAGTCAATGCCAGAAAGGAATGTGCAAGTTAAGTTGGACAAACAAGTACATGAAAGCTGATTAATAATTTTCAGTGATTAATGTATAACTACATTGGATAGACCTGGTGGCTGGTCTAGATGTTGGATCTTTCTTGGAAATAGTCAACCAACATTACTTAAAGTGACAACAGGAGCAAGGTCAAATAATGTTTTCAGCTAGTATTATATATGGCCAAATTTATATGTCCTTTCAAAGTCAATGGTATTGATATAGGTACAGAAAATTATTGAAAACTTACCAGACTAGTAAAAAAAAGCAGTAAACTAAAGAACCTAGTGTTGTGAATGGAAGCAGACAAGAAAGTTGTAGATTAAGAACATTGGTTGCTTTCATGTCTTTACCAAACTGTCACATTTAAGTATGCATCACCAAAAGGAATGTGTAAGTTTGACAAAGAAGTACATGAAAACTGACTTCTCAATAGCAATTTTCAGTGATGAACATAGAGCTACAATAGACCTAATGGCTGGTTCAGCGTTTGGATTATTCCGGGAAGAAGTCAGCCAACATTACTTACGGTCAAGTATTGTATGCAGCAAAATTTTAGGTCCTTTCAATGTTATTGTACAGAGGGTTATTGTAAGTTATTTTTTTTGTGATACAGGTATGCAAGTTAATATTTATATTCTATAAAACTTATTGCATACCTTACCAAAAAAAGTTATCAACGTCACCAAATTAATAGCATGATACCCATCTTTAGTTAATCTGTTTGCAAATTTATCCTTGAGATATGAGAATGTAAAACAATCAAACAAATCTGTGGGGAGCAATAAAAACTGCTGCAAGTAATGTTACGGTCTCATCATTTTACAGATGAAATGACTAAGTTCTATGTTAACGGTTTCTTCTCTTACATTTCTTGCTTGTGGAACTCTCTTGCTTTAACGTTGATCTTGAAAAATTTGTATGCAATGTCATTCTTTATTTTGTCATCTTAATTCCTGTTCTTTTATTGTTCTCTCACCTTAATGTTTTTCATTTCTCATATTCTGTCACACCTAGTAACCCCTTGTGGCTTAATGGAAAGTAGGTGATGATGCCATAAAAGTTGAGAAACCCTGGTTTAGATGGCTTGTCAAATGAATTATGATGAGTTGGCTTTCATTCATTGCTTCTCTCTTTTGTCAGAACTTGTATATTTTCTTGATTAGGTTCTTGTTTTATATATGACTAGAAGTATAACTCGTCTTCGACAGGGGCTTTCATTACTGGGAATTTTTGCTGTTCAATTGAACCAGTTTAAGTTTAAAGTCGGCCCACCTAAAAATCAATATTAGTAACATTTGGGTACAACTGAGGCGCATCCCCCAAGGTGGGGGGCTGTGTTAACAATTTGGATGGTGGGTGGCCCTGAAAAAGGCCATTTTTGTGTTTTCAATCTTGTTTCAGCCTCACGCGCAGCAGCAGTTGAAGAGGCATTTCTCCTCAGCCGTTGAGTTCTTTGATCATCATTTTCAGCTTCGCATGCAGAAGCGTTCGGATGAAAACTGGAAACACATAAACGATATCAGCTCACACACACACACGCACACACACACATTTTGAGAATTATAGATATAGATAATATTGTAATAATTTAAACTATTTTAAAGTTTTTATGAAAGATACATATCCAAGAACAGATAGTAAAATATTGCTGAGAGTTATAATGAACAGGAAGTAGTGGAGAGCCATTGTCTCCAACATTTTGGTCTCAAAACTGGCAATGAAGAATTATTTATCAAACAAGAAAAATTTCATTGAAATTGGATGAAAACTGGAAATGCATAAACAACATTGATCACATGAAATAAATTTTAAAAAATGAACAAAGAAAGTTTTTGGTAAGTGATATTGATGTCTATTTCATGCCATCCACACATCCCACCAACCAATGAGAGAAGAAACAGTAAGTGAAAGAAAGGAAGAACTAGTATAAAATCTTTGAAAGAATATGTGCAATATTTCACTTTTCAAACTTTAGTTGCATCCATGCGGTGCACATGGGAAAGTTGCTGCATCCTATAAGATTTTTTTATGTAGGTACCACCACAGAAAATTTTAAGGTTTAAAATGAATCTTTAAAAATGAAAAATCTTGAAGCTTTTATTTTAGTTTTAACTTCATATTTAATTTAATATTTCCAATAAGCAAAATACTTTGCTCTTTTCAAAAATGAATTTAAAATGACTGGAAGATTTTTTTTTTTTTTTTTTTTTTTGTAAAATAGCTGATTAGCACCCTTTTTTAGTTGTTTTTCATTGCAATGTAATTCTCTTAATTAAAAAATCTTCCAAAAATAAAATATACTTTTCTGAAACTTTACTTGAGGAATATTAGCTGATTTAAAGTTTAATTTGATTTGAAAAAATATTTAAAATATCACAGAAATGCATTTTTAACTCTGTGGTAGCTGTTTATTTAAGCTGTTGGCAGGTTTGACAAATTGATGTTTTTCTAATGTTCTATGGAGGCTTTAGCCATAAATAATTGAATAGAATTTTTTTTTTTTTTTTTTTTTAGAAATATTTGATTTGTTCTAAGCTTTTCCATTTATGATTAATAAATATAATTTTTACTTAATAACATCATCTAAAAATAGGTGACAATAGAATTTTAAAAGATTTAAAACCTAAATTATTCTAATCAAAATTTAGGAAAAAGAAAGCAATTTTTGTAAAAAAAAATTCATTATTGAAAAAAAAATTTTCTTAAAACAAGTGTCCTTAATATCTTATTTATAAAAACAAGCTTTTATAATTAAATAATGTCATGGTTTTATTGCATTTTTTATTTTATGATTCAGAGCAGATTTTCAGTAAAATGATGTTTCTATTTGGTAAAAACATTGATTCAAATTCTACAAGGATTTCTGCTTTTAACAAATATAAATATGAAAAGGGTAGAATTTTAATTTGAAATTTTATAAAATTAAGTAAATGGGGGTAACAAGTTAGAAAAAAATAAGAAAAAGAAAAGTTTTTTTTTTTTTTTTTTTTTTTTTAAATAATTTCAATCACTTATTCATAAGTTCTGAAAATTTAATTAAAATCCAACAATTATTTGATTTTTGCAAGAATTTTCAAAACGTTTTTTTACCACAAAAAGATGCTAACTTTCTACTAATCTTTGGCCCATCTGCTGACTCAAGAAAAACGAGTTTTAACAACAACTTCAAACATTCTAGTAAGGATTAAAAAAATTTAATAGAGTAATAAAAAAAAGTACTTTGCTCTTTTCTCTTAATAAACATTTTGATGATAAAACTTTGTTTTTTATCAAGTTTGTACTTTTTCATCATGTAGTTTTTAGAGAATTTTTGGAGGTACCTATTTTTATGCATTAGTGACACAGGGTGTGCTCCTATCAGCATCTTTGTGTGTGTGTGTGTGTGTGTGTATATATATATATATATATATATATATATATGTGCTAAATGTAGCCGTCTCTTCTACTCCAATAGCTTCATTTCTCGCCTGTGGAACTCCCTTCCCTTTTCCTGTTTCCCTGATAGCTATAATCTCCAACTATTCAAATGTAATGTCAATCGACATCCCCAGATGCCTTGATCTATCCCCTATCCTTCCTCTATCACTCCTATTTGCTTTCGCTACAACTCTGTAACCCCTTGCATGCTAGTGGCTTCCCGCCTTGCTTGGGGTGAAACGCTTAAAAAAATATATATATATATATATATATATATATATATATATATATATATATATATATATATATATATATATATATATATATTAAAAATTTTATTTTTAGCTATTATTTACACTATTTACATTCAAACTATTGTTTTCATATTTGTTGTACTTATCACGTTTTGGCCATTGTACCCTCCAGCCTTCATCAAATGTATATTGATCCAGGCAATCATGGGGAATTCCAAACTGAACCCATTATTTAATCTACTGGGGTAGACCGTTATCATTCCACTACCCATATTTTGGTATATCTTGTTTAGTTCTTATTTTTAGTATTACTTGCTCTGTTTCTACTGAGTTGACACTACTCAGCCCAGGGATTGAACTATATCAACAAATTCATCACTTTAGGTTTAAAGCTCCAAGTTCTTCACAGAGACTTGTCCTACAGGACAATAGCCTAGTAGATTAAAGCAATGTTTCTTGAATTTGGTGATGTAGTACTTGGACTCAGTGGAAACAGAGCGATCAGTACTAAAAATAAGAACTAGACAAGATATTCCAAGACATGGGCAGTGGAATGAGAACAAATGGTTCAGTTTGGAATTCTCCATAGGTTAACTGGAGAACACAACAACCCAAGTGTTGTGATAACAACACAGATGAGAGCAATAGTGTTAATGTAAATAATAACTCCTCATCTCAGAAATTATCCTATTATAATTGTGTTTGTCCCCTCCCATCATTAGTTCTTATGACTGTTACGCCTTGTCAGTACTTCATAAATAATCAAATCAATAATGGACTATTCCATTTTGACTGCATGGAAAGAGGAAAAGATACTACTTGGTTTCAGTGAGGAAATGGAAGAAACAAAGGAGAGAAGATAGACGTGTTTAACATTTCCTGCCAATACCTCATAAATAATGGTATATTCCATTTTGATTGCGTGGAAAAACAAAATGCATATCAGATACACTACTTGGTTTCAGTGAGAAAATAAATGGAAGAAAGAAAAGGAAGATAGAAGTGTTTAATGGCTGTTTCAATGAAATGGAAAAAAGTTGTCACTTTTCAAATCTTATTTTTACCCACTTCTTAAAATAATGGCCAGCTTTCATATTTATGATTGTTCTTGCAATATTATGTTAAAGTTGTTAAGCTCAAATATTTAACGATGTGAGAGGGAATTATAAAAATTTTATATTTTAGTACTGTAAAAGAAAGCCAGACGGTTTGTAAAAAAAAAAAAAAAAAAAAAAAATTTAGTTGTGGGAAAATTTCTATTTTTAGAATTAGCAGTTAAAGAACCACCAAAATTGTTTCTTTGTGAGTTGTTAATTCATTTTTTTTTTTTAATTTAAAAAAATAAAATATTGTATTTATTGACCAATCAGAGACATGGTCTCATCCCCTCATGAATTCTGGAATAAGGGTCTTTGTGAGCCTCCCATTTTCTTATAAAAGGAGACAGCTACTGATGAGATCAGAAATCACTCAGCATTTCAACGCACAAGAAGTGTCAAAGCAGAAGGGAGTTATTAATCAGAGAAAGAAAGACAAACAGCAAAATCACAACTTGAAGACACATACAAATCCCAGGAGGGTAATCCATTTGAGCTGCTTCCAGAGAACAATTTCAAAGAAACTAAAAACTCAAATTGAACATTTCTGCAAAGAAAACATAAAAAGTCCCCCTGACACCAACCAGTTCAAACCACAAAACTCCTTTTTTTTATTTTCTACTTTATCTAATTTTTGGCTTCAAGGTTTTTTTCTTTTTTTTTTTCAAAAATTGTGATCTTTTTGTCTTGTATATTTAATTTCTTATTAAGCCTTAGTTTTTTTATAAAGTGCACAAAAGGAAATCTTGGTGAAAGCTCTTGTTTGTAAATATTCTATTTATTTTCTTTATGTACTCTAATAAATGTTCTTTCAAATTTCATTTCATAGTTGAGTCTTGTTTGGTTGCACCTTGTTCAGCTTTAAGGATAAAGTGCCCTCTTTTATCATTCTATCCTAGCTAAATTTTTATAGAATTTCTACGTATATTTTATTGTCATTGAACTTGCTATAAGCTTATTCAATCATTAAGTTAAAAATTAAAATTCATCAGAGAATCCAAATAGGAAAGCTGTGACATTTTCATGGGTCTTTCTAGTTTTTAACTATTTCACTAATGAATATTATAACATCCAATTTTTGAATGAGATCAAATGTTTTGAATCTTATTTGAAATGATTTGAGAACAAGAAGCATTTTATTTTTCCTAATTTGCAAAAATAAATACAAAACTTAAATTTGTCTAGTCATTTTTTTTAATGATTGCGAATAATAAAATGAATATCAAGCCTTTTATTTCTGATTCATTTTTTTTATTGATTGAAAAATAATAAAATTAATGTCAAGCCTTTTATTTCTGATTACAGGCAATTACTGATAACAAAATAGAATAGAATTTTTTTCATTACAAGCAAAGGGTGATAGAGAAAAACGAATTATGACTATTAATAAAAGGTGAGGAATTCACAAGGAAACCAGCAAATTAACTTTTTGAGACAATCATCAATGTGCAAAGAATGGGAGAACTCAAGTTTTCCATTTTGAAAGCCAATGGTAGAGAGTTCAATCCTTGTTAAGTGTTTACTCATTTTATTTTTCAACTAGGCAATAAACTTTTGGCATACATGGATAACCGTACCTGCAATAAAACATGTAAAAAAAGACGTTTTTCTCATGATGCTGCTTTTTTAAATACCTTCACTCTTGGCAATATTTATTGGTATAAAAATTGATGAAATATAGTGAAGGTAGTTAAAATAATAGTGCTGTAAATGGAAAAACATCTTTTTGACACTGTCTTATTAGTGCACATGTTTGCCAAATTTTCTTTATCCTCAGCACAATCCTGGAGGAAGGAAGTTATTGAAATTGATATTTTTCTTTGCCAAATCATAAATTTATTTTACACACCAATGCACATTCTAGGAAATTATATATGACAGCCTTTATTTAATATAAGCTGAATTAAAAACAAAATTATTTAGTATTAATACTACAATACCAACATAGGTTTATTCAAGTTGGACATTAAAATGAGAAAATCTTTCTTTTTTCCAAAAGTAAAAGCAAATGTTATACAAGATAATCAGTATTACTATTATTTTGTTTTTAAAGATATTGAAGTACAAAATAGCTGAGCAGGAAAAAAAAGAAGATAATAACAAAAATGTCTCTTATGCGCAAAAGCAAATGCCAAAAAGTACTGTTTCAAATTCTTATACAAAATTGAAATAATCAACTATTTCTTTTGAACTTGAAAAAAAAAATGCAAGGGTTCAGCAGTAAAATCTCAGACAAATCCAATGACAAAAACCTATTCAATAATAAAAATACAATGTGCCTTTATATATTTATTGATCAAGCAGCTTGATCTGCCCTTCATCATTATAAGATATTCTGTTTTTTATAACAGGAGGCATTAATTGAATCCAGTAAGTGAATGTGCTTTGGTTTATCTCATAGGTAGGGGAGATCAAGCTGCTAATAAATTGCTATATTTCTCTTTGAATATTTTTAGTTGTAATTATTTAAAAAGCAGAATTGTTAATTCTATCGATTACAAAACCCCAGATTTCTAATGAAAATATAATAGTCAAAGAAAAAAAAAATATTAGTGAATGTAAATTGGTTGTTTTAGAAATGTTTACATTTCTTAGCAATTATGTCAGTTATTTCTTTAATGCTTGTCTTGACTAATTACAGATTGAAAAAATAAATGAAGTAGCTTCAAGGGAAGAACATAAAAAAAATTAGGGTGTGGGAAATGTGGACTGACTATATTGTTTGCCTCATAGCAATATAATTTTAAGTAAAATGATGCACTGAAATAAGTAACTAAGTAATCATTTTAAGTTCTCTGAATATCAATGCCGTTTTTAATACTAATATTTTGGGTATTGAATTTAATGTTTCAAACGATTTTTCCTATCAAATACTGATTTATCTCTCTCTCTCTCTCTCTCTCTCTCTATATATATATATATATATATATATATATATATATATTTGGTTAACCCTACGTTTGAATTTGAAAAATGCATTCAAAATTAACGAAAAATATGCTTTGAAACATTTCAATTTGGAGAATAAAGTGAGTTTGATGCCACATATCTCTTAATGCCAAAGCAAAACTAATCTACATTTAGGTAAGAATTTATTTCAACAATAAATAAATTATAGTTGTTAATGTTAGCTAATGAACGCATATAAACTAGAAAAAATTATTTTTGTTTTGTTTTTTTTTGTTTTGTTTTACGGCATATCAACCTCAATGGGTTAATAATACCGATAAGTTTTTTATAATGTATTGTTGGTAATAATTTTTCTTCAAAAATTTATAGCTGATAATATTTTTTTTCCAAAGTAATGCTAAAACCTATTTTTACACATTCCAAATCTTTTATTGTAAGTTATGTAAAAATCTGAACAACTAACTTTTCCTTTTTGAAATGTGAAATAAAATTATTCATTTTGCTGACGTGATAAAAATATTTATTGGAGATATCGGATAACCTGGAGCGGGGGTAAAAATGTCTACACTTTCTCTCGTTTTAAAATTATTGTCTGAAGCATATTTGGGGTTAGGATCTGCAAAAACGTTACTTATTAAAAAAAAAAAAAGAAAAAAAAATTATGGTTGCATGACTGAAACAGTGAAATGAAAACTGAAAACATAAAATTTACAGAACGATGTAATCATCAATTAAAACTTTTTTAGACAAAAGGTTTTTCAGACATTTCAATTTCTGCATGCTCTTTCTAATTTTTTAATACTTGTTCACTCGTTAAAAAAAAACAAACAGAAAAAAAAAAGGAAAAGTTTCGGGGAAAATAATTTTTGTATATCCTCCCTTGCCGGAATCGGTAAATATTGATTCGTTAGAGATTTTTAGAAGGGGATCCAGTTGAGATAAGTTATTATAATTGACACTAACTTTTAAATTGATCTTTGACTTAGTTTTTGGGTGTAGGTTCAGCTGTTATTTAATTTACGAATGTATTGTAAAGTTTGAAACTGCGGTGAAATATTTTAACGAACATTTTTAGTTTCTTACATTTTATTTTTAAAACTTTGTTTTTTTTTTCGGAAGTACATGTACAAACATTTATGATTTAAAGTTCATAATTATTTATCTTTTGGAAAAATTTTATTTACAGAAATATAGAATGAGAAGACATCTTTTCAATAACTTCAGTGGTAAAATAGATGATGTATTGATATTTTGTATAATATTCGTCTGATGGCAAAACAGACGATAATTTTTGTTGCCGCTCTTTTTCATGGCATTGGAAGCTGCAGACGACTCCTTTTTATCAGATCCTCAGTCGTTTAAGACGTTTTTTTATTCTGGCTCCGTGGTTAACTAATTTAGTTTGCCACGTAAAATAAAGTGTTACCTTTAATTCCACTTACACAGTATCGAATTATTTACCTTTAAGTTTATAGAGTTAAATATTTATTTAGCTTTTAATAGCTATATTACTGGTTTTATTTATGGATGGGAAGCAGGGAGGGTGAGATTTCGCATCGAAGGGCTTTGTGAGAAAATTTTATTAGCTTCAGTAGAAATCAGAAATCCGTAGCTGAGATTTGTTTATATTTGAAAAACTTTGAAGAGAAGATTTGTTTAGCTTCGGTAGAATTCCAAAGCTAAAAAGAAGTAATTTAATTCCCTAGAAGGGGAATTACTGCATTTTGAATTTGATTTATTTTATTTGTTTGTTGACTCGGAGAGTCAACGTTTCTTTTTGTTTGGCAGAGTCGTTCGATGCGGGGAATTCTGCCCCTATTCACATTCTTTACTTTATAAGATTTAAAATATTTTAAGGATATTCTTCATGGAATATGAAGATTTTAAGTTCCTAGACTAGGTTAGGCTGTGTGTTTTATAATTTACACTTTCAGCTCCTGAGGAAGTGAAAAAGAGTTTCAAAAGAAGAAAAAGAAATATTTGAAGAAGAAAGAACATAAAAGAATCTGAAGAGATTGAATTGACTGTTAAAAAATGTTATAACAAGATTTGTTTATATTGTAAAGAAAAGGAAAAAAAAAGAGATGTTTGAGATGTCAGCTTAGAATGATATTACTGACATTATTTATGTAAATAAAAATCCTTTTGTTTATTTTTGTTTGTTACCCACTTAGCATGTGGAACAATATGCATGTAATTTTGGATTTGTTAAAATAAATATTTTGTGAACAGTATATATAGTTGTTTTTTATCTAATAATTTTAAGATCGTCTGCTTCATTGAGTAGTTTTGTTGTTACTTTAAGAAGCCGAGAACGAAATCGGCAGTTTAGTCCTGAGTGTATTAAAAACTTAAATTTAATTGAGAATTTAATTTTTCATTTAGATTTGGGTTTTTAACATCACCCAACAACACCCGACACACAGACTATTTTTTTCTTCAATCTTAAATGAAGAATAAACGGATATGTAAGTAAAAAATCTTTGTTCTTTAATTTAATTAGAAATGTACACATCCGTTTGTTCGTTTTTTTTTTTTTTTTAAAGAATGTTACGCAAAACAGCTGAGATCAATAACTTTGTTAAAGTCAGGGATCGATTTGACATTAGACTGGAACTCCTAAATCGATAACAAATCAATATTTTCGATTCTGACAAAAGTCGCGGTCTAAGAAACACCGAATGAATCCTAATCTACAAAAATTATTTCCTAAAAACTTTAAATTTTTTTTTACGAATGTTCCAGCCTAGTGCGCTCATAGTTATTCGCAATAAATAAACTTTGTGGTTACAAGCAGAATAACTTTAAAAAAACAAAACGTTTCAAATTAAGTCAACCAAATTATTGGCAGTAAGAATAATTGCCGAGGGGAGTAGACTGTCAAGAAGGAAGTCTTATTTGAAGTTTGTGATTAATGATTAACATTATTTTATTTATATTCTTTTATATTTAGCGACTACTAGTTAGTTTGCTTATTAATTTTTTAAGTCTCACCAGATGAATAACCCAAAAAACCTGTAATTTTTTTTTTTAAACATTTATTTTCAACTCCATGCCCGATATTTTAAAATGTTAATTAGCATGTTAGTAAAAATATTTAAACAATCTCTAATTTTAATAAACTACATTACTACAGATAAAAGTCAATGACATTCTTCTACATCGTCGGCAATTATTAACACACTCTCCAAATGGAGAGCCGCTGCTTCAATAATTTGGGAAATGAACACTCATGCAGGACGGGCCGCCCTCAGATTGCAAGTTTTTTTCTTTTAATTTTTAGGTAAATTTAGTTAGTCTGAATGAAGTAAGACGCAAAAATTAGCTGTACCATTTTTCTTTTCTTTTTTTAACCTAAATTTACTTTAGGTTTTGTGAAGTAACACACTGGTCATTTACTTGAGGGTTATGAATCAGTTCTGTTAAGCAATTTTTTGTTTTCATAGTGCCTCTAACATTTCAACTGATTGTTATTTAAAAAATAAAAATAAATAAAGAACAGCTGAGGGAAACCGGTTCGTTCGTTAAAAATTTTTTAATAATTAAATCATAGACCTTCCTAAGCATGACAAGGTTTAAGAATCTCATTTTAGGGTCCTAGATTATGAATATTTTTTTTTAACTTAGAGAAACATGTTGTTAAGTAACAATGACTTAATAAAAAAAAAAGAAGTGCTATTGTTACTTTGTTTTTATTTACAAACTGGGCCCACATCATTGATAACTGTGTACAACTGGTGTTGCCATTTTTTCAAATTAGGGATTTCTCATTTTTAAAAGGTTTTTGAAAAATAGATTAATTTTCCTTTTGGAACTTTTTTAGCTTTATTAGAGAGATATTGCATAAACAAAGGGAGATAATAAATATTTATCCCGAACAGTACCAACACCACCGAGATTATATCGGTGGTGTTGCAGTTGACTTAACCCTTCATCCAAACTTTTATAACTTTAAATAAAAAATTTCTCCTTGTTTCAAGGTTTCGTCATATGTTCAATTCTTAATAAGAATTGAAGGAGAAAAATACATACTAGTAAGATTCATCTAACTCCCTATGTTTGTGCAAGTGCCTATCTGAAGCGAAAAAGGAAAGAAAATACACAATAAAAAGTAAAAACAAAACAAGATCTTATTTCGCAAAAAGTTAAAACTTATTTAAAAGTTCAAAAATTAGATAAAAAGACAAGATGAACAGTTCAACGTGCTTTAAAGGGTATTCTAATGAAATCAGTACTCCCCATTTTTTTTAACGAACGAACGGACCCCCCCCCCCACCACCACCACTCACAAGTGTCACTTGCGGGTTTTTTTTTTAAGTTTTCCGATATTATTTTGTTATCGCGGTTTTGTTTTTACTTGTTATCTAAATAAAAATAAATGGCCTAATTAATTGTAATCTATTTTTTTTTTTTTTTTTTTGTAGATGTCCAATTTTGACTACTAAAGTTTTACGCCACGGGTTGGATATTCTTCCAATTCGTTTCAATAGTGTTTGAACATCAGTAAAGAAAGAACTTGTTAATGTAGGATGAACTTTGACCAGATAAGTTCAAAGAAATAGTTAAATGCTTTTCTTTAGAAATCCATCTTTAGGCTTTTTCTTGTCTTTCGATCAATTACGGACTTGAATAAAAACGGATCGATTTTGCCGTGTTCATCACCTTCACTTAAAATAACTTTGTTTCGCGAAAGGAAAAACTTTATTCCATATTCCAAAGCTTTTTCCAAATCGATATAGATCAATACTTTACTGCTACTCCTCATTCCACTGACAACGTCTTTCTCACCAGGTTCACCACTTGCAAAATGAATATGGTTTCGCCCCATAGTTTTTAAACCATTTCTTTTAATGTTATCCCAAGCATTGTACGTGGTCCCGTGAACAACACAAGGGTACGCCTCGGCATCTGTAATTGGTTGTAATTTTAGTTCTTCACATTTTATAGTATGTCCCTGGTTAGCTCCAATCATAAGATAGCCATATCTATCATATTGCAGATGAAATCTTTGTTTCTCATTAGTTTCAACAATTCGGATAATATCGTCCTCAAAAACATCTCTATATCCAGGAAAAGTTAAAATATCATTCACATAGGCAAATCCATTTTTGTTCATATATAGTTTCATTCTAAAAGCCCCATGACGCAGTATATAAGACAGTCTTTTTGATATTACGTTATCACGTTCTTTTTGGTACTCAACATAATATCTTGAAGATGACCGCGAATCCCTGCAATTGTTAGGTCTTGGATCGTTCCAGTTGCTATAAGACATGCCTCTGTAATTGCTGGCTGCAAATTGCCTTCCATGGCTAGTGTTTGGTGGATAAGAATATCTATGATACGACATTTTTCTAATTGAAAAAAGAGGGATGTTAATCGTGAATCTGAAAGCTGGTTTTAAAAGTAGAGAACAGCTCTTTAGCATTACTTTTTGATTTTCCAAGAATTTGGGTGGTTTTTACTTTCACTTTTTTTGAACTGCGTGACTATTATTTGTAAATTTAAATAATTAAAAAAAAACAAAAAACTAGTGGAATGTTTCGCGTGTTTTAAATCCATTATGTGATAATTGTTTTTTTTTTGGCAATAAAATAATTTTGTAAATGAATAATTTCGTAAATGAATAATTTGTGAAGTTCTAGTTTAATGCTAGAGAAAAGAAATAAGAGTTACCTCCCCTTGTGTAACTCTTTAACGTTATTTAGTGTCACATGGCCGAGAGAGAGAGAGAGCAGCTGAGCTTCTCTCTGTGTTGAAATATTTTCATACATTTTGATTTAAATTTTAAAAAAGGAAAAAAAAAAAAAATGCCCGGTTCTTATGAAGCTGTACCAATTTTGGAGAAGTTTCCTCTACAAATCCAGATTGGGTCCATAGCCTGCTATGGTAAGAAATTTTTCTTTACGAGGTTAAAAAATGGATATATTTTTCAAAAGGAAGTGTACGAAACGAGGTTTGTTATTTATTTCTTTTTTATGGCTATGTTACTTTAACTTTTATTTACGCTACGTTCAAAGTCGAACTCGTATAATATGCTATTTATTTAGCTTAGAAACAAAATAGAAGCGAGAGCTTTCCTGTTGCTTTTTACGTGTTTACTTTTTTTTTAACTGGTTAACTGTCAAGTTTTCTATCTTATTTTGTTTCCAGATGAAACCACAGTGGGTCCACTTCTCACGTTATCAATAGCTTTATAGTCGTGTTTAAAATGACGTATTTATTTACTCAAGGTTTGTTTCGTAAAAATATTCTGGTTCATGAAGTCCCCCGTTTCTTCGTAAATTGAGTGATTTTATTTTTAAGTTTTTACGAAATCTGAATGTAAATTAAATATGACAGATTGTCCATTTCGTGACTCGATCCCACAGGTGACGATAACTTGTCTTACTACTCTTCTTCTTAGACAACATTTTTAAAACGATGTCTTGTTTTTTTTTTTTTTTCCTTTCTTTTTCGAAGTAATTAACGAAGAATTTATTTTAAAATTCTGAATGAATAAAAAAGGAAAAAATATCGTGAAATTACTTTGTATACGATCTTTAATGCAACCTAGTGGTCATTCGTTTATTTCACTGGGCATCAGTTGGAAAGATGTCTAATTTTCTCTCAGTACTACTACACTTAGAAAAAAGCGTAATAATGTTTATTTGGCTTATCTAGTAGTTGTAGATAACTACTATTTCACATTATTAATATTTTTATATAGATTTAAAATGTTGCATTTAAAGTTAAATCCATTTTTAATTTGAAATTCAGAAAGTGTTTAAATAAAAATAAAAAAATGGGTGTGTTGTATCCCGAGAAGGAAGCAAATAAAAATTTTCTAAGTCTTTTTCTTTTCTTTATTTAATTTACCGTTTGGAAATATTTACTTCGTATCTTTTTATTTTTAATTTTTAATAAGACATTTAAAAAACAAAAAACTTTAAAACCGAACGATTTATTACACTTTTATTTATTTTTTTAATGTAAACAATAAAAAAGTTAGTACTTTGTTTACTAACTTGCGTTCTTGTGTAGCTGTTATTAACATTTTTTTTATATATCATTTATTTTAGTAGTAGTTACTAGTGCGACTTCAATCCTCATCAGGTGGACCATACTTGTTGTCCTGTACAAAAACTTCGTCAATAAATATTTGATTGTTTAAAAATTTGGTCACGTGATAAATTTATTTAAAATTTAATATTTATTTATTTATTTTAGAAATTTAAAAATATTTAAATTCCATATTTTTGTCCCCAATCCGACATTAAATAAACGTTGTTCTGATAAAAAAAAATATGGTGATTATTTAAGTCACATGTGACTGTTTCGAAAACTTTTAAACTTTAAAATTTAAAGTATTGAAGAACAATGTATTGCAAAAAGATGTTGCTATTTTACACTGAACAAGTCAAAATCTTATTGATCAGAATGAAAGAAAATTGTTCGACGACTGCACCAACAACTTGAATTTCTTTCTTAAAATAAGATTTGTTTACATCGGTGGAGAGAAAATAAAAAGGTGATGGTACTTCCATTCTATAAGACTAAGAGGAATTTTTAAGTTGGATGTTAGTTATAATTATGAAAAAAAAAAAAAAATCCACGACAATTCCGATTGGAGAAAGAATTGGAAGGAAAAAAAACTTTGGATCGCAAATGTGGTCACGATTTTGCCAAGTTACGTAATCTTGGAAGCAGTGGAAAATCAGCGAATCTTTACAGTCACGGAGAAAAAAATATGATGGATAATTTAATTACTTTGTAGTGTTTGTGGAATCAAACTCAAAATTTTAGTTTATTTTTGCATTTCCTGTTTTGCATCACAGCCCAACTTTAAAAGGGTACCCTGCGTATTAAAATTTGCATTATGACATTTTTAAACTGAAGGTCTGTTCACTTATTGTTTACAATCGACATCAATAAAAAAAATTTTTATTAAAAATGAAAGTGTATTTTTTTTTTTTTTTTTTTTTTTTTCGATTTGATGCAATAAAAATAAAATTGGGGAATTTTGAATATTTGGTTCCAGAAACTATGCAAATATATATATTTTTTATATATCCTTTTTTAGATTTTTTAATTTATTTATTTTTTTTCGTTGATTTCCACTCTGCTTCCAAAATTATGGAAGTACGCAGTATTGCCACAGCGAAATAAAGATGTAATAATTATTCAGTCAGTTGTATTTAAAAAAAAACACCTGACATTTATTGAACTTAACCTTTTACATTGATACCCAGTTAAAATTAAACTTCCTCTGTAAGAAGAACTTGCTAATAATCATCATGCTATTGTAAATTCACAAGTTAGACTGAAAATGGAGGCTTTGAAGATTGTGTTATCAATCTTTCAAGTGAATAGTGTTTTTTCTTTATCTTCATAATTAGCATAGGAAATTGTGGTTTTACTTGAGTAGGAACTGTGTGATCAATTCTCTTTGTTTGTCATTGGATTTTTCACTAAATGCCTGCTAGATGGAATGGCAATCGGTGATAAGAGTAAGGACTCCTTTTGCTTTTAGTAGTGACAATATGGGAATTTTCTCTGCTGAGGGAGATCTTTTTTTCCAGTAAAGCCCGTTCAGATCATCTCCTATAATTCTGCAAGCTCGTACTAAGTACTAAATAACTAACTTAATTTCACCAAACCACGTGGCACACTCACACATGAACTCTAACACGCCCTACTTCTCGTCCTACAAATGTTTTTGTTTATTTGTGCTATCTATATACAGTTATGTGCCATGCATGATACTCACTTAGGCGATCATGTATCTTTTGATACATGACTGACGAGGCAGATTTTTTCCTGGAGTAGGTTGCTATTTCTTTCTGAAGTAGACCAGTTGCCATCCAAGGCTATAGAAACCGGACTGTCCTGCTATTTACCCATAGCTGGTGGGAGAAGAGGAGGATTCATACCATTCCCAAGGGTATTAGCATGTAAGTGAATGTAATGGGTTTGACTGGAATTCGAACTTGGCTCTTTGATTCTGCAATCCAAGCTGCTGTACATTTTTCCACTGTGCCTCTTATCTGTATACATGTAAATATAATGTTCTCTTTCTATTCTCTTGTTCTGTGGATGACTATGCTCTCGAAATAATTTTATTGGGCTCTCGGAGAAGGGGTGATTTTATAAACTGGCTGCTAATGCAATGCTCTTCTACTCGAATCAAGCTTTCCTAGCTATTGACGTCTTTTGCACAGTAAAAGCATTAAAATTTCCCTATCTCTCTGCCGGGCAATGTTAGCTTGCGGGTAAAATCTGTAACTGATGCCAAATCAGTCAGGTTTTGATCCTGGCTTGAAGCAATCAGATGTCTAGCCACAATGATGAGCTGTGAAACAGTCTTATATATCTCCTGTGTTGAATCTTTTTATTTTGGAAGTCTTTAACTTTTGTCTTTACAATTTGTAATGCCCATCTTCTACAGAACATTATTGTTCGGCAACAGTTGAGAACTTCAGTTGTAAGACAGACAAGCCAAATTATGAGGTCATAAATTGGTCTCAAATTTATTCCATTTTTTTTTTTTTTTTTAAATCTTAAGGATGTTTAGAACTGAAATGATGATTTGATATTGTAGTAACCTATAACTAAATTTTCAAGGCTATGTAACATAGATAAACGGTTGACCCTAGACTTAAAGAGGTTAAGATTGTAGCAATTTGGGAAGCACTCTCTAAAGAGTCTGTTCTAATAAGTAGTGAAACCCTGTGTATGTGGCATAGCTGTAAAAGTCTGAACTAGCGGAATTAAGGATTATAACTAATCTGAACATCTGCCGTGGAAATAGCAATAGGTTTGCAATGTTTTGTTTTTGGGGCAAAGAGCTACATAGTTGAAAATAATTCATCACCCACAAGGCTGCATAGACACTCTAAAATTTGTTGATTAAGTCAAGTTCAGTTTCAGACTATAATTGTGGAGTCTCCTGTATGTCACAAAGGAAACTTATAAACAATGCATTATAGGAAAATCCATGTGGAAAATTTATTTTGTAACACATTTTGTCCTTTAGGACTTTATCAGACTAAAATGTTTACATTGATGTGACTAGACAATATACACAAAGGAGGAGGTGATACTGAAATTTTAAATTTTTCTTTTGTTTTTATGTGTTTGGGTATATAGTCTAGCTGATTTTCATTGTTGTTTGTTTTTATCACTTTTGATTAAAGCACTTTCTATAGACTTTCATCTTAAGAGTGCTCAAAATTTGTAGCCCTCAATATTTATATGAAGAGGAGAAATGCATTGAAAATATTTGTAAGCTTCTCCAATACCCTAATTATTTTGTATTCAGCATGAAACAAAAGGCTCATAAATTAGATTAGCTAACTCATTTGAATAGTGGAAATCATATCCTGTATTTTATGGCTTGAACTGCAAAAGATATGGTCATTCATTTCAGGACATACTTGTAGTCTCCAATAGTAAAGTATTGGCTTAAGGGTTTTGTTTTTTACATTGTCATTTTGTTTGAGAGGAGTGCCTTCTATGGACTAAGTATGGGAACTTCTCATTGCTTTCAGCTAAACTGTTTAATAGTTGCAAACAATCACCAAGATGATTATTTTTTTAATCAATTGGACTTCATGGCATTTTGATTTGGAAAGAGAATGACTTGTAATATGATACTGTATATTTCACTTTTTGGTTATGGCACTAACTTGTAAACATTACCTCTTTTCAAGGCACTGGGATTTGTGAAGTTTACAATAGTACATCTAGAGGGGGGTAATTTTCTGTGAAAGCGGAATGGCCTACTTGAAATGGAAATCAGTTTTGAAAGTTCATTTTTTTGTTTTATCCTTTTATTTTTCTATCACATGGCAACTGAGGTGGGCAACAACTTGTCATTTCAGAAAGCCAAATTTTATGAATTAGACTTTTGTCAAAAGTTTTATTTAATAATTTCAATAAAATGCCCAAAGGATAATGTAGCTTTTTGTCTTTAGATGACTTTGTGGCATTACTTTTCTGTCACTTTCACTTACAGTAATTCTCATTTAGGATTGTAGCATTCTTTGCAAGGGTTAACCTGGAAACTTATCAAGTTAGGTTAAAAGCTGAAGTAGGAAGTATGAAACCCTATCAAGCTGGACTAACTAATCCAATGGGTGGATATTTCTGCTAGTAAAATTTCTAATTTTTCATTTATTTTCTTGTTTTTATAATGTTTATATATTGTTAAACTTTCTCACTAAGTATTATAATGAAGCAAAAACAGAATATTTTACTGAAGATGGGGATTGTGGGAACAGAATTCTATACTGAAAACAGGGGGGGAAAAACCCCCAAAACTGTAATTCTCTAAAACCTGAAATGGAATTAAGGAATAATGGATTAAGGAAAATTTGAAATGGAAAATTGATCCCTCTACGTATCCAGTAAAGAGCCAAATCTGCTACAGTCGTAATGGTTAAACGAGAAGGTGCCCTGTGCCAGAGAAAATTAATTGCAATACTTTGTTCTAGTTTCTTTCATTCCTTGATAGGGCAACAATTGGTTAACAAGTGGTTGATGGTGCTCATTCTTGCAAATCATAAAATTGACCTAAATTTGTATATAGTGAAAGGAGGATTTGTTGGATTAATATGTATTTGGCTTATCAGCCTATTGTGGGTTATTTAAAGCCAAAACATTTTGGATTGTAAGTGTATATATATATATATATTGTTAGTGAATATTGCACTCCCAGTTTTTCTGGGAATAACAATGGTTTTCTTTTTATAAGTTCTACTATTAATCTGAGGAGGCACGATGGAGTAATGAATAGCAGCTCAGATTGGGGAATCAGAGAGCAGAGTTCAAATTCCAGTCAGGTCCATTACTTTCACTTATGTGCTAATACCCTTAGAAAAGGAATGAATCCTCATCTTCTACCCCCAGCTATGGGTAAATAGCAAGACAAACTGGGCTCTATAACCTTGGGTGGTAACTGGTGTAGGAAAATGTAACTCTGAATTGGAAACTGCACGTAGCACATCATACAGCTAAACAAAGGATTGTTTGCATTGGCTTGATGATCCCAACGGTCAAATTATGATTATTTAATTCATAACAGAGGGAGGAGATAGATTCATACCTTTCTCAACAGTATTTGCACGGAGGTGTATGCAATAAACCCAACTGGAATTCAAATTTGGCTCTCTGATTTCACATATTGAAAGAATGATGAGTGAAAGATCATTTCTTTTATCCTGTTAGATATTTTGTGTGTTAGCTGATCCCCCTTTTTTTTTTCTTTTAATACTACAATTTCCAATATCATTGATTTTCTTACTAGCTCAAAGATCGGTTTTCTAGGCATAAACAAGTTTCTGTATTTCTTAATTAAATGCTAAACCTTCAGTTTCAATAGTTTAACATTTTTCTTAAATTGTAATATATTTTGAAAGTGATTTAAAATGGAAAGCCTGCTGTTAATATAGCAGGGTAGATTAACCTTTAACCTTGAATGGCAACCAGTCTAAGAGAAGGAAAACTCCTGATTTCAAAATGTAACAAAGTAACAGGAAACCACTAACTTTCCCCAAGAAGTTATGATATGGCCCAAATTATAAAACTGAAGTTAAAGAAACATGATCAGCCATGGTCTGAAGTGATACAGCATTTAAAAAAAAAAGTATAAAAAGGGTTGCAGGCACAGATACCTTTGCACAATTATATAGAAGTTGATAGAATTATATAGTATAATCCTCCATAGTGACTCGAAATATATTTCATGAGTCTTACAAAGTTTTGAAAACAAATCCAATTATACTCTAAAATTAAATCTGAAGGTGTGATACTATGGACAGCCATATACAGTGTGGTCCGAAAATCTTGTCATCCCTACATAATATATCTTTCTATTTCAGATAGCTGACACAAGTTCCTACAGACCTTCTTGATGTGTGACAGTGTCAATAAAAGTAAATTAACTGAATTGAGTATATGTGCTTTGTATTACTGTATTGTTCTCATTACTTTTTGATATTTGACAAGACTTTTGGATCACCCTGTAGAAAAGGAAGATGTAGTTTTATCTCAGCCTCTAGTGTTTCTGTCTGCTTGACTAGTGGATGGTTCCTTTTTGAAGTTTGGTCTTTGAATTGATATCCACTTTGATTGAAGACGAATAGGAAGTAAAAGAGTGGATGATAGATTTTTGGAGATCAAGTGGCAACAAAACCAGGAATAGGGTATATCCGGGTGGTTGTCTATATTAACAGTCTCTGTAGTAACTTATGGTTGGAGCAAGTTCTGATCCATCTTTGGTGGTAGATGGGTGTGTCTGTCATACACTTCTGAAGCCACCATTCATATTACTAGCTGCCCTATCAGGATAAGTGAATGGATGAGAAGTTGGTAGGTGAGAGAGCTGTTATAGCAGAAATTGTCCTAAGTATCTCCTACCTATTACCTGGATAAGCAGGCGATGACCTGAATAAAATACCTACATATAATATAGGAAACAGGGTTTTCATTCTAATTTTTCATTGTGTTACCTTGTGAGAAAGTAGCATGACTTTCACTAGCTTTTGGTGCATACTGACACAATCAAGAATCAAAATGCAACGGGAGGGGGGGTGATTATTGGGAAGTTTGGCTGAGGATCATATTGTATGTCTACAAAGGTAGGTGTTGGGTGTCATCAAATATGGATCTGGCAGTTATACCTTTGATAGGGAGATTGGAGGTTTTGAGGTGCTGTTGTTCCCATATTTACTCTGACCTGGGGTGGTAGAATCTATTAGGATCCCAGCTATGATTAAATAGCGAACACTAAAACAGAAAACACTATGAAAGTATAAAATGCATTTTTATAGTAAAAAATACCAGTAATACATTTTTTATATAAAAAACAAATTACCGACAATACTTATAACATATATTTGGTTGAAGCCATAAAATTGTGTTCAAAATATTTAGATTTCAGCATTAAATAACCCATAGAGGTGTTGATATGCCACTAAACAAAATCAAACAACCAACATGAATGAACTTTCCTGATATTAATCCATATAATACTCTACAATTTCTTAATGAAATCAAACTGTATTCCAAAGTATAACTTCAATGAAGCTACAACATAAAATATATCTATTAATTATGTCCACACAAACATGTATGTGGGCAAAAGATTTTTGGAGATTAAGTGACAACACAACCGGAAATAGTGTATATCCAGGTGCTGGTTTATATTAACAGTCTGTGTTAACTTGGGTTTGAAGCAAGTTCTAGTGCACCCTTGGCAGTAGATAGGCATATCTGTTATGCATTTCTGAAGCCTCCATTTGTATTGCCATTTTCGGGATGAGTAGATTTTATTTGGAGTTGAAGGCATGTAATTGCGTTCGATATATTTAGATTTTGGCATTAAATAACCCATAGAGGTTGATATGCCGATAAACAAAATCAACCAACCAACAATACATATTTATAGTAAAATGACCAACGATATATTTTATCTGAAGTTGAAGGCATATAATTGTTTTCAAAATATTTAGATTTCGGCATTAAATAACCCATATAGGTGTTGATATGCTGTTAAACAAAATCAAACAACCAACATGAATGAACTTTCATGATTTTAATCCATATAATACTCTACAATTTCTTAATGAAATCAAACTGTATTCCAAAGTATAACTTCAATGAAGCTACAACATAAACACATATCTATTAGGTCAGCCCATAAGTTCTGTCCGAATTTTAACTTTTTGTTAAAATGAACAAAATTTAAAATGTATTTTATAATGTCTAATAGAGCTGAACATTATTATGTTTAGATGCATTTAAACTGATCAAATTTTATTTCAGAGAACAATAAAATTAAATTTTGTTTGATTAAAACCCTGCTAACATGGAAGTACCCAAGAATCATTTGAGGCACATAATGCTTTGAGTTCAAGAAAGGAAACTCAGCAGCCGAAGTGGCTAGAAACATTCACTCAGTTTATGGGGAGGAATGTGTGAATGAAAGAACTTGCAGAAGATGGTTTGCAAAATTCAGAGGTGGAGATTTCACCCTTGAAGATCGAACCGGACGTCCAGTTGAGTTTGATGAAAAGCTTCTTGAAGCAGCCCTTGAAGAAAATCCTGCTTTATCAGTTGAGGAATTGGCAGTGGTTCTCAGTTCAAACCATACAACTGTTCATCGTCATCTTCAACAACTTGGAAAAGTTCCTAAACTTGAAAAATGGGTGCCTCATGAATTGTCTGAAAACAACCTCAAATCCTGAGTTGACATCTGCTCTTCTCTCCGCTCTCGCCAACTTGTTTCGCCTTTTTTGGATAGACTTGTGACTGGCGACGAAAAATGGATCTTTTATCGAAATGTTAAGTGTCGTAGACAGTGGCTTGGTAAAGGGGAAGGACCCCAGCCACAGCCGAGAAGGGAATTTCATGGGCAAAAGGTTCTTCTTTCAATCTGGTGGGATTGCCAAGGAATAATCCACTTTGAATTCTTACCACCTAATGCAACAATTAATGCTCAAATATACTGTCAGCAATTAGAGCGTTTGAACCAAGCTTTGAGGAAAAAAAGAACTGCTCTAGTGAATCGAAAACGAGTGATGTTTCATCAGGACAATGCGCGACCACATACAGCAAGAATCACATCACAAAAGATCGAAGAACTTGGTTGGGAGAAAATTCCTCATCCACCTTATTCTTGCTCTTTGAGACTACCATTTGTTTCGTAGCTTACAGAATCATTTGGAAGAAACAGCTTTTGTAACACAGGAAGAGGTTAAAACTGACATTTGTGAGTTCTTCGAATCAAAGCCAAAAGAATTTTACAGTAATGGAATTAGTAAGCTTGTTAATAGATGGAAGGAAGTCATAGATAATCAGGGAAAATACATCGTTGATTGAATCTGTAATTAAATGTAACATTTGGTCACTTGTTTTCTTTATTCAAAATTCGGACAGAACTTATGGGATGACCTGATAGTGATTATGACAACACAAACAGGTATCTGCACAAAAGTCTATATTAAATAATGGGAAGTAAGAGTGGATGAAGGATTTTTGGACATTAAGTGACAACAAAACCGGAAATTTCTTAATGAAATCAAACTGTATTCCAAAGTATAACTTCAATGAAGCTACAACCTAAAATATATCTATTAATTATGTCCACACAAACATGTATGTGGACAAAAGATTTTTGGAGATCAAGTGACAACAAAACCGGAAATAGGGTATATCCAGGTGCTGGTCTATATTAACAGTCTCTGTATTAACTTGAGGTTGAAGCAAGTTCTGGTCCACCATTGGCAGTAGATAGGCATTTCTGAAGCCTCCATTTGTATTGCCATTTTTGGGATGAGTAGATGGGTGAGAAGTTGGTAGGTGGGAGAGCTGACATAGCAGAAACTAATTAGATGTTCCTTTCAATGCTACATGCTCACAAGGGGGTTGTTGAACAGTGCCCCCCCCCATTCCTGATCAAGAAGAATGATCACGCATCATCAAACATACATATTATTCCCCCTGCAGTTTGACACACACCAGTCGTGTCATTTCTCAGCTTTAACCCTTACAAAAAATTTTGTCAGAATGGGAACTTTTCAGAACCCCTTAATTATCAAAATTTAGGAATAGCGAGAAGTATAGATCACAAATGCTTGTGGTTCATGGTATGTTCTTTTGTAAGTAAGTGGGAAAAGTTAAAAGCAAAGAAAAACATTCCTTGTTTTAAAATAATAACAAATATTTTGAGTTTAAAGAAAAAAGGACATTCTGGAAAATCTTAACATTTGAAAACTGAAGAATTTTTTTAATGTTCACTCTATAGAAGACTCAAGCGCCACTCAGTAGAGGGTCACTGAAGGAGGTGGTGACAGCAGTAAGAAGCACAATTTATGAGGATAATATGTGAGAATGATAACACTTTAGACTTGAGCAGTTTACTTTTTGAAGAACAATACAGTACAAAATATAGCTGAGCTTGGAAAAAAATTCTTGTCTGAATGATGTGTGGGTAAAAATCTTTTTGGGTAAACAACTTGATTTGCATATATATCTTTTTCTTTCTTCCCTTTTTTTTTTTTAATAAAAAAATTTGGTTTTTAATTGCACATTGGTTAAGCATAAATAAAAATATTTTCACTTCTTTTCCAGAGGATGTACTTTTAGTTGGAACAAAACAGGGTCACCTTTTGCAGTATAAAATCAGTAAAGACAAAGACAAAGGTTTGTATCATTTTTGAAATCATTTTGTTTGCTGGCAGTTTGAATAATGTTAGATTTTGAGCCTTTATATATATATATATATATATATATATAATTATTATTATTTTATTTTATTTTTTTATTTTTTTTGTAGTTTTCTTCAAATACAACAGTATATATAGATAAGCATATAGAACATAGAATAGGTTGTACTAGAATTTATCTTGCCCAGCACAGCAAAATGCTACAAAACCAAAACATTAATTGATACATTATTTACATTATTCAGACTATTGTCCTCATCTTTGTCACCATATTTATTACACTCTGGCCTTCTTCAGGTGGTTTGAATGTCGAACAGAACCCTTTATTTTGCTCACTGGGGTAGACTGTTCTAGTTCCACGTGCCATGTTTAATGGATCTAACTAACGCCTTTACACATGGCACAGTGGATAAAGGCGTTAGTTAGATCCAGTGACAGGACCCAAAGAGTGTTAGTTCAATATCTGGTTAAGGCAGTGGTTAACTTTCAGAGGGAAATTAACAGGAGATAACTGATAACTGACATCCATTAAACATGGCATATGGAACTAGAACAGTCTTCCCCAGTGAGCGAAATAAAGGGTTCAGTTTGACATTCCAAACACCTGAAGAAGGCCGGAGCGTACAACAGCCGAAATGTTGTGATAAATATGGTGACAAAGATGAGGACAATAGTCCAAATAATGTACATAATACCTTGTCTCAGAAATATAGACAGAAACTAGAGTGATGTTCTTAAACAACCTGATATCCGAGTCATACAGAAATGTCTAAACTGTCAACTGGAGACAACCACTTTTTCAGATCAATGATTAAAAATGGCTTTGAGTGAATGAACTCTGTAGGTATTAGAGAGGACCATCACTCTCTGGACCTTGTGAACTGATGTGATACTCACAAAAGAGCTGTACCAAATAACAAGCCACATCACTTGAGGACCTTCAACAACAGAAAAAGCTAAAATGAATATTTCATGTAATTTGAAGAGAAAATAATGGCATAAGATGTTGACATTCCACCCTTCATCAAACAGAAATCAAACAATCTAGTACTGTGCTTAAATTCCTAAAATCCAGGTATCAAAGAGGAAAGCAATGTTTATTTTGTATTAATACCAAAATTTGGCACAAGGCGAAAAGCGAGTGTGCATGGTGGGAAAGCTGGGCTTCAATCTGTCTTACCTTAAACTTAGCTAGCCACAATTACTGACCCAAACATACCACAGTATTCCTTGCACCAAAATAATACATTGTTACTTACCATTTTTACTACAGCCTCCATAATACCTCAAAGTCTCTATGAAGTCCTCATTAGTTCCCATATGTACAATTTGTCTGTGGGAGCAGGGAATAAAAATAATGGCATTTAAATATGAAATTCCAATGAATATTTACAATAATTACAATTTCAAAACAATTACCATGAAAATATTTATAGAAAAGACACAAGAAAGGAATTATAGCAATTGGAAAGTGGCTGAAGTTGAGATGTCAGTTAGGACTGCTAACATTACAGATTCTTCTTTGGATTTTGTCAAGAATTAGAAGATACATAGCAGAAGCACCAGACCAATTTTATGTTTAAATCAATGTTAAGTTAGTTATGGCTAACTTTGATAACCTTTTAATATCCTGACTATGAAAAAAAAACTTGAAAAAAGTGGTTTGCTCACTTGCTGAGGTTAGAAATTTTTTTTTTTTTAAGTTTTTGTTTTCTTGGTTTTTCTTAGTATTGTCCTTTTGCAAACTTACTTGACTTTACAGTGCCCCAGCAACAAACTGAGGTTATAATAATAAGACGTTAGACTTTCTTTGGTGTTTTTCAAATACCTGCTTGCATTTATACATCCATTATATTGATTTGTATTTGTCTCTGTCAAGGTTGACAATGGGAGTAATAGCTCTTGGTACTACTGCCTGGCCAGATAAGGTAGTAATGAATGATTTGAGAAAAAAATTTATTCACTTTTTGTCAACTATCACTGCATATCAGTCAGAACATTTTTGCCATATCTGGTGATAGTATAGAGAAAAATGAATTTGTACCTTTCCTAAGACTTTCAATGTGAAGAGATGGTAAACAGCTTCAGCTAGAATTAGGTTTGTTTTCCATACTGCTTATATTAATGGATGTAGAAGTATCATCATTGGCTCAACAATTAAGTGTAATATTGTAACTCTCATCCCCTTTTTCCTTCTTCTTCATGATAATACCAACCTTACAGGTTAGCTGGCTTTTCCCCCACCTTGGTTGGGGCTGATGTGTTGTCTCGATAGGTTTGATTTGGGTTTCTTATGATCTTGTGGTTGATGGTGAAATCTAGTTGTGAACCAATATGTACATTGTGTACCACAGTTAAGAAATGGGTAATTCTTGACTACAGCTCTGCTAGTTTTGTATTTGTGTCTGAGACAATGTCAAAAATCAAGGCTGAAATAAGAACTCCTTCAATAAAATGAAGTATACTGTTGACAACTCTAACAATAGGTTTATTGAATATTAAAACAGGTGAATAAAATGTCTCTTATCAACAGTAGAACTAAATGCTACCCAACTGGATCTAGTTGTAATTGTTGAATCACAATTAGCTGGTCACTTCTCACTTAATTTTCCTGTTCCTCATGTGTCTGTAATCAACCTGGCCACTGGAATTGCCAGTGTGTTTTTTATTGACAGCTTTCTTACAATGCAAATCTGAGCTAACTCTGTTGCTGGACCCTGACTCTCTTTGTGTTTGGGCTACATGCGTGTTCATTTATATAGACCCCCCCACCTAAAATTATCATTTTAATGTATTTTTGCATTTCCAATCACCTTATATTAGGAAATCTTTTTATAAACCATCTGTCTTTGTTTAAGAATTTCAGTCACTCTTTTTCTGTAAGAATAATACTCTTTTGGGTGAATAGTATTAATGTAAACAAACTCTGAATTTGGGGTCCAGTGACCATGAAATTCAGACAACACATTAATCATGTCTTCTTATTAGAAGGGAGTTGGTGGGGAATTTAGTTTTGCTCAATTTTTACTGAATCTTAATTATTTCTGGATTAAGTTCTCTTTGTAAATGTTCTTTAATTCATTTTGTTCAAAACTAAGAAGCAACCGAAATTAAGATGGAGGCAATATTAATGAAGAAACTAATAATGAATTAGATGTAATGTTTCACTGTGACTTGGACAGATTATAAGAGTTCAGTAAAGTGAAGGCATACATCTTTATGAGAAGTTGTTTAAGAAAAGGAATATTTTTGATGTGTGTTAATTTGGAATCTAAATCTTTGTTTTCAGCTGAGAACAAGTTTATGGTCAAGTTAGAAGGTTCAAATAAATCATTTGCAAAGAAACCAATCACCCAGGTAAATATATACCCCTCACACTCGGATATTTTTTATTTATTTCTTTTCCTGAAATGGATTTATATTAAAATGATTATAAGTGTTTCTCTCAAATTATTAACCTTATTAAAAATCTACAGGTAGGATATATAAAGGTAGTTTGGATCAAAAAGTTGCTTGCTTGATATGGTTGATTTAAGTGCATTGACAATAAAGGAGCTTAATTTCATATTAGGGAAATAGTTTTTCCTAAAAAGTTTTCTTGTTATATAAATGTTTATATATTGGGCACCTTGAGGCAGTGTAATGGTTAGCAAGCTTGTCTCGCTAGAACATTTATGATCGAGTAGTGAGTTTGATCCTCACTGGGTGCCTCCTGCTTTTGGCCTTGTGTCATATCTAAGCTGTGCGTGGAAAATCCCTATATATAATATAACATGGTTGGCTACTTTCATTTACAAGCACACCTGTCTGCAAGGGTGGCTAGTCAATCCCTTTCACAGACACCTGCTCAGGCTCATTTGTGTTTGTTCAACACCCCTGGAGCTCACCTGTGGTTTATACTGAGATTACTGTGTGAACATTATGTGCTCTTTTCCTGAAACTAACTAATCTGTCATGATAAGCAGTTCGAGCAATGGAAGGATGCTAAAACCTTCGATCATGCTGACTTGTGACTTCGTACTAGCACAATCATCAGCAAACAGTTTTGTCTGTTCAATTTCACTCACAAGGCTTGGATCAACCCATGGTATGATTTTCAAGCACTTTCCAAAGATGACATATGCTAGGATCACCTCCCTCAGATCGCTAACATCAAGAAGTCCCCTTCCTGAAAAATTGATCATGGTGATATGCAGATATAGTAGACCGACGAAAGAACTTCGAGATTAAAAAAAAAATCTATATTTTATATATTATTAGGCCTTTAGACTATATAAAAATAATATTTATTGTATAAGACCTGTAGATCAAATGGAAGCATGATGAGAGATGATGTTAAAAATCAGAATTTCCAGACACACTTTTGCCCTTTCTCAACAAGACATAAAATAAAGTTGGACTTTGAGGTCAGGGTGGCAGTTTTGTAGATGGCTTTTTGTGTAAAATTTCTTTTCTGGGTACACAGGCTTGAATCCTGTCACCATATTTACTTTAATAAGATTTCTCAAATATTCAGACCTGTGTGTGTGTATGTATGTATAATATATATATATATATATATATATATTATATATATATGGTGGACTCTCCCGTCGTATTTGACATATGAGGGTCAAGCAGCTCAGTTCCTAGGAACCAACAGCCCAGACACCAGCACACAAGATTTGATTATAGTAGTGTAAGTTTTGTGCAGAATCAACCACACTTTTTGAAGGTCCGAATACAGAGACCTGGTGCACTACGTTCTACAAGGTCCCCAAATGACCCTCTGCATGTATTATATTCAGAGTTGTTCTTCTCCTAGACTAGTTGCCATCCAAGGCTGTAGAACCCAGTCTGTCCTGCTATTTATCCATAGCTGGGGGGAGAAGAGGATCAATATCTTTCTCAAGTTTAGAATGTAAGTGAATGGAATTGGAACTCGGCCTCTCTGATTCCTCAAGCCAAGCTGCTATCCACTAAACTTATATATATATATATATATATATATATATATATATATATATATATATATATATATATATATATAAAAATAGAAAGGTGTTAATTTTTGACTCCTTTCTTTTTCATCTATATTTTTTTATATTCTTTGTAAAGAAAGCTGCAGAAATTGGAAAATTATCTTCCAACAAACCTTGCTTCAGATTCATGCTCTTAATATTTGATTCTAGAAGGCTTTGAATGTTGTTTACACTATTTACATTTGGACTGTTGTTGTTATCATAATATTTTGGCTGTTGTGCCCTCTGACCTTCACCAGGTGTATATTGATACAGTTAAACTGATTTTATTCTACTGCCCATGTCTATGGAAATATTATCTAGTTCTTATTTTTAGTACTGCTCAATTATTTTTGATCCTGTTTCCGGGTCAGTCAATGTGTACTTTGACTCACTGGCAGGGAACAATCGGCATCTCCCTTTGTAGAGGAAACCACTGTTTCCTCTAGCATGCTTTACTGTTCAAGCGACGAAGAACATCATTGCACACAAGCTTCTATTTTCCCTTGCTTATCTAGATTAGACAAAAATGTAAAATTTGAAATGATTGATGTGTGTGGATTTTTCATTTTTAAAAACGGAAGGAATAAGCAAATTTAAATACCTGTAAATAAATTTTAGCAAAAATAATACACAGGGTGCTTTGGATAAATTGTCGTCTAAATTATGAAAAAATGAAAGTCATGCTGACATCTTATTTTAATAGATATATTTACCAAAATTACACAAAAATATCTTGAAACATTAAAGAGTAAATCTATTCAATAAGATCACCATTGGCTTTAGCCATGATCTCAAGATTACTTCGGAACCTCCTGCAACTCTTCTGGATGGTCACCTTGTTTAAGGTTATGAATGCTGCTATAATCCTTGCCTTCAGTTTATCTTTGGCGTTACAAGGAGTTTGTTGGTCTCTCGCTCAACTGCATTCTACACATAATAACCAAGGCAGTTGCAGTCTGGGATGTTATGACCAGATGTAACTGAAGATGTGGTTGTGTAAATTGTCTGACCACCACGACTGGGTTCTCCTGCTTGTGTAGCATGGTGCAGATTCCTGTTGCCAGACATAGGGTCTTCCATCAGCCATCCTTTTGACCCAGGGCAGCACTACCTCTACAAGGCATTTGATGTAGGCTTCTGTGTTGAATCTGAGGCCCTCAAGAACAAATTTGGGAGTTCTTATTAGAATTATCAGTTATTTTTCCAAGCTGCTGTACCTTCGTAATCACCATTAAACTCATTCGACTCTTTCCAAATCCTCTGCACTGTCCTCAGATTGACACCCAAACACTTTGTAGCTCCGGCACAAATGCCAAGCAGTACAGTATGCCGTTTCAAAATTTCTGGTGGAATAAATTGCCTTATGGTGGCCAACTGACCCTACTATACCGGGCTGTCAACAAAATCAAAAACAAACAATGCATATACGTGAAATTAAAAATATAAAATTACAATTTACCCATCGCACTCTGTATATCCTGAGGTCTGGAATTATTTCTTTATTTTGAAAGAAGGGACACTATACTGGATATGACTTTGTTTTTAATCATTTCCTCCCAAGCAAGGTGATAAAGATGCAGACGGTTATATGAAGTGAAAAAGAATGAGAACACTTTATTGAGGAAAAGTGTACCAAGGACAATAAAGGAACAGGGTTCAAGAAGACAGAAGATAGTGACTGACATTGCATTTAAATTTTTGAAGATTGTAGGTGGCATGGAATCAAGAAATCAGAAATTAATTTCACAGGTGAGAAGTAGGCGTAAAAAAAAAACGCTTAGAAATGGCAGTTGCATCGAGCTAGTTCAAAAGTAAAACAATAATACTGAATTACCAATCTAGTCATACACTTAAATTCATGTGCACCGTCAGAAATGGATTTTACTTTTAAAAAAAAAAAAATCCAATATCTAAGGATGGTAAAAAAGTCTATAGAATCTCTCCTTGTCTTATTTACTTTCTGTTTGAATTCTATCTACTTAATAGAATATTTTTTTAATTGTATTTCCATTATTTTTTTTCATCCAGCTTTCTGCCATCACAGATGAAGAATATATTCTGGTTAGTTTGTCTGGTAAGTATTCGTGGTTTGTTTTGTTTTTTTTTTTTATTTATTTTTTAAATTTAAAAAAAAAATTAAAATTTTTTTTTAAAAATGTTATAACTCACTCCTAGCAGTTACAATATTATGTCTCACTTAGGCTACTCGCTGTGATGTCACTAGAAATTCTCAACGGACATTTCCTAAATCACTTTGAGTTCTTTATTTAAGGCATCTTGTCTAGTTCATTTTGTGTTACTGTGGGTGTCTTATTTACTCCACAATAATAAATGTTCAATGGACTATCTCTTTGACTGACTATATCCAATATTTAAAAAAAAATATCACTGTTAGTAGTATTTGCAAAGTTAATTTCTGTATTTACAAATGAATAAGATTTATAGTGATGGAATTACACGAGTAAAAAAGAATAATTGTGGATGGAAATACACTTTCAAAACTGTGTCATCACGTGTTTAACAGAGAATGATTTTTAATTTTTTTTTTTTCTTGGCACTCAAAAATGGAACAAAATAAAAATTAGACATACAAAATAATAAAATAATTGGCAAAGTTTAACCTTCATCCCTGCAAAAAACAAACAAAACTGGTGTGTCAAAAGCATGTTTTTTCTCTAGACACCATTATTACTGTATACCTCCTCAACTCAATTTTATGAAATATTGAGAAATTAAAATTTCACCCTCTTCTATATAATAAATATGAATGTCAGTGTGTCACTGTGTCAGACTTTTTCAACTTTACTCCTAGAGGCCATAGCCCAACATATACCATTTTGGAATCTGGCAGACTCCTTGAGCAAATTAAAAACATCCTGGGTTGGATCTGGATCCACAATCCTGAAATTTTGGATTCATTACTGCAATTGTCTTCAGCAATCCCCCCCCCCCCGTGTTTTTTTTTGTATTATATCAATTTGTATAACTTGTAAATAAATTTGGGAATAATCAAAATTGATTGCGATAGTCACCCATGAAATAAAAAATAATTGTTTGTATGGAAAGTAAGGGCCTATGTACATCAAATTGTCTTTAAATTAAATGGTGGCAGAAGAATTATTGTTGAACTTTAAAAGGTAAGCTTAAATATTAATGCAATACTTAATTGCAGCAATCAATTTTGAGTCCTGTAGTTTGTTGCCTATCGCATCTACTCTCCCTGTTGTGATGAAGGCCCAATCAAGGGCCCTCCATAAGAACTGGCTTAAATGCCACCTGATAGGGCTGCTTCTAAACTAGTCATATTAGTTAAAAGCAGGACTCCTGGGAGAATTTAAATCAATTTATTTTTGTCAAACAGAAATTTACTAAAAATAATGCTCTGAATCCTAAAATAAAAAATGTAATTAAACTATGACATTATTTCAATTGCTTTTATAAATAATATATATTAAGGACACCATTTTCTTGAGAAAAAAAAATTTCAATGAATAATGAGTTTTCATAAGAATTTCAATTTTTTTTTTTAAATTAGAATAATTTATTAAGTTTTAAATCTTTTAAAATTCTATTAATTAGACCCATTTTAGATAATGTTATTAAGTAAAAACTATATTTTCTAATCATCAAACACCAATATTTTTAAAAGAAAGTTATTTTTGTATATATAAACATGCAGATTTTTGTAGGTATGAAAGTTCATTATCAGAGAATAAGAGTGACAACTATAGTAAATTTAAAACTAGAAAGTATTTAAAATTTAATAATCCATATTTTCCTAATTTTAAAAAATTTCTGGGTACTTAAAAGTTATATCTAAAAGGCACTCTAGTTGTATTCAATTTATTTATTTATTTATTTATTTTTTTTTTTACTGCTAAGGCATCCATAGAACATTAAATAAATAAACATTGATCTGTCATCAAGCTGTCAAACACAAACAGCTACTGTTATGTTAAAAAAAAATGATTTATCTGATATTTTATAATTAAAGTAAATATTTGTTTCAAATCAAATTATCCTTTAAATCAGCTAATATTCCTCAAATAAAGTTTCAGAAAAGTATATTTTATTTATGGAAGATTTATTTAATAAAGAGGATTATTGCAATAAACATGGCTTAAAAAATGGTGTTAAAATCTTTTATTTATTGTTTCTTTTTTTAAAATCCTTCCAGTCCATTTAAATTAGTTTTGAAATGCAGCAAAGTATTTTTGATTATTGGGAATATTCAATTTAATCTATTAGCTTGAAACTAAAATAAAACCTTCAAAAAAGATTTTTCATTTTTAAAAATTAGTTTTAAATTTTAATTATTGCAAATTAGTGGAGGTACTGTGTGTGTGTGTGTGTGTGTGTGTGTGTATATATATATATATATATATAAAATGTTATTTAAACAGCAAATGTTGAAAGCAGATATTAAAAATGACAAATTTTTTGTTGATTAATTTTAATGAGCGATATTACAAATAATCCTCAGACAATGAGGAAATTCTGTCAGGAATTGTCTGAATTTCATTTTGGAAGAAAAGTACCAGAAATATGGTCCAAGCTTTTGTATTCATCAGGGTAGCTAGACAATTCTGAGAAAGATTATTCATAATTTTGAAAAAACAATCATTAAATAATCTACATAAAATGTCTGTTTGCTTTCAAGATATAATAAAAAATATATATATTTTTTTGGGGTTTCATGCATGATGCAAACATCAGGTGTTGATTGAAAACTGATGATTGCATTGTGTATGAAACTGTTCTACAGGTGAGGTGGACAAAATGTATATATTAATATAAATTTTAGCTTTAGCTCTGTTATTATATATTGAACACTGTTTTATTAGCACCAGCACTCAATGTGTCATACTAGATATAATTCTTTACTTTTTTCTTTTTGTTTTATAGAGAAACAACTTCACTCCTTTTTACCATTTGATTTTATTCACATCTTAACAATCTTTTCAGTCATATTCTACATTTCTTTCCACTATATCATCAATCTTTTTTTTTTATAGACAATGTAATTAGTGTCCATGACTTGTCAACTTTTGGATTGCTCACGACAATCTCCCGTACAAAAGGAGCTACACTTTTCTCTGTGGAAGTCAAGGTAAAAACTACATTTTTAATACACATATGTAAACTGCAATGTATATCTTTATGGATTTGCAATGTCATCTCATCTTTACAGCTGTGATTATCTGCTTAGACCTCATTTTGTGATTTGGTAATTAAAAAAAAATTATGGTATTGAATTAAGAGCTCATTTTGAGGAAAATATTAATGGCTTACATTAATGTAAGCTAGAAAAGTACGAAATTCTTTGAGAACAACGTATAAGAAATGGCTGGACAGCCAACATATTTCCAATTGGAGTCGGTTGCCAAGATTTTATTGCCAACTTGACAAAAGTGGGATTGTCATCCTCCAGAACAGAAGTCAAAAGCTGCATCTGTATGGATCTTCTTCAGTGGTGGACTGGCCAGGGTGTCAGCTTGACCAATGGAAAATGGGCTCCTTGTATCAAACAAAAATGTAATAAAGAAAGAAACACAGGCAACTGTTTTAGCAAAAAAAAGAGGAATAAGAAATTTATAAAGTCATCTGCACACTAACAGTTATTCAAGCCTAATCTGAGAGGACATTTTCAAGGCTAAAGGTCAGAAAGACAAGGTTAAGAAATTCACTGTTTGAGGAGAATTTGGGATCATACATGTTTCTACCCATTGAAAAGGAATTGTGAGATGAATTGGATACAGAAACAATTATTGTGCAATAAGCTACTTAAAAATATCAACCAATTACTTAAAAATTAAAAAAAAAATAACATTCTGTATTTACATTTGGTATGTACTGTTAGTAATATGTACTTCACTGTAATTACCAAGAAATACACACATTTTTCTTCACAAAGAATTGTACCCTTCTTTTCCATATGTATTTTTTTAAAGTTTTATTTTTTCATTATGAAAATTATAACATTGTAGTTGTGGATGGGCCCCCTTTGTCTCTTGGCAACCAATATTTTTACACCTAGTTTGCCACTGCCTGGCTCTTCCACACTGTGTTGGTAAACAAGGCTTTGTGGTATCATGAGGTACTGTTTGATTATCTTTGGTTAGTAGTAAAAAAATTATATCTTACTATGGCATAATGGGTTCACATGTGACCATCTTAATGTAGACAAAATAAAGTGGGCCCTAAATTATGTTAGTGGAGATTTTTTTTTTTTTTTAATGACTGTAGATAAAATCTTTGAAGTCTCCTGCTCAGGGCCAACCCACTTGACAGAAGAGAAAGAAAATAATAAATAAATGAAAATCGGGGTCAAGGGGCACTTTATTGGCAACATTATATAAGTCTAGTCCTATTTAGAGCAGGACAGATTCAAGGAGCCATCTGTCCAACTAGTCACAGTCGGTAGTAGTCACTCGGCAGTTAGCAATGAAGGGACCTTGGTGCCACCTACTTACTACCTGAGAGAATATTAAGTCTGACTGGGAACTTTCTTGAGATAATCACCAAATTATTGAGAATTGGATTTGTTTTTATTTTTTTGTTGTTGACTTCATCTTCCATTTCTTGTGAATGTGCAGTGTGCACACTGGTGTTAACGAGAAGCAAAACCTCCTTATCCTGATGAAGACTTTTTGTTTTAGCAGCAGTAGTAGTTGAAAGCAAAGTATTAAGAAGCAAAAAAAAAACATAGTGAACTGTTAGGTAATATCAGTCATCCTATATAACAGTGAATGCTGAACAATCCCACAGATGAAGAGACTTGAGTCAACAGAAGGATGCTGAGAATCTTATGGACTGAACATGTAAGTAACGAAAGTTTTAGGGAAAATGTAAGCAAAAAGGACATTTACACTTAGAATCAAAAAGTGACAATTGTAATGTCTAGGCACATAATGAGGAAAGAAGGATTAGAGAATTTGACACTCACAGGGCATATTGAAGCCAAGAGAAACAAAGAAAAGCAGAAATTTAACCACCCTAACAAGTTTGTCTAATTGGTTGACAGAACAGGGATTAGAAGAGATAGCAAAAATACAAACTTTACTAAGAGCTACAAATGACGGGAAGTTGTGGAGAGCCATGATTATCAACGTCCTGAAGGGACATGGTACATAGTTGTATGAATTTATTTATCCTGCACTTGTGTATATTTTGTTTTTGTGTATATAAAATTTATCAGCAAGTGCATAAATATCAAACTCCATGGTGGTAAGTCATAGGAACAGACTCCTGACTAACTTTTTTTTTTCCTTTCATTATTGTCGCGGAACTGTCCCCACCACAATTTAAATTGCCCCAGGTTAAAAATAACCTTACTCACCCACCTTTTTTAAAAAAAATTTTTTTTTTTACTTTCTCATTAATAGTACTAAGTAGTATTATAAAACTTTAAATGTTTAGAAAATAAAAATTATAAAAAATGGTAAAAATACTAAAGCTTTAAAAAATAAATTAATGCAAAATTTGGAGATTTCACCTCAAAGACCTCACAAAGGAGATTTGAGCAGAAGTACAAGTATGTATGCATGCATGTATGAATAAATTCTTTGATCTTTTTTTTTTCTTTTTAATTTATTTATTTTCAGAAACTTGAAGAAGGTGATATATATCAAACACAACTCAGGTTATGTGTGGCCGTCAAAAAGAAAATTCAGGTGAGGTTTGACAATATGTTCATAAACTCTTTTCTTTCTATTTTGGAGATATTCTCAGCACCATCTTTGTATAATGTTAAGGAAATCTTAGAAGTTGTTTTTTGGGTGGGGTGGGGGGTGTTCAGCTCTTTATTGCTTGGGAATGCATTCTCTTTCCAAAATGTTTCTAGGGAAGGTAATAAATTTATTTTTATTTTGATGATCAGGGATGCACATTTAATCTGGGAATCAGTGAATTTGTTTGGATGACATGTTGGAACAGAAAGGATGTTTTTCTGCATAAAAATCTTGACCATGTAATTTTGGTGCCTGATTGCCTCTCCTTTTGTATAGACCTTTGTTTTGGCAATCTGTTGTTCCTGTTCCCAGCACTACTAAAATTGTAGCATTCTTGGTGTCATTTGGCCATGTTTTTTTTTTATCTTCATGGCCATCACATGTTGATATCAGCAAGATTTTACAAGGATTTCACCAAATGGTGGTCAAGTAATTTTTTTTTTTTTTTTTTTTTTTTTTTTTTTTTTTTTTCAGATTTTATGTATGAAATGCAGCAAGTAATTTTGTTTCTGCTGAAAACCAGTTTCACAGAACAAATGAACAAACTCTGTTGACAATTAACAGATTTAATGAAAACAAATTGAAGAATTACAAAGTACATAAGGAATTATTCATCTATGTCACTTGGTGGTGCCTTGTATTGGCTGAACTTTAGTTTGAAGATAAAGTTTTAAGTGTTAGAAACACCAATATGTTTTTTATGCTAGAGCTATTTACTAAGCTTAACTTAGTTTAGGTGTAAGGTCACAAGTATAGGGATTATACTGTATAAACTTTTATAAAAGATTAGCTGAATTACTCATGTCTTGCTGTGTGTCACACAGTATTTTGTAAGAAAATGACAATTGATTTTAAATCATTGTAATATTTGTGGAGAGAAATGATGCATTTCAATATTACTCAATTATCTTGCTCTCTCCTGGCTTTCTCCTTCTATATTTTGGATAGGACTCATTCCTTTGTTCAAATTAAATTTAAGTCAAAGGGAAAAACATTGTGTGTGTGTGTGTGTGTGTGTGTGTGTAAAAACAGCTTGATTTGTATTTGATGCAATACTTGATTGAATGAATTGGTGAGCATTTTGCTATTACAGTTGAATTGTCGCAACAAATATGTATTGTAAGGCACTATGCACTGATTGATGACTTCTTGTTCAGCTTGATGTCCATATTGTCTCATTTTGATTTTGCCAATGTGGCTGCCATCTTCTGGCTTTCTCCTATATTTTGGTTAGGAGTCATTTCCTTGCTCAAATTTAATTTAAATCAAAGGGAAAAAAAATTTCAGGTGTGGGAGGTGAGGGTGGTGGTCTTCGACAAAATGAAATGTACTTATCAAAGTACCCTGGGTAATGTAGTTTCAGAATAAATATATAATTATATATATATATATATATATATATATATATATATATAAAATAATTATGTATTTATAGCCACATAAAACTGAACAAAACTTCTAAATTGATTCCTGAAAGCAGTGGTGTCTTTTTTATTTATTTTTAAAAATTTTTTAAATTTTTATATTTTTTTTATTTTATTTGTTTTATTTTTTTATTAGTTAAATAAGCAGTTCAGATGAAATAGATTAAAAAAAAAAAATGAAAACTAATAATGTTGTTTTGGCCGTCACGGCCGAAACATTTTTATTTAAAAAAAAATTTTTTTTTAATGTATTTCATATATATATATACGTTTTTTAAATCTATTTCATATATATATACATTGTAGCCTCTCATACGAGATCTAAAATTTCTATTTTTGTTCTGTTTATTAGACATTGACATTTCGATATTTGTTAACGCCAAACAACAAGTAGCTTTTAGTGTTTGAAACATCAAGACGTTTTATGCTAGAGTTGAGTTGAGCTTTAATTTTAAGGTCACAAATATGAAATACCCAGTAAGGATTAAAGTCACTCTTCAGTCATAATTTGCAACATTGTCTTCCTAACCATAAGATAGCTATATTTTTGTGTTATACCGTAGAAACAAATATTCATTTTACAAGCAAAATAAAATTCTCATTTTCTACAATTTTAATTTTTTTTTTTTTTTTTCAAATTTTAAAACTTAAGTTTTAATTTTTCATGTTTGTTTATTTTTTTTTTTTACAGCTGTATTACTGGAAAAATCGAGAATTTCGGGAGATGCAAGTAAGTAAAAAGTGCAAGTCGGTTAACCATTTTTATTTTTTCTCACTGTGAACCCTGCAGAGTTCTTGTAGCAGACTTCTTGGTATATAGCTCAAACAGTGCAAAGATTACTGATTAAAGATTGGGATAAGAATGTTAAACTATTATCTTTGAAGGAATGACTAAAAAGAAATGGCAAAGTTTAAACCTTGCAAAAAGGTGTCAAAGGGATGGTTTTTCACTTGACACCAGTGTTACTGTACATTCCCTTGGCAATTTTATTTTCAAAAGCTATTTTCAGAATTTTAATGAAATCCAAACACATGAAACTGGATTTTTGCCTTTTTTTTTTTTTTTTTTTTTTTTTTTTTTTTAGAATTAACAAAAGTATTAATTGCTATTTATTTTATTAGACTGTTTATTTACAAGAATAATTTTATATTCACAAGTTTATAAAAATATATGAACCAACTACAATGCAATATTTATTATTTACAATATTATGAAGAAATATCTATAAAAAAAAATTATCCATAAATTTATAGAAATGTTTGAACAAGACAGCCAGAATACTTAAACACACAAACAGAAGGAACTGTAATTATAAATTAAAAAAATATGCATTTTGCTCTGGCTGCATAAATTCACTAAAATAGTTTGTGAGCATCTGGATTTATGTCTTGAGAACTGACAGCAAAAATGTTAAAAAATAATTATTTATTAGTCTGTTTATTTACAAGAATAGTGTTTAATACTTTTGTCAGTTCTCAAGAAAATTTATCAATTTTTGTTGTCAATTCTCAAGAAAAAATTGAATATATAAATCCAGTTTGGGTTTCATAATTTCTAAAAAATTACTTTTTAAAACAAACATTGCTGAAGCTTGTGCAGTAACAGGAGTATCAAGGGAAAAACCATCCTTTTGACAAACTATATTATTTTGTGTACAAGTGTTAAACTTAGCCAAATAACTGACAACGAATGATTTAAATAATCAGACTTTATCATAGCATCAGATTTCTGAATCTGTAGAAAAATGTAAGATGGTTTAATTATCATTATCTTCCACTGATTTGTTTGAACAAATATCCTTTTGTCACAATATGTTCCTCTCGTTTGCATTTGACTCTTTCACCTAAAACCCCGAAGAAAAATCTACACATACCCTGGGCAATGTTTAACCTATGTATCTGCAAAATCAGCTCATCGACTTTTGTAATCATAGGGGAGATCTGAATGCAGAAGCCCTATTGAAACTCCTCCACAATGGTCTATCAATGGCAGCCACCAGCAGTTCTGGTGTAGTCATACTTGTCCATTGTTTGACATTGTCCAACCAATTTTTGTGTTGAAATCCTATTCTGCGTCCATCTTTAATGGTGCCTTGCATGATGGTCTTGCGTAGCCTGTTATGCCTTGTAATGTATCCAGACCATTACCATTTCTTTTCCATTTGACAGTAGCGAGAAAAAGTTCCTGTTGGCCCACAAAACTTTTGACCTTCTTCCCAATAGGTTCCCAATAGAAGATGCCAATAATTTTTTTTTTTCATGCATTTGTTCTCTAATGCTTAAATCCTATGCTCTGTTTTTGCCAACAGTGTTCACGTTTCACATCCATATAGGAGAATAAAAATCACCAACAATTTGTACAGTCTGTATTTTATTTGAAAGTTGATTCTGCGCCTCCATATTCTTGCAAATTGAGCTATTGCTGCAGTAATCCATGTGTGGATTTCTGAGCTGCAGGTACCATCCTTAGACAAGAATACCCCCAAGTATTTAAAACTGGACACTTCCTCCAGTGAATTCCCGTTTATGGTAATATTGACACAGGTGTTAATGTTTGTGTTATTCGCCATAACTTTGTATTCCTCAGAGCTGACCTCCATACCATATGTTCCTGCTCTTTCAACAAGTTTGTTGGTCAAGTCTTGGAGTTCACTGTTACTACCTGTTATGAGGTCAATGTTGTCTGCAAAATGTAGATGGGTCTACCCGCAAAATAGTGTGTCAAAAGGACATTTTATTTTCTCTTGACATTGCCATTACTGTAAACTCCCCAGACTATGTTTGTCTTTAAAAATTCTAAACATAGCTTTTAATAATAACAAAAATATTACACACTATATAGTTGTTAGATTTTTTATTTACAAAATTAATTTTATATTTAAAAGATTGTTAAAATGCAAATATTCAAATTGCTTGGGGATTAGCTGATGTTTTGCCAAATCTTCCAAAGAACACAATTTGATGTCTTCACAGATTGCTTTCATTAAGGTGCTTAGTGTCCATTCTTCATTTCAGTCACCACTTGGATGACCAAAGATAATTAATCTGCAGATCTTCTAGGGCTTCTTCATGAAAACTTTTAAGAAAAATTAGTAACGATTTAAAGTTTGTTGGAAGTGGGTGGTTGACCAATAATTGCTGGAGTTTCAGGCTTTCGGTTTTTCTATTGATTAAGCCTTCTTGATCCAAGATCACAATTATATAAAAAAAAAAAAAAAAGTTGGAAAATTAAGAAGTATTCCGAGATATAAAATAATCTGAGAAGAAAATGTATGTTTGGTAAAATCCTGTTTATTTCTTTTCCTATATTTCACAAACTTTTTTTTTTATAGATTTATGAATAAAAAAATTGTTTCATATTATAAAATGGTAAATAATAAATATTGCATTGTTTTACATGTTTTTATAATATTGTAAATATAAAATTATTCTTGTAATTAAATAATCTAACAACTAAATAGTGTGTAACATTTTTGTTATTAAAATTCTAAACATAGCTTTTTAAACAAACATTGCCAAGGATGCTGAATTTAACCCCTTATCATCATCAATAATAATAATATTTTTTTTTTTTTTTTTTTAAGAGGAATATTTTTAGTAGTTTATCTAAAATTTAAAATTTGTCAGCAAAGTAGATGAGGCAGAAAGAGCTAAAATTTTAAGGAAACTCTGCGATAATGGATTAATTTCATTGTTGTCATCATCATCATTATTATTATTGTAGATACGATAAAACTCGTCAGGAAGAGAAAGTTGCTCTGGCCCAAAGTCTGCTCGTAAATTAGTTTTTAAAAAGGCATACAATGTTCAGCATCATAATTTTTGTGCTTTGGGAATAATATTAAGCAAGGCTTATGAATTTTTTTATTTCTGATGATAACTGTGGTAGCTGTGGGGAAAGAGTGTGTGTGTTTTCAGTTGTTTTCAGGCACAAGTGTTTGGCTAACCAATCACTGTTGCAGACACCTGCTCAACATCCACAAAACTCACGTGTGGTTTATACTGCAACTATGTTAAGCAGGTCTTAGACTTTCTGGGAAAAGTGTGTATCATCTGATATGATCAACATTTTTTTGAACAAGCCCAGTATGCACAAAGCTTTGGCTCTGCTGACTCATGACTTCATGCTTGTTTTTACCCAAATTCACTTGCAAGGCTTCGGTTAACCTGTAGTGTGGTTTTTAGACATTTTCCAACAGTGCCACACACTGAGATCTCTTCTTCCCAGACTGATAGCATCAGGATGGAACCATCCCGAGAAATTGCCCATGGTCAGAAAGCGAACATTCTAATCACTTGGGTATGCACACATACATACATATACACATGGTGATTTCTGCATCTTATTCAGATGAAAGCCACATCTTCACCCCTTGCATCACTTCTAATGACTTCCATTTTGTTTAGTCATCCATGGCCCCTAAGATGACTCTTGAGGCAGCATTTGATTTTATAGGGATCAGGGATGATATATAACAGGTAAACTCTGTATCCTTGATTGGGTTAATTAGATCTGGATGCCCGCAACTCTCCTGTGTACCACTGTGTGCCTTCTCAGTTCAGATGAGGATCTGCAAACCTGCATACATAAAGGCCAACAAGACTTCTTTTATTATTAAGTTTTTAATTTTTCTTATATCTTGGACCATTTTCCTTTCTCCCAGTGAACATTTGAATATAATTTGTCAATAGTTTGATGTCTGTGTAATGATATCTTTCATAAGCCATCATTAAAGAATTTTTGCTTGATAATGTGACTATAAATACAGGAACAAATATATTAAATATCTCTTTATAAATAATAATTTAAAAAAAAAAATGACAAACAGCTGTGAAGATGTAATACTTGAAAAAGCTAACATTTGCAAGAAAAAAAAAGAACTGACATAGGATAAAAGAAAAACAATTTATACAATGCAGTTAGACACAAGATTTTTAGACACAAGATTTTTCTAACATTGTCTAAAAGACGACATGAGAAATGTTTACATATTTTTGATAGTATGTTTTTTTAATTTGTATTGCCTTAGGTTATGGAGTGGTATATAATTTTTCACTTTGTCACTTGCCATGTTCAATTTGTATGACATGACAGTTGGGATTGTATCTGTTGTAAATGCTGCTTGCAGCTTTTGGTTAAAATTACTCCAGGTAACTGTGATTACAGTTGATCTTTTGTTTTGATCTTGAACACACTTTTTTTCTTCCCTTTCGTTCTGTTTGTTTTCCTCTTTCGTTCTGTTTGTTTTCCTCTTTCTTTTCTTGCAGGCTGATTTATCTCTTTATGACACGCCTCGAGCCATGACGTGGTGCAATGATTCCATATTTGTTGGTTTCAAGAGGGATTATTTTGTTATCAAAGTAAGTTGTTCTTTGTCGTCTTAACTGCTAATTTTCTGGAAATTATGGATAGCATTTGGATTTAAAAACCCTTTATGTGTTAAAATATTCGAGCAAGCGGAAGCTATTAGTGTAGAACTTATTTACATCTCCCAATTTCAACAGTAAAATGATGAACCCTACTTGCCAGTTTAACACCATGCTTAAATTCATGCCATTGCGGTACCAAAGAGGAAAACTCATTGGAACAATTACCATGAAAATATTTATAGAAAAGGCAAAGGGAAGCTATGCTCTTGTGTTGATCTGTTTCTCTTTTACAGCCTTTTACAACATTAAGCAGGAAAGAATTTGGAAAAGTGAGAGAGAGGAAAGGTAGACTGTAAAAAAGAAAAGAAAACCAGACAAAAGGAGAAAATATATAGATTGACAGGGACAGATTTGTTGGCTGAATATCGGTGTAAAAAAGATTGGAAAGGAATGACATGGTTGTGATGCATTAAAATTATTTATGGAGAGATAGAGAGAAACAAAAAGAAACATAAAATTCTATAAAAAATGTTTTTCATATATGAAAATAGTTCATATTTATATAACATGTTCAGTCAACAAAGATTGGAAGGGATAAGGCAGATGATGTGATGATACAGGCAAAGAGACTTGAGGTTGTGGATAATTTTAGTTGTTAATGCCCACAGAATTTCCACGGGTCTAGCAAATAGTGAAACCCAAACTTGTCTCTCTCTCTTGTCCTTGGGATCATGCCAGTGGCAGCTGCCTTACCAATTTGACTAAGGAAACCAAAAATACTTAAATTTGTGTGTATATTTTTTGTTGTATATGAATGCTTTATATATTTTTTTCTTAGTAATTTTTTTAGTTGATAGTAATTGGATTTTAAATTAAAAAAAAAATTTTCTTGCAGATAAATGATGGTAAACGAAAGGAACTTTTCTCTTTAGGGAGTAAACAGGGTGACCCTTTGGTTTCCAAATTAACTGATAGCCAGGTCATTCTAAGCAGAGATGAAATGTCCATCTTTATGGATGAAGATGGTTCACCTAGCCAAAAATATCCACTTCAGTGGACAGACATTCCAGTTGCAGTGGGTAAGTTTTGTTTTTGTTAAACAATATATATAATTACCTGTAAAAAGCTATTGAATTTCTCTGAGATTAGAATTTTTTTTATTCTTGAAATAGATGAACAATAATTGCATGATTTTTTTCTATTTTTTCTTTCATTTTTATTACTTTTTTTTCTTTATCTTCTTTTTTTTTCCTCCTTTTACCTTCTTTTTTCTCTTGAAAATTGAAATTGAGGATAAAATTGTGGATTTGGTAATTATACTCACAATCCCAAAACTGCTCTGCAGCATGGGTGACAAGATTGGTTGCTGTCCTGCCTTGTGTAGCTATTTGTATAAACTTTGGAATCATTAACTTATTCCAATATAAAGCAGCCTTATAGCCATATCATGTTGAAACACCAGTTCTTGTCTGATCACCAAAGTTGAGCAGCATGAAGCCTGGCCAGTACCTAGATGGCTAACTGCTTTGGGAATACCAGGTGCTATAAGCTTGGATGTGAGAGTGGTGTAAAGGATAACAACAATTGGAAATCTGGGAGCTGAGTTCCAATTCCATTCAGGTTCATTATATTCACTTATGCACAAATGCTCATGGGTAAGGCATGAATCCATGTCTCCTCCTCCAACTGGGTTAAATAGTAGGACTTGTAACAGTAAATCATTACTATCCCAAAAGGTTCTTACAATCTAAAAATATTTTCTGGCTGTAAATAACCTGCAAAATGTTGATAAGCTGTAAAAAAAAAAAAAAAAAAAGAAATGGATCAATCAATCAATATAAAGTCATTCACACAAAACAAATACACAGCAGGATTGGCTTTTGGTGAAGGCATCAGAATTTGACCATTGGAAGGTTGCTGTCCAGCTCTGAACAAAGTTTCTTGATGCCAACATATCTGCAGAAACACTCTTAAGGAAGATAGCCTGTAAATTGCAACTGGTTGCGTAGAAGTTCCATATGAATTTATTTAAACAAAACCTGGTCGGAACACTAGAAATCTGGTCCCATGTTAATCAATTATTAAGTGAAGTAATTTTTGTAAATACTTCATTTATTTACATATTCAGAACTGATTGATATTATTCTAAGATAAATGTGAATAAGCATGAAAATATTTGATCATCTAAACCTAGTATAATCTGCTTGTTCTTTTATATATTATCAATATATATATATATATATATATATATATATATATATGAATGATGCATGATTATAAATATGTTTTGGAGTTTGTTTTAAAATTACCCAATAGTCAGACTTACAGCCTTTGTCTATCTGAGTGAATATAAATCAAAAATATGAAAATCTATTTCTAAAAAAAAAAATTCATTTACTTGGATGATATGGAGGAGTGGGTTAAAAAAATGTTTGAATATATGCCAGGAGTGAGTAAGTTTGAAATGATCTACAGGTCCTTTTGAAAGTTGTGGCTGGGGAGTTATGTAAATTTGGTTATTTTTTTCCATAATGTCTCATATATTCAATAAACCAGTAAACATTAAAGTGACTTATTTGATAGATTGGCTCAAAAGTTTACATCGAAATGTTCATCAGGACCAGTCAACATCATACTTTTTGAACAACCACAATTAAAAATTTCATGCATTTTCAAGCAATCATCAGTAAGATTTATTTTTTATTTTTTTTTGTGAAAATGGGCATTTTATACCACCTCAGCCAGTTCAAGATGTTAAACAAGAATAGCTGATGCGTATGTATTATGCACACACCAACTAACAAAAAGAAATGACAAGTAGAAAATCTTTGACTTATTTTATTCCCTTGGGAACCTTATCAAGGGAAATGTAGAAGTTTATTTAGAAACCTCTATTTATGCATACAGAAAGAAATAACATGAATGCCTCAGACTATTCCTTCTCAACAATACTTTCTATGGATAAAAAAAAATGGGTTTCTAAATAAAATTGTTCCATTTACCTTGATAAAGTTCAAGAAACAAAACATAGGTTTTTCTCTTGTTGTATATGTCTAGAAAACTGAAAGTCAAATGGCAACAATTGAAATAAAAGGGAAAAGAGAGAAACGGTTAAGGAGTGAGTATAAAGTTTAAAAAAAAAAAAGATGAAAAGGACATGATCATAACATTATACACACATGCACAGAGGGGTGCACATGCACAAACGGAAACATGCACTACGATGAAAAAAATAAAAATAAAAACAAAGAAATGAAGAAAACTTTTGATGCTATTGAGTTAGACAAATTTTGGAGTTATCGAAGTTTGAAGCCAAGTGACAGATACCCTCCACTTTAAAAAAAGATTAGGTCCTTAGATGAAACCAAATTGGAAAATATGATAGTCTTAAGATGGTAATAAGGGTTAGCCACTAATATCCGAGGATGCCTGTCTACTTGGGTGGCGAGCCAATCCCTGTTGCAGATGCCTGATCACCTAAACCCCCACAGAGCTCACATGTGGTTTGTATTGCAACTATGCTGAGCAGATCTTAGTTATGGTTTCTGGGAGAATGCATTAACTGACATGATCTGAACAACGCCAGTGTACTCAAAATCTGTGTCATGATTTACTTGTGACTTCATGCTAACACAACCATCGACAGCTCTCAAAGAGTTCTGCCTACCCAGTTTCACTCACGAGGCTTGGGTCAATCCTGTGATATAGTTTTCAAGCACCTTTCCAAAGGTGCTGCACACAGTGATCACCTTCCTAGACCAATAACATGAAGGTCACCTCCCTGACAGGTCGGACATGGCATGATTCGAACCTGGGTCTCAATGTTGGTTATGTGCCTATTTCATGGTGGTCTTAAAATGGTAAAGGTGACACCACAGCAGTTACCTTCAATTGTTGATCTGTGTCTGATACTCACTTATTGCGATATAGCCATGAATATTTGAACTTTAAAAAAAATGGATATCATTTCGTCTAGTTTCATGTGATTGCTTAATATTGTACTTAATTACAATATAATGCTGAAAAGTTTTCAGACTGACCAAAATCTTAAGTAAAATTGATTAAGCTGTGTACTTATAGCATCTCTTTTGTATCTAATTGATATCTCACCCAGTAAATTAATGTTTATTTTGTTTGTTTGTTTTCTTTTTTGTTTGTTTGTTTTCTTTTTTGTTTGTTTGTTTGTTTTCTTTTTTGTTTGTTTGTTTGTTTTCTTGTTTGTTTGTTTGTTTGTTTTCTTTTTTGTTTGTTTGTCTGTTTTCTTTTTTGTCTGTTTTCTTTTTTGTCTGTTTGTCTGTTTTCTTTTTTGTTTGTTTGTCTGTTTTCTTTGTGTTTGTTTGTTTCTTTGTGTTTTTTGTTTGGTTATTTGTTTTTTTGGTTGATTCCTTTATTTTTATTTGTTTGCAGTTTTTTTTTTTTTTTGTTTGCTTTTTAAAAAATTTTTTTTTTTGGTTTGCTTTCTGTTTTTTTGTTTGTTTTCTTTTTCTCTCTCTTGGTTTTTTTGCTTTTTGTTATATAATTTCACCCCAAGCTAGGCATTAATCCCTTTTAGCCACAGGAGGTTACTGGGGGTGGTGGTGGTAAAGAAAAGACTTTAGGAGAAGGGACCAGGAACCCAATACTAAGCAAAGAATCTGGGTTAAACCTCTCCTCCTGTTTAAAAAATTAGAACTGCTATTGAATGTATATTTGAATTAGTATAGTTACCTTATTAGACTAATTTGGGGCTAGTTGTTTAATTGAGGATGTATTTTAGATTTCTTGTTACTGGAGAATGAAGAATATTGCAACGAATATGAGCCAGTCATTTGGTCGGAAAACTCTCACCATATTGGTAGGTGTCTCCTTGAATCTATGCAAGCAGTTTCTATGTTTTTATGCTAACTGCTAACCTTGTTAAAATAACTTACTAATTTATGAATTACTAATTAATGAAATTTCTAATTTTGAGTGGTTACTTTCAATTTTTTTTTTTTTTTTTTTTTTTAACTTAACTCCTCTCATATTTTCACAATAAACTTTTTATAAAAATAAACTATCTTTTTCTTCCAAAGTGAAAATGCTTTGGGGCAATCTGCCATATGTCATCCTTTTACTGATATTAGAATTGATTACACATGAAATATGACTGTTGAAAAAGGTTTTAAAATATATTTTATTGTACTTATTAAAATATAATTTACTTTTTTTTTTTTTTTTTTTTTTTTTGTGGGGGTATTTAGTAATGATTTGGAACTGCCCAATTGTGATTTTCCAGCTGTGATACAAATTATAAATTTTCAGCCCATTTCCCACAGACAAAAGTCGCTATTTTTATGGGAAATATTCAGACTAGCTACATTCCTATAGTTCAAACCTTTTTAGCAAGGACCTGCTATGTTACTTACACAGGGTCGAATCCTCCTGATTGTCATTGTATTCCATAGGTAAGAAAAAAAATTTCATTAAGATAGCTTCTTCCAGACAACTGCTACTTAGGTGAAACAGACCCTTGAAAGGGTGCTTCTCTCATCACTACAATCATAACATCTTTAAGTCTAGTGTCATATCTATCTTACATATCCTTATGATTTGCCTTTACTTCCTTCTCTTATATCCATACAATTACCTCATTTGGTAACTCTACTTTGAGTGGCTCTTCGGCCTTGTATTGGGTGAACATTTATTAAAAAAACACATTAAAAAGTCTATTTGTTTTTACTTTGTATTAAACATATGCATATTTTGTATAATATTGAATGATAGAGTACTTTGTCAGATCTTACTAAATTAGTTAATCTTATGGTTTTGAAAGTAAAAAAAACCCTCTCATTGTGTTGTCCAGTTTAAGCCATATATATATATATATGGTTAATGGTCAGAGTTGAATCAAACCAGGAAACACTCATTAAAAAGTGCTCAATACACGTGTGGAAAAAAATAAATAAATAAAAGTAAAAATAACATGTAGAGCTTTTAACTTTAAAAATCAGGAAGTCAATTAAAATATGCGACCTTAGTTTTGAGCTGACAGTCTTTTTAGATGGTATTTTTAAAAATGACCACCTTAACGCTTTATTTAAAAAATAGACATTGCAAAGAATGCTACGTAATTATTTAAAAAAAAAAACGAACAGCTGCATCACATTTGAAAAGCCTAACATTGAGTATAATAGAAAGGAAGGGGGTATGGAGAAACAAAAAGGAAAAAGAAAAGAGTGGGAATACAAGTGTATTGTAAATGTGTATGGTAAAGAAGGCTGTTAATATCTTTAGGTTGTGACACTTGTCAGAATCAAAAATATCAGTTATCTGTTTAGAAGTGAGATTGTGTTCATAATAGCAATACAATTTAAAAATCAATCCCTGACTTTGAAGAGTTATGGGAAATGAGCAGTTTTGTTTACAAATATCACATTTGAAATTCTCCTTACATCATTGATATCTGCATACTGTTTTTCTTATTTATTTAAATGAAGAAAATATGTGCTTTTTAAAAAATGACCCCCTACCCAGAATTTGCTCCTCTAGAATAGAAGCAATTTATTTATTTTTGAAAAATCTGCCCTTTAATTAATGTATCTCTGTTCTTAAATGACAAATATTTTTTTTTTTTTTTTTTTTAATGAATAAAATCTGTTTCGCCAGGCAATTCTTAAAATAAAACCTGTAAAAAAAAAAAAAAAAAAAATAAATAAATAAATAATCAGCTTATAAAAAGACTCGAAACAGACAAACAACAACAACAACAAAAAAACGGAAAAAAATATCGGATATCAATGATGAATTTGATTCATAATTAAATTTTAATTGAAAAAAAAAAAATTGTTTTTTTTTCTTCACACCTACCGTGCCAAACGTAATATCCCCCTTTTTGAAAGTTGTTACTTAATTTTGATTAACGCCTGCTTTCAAACGATGCTTATTTAGTCTTCAGGGAAACTCCAATTGATCTCTAATTTGACTTTCGTCTGTCAGAAAAACTTGACAGACTAAAGTCAAACTAAAGCACTGACGATGTGCAAGAAAACGTTTAAGTCAGGTTAAAGGGAAGTAACTCTCCGCTTTTTAGATTTGACCGGTTTATGCGGTTCTCATGGTTTTTTTTTCTCTCTGTTTCATCCCAAGCAAGACGATAAAACCACTAAAAGCACGGGGTTAATGAGTGAAAGAAAATAATTAAGGAAAGAGGAAAATAACAGAACAGTATTAAATGATTGCACTTAAATTTTTTTAAGGTGAAGGAAAAATTTAACGCTGAAAATATGCAAAGAATCGTTGTTTGTCAGGATAAAGGGAAGTAACTTCGTCCTTTTGACAGTTTAATGTGGTTCACGTACTTTTTTTGTGTAGGTTTTTTTTTTTTTTTTATTATTATTATTATTATTATTATCTTCATCATCATCATTTCATCACAAGCCAGGCGATAATAATGCCACTTAAAAATTACATTATCAGCTGAATACATTGCAAGTAAACAAAACATGGGAGACTGTAAGCAAAAAAAAATAAAATAAATAAAATGTAAATATAAATAAATAAAAATATATTTACTTATAATGCTACTAAGACGCAAGGTGTTACTGAGAGTGAAGGAAACTGAGGAAACGTTACTGAATAGTAAGGACAAGGATTCAAAAAGACAGATGATAATGACTGACATTGCATTTCAATTTAAGATCATAGTTGACTGGAATGCAAGTAGTCGGAAGAGTTTCACAGGCGAGAAGTGCAAGAGAAAAAAACTGTTACAATGATGTTGATGAAATATTAAAATGTTTTTAGCTAAATATTCCCCACAGCTTAATACTTCTTGAAGTTGAATTTCTTTCCTCCAATTGAAATTTGAAATGTTTTACAGTGTATAACTATTTTTTTAAGTGGAAAGTAATATCAGAAAATCTGTCTTCGTTGTTATATAACCTATGATGTTAATAAGTAAATCTTGTGTGACAAAGGAAAACATTTTAATATATTAATTTTTTTTTTCCCTTAAAAACAAAAACAAAACAAAGAATGTGAATAAAGACAAAAAGAAAAATTTTTTTTAGCAATGTGTTTCATCCCCTGAGGGACTTTATCAAGGTAAATGCCTTTGTCTTTATTCATATTGTATTTTTTAATATGAATTAATTTTTTAATATTGTATAATATATTTCTAATATTTTATTTATATCTTAATTTTGACACAAGGAAGAATTTATCACTTAAACATTATTTTTAGTGGATACACATATTTAAGTAGATGTTCAGTTTATTTATTAAACAATATATTTTCATCTACTGGCCTGAATAATTGAGGAATCTTATTAAAGAAAAGATGTGCCCTCTGGCAGGATACGAACCTGTGAACCCCTAGCAGGAGAAAAGGTTTGAATCCTTCCGGAGGGCACAGATTTCTCTAATATTATGGCCAGTACATGAAAATAAATAAATAAATAAATACATTGTTTAATAAATAAAAGGAGCATCTACTCATATATGAGTATCCACTAAAAATAACTGAGCAGATATGAAAATTTCGAGAATCTATGATGAAAGGAATTTCGCTTAAAGGCACTATTCAGCCCCGCTTGATCGGCAAGGCTCTGTGGCTGAGTTGGTTAAAGCATGTTGGCTCTAATGATGGTTCCCTCTGCCCTGTTGGAAAGTGCATATTTTTCTATAAGATTTCTCAAGCTTTCAGGCTGGTAGATGAAAATAAACATTAATAAATAAGTGGAGCGTCTACTCAAGTGGTTTCTAAACAGTGTGCAATGCACCTCATAAGTGCAATGGAATGATTGAAAGACAATGATTCAGAAACAGTATCAAAAGATTTGGATCACAAAAATAAATGTGATTTCCTAATTTATAACATTATGAACTATAGTTGTATTTGCATGTATGAATTCCAGTATAAATAGTTATAAGTAATTATTGACTGATTTTATCATTGTGATATTTTTGCATTATATCAAGTATTAAGAATATAGTAACTAGGGTTTGTAAATTGGAGGAGAAGGTTATCAATGATAATGTTCTGACTTCAAATCTGAAGTTATCTCTTTTTTTTTTTTTTTCATTTTTAAATGTATTTTTTATCACATAAAATTTGGTGAGGCATGAGCAAATTTTCATTCCAAAAATGTGTCCCAGAGAAAAGTTTGGTAACCACTGGTTTACTCAAATATGGGTATCCACTAAAAATAATGTTTAAGTGATAAAATCTCTTGGATTAATAAATAAAAAAAACAATCCATTACTTCTTCAGACAAAGGAGAATCTGCATGACTAATTTTTTTCATAATGAATGTTATGTTTACTAATAAATGGAAACTGAATGGACGAACAGAAAATTTGTATAATTTTGTATTTTTCTAAGTTTATTTTTGTGTAAGATGTCCTCAAATTATTGGTACCAAATAGTAAGTATAATACTAATAGTAAGGTTTTGATCTTTTGAGAGTTCAGACTTTGTCCCAATTTTGTGGGTACAGAAGATATTTTTGTCTTCAAATGAGATATTAGTCTGGCAGTGGATAAAATAATAAAAAAAACCCTTGTTTTCAATGAGTTGAGAAGAAATGAATTTGTCTTTTCATTTAAAATATTGCATGAGAAATAATTCATGTCAAGTAAGTGGCCAGTTGCACAACAGCAATAGAGGTTTTTCATTAAGTTGAATTTAAAATCTTCACACAAATGCACTAAATTTAAAAAAAAAAAAAAAAAAAAATTAAAATATGACTTGTGTGACCCTTAACATCGCCTCAGCACAGTCAAGCCGCAGGTTTTTAATTTCTTCTTTGACCAGAAATAACTTTTTTTTAACAAATCCTCCAAGTATGTTGTCTGCCATTTAAGGAAACTGCTTTGTATTAAATATCATTGCCAGACAATTTTGATTTTGATCTTTTCAGCATGAATTTTTAATTAGTCAGAAAATCTGATCTTCCTGGCATATTAACTTTTTTTTACTGATATGATCCAATTATTTTGTTAGCAATATATTTTCAGTATCACAGCCATTTTTACTCTTAAAAGCAAAAATGGCTGTGATACTAAAAATATGTTGCTAGCAATAATAATTGGATCATATCGGTAAAGAAAAAAAAAATCTTAAAATTTAGCAAATTTATTGTTGGCAATGAAGGCCCGGCAATAAAATCCAGGACATAATAAGGTTTAGTACCATAAACACCATTTGGTATTACCACTTTACTTACCCAGGTACTTTCTGAAATTTCAGAACCAAACTGACACCACTCACCAGCTCTGAGTATGAGCTTATTTGCTTAAAGGGTTGTCATCTTCATTCAGTACACCAGCTATATGATTGAATAGTGAAATGAACAGTTTATGATTAAGTAGACAGAAGGTAACAAGGTTGAAGATTTGGACTCCTTTTGAAAGCTCGGCACAACTGAATTTTGAATTGGGCTACTATTTGAAGTGATTTTTTTTTTTTTTTTGTTTTTTTTGTTTTTTTTTTTAAGCTGAAATCACTTGAGCTGTTTATTTAAAAAAAAAAAAAAAAATATCAAGTTAAATCTTAGATCTGGGTTTTCAAATGTAACCAAATATAGCTACTCTGGAGTTCAGCTGAAAAGGCCTCATTTAAGACTAAATTACATTTTCCAATGGTTTAAAAGCTAATAGTTTTTAAACCATTGGAAAATGTAATTTCTGGAGCAACATAATGAGATATATATATATGACAAAAAGAAAATTTATTTTATCGGACACATTTTGCCCTCAAGGCAAATGTGAGGATTTTATTTTGCAACAAATATTTCTAAATAAAAGTAAAATATTTTTAGTTTTTAAAACTTTTTAAAATTAAATATAGCAGTCTTTAAAATTGCAAGTAAACAAATTAATAATAGATAAAACTGCTTCATTTAAGAATTTGAACGTGATTGTAATGTTTTTCGTTTCTTTTTATTTCAGGTTATTTGTAAATTCTATGACTGTTTAAATTTTGTATATTCTATAACTTTTATATAAGCAGCATAGATAAATAACTTCCGATGAGATTTAAAATTGGCATCCTGTGTCCTTTGGAGTTTGATAAGAACAGCACTTTATCAATAAGGCTACAAAAATCAACAAACAGGCATCATCCAGATTTTGTCATGGCTACATATTTCTTCATCTCATTTTATCCATGTTATATCATTTGTTTATACTATGTAGTAGCAGATGTACTTGTCTTAAGTTAACTAATATTTGCTGCTTAGTTGTAGAATTTATAAATGCCCTGAGCATTTATGATAAACTGTAACAAAAAAACGAGTTGAAAATGAATAGCAACAATACATTATCTATGGTGGTTATAACTAATGTAGAATAACACATTTAAAAAAAATAGAGATTACAAGAGGCTGTCATTTATTTCCTTCAATCAAATGTTTGTATCTAACAGAAATTGACACATTTAAAAATCCTCAGAATATTAAAATTATTTTATACAAAACGGAATTTTTACTAGTTTTGCTTTCATCTTGCTTTTGTTTTTTATCACAATTCTTTGGTTAATTTGTGATACTAACAAGTGTGGTTATTTACATCATTGATATTTGAATTATTGTCCTCATCTTTGTTGTTATCACATTTCAGCTGTTGTACCCTCTGGCCTTCCTCAGATGTATATCGGGCAACCTACAGGGAATTCTAAATTGAACTCTTTATTTAATCTACAAGAGTAGACTGTTCTCATTCCACTGCTCATGTCTAGGGATAACATCTTGTTCTTATTTTTTAGTATGGTTCAGTTATTGCTTGCCTGTTTCCACTGAGTGCAAGTACACACTGCCCAATCCTGTAGGGCAATTTACTGTAGTGAACTTAGAGCTTTAAAGCTAACTTAGCTGCTGATTAGGCTGCAACAGCAGCTGCTGTCTGTCATGTTTTAACTGCTGCTGCCCATATTTTGATTGCTGCTACAATGGCTTAGTGGATAAAAGTGTTGGTTTGTAAATTTGGTGACATATCTAAGTTTAATCCCTGAATTGGATAGCGTGTACTTGCACTCAGTAGAAATAAATGGGTGAACAATAACTAAACATCTTCTTATTTTAGTACTGTTCAGTTATTACTTGCCTGTTTCCACTGAGTGCAAGTACACACTGCCCAATCAATTGCTGTAGTGAGCTTAGAGTTTTAAACCTAACTTAGCTGCTGATTATGTTGCAACAGCTGCTGCTGTCTGTCATGTCTTGATTCTTGTCTTTTATTTCTGATCTGCTATAAAATGATCATCTGAAGGTGGAGAAAAAATATAAGATAAAAGAAATACTAGTAAAATAAAAAATAATGGACTGTGTGTTACGATGTAATCTGTAATATATAACATTGTTACTTTATACATTTTTTGAGCAAGTAGTCTGATCTCCCTTTCTTAGCAATGAAATATTGGGTTATTAATTGGAGCCATTATTTGATGGTAATGTCTTGTGTTACTTTAACAATGGAATATCACATCTGTAATTAGGAGAGATCAGGTTGCTAATATTCTTATTTCTCTTTGGAGTTTTCTTTCTTTAGATATTTTTAGTTTTAATGATTTAAAAATCAAAATTTCTTTATAGATGAAACAATAATTAATAAAATTCTTGATAATCAATCCATTATTTACACTACCTACTATTATCCTCATCTTTGTTGATGTTATCACATTTCGGCCATTGTGCACTCTGACCTTCAGCAGGTGTGTGTCGAATTTGGGTAACACCTGACAATGTCTTCATGGATTAAAACATAGATTCATGAATTTGGTGACATAGTAATTGTGAGTTCAATCCCTGGGCTGGGCAGTATGTACTTGGGCTCAGTGGAAACAGAGGGAGCAATAACTGAAGAAATAAGAACTAGATGAGATATGCCTAAACATGAGCAGTAGAACAAGAACAGTCTACCCCCGTAGATTAAATAAAGGGTTAATTTTGGAATTTACAGTAGGTTACTTGGATTGCTATACACCTGAGGAGGTCTGGAGGACGCAACAGCCAAAATGTGATAACAACAAAGATGAGGACAATGGCCTGCATATAGATAATTCAGACTGAAATAATCAGTTAAGTTGCAAAAGTACTTAAATAAACCTTTTTTGTGGGTAGGGTCATAAACATATTAGTAAATGCATGTTTATAAACCTGGAAATAAGTTCTTGTTTTTTTTTTTTTTTTTTTAAAAAAACAAGAAAAAAAGTGGTCTCAATGAAGAAAGAAATATTAAGTATGCAGAGTTATTAACTTTTGTCATCAGGAATAAGGATTATTGGAGGCTTATGGTCGAATCATGTTGAAACACCAGTTCCTGTATGATCACTGAAGTTAAGCAACATTGAACCTGGTCAGTACCTAGATGGGTGACCACTTGTGAATATCAGGCACTGTAAGCTTGTATGTGAGGATGATTGTTAATTGGAGAGCCGAGTTCCAATTGCAGTTGGGTTTGTCATATTTACTTGAGAAAGGTATGAATCCACCTCTTCTTCCCCCAGCTATGGGTTAACCCTTAAAACTTCTATCACTAAAATGTTATCTCCCCCATCCAAACTCTTACAATCTAAAAATATTTTCTGGCTTTAAATAACCTGCAATGGGTTGATAAGCTGTAGAAAATGACTCAATCGATCAGTCACCTCAGAAGAAATTTATTTTTATGACTAAAGAAATTTCTTGCTTTCGCTCTCCATTTCTACAAAAAAAAAATACCAATGGATCTTCTTTCTTTTTTTATATAGTAATTGTCAGTTATTTACACTATTTACATTGTTTGGACTGTTGTTCTCATTTTTACTGACACGTTCATGATGTTTCAGCCTTCATCAGGTGATATTTGTTGGAATTTTGAACCGAACCCTTTTATTTAGACCATGGTGGTAAATTCTAATTCCACATACCATGCCTTTGGATAACTCAGTTTTAATTCTAGATGGCTCCAAGTTATTGTTGTTCTCATTGAGGCCAGGGATTGAACTCTCAACTCTTTGGGTCGAGTCACTTTTTGGCTCAATCAACCAACGCTTTTATCCAGTGGGCCATGGAAAACATTGTGAATCTGACAGTAAGGATGAGAACAATAGTCCGAACAATGTAAATCGTCACAATACTTCATCTCAAAAATATAGACAGATGTTGTCAGCCATTAATTTTTACTTGTTTTTCTTTCATCTTAAGTCTACAACTGCTAATAAACAATACAGCTTAAAAATTCTTAAAGATGATACTTACTTTAACATTTGAATTTACTAATGGCTGTAGACTGATGGTCTCAGTAGTTGGGATAAAAAGTAACTGAAATTAATATATATCAGAAAATTCATTTTTTGTCTTTTAATTTTTAATTTCAATACATTTAAAAAAAAATTTTTCTCTCCTTGTTTTAGGTTGTCTATAAAATACTATCCTTATACTGTGCAAGGGTGTTATCCTTTTTATTTTGTTTGTTTCTGATTTGCTATCTTTTGTCATTTTCAGTCCATGACCCTCCATATATCATTGCTGTTCTTCCCAAATATGTAGAAGTGCGGACAATACAACCTCGTTTGCTGATCCAGAGTATTGAACTGGCCAAACCCAAATATATTTGCATTGGAAGGTGAGCACACATTTCTCTAACAACTACCAAATCTTATCTGTGCACTAGAGATTCTTTCTTTTCATCCTATCCTCTAGCTCAGGTAAATGTTTATCTAAATCTAATACATCTACATATGGATTTGGCACCAATTCCCTCCTTCCACTCGCAAATAAAGCTCCTTTGACCCACTAATTATGCACATCTCATGTCTTTAAAGCATTAGGAATGTTAAAAATTTAAATATTAATGAAATGATCAAATACAAGAGAAATGAGAACAAATGTCTGCATTTAATTTTGCCTAGATTAAGAGAGATGGCTGGCGATGAATTACTGGAAAATCATTGGTGTACATGTACTTACTTTTGTTGTACGCTGTATATTTAGTAATGACCCATTTTTATTTATTTATTTATATTTTTTTAAACTGAGGTGGGTAGGATAATGTGGAGCAATTGAGTGGTCATCACGACCAGTAGACTTAACACCACCAGATTTTTTTCTTGTGGGGTGTACTAAAAGATCCTATTTACAAGCTCAAACTGAAAACAATTCCTGAATTAAAGCAAGCAATTTCTGATAAATTTTCTGAAATGAATGTAGAAGTGAGTCAAATGGTTTCTCCAAGTGTTGCTGATGGTGTTCAGCATTAGTATTGAACATGGAGGAGGGAGGATTTTGAACATGTTAGTAGTTTGTTAGTTGTAATAAATCATGTTGGTTTGATGTGATAAAACTTATAAATTTTCTTAAACTACTCTAATTTACTTTTGCTTAATAAAATTTAATAAAAAAAAAAGTGTTACTTTTGCCATATCCTGTATATGATGTAATGCCAAAATAAGTGTAAGATGTTTGGTGTAACTATTATTTTTAATGTTTTTTGTAAACAGTATTCCAACTCCTTTAGGATTATTTAATACATTGCAACTCCTCTAAACTGAACATCCAAGATGTTTGCCTCTGAGGGTAATGTTCGGATTTGAGGAAGAAAAGGCTGCTGTGGCAAGCATAAAATTTTTATTAAGATTTAGAGTTTAGGATACAAAAAGTAGTTTGTAATGTTGATTTGTTTTTATTTAAAGTCTACAATTAATACATAGAGGTACAAAAAATAATTGACAACCAATAGTAATGAAAAAATTGTGCTAAATAAATATTGTAATTTGTGAAAAACTAAGACATTTTATGAAATGTTAAAAAATTTATGAAAGTTATAAATTTATCATTCAAAAACAATCTGTAAATGAAGTCAAAAATAAGGATATACTGAAACATTCGAGATGTTTGGTATTGAGGGTAATGTTCTGATTCGAGGAATAAAAGGCTTCATATTTATGCCAATACAAAAGTTTGGATTTGAAGATGAGTCCAAATTTGAGGGTGTCTAGCTTAGGCTATGTTTGGATTTGGGGAGTTCTACTGTATTTATTATTATAGTTATTTGTTTAATGGGGATATTTTGGTTTTAACTCTAAGGGTGAATTAATTTTAAATTTTTGTATTGATAGGACCAGTTTGTACAAGAGTTAAAATTTTTCATGATAAAATGAATACATTGTCACCTCTAACAAGACATCACTTTGTATCTATCCTTCTTGGGAAACCTATGTAGTCGTCTCCTCCATCACCCAATATGGGTTAAATAGTAGGACTTGGATCTGGAAAAATTATTCTTAAAGAATTGTTATTCTTACAATGCAAAATTCTTTGGTTTTAAATAAGGGTTGATAATTAAAAAACAAAAAAAAACAAATTGATCAAACAATCTGATTTCCTCCACCCTGAAACAAGATCTCCTCTGCTAGCTGGTCCCTTTTTATATGGATTTTCATGGTTAAACAGTATTATGCTAATGTATCCAGATGAAATCATGTGTCCAGATTACAGGCTTTGACTATGTGTAAAAATGATGTGCAACACAAATGTATTCATTCATGACTTTCTACAACAGGATAGAATTACAGTATTTGTTTTGTTGTCAATTTCTTTGAAACCTGAATAGATAATGTTTTTTTTTTTCTAGTGGACTGGTCTATGTTGCATCCAATAATCATTGCTGGAGGTTGACGAAATTACCAATTTCAGTACAAGTTAATGATCTTGTTCGAATGAAAGAATTTGAACTGGCGTTACGTCTTGTGGTGAGTAGTGTGCATATATATATATATATATATATATATATATATATATATATATAATATATAAAATGTTATATTTATTTAAGAAATAATGTTGGATTGTAAATAAAAACAGTATCAAAAAGGTTTGTCTTTCCAACATTTTAGTTTCTTCAAACAAGTTTTATGAAACAATACCAACAAGTTGGGCATGCACACCGTGTAGGTATTGATTAATAAAACTTGTTTGAAAGAATTTTTGCTGCCTAAATAGACCATGTATAATGTAGAGTCTTAAATAATTTCTGTTTTTGTTAATTTTTCAAAAAATAAAGTACAATTACATTTTATTCATTATATGTTTGTTGTTTTTTTTTTAATCATTTCACCCCAAGCATGGCAGTAAAGCCACTAGGACGCAAGAGGTTACTGAGTGTTAGAAAATATGATAAAAATTATATGATACTATTAAGGAGAGAGAACAATATAAGAACAAGAATTAAGAATGTTGTGGGTCGGCGTATGTGTTGAGAGATAAACATGTGTGTCTTCTGAAATGCCTACAACAAACATGGCAGACTCTGGATGTGAGTCCACGTAAAGAAATGACAAGAACCAATATATAAGTACAAACAAATGATAATGTATTAACAATAAAGGGTTACAAGGGACAAAGATGTGTGTGTCAAATGAATGTGAAAACCTAATGGTCCATAGTATGTGTAGTAAGTGAATGTGCATACGTGTGTGTGTGTGTGTGTATTGTTCATGCATTTCCCAAAAGGGAATGTGTTCTCTGTGAGAGATTTACATGTTGATGGATAAGATAAGAACAGAACAAGAAAATTATATTGCCGAGTATTTATGGTCCGGAAGCGTCTCCTAGTAGTTTTGAAAATTAGGAGGAGTTAACTTGACAAGAAGACAAAAGATAACGATTGACATTTCATTTAATTTTTTGAAGATTAAAACTGACTGGGAAGCAAGAGACTGAAAGAGAAGTGAAAGAGAAGAAATTGTTTGTATAGAACTTAGTTACATCTCACCATTCCAACTGTAAAATGATGAGAACTTGCTGCCAATCTAGTATTGCACTTAAATTCATAATGTTTACGTACCATAGATTATATATTTATTATTTTCAATGACTTGTTGCCACTTATCAAGCGACTCTTTGATAACTTGTAGAATTTTATTTAAAAGGTTTGTTGTGATAAAGTTTTGAACAAACTCTTGAATCTATTTTTTTTATTAGAGAAAGTTTTGCAGTGATCAAAAAAAGGTAATAATCCGTTGGTGCCAGGTCAGGTGAATATGGCAGATGGGTTAAAACAGACCAACTGAGTTCCAGAATTCTTTCCTATTCTTCTTGCTGAATGTAGTCCTGTGTTGTCATGGAGAACATTTTTCCTTTTATCTGCCATGTAGGCTGCCACTGTTGTGCAAAATCTGAACTATGTTAGTGTACTCCAAATTTATTAACTGCCATGTATGTTTAGCAATTAGGATGATACATTTGTCAGTACATTATACAATTATTGTTTGTACAGAAAGTAAGGACCTATGTACATCAAATTATCTTTAATTAAGTGGCGGCAGAAGAATTATCATTAAAAGGTAAGTTTAAATATCAATGCAATACTTAAATACAGCGATCAATTTTGAGTTCTTCTGTAGTTTATTTTTGCCTATCGCATACAGCAGCAGCATGCCTCACAAAAAGAAAAATCTGCTAACAGAGGGCCAGATTGCAATAAAAAGAGCCAAGGCTGCATCAAGAAAAAGAAAGTCCCATGCAAATGAAAACCCAGACCAAACAGCAGCCAGAAGAGCTTCCAATGTTGAGACAAGCTGAAGGTCCCATCAAATGCCTTCCACAGGAGCTAGCTTAATTGCTGCCTGATGATAGTGTGGCGTTTAAGCTAGTGTGTGTGTGTGTGTGTGTATATATATATATATATATAATATACTTACATCCACTAGAATCCTACATAGTTAACCTTGACTTTCACAGTTAGCCTGAAGAATATTTGCAAGCGTAAAATTTTGAAAAGCTAAAGATGTTTTTAACTTCTGTTTTATGAATACTTGTCGCAAAATAAAATCCTTACATTTGCCTTGATGAAGTCTGTCAGAGGATGAAACGTGTTGGTAAAGAAGTTGTCTTTTTGTCGTTATTCATATTGTCTTTTTACAGATATATTTTCATTTGTATCTTAATTTTTACACACACACATGCAGGGTGCGACAGATAAATTGTTGTCTAAATGACACAGAAATGAAAATGCTGACATCTTATTTTAACAGATATATTTACCAAAATTACACAAAAATATTTTGAAATGCTAAAGAGTAAATTTATTCAATAAAATTGCCATTGACTTCAACAACAGCCTCCAGATGACCTCGGAATCTTCAGCATCTCTTCTGAATGGTCTCTTTGTTGGTGAATGCTGCCATAATCCTTGCCTTCAGTTCATCAGTGTTACAAGGAGTGTTTTTTTTATTTTTTGAGTTGTTCTCTTTCTCAACTCTGCCCTACAGATAATAATCAAGGAGGTTACACTCTGGGGAATTAGGTGACCAAATGTAAAAGGTGATGTGGTCACAGAAATTGTCTGAGAGCCATGACTAGGTTCTCCTGCTTGTGTGGCATAGTGCAGAGTCCTGTTGCCAGACATAGGGTCTTCTGCAGCCATGCTCTTGATCCAGGGCAGCACTACCTCCTCAAGGCACTTGATGATTGATGTAAGCCTTCATGTTGAGTCTAAGGCCCTGTGGGTATATGAATGGAAGCATAACATCACCATCACTAGTGATCATTCCAAACACTGTGATGTTGACTGGATATATCATCCAATTCTTTCCAAATTCTCTGCACTGTCCTCAGATTGACACCCAAACACTCTGAAATTTTTGTATTGGAGCTTCTGGCATGAATGCCAAGCAGTACAGTATGCCATTTCCAAATTTCTGGTGGAATGAATGGTGCTCTTTTTCTCACAGACAATGCTCAACTGACCCTATTATACTGTGCAGTTGACAAAATTCAAAACATACATGCAAAAAATTCAAAACATAAAATGGCGACAATTTACCCATCGCACCCTGTGTGTGTGTGTGTGATTTTCAGGATACCTGTATTTGAGTATGTATCTTGTGTTTATTTCTGCTTCCAGACAGCACACTCGACAAAACTTTAAAAAATTTGTACATTATGTGAAAATTATCATAAGTGTACTGCTCGAAGCATATCCATTTCGTAGTGCATGACGTCATTTGTTTACATTAAGATATTAAGATCTATTAATGAGGGTTTCTTCTGTAAAGGAGGACACAGGTTCATGTCTTGCTGGAGGGCACATTTTTTCTTTAAGATTTCTCAAATATTCAGGCTAGTAGATGAAAATAAATACTGTTTAAAAAAAAAAAAAATAAATAAACAGAGCATCTACTCAAATATGGGTATCCACTAAAATAATCTTTAAAGTGATATATAGGTTGGACTGAACTTTGCATCACTTATATATATATATATATATATATATATATATATATATATATATATATATATATTTGGTTGGACTGATGTGGGTTTCATGCTTTTGTGATCGTCAGACAAACTGACGATCGCAAAAGCGTGAAACTTGGTCACAAATTCGCATCAATTCAACCAAATATGTTAGCTCTATCTCTGATATTGAGCACTTGCTAATAAGTACCACGCATATAATATATAAATAATAATATATATAATATATTACACACACACACACACATATATATATTTTTTTTTTTTCTTTTTTTTTTGAACAATAAAAAATATAAAAAAAAATTAAAATCTTCAGACACACTGGGTTGTATATTAATATTCCTTCGTTTTTATTATTATTTCATTTAGATTCCTTGACTAGTTTCGGCCAACATGGCCATCATCAGGAGAAAAATAATTTTCTGCTTGCTGGTAGCAGTGAACTACAGAAATGAATGTTTTAATGGAGAAAATGAACTTTTGTCTGTAGTTTTCATTTGTTTTACTTTTTATTTTTTTATTTTTTTTCATGACTTTTGGTCAGTCCTTGTGTTGGTCAAACAGTCTCTTTTAAGTTGTTATTTGAGATAAGAGCTGGATGGATTCATGCTGCTTTGAATTCCCTTGGTCATTTTGACAGTTTTATTGGTTCCTGGAAAGGGAATGTCTCTGTTAAGCGTGTATGTGTGTGTGTGTTATTTGGTTCTTAGGGAGTGAGTGAGTATGATGTGTGTAAGCGTGTATATTACTATGGGTGTTTGTTATCATTTGACTCATTAGAGAGTTAGTGAGTATGATGTGTGTAAGTGTGTATATATGTGTGGGTGTGTGTATAAGTGTAAGGGCTCAACACCTCTGTAAGCATATGTCTTGTGTGGGTGAGAAATGTGGGTAGGTTTTGATTTGTAGGGCTATATATTAATACTATCTATGTTGTTAAATATATGGTTAAGCCCGGCTGGATAATGCGTTTTTTGTATCCACCTATTTTCATGGAACTCTAAAATCTTTCTAATGTTATCTGCTCTGGACTTTTCTATTCTCTCAATTATAGTGAATTTGGCATGGATTTTAAAATTGTGTTTTTCTAGGCGGAAATGTTGTTCTACAGGTAATAATCTTTCATGGGGAGTTGGCTTAATTCAATTGTGATAATTATTAATTCTGTAGTAAAAGGGCCATTCAGATTTTCCGACATATTGTTTCTGGCATAGTGTCCATTCTAGGAGGTAAATTATGTTATGACTTCTACAGTTGTGGTAGATTTTGAAAGATTTAGTGACTGGGCTATTGAATGAATTCGTGTGTCTAATGTGGTTGCAGCATAAGCTTCTTGTGTTGTTAAATGGTTGGGAAAATCTTGTTGTTTTTGTTGTTGGTTTATTACAGATTACCTTGTCCCCTGAAATGTGGTTACTACCTATGATTTCTTTTAGGTTCTTAGGTCTACGATATGCTAGAAGTTCCTCAAACAATTTTTTTAGGTCTGGTTTGAGATGTAGTATTTCCCAGCGACTTTTGAATATTTGGGATAGTGGAGGCAGAGTGGGGTTGAAAGTTGTTACTAGAGGGGTGAGGCTGGGTTTATTTTTAATCTTGTACATTTGGGTGTCTTCTCTAGGTGTGGAAATTGCTTTATTTATTTGTTCCCTGATTAGGTGTTGTTTATAGCCCCATGTTGTGAATTGATGCTCAAGATTTTCAATGTGTTTATTTAGTTCTTCATTGTTGGAACATATCTTTCTGATTCTAAGTGCTTGTGAATAGGGAAGGTTCTCTTGAAGGTGTTTAGGGTGGGAAGACTTAAAGTGTAGATAGTTGTGGGTGTCAGTAATTTTAGTGTGTAGTGTTGTTTGTAGTTTCCTGTTTTCATCTATATAAATGCAGGTGTCTAAAAATGTTACTGATCTTATGGATTTTTCATAGTCAAACTTAATTGAGTCATGCACCGTGTTTAGGGTCATGAGGAAATGGTTAAGTTTATTGTCATTGCCTGTGTATACAAAGAATACATCATCGATATATCTTGCATAGAATACGCAGTCACTACTGATGAGGGGATAGATGTGGATCTCCTCAAATTTTCCCATGAATATTGTAGCATATGATGGGGCTGCAATGGTGCCCATGGCACAGCCTCTTACTTGCAGGTAGCGTGCTCTATTGAAGTTGAAAGTATTCAATGTAAGAATATGCTCCATGAGTTTTATAACTTCTGTGGGGGTGTGTGTTGTTTTCTTCTTTTAGTAAGTCTTCCTGAAGGGTGGTTAGCCCTTTGATGTGTTTAATATTTAAATAGAGTGATCTTACGTCCATAGTCACTAGAATAGCATTTTCTGGAACTGTTTGTATGTGATTAATTTTGTTTAGTAGATCTGTTGTGTCTCTGATGTAGGATTTTAATTCCTTAGCTAGGGGTTGTATGTAATGGTCTATGTATTTTTAAATTTTGGTCGTGTGGCAGTTGAATGATGAAATGACCGGCCTTCCTGGGTTGTTGCTTTTGTGTATTTTAGGAAGGAGATAGAAGCGAGCAGGTGTGTGGGTTTAAATGTTGTGCATATTTCCTTGTTGGTTAGATTGTTATGAAGCATTATGTTTAGTGAGCTAGTTAATTCTTTTTGGTATTCAGGAAGAGGATCTGTAGGTAAGCTTTTATAGATTTCTGTGTCATTTAGCTGATTGTTGGCCTCTTTCATGTATTCTTTGATTCCCCAGATCACTGTGGCACCCCCGTGTTATGATTAGGTCATCTCTATGTGTCAGCGTGTCAAGGGCTATACGTTCCCCTTCAGTAATATTGTTACGTGACAGCTTACATGCTATTGTTTTCTTTGTCATTAGCTACGGCTATTTCAAATGTCTGTATAGTAATGTCTGTGTTTTGTGGGGTGTATGTAGTATCTTTCTCTTTTAATGTATCAAGTATGGAAGGTGTGTGATCATTGTCCCCATAGTGGGCTTTTAGCCGTATTCTTCTGAAGAAGGATTTCAGGTCCTTTGCTAAGGTGTCTTTATCAAATCTTGGGGGACTAGGGCAAAAGCTTAGTCCTTTATTTAATAAACTGAATGTGTTGCGTGAAAATTTATTGTTACTTAAATTTATAACTCGCCCGTATAGGTCAAGTTTGTATTTGCAAGCATGGCGAAGTTCTTTCGTGAAAGCTATATATATATATATATATATATATATATATATATATATATATATACACACACACACACACAGTGTTGCTGAAAAGGTCTCAGTTTAGAGAACATAATTACCTTGAAACCTGAAACAGTTTCTTTAACCTTTTCAAAAAAGGTCTGCTGCTTTATCATCAGAATACCGTTTCAGGGAAGTGAGTTAGCTGAGAAAGTTTCAGGATCAACATTTTTTTTGTTGGTGCATAATTTTATATAAATTGTCTTGCATTTAAATTGAGGCTTCCCAGATTTTTTCATTGATGAGTTTTTTTTTAAAAAATAAAATATTTTGCATCACATTAAATTTTATTAACCAAGCCAAATGCAATTTGAAATAAGAAATAATTCGTTGAAATATTTATTTGATAAATAATGACTAATTAATCAGATTATAATGTTATTGCACACCAGTTTGGAAAGCTCTGGTTTTGATAATCTTCTCGAAGTTTGTTTGCAAGTATTTTATTGATCAGTTTATAATTCTTTCTTGTATCCAGTATACAATCCAATGAGAAAAATGTTTTCAATAGCAGCAAGACATGATATTGGTGAAAGAAAATTACAGGGTAGAATGTGAATAGATATCTTCGTATTTTAATGATGTTCACCTTGTACAAGGCCCAAGAGCCACTCAATGTAGAGGGTTACACAGTAAGAGGCACAGTTTATGGGGGATATGTGGGGAAGATAATGGTTGGGCCTAGACTGGAACAGACCAAGATTGTAGTAATCTTCAGAGTTGGTTCCAAAAAGCAGCAGTTCGTAGGAAGAAGCTGCTTGAGCAGAACTTAGATTTCACCAATAGAATATAAAGGGAATGCGAGTGGTTTGCTAAGAATCAGACATCATGAGAGCTGTTTTGACTTTAAGGCACACTGCAAACCATTATGATTTCTCATCTTCAACATGTCTACTCATTTCTGAGCCTGCTCATCTACTCAGGCCCATTTGTGTTTCCTCAACACCTAGTGTCAACCTGTGGTTTATACAGCAACTATGCCTATGTAACTTAGTTACAATTAAAATATATGCCCCCATTAGGACCACATATGGTTTTCGATTCAAAGTTACCATTCTCTTATACTGGTCACTAAACACAGAGAGTTCAGGCTGTCCTGCTATTTAACCCATAGCTGGAGGGAACAGTTCATACCTTTCCCAAGGGTATTAGTGCAAAAGTGAATGTGGCAAATTCAGCTGAAATTCGAATTTGGCTTGCCAATTTCTTGTTTCAAGTGCCTAATCATTACACCACATGTTCCCATGATAATTTTCCGATAGTTAAGGTTTAACAAGATTTCATTCCCTTGATATATTAGGACAACCTAAGATGCAAGTTGTGCATGTTCAACTATCTGGACATTGTCACATTTTTAAATATGTTATACAAAGTAAAAAGAGTTTAGAGACAGTAAAATATAATTTTCAGAAACTGAGTAAGGTCATAAGGAATTGCAAAACTACATTAGAAATGAAGATTGCCGGACTGCTATATGATATGACAGTTGTCGTAAATGAAAAAAAAAAACACAACAGGTAACCAAGATCTGGCTCTACTGATATATGTTGAGTTTGCCATGGATAGAACATACGTGAAATGAGGAAGTTTTAACAAGAATAGTAATGACCAAGGAGCTGTTAACAATCGGAAAGGGGTCGCTGAAATTTTTGAGATACATAGTAAAGAAAGAAGGCTTGGAGAAATTAATGCTCACAGTATGCATTGAAGCCATGAAGATCAGAGGAAAACCGCAAGTCATCAACTTGACAAGAAGAAAAAGGAGACAATACACTGGCATGCAAATCTTTTGAGTCCCCTGGTTTACATTAATTACTTCTGTTAATTATACCTCAAAAGTGAGAATGATTAGCAGCAGGTGTGTATTAGTCTTGGAGTCTCCAGTCAGTGCTTTGTGCCGCTCACTAGCTTACCGACATTTTCTTTTTTCTAGCTACACTTATATACATTAATAATTAAACTACTGAACTACTAATTAAACTACTAAAGGATGAAAAAAAATTTCTGTATTTTGATATCATTCTTTTGATTTTTGAAAATTTTTGGTCCAAATCTGTGAATGTGTTAAATTTATTCAACTTTTTAACAGGAATGATAAAAAAGGCCGCAAAACACTGTTTATTTATTTAAGTTGGAATGATGCATTATGACATGTCTCTAATTTGAATTTAGATATATTGTATTAATTTTCAATTTTTCTAGTTGAATTGTTCACCTATATTGCATATGATCTATTATTGTACATAATTAGGTTACAATAAAATTTGTATTTTATATGAATACTACCTTATGAAAAATGGAGATGTAGCATGGGTATGGGAAAGATATAAATCCAGCACTTCTCCCTCTGACGATGGACAGACTGGGTCTTATAGACTGGTTGCAACCGGTCTAAGAGAAGGTCAACTCTGAATTGAAAACTTCCAACTATGGATTAAATAGCCTCACCAACCTGCCAATTGCAGGTTGGTGAGGCAAGCGTGTTGAGTACAGCTACACCCCTCAAGACCTGGTCAATCAGGGAAGGGTTCCTTTTCAAGGAGTGAGATGGGTCTGGATCTGTTTTATCTCTGGTACCTTTTTTTTTTCTCTTCTTTTTCATAAAAGCTTATCGCCATATCATGTTGAAACACCAGTTCCTGTATAATCACCAAAGTTAAGCAACATTCAGCCTGGTCGGTACTTAGCTAGGTGACCATTTGGGAATACCAAGTGCTGTAAGCTTGGATATGCAGCTAGTGTAATGGATAATGGTTCAGAATTGTTAATCGGAGAGCCGCGTTCCAGTCCAGTTTTATATTCACTTATGCACAAATACCCTTTGGAATAGTATGAATCCATCTCTTCTAATCCGTAGCTATAGACTTGTTTCACTAAACCGTTATTATCACCCAAAAAAAATTCCAAAAATATGTCCTTTGTTTTATTAGGTTGGTGCAAAAATAATGTCGTTTTTCTCACATAAGTTGATCATCAAAAAACGACATTATTTTTGCACCAACCTAATAAATAACCTGAAAAGGGTTGATAAACTGTAAAAAAAACAAACCAATCATTTATTTTCATTAGTAAAATCAAAAGCCGATCTTGGGTAACAGACTTGAATATACAATCTGTCTTGTGTATATCAACAAGTAAAATGAAAAACTTACTCGGTGACACAGATCTCAATCTTCTGTAAATATTTACATGGTAATTGTTCTGATGAGCTTTCCTCGTTAGTTCCTTAACTTCACAAATTTAAAAGCAGTAATAGATTGGCAGCTCGGTCTCATATTTCACTGTTGAGATCGCTTGTGGAATTCAATTCTTGCTTCATGGTTTCCTGTCAACTATGATCTTCAAAAATTGGCAGTGTCATTCAACATTCTACTGTCTCCTTGAATCCTGTTCTTTTATTTTCCTCCCTGTTTCTTTCACTTTCAGTAACCCCTTGCATCCTCGAGGCTTTATTACCTTGCTTGGTTTATGATTAACAAAAAAATACATTACATCTGAAATGAATTTCTAATACATTTGTGCATCTGCTCGCAAAAAATGCATCTAATAAGCAAATAAACGTACAAATAACATGTGCATACATTACTCTTGTATTGCTGGCCACTTCACACAGGGCCAACAATAATATAGCCCTTCATAAAAAAAACCTTGTCCACCTCTGAAATAAGTCTATTTTAGATTTTAATGTAAATGTGTTTCTGATAAGTTTCACTATAGTAATGCATTTCAAATCAAGTAAAAGATGGTGGTGATTTTAATGCATTTGTTAATGTTTATTTCATTGTAAAACATATCTTTTTTTAATCTAGTCATACTAAGAAAACAAATAATGAGAAGTGGTTCAAAGAATTTTTATCAGAATTTGTTTCCAAATCTTTTCGTAGGATGAGAATATGGACACCGAATCGGAATCGGAAAAGCTGCAACGTATGCAGAAGATCAAGAACCGCCATGCCTTACATTTGTTTTGCCAGCACCAATTTGAAGCGTCTATGAAACTCTTCATGACATTAGACACTGGTTTGTATTATCTTTAGTTTTCTCTGTCGGAAAAAATTGCCAGGATTGTCTTACAATGGTTTGGCAAATTTTAAACTTTGTACCTGCAAAAAAAAAAAGAAAGAAAAAACGTTTTTTTAAAAGGACAATTATTCCATTGATGCCACTGTTACTGTATACACTTTTAACTCCCTCAGCAATGTTTACAATGTGATATTTATCCTTTACCATTTTGTAAATATTTATCAATTACCATTTTATAAAGAAATAAATTTGAAAAATCTTTTTATTCAAAAATTTATAAAAAAATATAAAATTATTAAATATGTAAACCAACTACAATGTGATATTTTTTTATTTACCATTTTATAAATAACTATGAAAACAATTTAAAAAAAAAAATTTGATAAAAATATTGGTGAACTATTGTCAATTCTCAAGAAAAAAGAAAATGTGTAAATCCATTTTCATACATACATGTTTCTTAAAATTTTTATCGTTCTTTTAAAATAAACATTTCTGAGGAAGTCAAAAGTGTATACAGTAAAAGCAGTGTCAAAGGAATAACCATCTTTTTCACATAGTTTTTTTTGTGGCCATGAAGTTTAAACATTGCCAAAAGCTATATTTTAGTAAATATTTTAAAACTCTTGTAAATTTGGTTTAAGCTGCATAGTCATTTTGGTTAAAGTTATTCAATTTAGATTAAGAGATCATGTTAATCTAAAGTTTAGATTTAAAAGAATTATCAACCTGCTTTCACATGGAAACAAAATCTTAAGAATTAAGGTTTAAACCTCTCCTGGATGAACGACATTTTTTTTTCTTCTTTTCCTTAATATTCCCTAAAAGACCCCAAATTCTTATAGCGGAATATTTATCAGAATTTTCTTTCTAATGCATGAAGTTTATGAAACCGAATTTAAATCTTATATTTGTGGATAGCACTAGCAGAACAGCTTGAACTCTTTAGCTGTGGTTGGCGACCAGTATAAGAGAATGGTAACTTTGAATCGAAAACCATATGTGGTCCTAATGGGGGCATATATTTTAATTGTAACTAAGTTACATAGGCATAGTTGCTGTATAAACCACAGGTTGACACTAGGTGTTGAGGAAACACAAATGGGCCTGAGTAGATGAGCAGGCTCAGAAATGAGTAGACATGTTGAAGATGAGAAATCATAATGGTTTGCAGTGTGCCTTAAAGTCAAAACAGCTCTCATGATGTCTGATTCTTAGCAAACCACTCGCATTCCCTTTATATTCTATTGGTGAAATCTAAGTTCTGCTCAAGCAGCTTCTTCCTACGAACTGCTGCTTTTTGGAACCAACTCTGAAGATTACTACAATCTTGGTCTGTTCCAGTCTAGGCCCAACCATTATCTTCCCCACATATCCCCCATAAACTGTGCCTCTTACTGTGTAACCCTCTACATTGAGTGGTTCTTGGGCCTTGTACAGTGTGAACATCATTAAAATTACAAAGATATCTATTCACATTCTACCCTGTAATTTTTCAGCCCTGACAGTCCAAAGAGCAGTGAAAAAGGACTTGAAAATGAAATTGTACGTGAAGCCTGTGAGGCAACTTGTTACACCAAGTCATAAGGTTAGAGAGGGCAGATCATCTTGAATAAGTTGGAAAATGATCCTGGAATATATAATTTTTATTTTTTTTTATTTATTTATTTATTTTTTTAAGTGTTTCACCCCAAGCAAGGCGGGAAGCCACTAGCACACAAGAGGTTACAGAGAGTTGGAGCTAGAGCAATTAGGAGTGATAGAGGAAAGGATGAAGAGAAGGATAGGGGATAGATCAGGACATCTAGAGACATCAATTGACATTACATTTGAATAGTTGGATATTATAGCTATCAGGGAAGCAGGAAGATGGGAGGGAGTTCCACAGGTAAGAGGTGCAAGCTGTTGGAGTAGAAGAGACGGTTACATTTAACAGTTTCGACAGTGAAAGGGTGTGAGTGAGATGCCAGCCTAGTAGGACGCTCAAAGTTTGGGAACCAGCAAAAGCAGCTCCTCAGAGCAGTTACCATGAAAGTATTTGTAAAAAAAGACTGAGGGATGCGACGGAACGTCTGTGAGAGAGCGACTGCAGACGAGATGCCAGATCAGAGCCAGTTACGTTGCAAATTCGTCTCTGGATCTTATCAAGAACCTTGAGACAAACATAAGGGGCACCAGACCATATATGGCAGCAATACTTCATGCAAGGGTGAATGGTTGACTTGTAGATTTGAAGGATTGACTCCGGCGAGAGAAATTTCCTGGCGCGGCACAGGGAGCCAACTTTCCTTTTGGTGGATGAAGCTATTGATTCAATGTATTTGTTCCATCTCAGGTCAGCAGTCAATGTGAGGCCGAGTAGTCGCAAAGAGGAGCTCTCGAGAAGTTGAGCATCAGACATTCTAATGGAGGGCAGGGATGGTTCTCTGTGGTGAGAGTAATAGAGAGCAGTTTTGTTTTTGAGGCGTTAAAGTTAACCAGCCAATTCCTACCCCAGTTCACAACTGATTGGAGGGCCTTTTCGAGACGAACAGCTAGGTTAGTTTTCTCAACAACACTTGATTTGTTTTTGAGGCAGGAGTAAATTGTAGTGTCTTCCGCGTAGATGCCTACTTGTGAATCTATGACGTCAGGAAGATCATTGATGAAGATAAGGAACAGAGTAGGGCCTAGGATGGAGCCTTGGGGAACATCTGCATTTGTGGCATAGGAGCTGGAGGAGAATCTATATATTTGAATTTAATTTCAATCCTTCATGAGCTTCCGTTCATTAGCTATGATTAATTAATGATGAGCATGTTATTTTCATTTATGATCGATTTCATTACTATTCTTCTGTTAAGATTGGAGAGTAATTATACATTCTTATTGCTCACAGTAGAGTGCAGTAGTGTTATAAAAATCTGGGAGAATTGCAGTAAGATATCTTTAATCATTTCTAAGATTCAACAAGTCACAGTTTAATCTAACAATTGAAAAATTCTGCTTTTATATGATTTGGACAATTTTGCTGTTACACTCGGTATATAATATATTTTTATTTATTTTCTTTAAAATGATGAGTGAGTCCTGAGGTATTTGGTGTAGGAAAATGTTTGTTTAAGGCAGATATTGTTCGCAGTCTGGACAAGATCCAGTAGTGCAGTTTGAAGTCAGACCATGTAATGTTAGATAGAAATAGGTCAGTCAATCTACTGTGTTTTTCTCAGTCCTAAGCAGGGCAGAAATATCATTAGTAGATGACCAAGTATTGATCTGGGTAACCTACAGGGAATATCCAAATTGAACCCTTTATTTAATCTATGGGGGTAGGCTGTTCTCATTTCACTGCTCATGTCTTGGGATATCTCATCTAGTATTGCTCAGTTATTGCTCACTCTGTTTCTGAGCTGGCCAATGTGTGGAAACAGGACAAGCAATAACTAGGCAGTACTAAAAGTAAGAATTAGATGAGATATTCCTAGACATGAATAGTGGAATGATAACGGTGTACCCCAGTAGATTAAATAAGGGGTTCAGTTTGGAATTCCCTGTAGGTTAATTGGATTGATGAAGGGCACAATGACCAAGATGTTGTGATAAAAACAACAAAGATGAGGAAAATAATCTCAATGTAAATAGCATAAATAATGATACTCCACATCCCAGAAATTCAGTTGTTTATACAAGTTTACCATCGTCACTGTCCTGTCTGCTATAAATTAATTTTTCATTTATTATTTGTGAACTAATTTGTCTTCTTTTTGCAGATCCTTGTCATGTGATTGGTCTCTTCCCTAACTTGCTGCCCTCAGATTATCATAAAGATCTCACCTACCCAGAAAGCATCCCTGAATTGGATGGAGGAGAATTGGAAACAGCCTTATTAGCCCTCATTGATTATCTTAACGAAGTATATAAATATATATTTTATATCATGGTTGTGTCAATTTCGATAATGTTTGGTCTTTTTAAAGAGTCTTCTTCCAAGAATAGTGAAAATAGTGTTTATAATAATATAAAAAGTCGGATAATAAAGGCTCCATTAAAAATATGTTGTTGATTTGAATCAACCCACAACAAAGAAAAAGGTGAAAGGTTTTTAAATATAAAAATGTAAAATATTTTTGTTTTCATGTTTTTACAACTAATTTTTTCACAGTGTGTATGAGTGTTAAAGTTCCTTGCTTGTAGTTGTTTAAGATGAACAGAAATGTGATTTCTTTGCATGTATATGTGAGAAAAAGGTGGCAAAGGAGTAAGTGAAGAGGAAAGTGTGTCATGTAGCTTGGTGAGGAAGACTGGTGAATGAGAAAGAGAATCTCATTGAAGCTGCCGTTGTGAACTGATGTTGCATGTATCCATCACTATCACCTTACTGGTTTTGTCTGTCTAGAGACTTTACTTAAATACTCTTCAAAGGGATCCTGAAACATGTTTTTTATTGTCAGCAGGAGCATGTCCCATTGGTTGAAAAATGTTAAATATCTATTTTCAAAGGATTAGTTTATTAAATGGAAGGATGTACATATCCTTTGACTCATACCCCATCTTTTTGTCCTTTGGGGTTTGACTGTCTTGCTGTTTATTTCTGTCAATGCTCCACAAATATATATATATATATATATATATATATATATATATATACACACTAATTAGAAAGCTGACAGGGAAAAAGCTTTTCACAATCTTCCTTGTAAGAATAAAATCCAATACATTATTCTCCAAATCCCACATAGACAAACTAGAATCAAGATACACATACATACATAAATTTACGCATGAACTTTGCTTTACAAAACAAAATGCATGTGAAGTCTGCTTAACTAATGAAAAACAAACACAAGAATGAAAAATACCAAAATACCAACATTTTTACTTTGTAGAAGAAAAAGCGTGCAAAAAAATAAACAGACAGAAATAATATTCAAACACAGCTCTACAAATTCAAATAATTTTTTTGAGTATTTGTTTTCTTTCAAGTTGAAAGAAACAAATTAAAAAGATCCTTGCAAAACAGAAATATTCTTTTTTTTACAACACAACAGAAATAATCACATTAGTCTGATAAAAAAAAAACAGAATGTGCCTACTTAATGAGTCATGTATTTACATTATTTTATGTATGTGTATAATTTTTCCAGCAGTTAGCAAATGAGAGCTGTATTATTCCTACTACTAATATTTTGTTTACATAACTCTGTATATTTTCCATGTTGCTTAATTTACTTTAAAATTGTGGAAATAAGTTTTAAAGTAAATTAAGCAACATGGAAAACAAAAAGAAGTTAGTAAATAAATATGTGAAAGTTTGAGTAATTAATTATATGGAAGATGTGTGTAATCAGTTTGTGCACAGTGACAACCCTGGTCAGTTTTACTGAAAACTGAAAAATTGACTTTGTGAATCTATTTATAACAGATTGTAGGCTCCAGGAAGCTAAAAATAAAATTTACTAAACACAGATAATTAATATTTTTTCCAATTTTTAAATATCTATTTTTAGTAAAGAAAATATTGTTAATCATTTTCTGGAATGATGTTTCAACTTTTGTAGCGGACAATGTGATTGTCTGAAATTTGAAGGCTTTTTTCCAAAGCTGTAATAGCGTTTGATATAACGTCACTGATTGGTTAATAAATGCTAATGTGGAAATTTGAATCTGGAGCTGATGTTTGCACAGATTTTTAGGGATATTACTTAAACCTGTTGAATTTTTCTATAATTTTTTAATGGGGGTTTCCACACTTTTGTTTATAAATACGTGTTGCAAAATAAAATCCATACATCTGCCCTGATAAAGTCCATTAGTGTATGAAACATATCAGCTAAGATAATGTTTGTTTCTTGTCTTTATTCATATTGTCCTTTGACAGATATGTTTTTAGTTATATCTGAAATTTCATACACACACACACACACACACATATATATATTAAAATAATGAGAAAGAATAGTAAGATTTATCATCTGGTGTTCTTATTATTTTTATTTTTAAAAAACAGTGCTCAATACAATTCTGTAGAGCCTAAATATTATAAATTTACTAATTTAAAAATATGGTCCCATCGCTCTCTACAGAATTGTATTGAGCACTGTTTTTTAAAAATAAAAATAATTAATGAGAACACCAGATTATAAGTCTTACTGTTCTTTCTCATTATTTTAATATATATATACATCAGCTCCTAATTAAGTTTGAGCATTCTTAATCTTTATTTTTAACAAAGACTGAAATAATATGGAAAAAATAAATTTTGGAATTTCTCTGAAGAACATTCCTAATGCCAACAAAAGAAATTATTTCATAATATTAATGCAGAAAACAGAGGGACTCATACGAAGGATTCCTGTGTAGTGATGGTACCATATTTTTAAATTAGTAAATTTTTATATATATATATATATATATGTAAAATTTATGTACTTGAATGTTTGGTTTTCATCTTTTCTAGAAAGGTTATCGCATAAAGAATCATTCAGGAAATGAAATCACAACAAGTGCCATTGGAGACATGAATCGAACAATTACGTCTAAGCAGCAAATTGCACAGATTATTGATACCACTTTGCTCAAATGTTACATTGAGGTAAGTCACTTGCTTTTGTTGGCATTGATTTTTTAAGTCCTTACTCTCACCTTTCTGTTTCAAATGTCCGTGTTTGAAATATTATTACAAATTCATTTTCTTGGATGCATCTGAATACTGAAGTCAAAAAGGAAACTGCAAACTTGAAAATTGTATTCAACTTTAGCCATTTGGCTTGAGAATTTTTGTCTGAATTTCTGGGGTGAGGAGTTATCATTATTTAAAGAAAACCTCACTAATAATGGTTTATGAAAGCTGAAGTGCCCAGAAGATGTTGGAGAAGATGTTTAAATATTCCTTAGAAATCAGAAAAATGTTTTGAACTGTTTAAAAAAAAAAAAAAAAAAAAAAAAAAGAAAAAGATTTGAATTTTAGTTGGTCTTCAATGACTCCCCCATACACACACACACACACACACACATATATATATCTCAGCAGTCAATTGCTGATACCTCCTGATGAGTAGACTATAATAATAATGAGTAGATTATAAAAATGGTTTGTCTACAAAACTCTGGAGTCGGGATGCTGTATATAACATCAGCTAAGTGACAAATTTTATATTTGTATTAATCACATACATACGTGTGTGTGTGTGTGTGTTAATAGGATGTAGTATCCAAACAAAAGTGGAAAAGTTTAACGACAAAACATTTTGCAAATCTATGCTAGGTTTGGTGTGTTCAGGTCAGAATGAAAGACAAAACTGTGTGATGAAAATGTACTGGGATTTTTGTAGATAAAAAGGGCAATGAATTAAATTACCTTATCAGATCCAACAACCAGATAATACTTTTTTTATATTAAAGACATTAGTGTCTGTTGGATTTAAAATTAGCCCATTCTTTGATCTGTTTGTTTTTTTTGCATTACTTAAATAGACAATTCCACTCATAAAAATACTGAGTCAGGAAAAATATTGTTGCATTTTCTTTTCACTCATAGGTGACAAACTGTTTCCTGCTAAATGCAATCATAGGGCCATGTGTTGTGTTTTTTGCGACTATCTACATGGGTCAGTGGTACATTGTTGTAGTCTATTGCACTGAGGGTAGTCTATTCTAATGGTTATTTTGGTGGGAGTGGTTTGTTAATTTGTTTGTTATTTACTTTATTTATTTGGATTAATTTATTTTACTTGTTTTTGCTTATTTATTTCTACTTTATTTCCAGTTTTTGATTTTTAAGTAACATAGTAAAAATTTGTTTTCATGTCTTCATTTTGAGATGAGTTCTGATCATTTATTTAGTAGTTTGTTTTGGTCTAGGAAGGTAATTATAGCTATTTTTCCCTTCCAGCAGAGTTTGCAGTTTTTGGATTGATTGTTATAGGCTGATGTTCTTTTCCTTGTTTTCCATGATATTTTTGGTGTGATTTCTTTTTGTTTTTAATTTCTCAGATATACTTGGAAAGCATAATTAGAAAATAAAATAAATAAGCAAAAATGAGTAAAATAAATTAATCCAACAATTATTGACTCCCACAATACACCACTGACCTGTATATATAAATAATTGAGAAAAAACACAATGCATGTGGCCTGGTGATTGCATTTAGCATGAAACAGTCTGTCACCTCTGGGTGTTGACTTCAATGTTCACTATACACACACACACACACACACACACACACAGGGTATGATGGATAAATTGTCTAAATTACGCAAAAATGAAAATAACACTGACTTCTCATTTTAACAGATATATTTACTGAAATTGCACAAAAATATCTTGAAATACTAAAGAGTAAATTTATTCAATAAAATCACCATTGGCTACAACCATGGCCCCCAGTGACTTTGGAATCTCCTGCAACTCTTTTGGACGGTTTCCTTGTTTAAGTTGTCGAATGCTGCCATGATCCTTGCCTTCAGTTCATCTTTGGTGTTACAAGGCATTTTCTTGGTCTCTCACTTAACTGTACTATATACATAATAATCAAGGGGGTTGCATTCTGGGGAGTTAGGTGGCCAGATGTAAGAGGTGATGTGGTCACAAAAATTGTCTGAGAACTATGATTTCATTCTCCTGCTTGTGTGGCATGGTGCAGAGTCCTGTTATCAGACATAGGGTCTTCCAGCAGCCACCCTCTTGACCCATGGCAGCACTACTTCCTCAAGGCAATTAATGCTTGATGTAGGCCTCCATGTTGAGTCTGAGGCCCTGTGGGTACATGAATGGAGGCATAATGTTGCCATCACTAGTGATCACTCCAGACACCATGATGCTAACTGGATGTATCATCAAACTCTTTCCAAATCCTCTTCACTGTCCTCAACACTGTGAAATGTTCGTATTGGCATGGAAACGTCGTATTGGAGCTTCTGGCATGAATGTTAAGCAGTGCAGCATGCTGTTTCCAAATTTCTGGCAGAGTAAATTGCGTCATGGTGGTCTTTTTCTCACAGAGGATAACTGACCCTACTATAGTGTGCAGTTGACTAAAATCAAAAACAAAGAATTCACATATGCAAAATTAAAAATATAAAATGGCAACAGTGTGTGTGTGTGTGTGCATACACACACACACACACACACACACACACCACAATGGGTAAACTGTTGCCATTTTATATTTTTAATTTTGCATATGTGAATTCTTAAAATCTCAGTTATATATATATATATATGAAATTTTAATTCAGACTCTCAGCTTAAGCACCACTAATACTTGATTGCTCTAACAGTTTTTAGAAATTTTCATATAAAAAATGGCCTAATTTGATTATTGGATTACAATATTTGATGCTATGTAAGACTCCTTTGCTCCCCACCCACTACCAACAAAAGGGAGCTTTATATGTAAAGTTTGCAATTCTGATCTGTCCTGATGACACAACTATTTACTCTTGTTTTATTGGTAAGTCCGACTGTTTTGATAACATCAAGTTGGCAGCTGATCTAAATAAAATGACCTACAATCTGTTGTTAACAGACGCAAGAAATAGCTTGTTAATTTCAACATGTCCAAAACAAAACTGCTCTCTTTTAATTGTTTGAGAGAACGTTTTCTTGCCTTCAAGCAACATGGCTGATGTTAACCTCCAGGATAATGACTCGTTGTGCCTTTTTGGGTTAATGTTTTCTGTTGAGATGAAGTAGAAAGATTATATTGAATCAATTGCCAGGTCTGCTTGCTAAGAAAGTTGGTTCACTGTGTTGTGCTAAACAATTTTTCTTGTCAGAATCCATCTTGCATATAAGTTTACTATTAATCAATAAATTAAATATTGCTGCCACATCTGGTCTGGTGTTTCTGCTATGTATTTAGAAATTCTTCACAAAATTTAAAGAATAATATGTAATATTATTGGTCATGACCTGGCATCTCCTCCTATGTTACTTCTCCACCACTGTAATATAGCTTCCCTGTGCTTTTTCTATAAACACTTTCATAGTAATTGTTTTGAAGAGCTTTCCTCTTTGGTACCTAGACTTCAGGAATTTAAGCATGCTACTAGATTGATGGCAAGGTCTCATCATTTTACAGTTGAAATTGTTAGATGTAACCATTTCTATGCTAATGGTTTCTTTTCTCACTTCTGGAACTTTCAGTTTCTTGCTTTTCAGTCAACTTTGATCTTCAAAAATTTAAATGCAATGTTAATTACTACCTGTTGTCTTGATTCCTGTTCTTTTATTGTTCTCTTTCCTTAATGTTTTCTGTTTCTCATATTCTTTCACACTCAATAACCCTTTGTGGCTTTATTCACTTGCTTAGGGTGAAATGATTTTAAAAAAAATTAAAAAAAACGTTGAGGTCTCTCTTAGTTTAATGTCTACTTTGATGCTATAAATTTGTGTCCAGATTCTTATAACATTTCACCTTACTTGGCAGATCTTCTATCATCATAATATTGGATAATTAAATAACAAAAGTGATAAAAAGAAACTAAACAAGATTGGCTAAACTATATAGTCAAACAGATGTTTAAAACAAGAAAACTTAAACGCTTAAAATTTCAGCATCCCTTTTCTTTTGTCTGCATGTGTAGTCACTTCAACATAAACATCACCTTTTTTTAAAGTTTTTTTGAGGATAGGTAAAATTTATTGTATAAAAAAATCTGCTGTAAAACACTGAAATAAGTTGAAATTTCTGATAATTTGAATTTTTAAGCTCCACACTAAGTATCTAATAAAAATTTTCTGAATAGTTATATTTATGTATAAATTTACATGTTTAATTTGAAAATAACAAAGAAGTTTTGATAAAATCTACCTTTTTGGAGTTATCGACAATAAAAGTTTGAACTCATTCACATTGTGGCAGCCATTACTGGCATTGTTTGAATATATTTGCTGTGGAATAGACATTCACTTGTCTCAATTATTGTGCATGCACTGATGCAAACAACGCCAATAATGGCTGCCATGCTGTAGCCAACAACGACCCAAATTTTATTTATTTTATTGTCAATAACTCCAAAACGGTAGATTTTATAAAATTTCTTTGTTATTTTCGAATTAGGCATGTAAATTTAGGATTAAAAAAATAACTGTTCAGGAAATTTTTATTAGATACTTAGCACGGGGCTTAAAAAGAAAATTACCCAAAATTTCTTATGGAATCATTGGCATAAATTAGTATAATTTTTTGAGATTCTTTTTGAGCCATTATCTATGGTATATATCACGAAATAGGGTAAATAGGCCCCCAAAATCAGGTAGGTATTCAACCTCCGATTATTGTCCACACTCCCCCACAGCTACTGTGATTCACTTGTAGTGTGGGTCAGCGATCTTGGACCCCAAGGTCTGTGCTATAGCAGTGGACTACTGTATAAAAATTTATAAATCTTTATTCCCTGCTACAGACTATTATTATATATCTGTATATAAAAAAAACCATGAGAAGGTAATATAAAATGTCAAGTGGTTGGGTGGGTGGTATTTCTTATATGTCATTAAACATAATATATTAATTACTTTAAAAAATTAATTTTGTAACTTTTTTTTAATGTAACCACCACTTCTAATCTTTTTCTTTTCATGCACTTCTTACCTGTAGAACTCCTTTCTGATTTCTTGTGTCTCTGATAACAATCTTCAACAATTTACCTGTAGAACTCCTTTCTGATTTCTTGTGTCTCTGATAACAATCTTCAACAATTTAAATTCAACATCAGTTGCAATCATTTGTCTTGAGTCCTGTTCCTTCTTGTCCTTTCCTCAATCCTTCCCATTTTTAGGCTTCTTTTTCTCTTTTGCTCCCTGTAACCCCCCTGAATTCTAGTGGCATTGGGGGGGGGATGATTAAAATAAAAACAAAACCTGGTCATGATCTGATCAATTTATTTCCTATTGGTTAAAACAATAACAACAATTTCCTTTAAAATAAATGGGCAATTTTGACTTATGTGATGTGTAGCTATTGCTTTCTTTTTTGTCAGAAAGAGAAATATCCCGATTTAATATTTACTGTTTTAAATCTCTCCACAGACTAATGATGCCCTGGTAGCATCCTTCCTTCGTCGAGTGGACAACCAGTGCCACATTGAAGTCAGTGCCCGCATATTGAAAAGTAAAGACAAAATTCCAGAACTGATAATTTTATATCAAAGCAAAGGATTACACTCGAAAGGTGAGGAAAAACAAAAATTCTAATTTTCTTGGAATTCATTAATTTGATACTTGCTTCTAGATAGACACAGAAAAATTGGGTTGGGCAAGAAATTTCATAACTTCACTCCCACTCGCTTTTTAACATCCTGGTTTTTATGCCATGGACACACATACATACACTCACGCTAGTGTTATTACACGCCTCTTGTTCTATCAATATATAAAATAAATACTTATTAAAATCTAAAGGTATATATATATATATATATATATATATATATATATATATATATATATATATATAAAAAGTATTATATGAGGTCTGATCAAAAAATGTTGGGACTGTTGCTATGGTAACAGCTAAAGTACGCAGTGTGAAGTGACTTGGTGCATATTGACCTTGAACTCTGTCACACCTACACACTAAGTTATAATGTTTTTTGCTCACTTCTATTTTTTTATAGGAGTGCTTGGAAGGAAAGTAGGTAGAGTGTGGTCATCTTGCCACATTACAGAAATTCCATCAGTGATTATGTTTTGTGCAGTAGTTTTTGTCCAAGGACAACATTCCCCAGGTCCGACAATGATCGTATCCCTCAGATCTTGCTCCTTGTGACTTTTTCTTGCTAGCTATCACAAAAAAAAGAAATGTTTCCACCTATAAAAACATTGGTGGATAAAGTGTGCAGCTTCAGAAGGGGGGTATTTTGAAGGAGATTAAATATTGAATTGATATGTGTTGTAGTTTTCTTTTCATAGTGCCAGCCTTTTATATATATATATATATATATATATATATATATATATATATATATATATATATATATATATTATATATATATTATATTATATATATATTATATTATATATATATTATATTATATTATATATATATTATATTATATATATATTATATTATATATATATTATATATATGTATTATATTATATATATATTATATATATGTATTATATTATATATATATTATATATATGTATTATATTATATATATATTATATATATGTATTATATTATATATATATTATATTATATATATATTATATTATATATATATTATATTATATATATATTATATTATATATATATTATATATATGTATTATATTATATATATATTATATATATATATATATATATATATATATTTATTATGTGTTTGTACAAGCATTGTCTCTTAGCTGATTGATGTTACCTTCAGTCTCCCAACTCCAGAGTTTCGTAGGTGGACCAATCTGTCAACTTGTTAGTGGGTATTAGCAATTTACTGCTTATAGTTAGTTTTGTTTTCTTATATGCACTTATCGTTGGTGCAGGTTTTTTTACATGGTGTGTGCATGTACCTGTCTGTGCAGATGTACATTCACAAGCCCATTTGTGTGTATTGACCTATTCATCATTTTTTTTCTTTTTCTACCTTATTATTAGATGGTAGTGTCTGGTTTGTTGTCCTTGTGGCCACCAAATCAGACATCACTATTCACTATTGTGTACAAAAAAAAACAAGAAAATGTTTGTTCCTGGTGACCATAATATCAAGGTCAAAGAAATTGACAAGCTTAAATACATCAATGCCTGAATTTAAGTTGCCAGAATGTGGGACATTTAGGCCATTATTGTCCCTTTTATCTGTGGAGCATTGAGGTCTATACCACCAAACTTAGTCTTCCTTCAAGAAAATCAGAATAAAGTTTTGAATTCCATTGCTTCAGAAGTCTGCATTGCCTGGCACAGCAAATATTCAATAGTGTTATCTGTTTGATGCTGTACAACTTGGTGAACCTCCATAATACAAGATTTCTGGTTGAAAAGGAAAACCATGTGAAAAAAATAACAACTACAACAACAACAAATATATATTCCAGTTGATACCCAAGAATACCACCCCCTTTATTTATTGGTTTGACTAAGCGGCATACCATTCAGGATTTTAACTCATTTGGGATCTACCATATCCATTGATATTAAGCAAACAAGTTGGCCAAAGTTAGGTTAAAGGCATCAAGACTTTGGTAAATGACACAAGTATGCTTGTATTCATAAAAGCTTTAAGAGAAAGAATAAAAAGTCTATAAAGATATCACGTTGTCCATTATTGTGACACCAGATCTAGAGTCATCTTCAATGTTTCTACCAGAAAAAACACAGAAGTCCTCAAGAGTGCTATTGTCTTTAGCCTTGAGACAAGAGATAGGCCATATACCAAAGATGTAAAAACTATTGTCTTCCACTGTTCAATGAAATGGCCTTTAGTTGATCCAACAGGAAAGAGACAGATTCACAACAAAGAGCTCTCACCATTTTGTAAAATCCATCTCTATGGTAAATGAAGGTCACTGGCAGGCTTCCTTGTCATCTTCTAGCCAGCTATCTTTACAGTAACCATGGTTATTTTGCACATTGAAGGAAATTTTGAAGATGCATGAATGCTTAACTTTAAATTTCTGGCATCTGGTGTACTTAGGAGCACAATATTGTTGATTTCATTCAATGCTCTATTCACACTTCTTGACACATCAGATGCCAGAAATTTAAAGGTAAGTATCCGTCCCTTCATCTTCAGCATTTCATTCAATGCTCTATTCACACTTCTTGACACATCAGATGCCAGAAATTTAAAGGTAAGCATCCGTCCCTTCATCTTCAGCATTTCTTTCAATTTGTTCCCTTTCCCTTGATACAATTCCATCTGTGAAAACAATTTAGTATGAAGAATTCCTTTTGAAGGATGAAACATATCACATAGGATTTTTTCCATTTTGTTAATTACCTGCCAGTATTGTCTGATAGTTTATATAATATATTCTTCCACACACATATCATACAATGGAGATGTTTTCTGAGAATTAATTAAATTTTTAATGTGATGAACATTGTTTTTTTCATTTAATATTTACTATTTATTTTTTAAATACAGCTTTGGGGTTGTTAATGAACCAAGCCACTCGACCATCGTCCACTCTTTATGGCCTAGAACGAATCATAGAATATCTTCAACATTTGGGTAAGGATTAATTTATCTATTACTATAAAGGTCAACTGGCATTACCAAGGATATCAAATGATCATTGTGAAGAGCTGTTTCTTGTTTTCTTTTTCTTTTTTTCAATTACTCTGCTCTTTTTTTTCTCCATTTTTCTTTTTTGGATGTCATGTTTTTTTTTTTTTGTTTTTTTTCAATTTCTCATTTTTTTTTTTCTTTTTCTTTCTTTCCTTTTTCTTTCTTTCCTTTTTCTTTCTTTCCTTTTTCTTTCTTTCCTTTTTCTTTCTTTCCTTTTTCTTTCTTTCCTTTTTCTTTCTTTCCTTTTTCTTTCTTTCCTTTTTCTTTCTTTCCTTTTTCTTTCTTTCCTTTTTCTTTCTTTCCTTTTTCTTTCTTTCCTTTTTCTTTCTTTCCTTTTTCTTTCTTTCCTTTTTCTTTCTTTCCTTTTTCTTTCTTTCCTTTTTCTTTCTTTCCTTTTTCTTTCTTTCCTTTTTCTTTCTTTCCTTTTTCTTTCTTTCCTTTTTCTTTCTTTCCTTTTTCTTTCTTTCCTTTTTCTTTCTTTCCTTTTTCTTTCTTTCCTTTTTCTTTCTTTCCTTTTTCTTTCTTTCCTTTTTCTTTCTTTCCTTTTTCTTTCTTTCCTTTTTCTTTCTTTCCTTTTTCTTTCTTTCCTTTTTCTTTCTTTCCTTTTTCTTTCTTTCCTTTTTCTTTCTTTCCTTTTTCTTTCTTTCCTTTTTCTTTCTTTCCTTTTTCTTTCTTTCCTTTTTCTTTCTTTCCTTTTTCTTTCTTTCCTTTTTCTTTCTTTCCTTTTTCTTTCTTTCCTTTTTCTTTCTTTCCTTTTTCTTTCTTTCCTTTTTCTTTCTTTCCTTTTTCTTTCTTTCCTTTTTCTTTCTTTCCTTTTTCTTTCTTTCCTTTTTCTTTCTTTCCTTTTTCTTTCTTTCCTTTTTCTTTCTTTCCTTTTTCTTTCTTTCTTTGGGACACATTAAATCCTCTTTATAGTTTAGATTTTATATGACTTTAGTAAATTATCATTAATTCTGCAAAAATAGTTTTTAGTGTTTACAAAAAGTTATGATTAATCAATGTTCTTGAGAGAGAGAGAACACTATATGAATCATGGACTATGTGAGGGATGCTCTGAAAGTAATGCCTCTTATTTATTTCTGCAAAACCTACAATACATAGAGGGAGCACAGTGCCAACATTGGATAGGGCAAGTTTTCAATTACCAACCAGTATATTTTGCATATTGAACCAATACTGGCTATGTATTTTCATTGTTCTTCATTTTGTAGGTTGATAGCCTATCACGCGTTACTCTGCTAAGATATATTACCCATTATTTCATTCTGCTTATATTCAATACTTGGTCTTCATAAACATTTAGCAAGTGTCACTGAATGCAATTTTTCTGCATTGAGGAATTCAATGATACACCTCTGCTTTATGAGCATTTTAATGTCAGACACTATTTTGCCAGGCTACCATCTATAATGGAATTACTGAGCAGTAAGGTTCAACCTGTACTGCTATACCTCTGACATCTGCCAATATAATAAGGTAGGTGGCATTTCTTTTGGAGTAACCCTTGTATATAAAACTGTTCATTATAATTTACAAACTGAGAACAAGAAAATAATTCAGATATATTTTTTTTAAATATTCAGATAAAAACCTGGTTTTGTGTTAATTTGGTTTTTCAAAAGCCCTATATGGGCTTATGGCCATATCACATTGAAATATTGGTTCTTGTACGATGACCAAAGTTAAGCAACATTGAGCCTGATTAGTACTTAAATGGGTGACTGCTTGAGAATACCAGATGCTGTAAGCTTCAATGTGCAGGTGGTGTAATGGATAATGGCACAGAATAGTTCATCAGAAATCATAGTTCCAGTGAGGTTCATTATATTCACATACATGCAAATACCATTCGGAAAGGTATGAATCCACCTCTTCTACCCCCATCTATAGGTTAATTAGTAAGATTTGTATCACTAAATCATTATCTCACCTCCCCCACTAAAAAAAAATTCTTACAATCTAAAAAATATTTTCTGGTTTTAAATAACCTGCAGTAGAAAATGAATCAATAAGTCATTAGTATTATAGTGAGCCTGATCTTCACCAAATTTCAGTGTAGTATGTTCTTGGTTATCTGTACCACAAATTTCCAGATGTGAAATGAAGAGAAAAATTGAAATTATCGAATATTTTTCAGTTATCTGAACTAAACTCTAATATTTCATCACAGAGTGCAGTTTTTGAGAATTCAGAACACCATAATCAATGTTTGATAAAACACTAAGAAAATCATCAACTTGTCTCATTAAAAATCATTATCTCCCTGCAAAATTCTTACAATCTAAAAATATTTTCTGGCTTTAAATAACCTGCAAAAGGTTGATAAACCATAAAAAAACAATAAATCCCAAAAATTTCTGAAGAAGCTAAAATAAAAGCAAACTCTGTTAAATTCATAAGCCTTTTCCTATTTATTCCTTATTTAAGCATTCTGTTGGATTTAATCAATAATTTTCTCAATTTATCTTTGTAATATGCAATAAAAATTTCACTTCACTTTAAGTGATAATGATGTTGTTGTTTTCAATCTTTTATTTCAGGTCCAAACTATGTAAGCGTAATCTTTGAATATGCTGAAAATGTAATCCACAAAGATCCTGTTGATGGACTTAGAGTGAGTCAAAATTCTAATTTTCTATCTAATTTACCATCACGATTCAAAGACAATTTATTTTTGTAAGTATTTGAAATATATAATACATATATATGCGTATTATCTGACATACCGCTATTAATGCATTGCCCTTCATCTGAATTGAAGTGAGCTCTCTGGGCCACTGATGTATTTTGCATAGAAAACATTAAAATTTCCCTTCCTCTGCCATGTGACGATAGTCTAGAGGTAGGATCTCTGACTGATACCAAACCGGTCGGGTTTGAAAATGGCTTGAAGCAATTCGACATCTAGTCACACTGAAGAGCTGTGATACAGTGAAACAGCCTGTCTGTGGATGACAACATAATAAATATATATATATATATATATATATATATATATATATATGACAACATAATAAATATATATATATATATATATATATATATATGACAACATAATAAATATATATATATATATATATATATATATGACAACATAATAAATATATATATATATGACAACATAATAAATATATATATATATATATATATATATATGACAACATAATATATATATATATATATATGACAACATAATAAATATATATATATATATATATATATATATATATATATATATATATATATATCTTAAGGTGTGTTATTAAAGATGTATATACCTTTTATATATATTTCTAAAGAATGTATTTCATTTTTAAATCTGACATTTTTATTACTTCAAACATTATTTTTAGTGGATACCTGCATTTAGGTAGATATTCCCTTTATTTTAAACAGTATTTATTTTGTCCCTTGGCCTGCACACTTGAGAAAGCTTATTAAAGAAATTTGAGCTTGCATCCCCCTTTGCATAAGAAACCACTGTCTGATCCGGTGTGCTTTAACTGCTCGGTTACAAAGAGATTCACAGTCAAGCAATGTTTTATTTGCCTTTAAAGCATATTCACTCGTTCAGATTTTCTTGAAAGGCATATTTGCTTATTTTGTATCCAAAATGTAAACAATTTCTAAAGAATTAACGGAATTATTTTTTAATTTGACATATTTCTATTACTCCAGAAATTATTTTCAGTGGATACCTTTATTTCTTCTGTTTTTATTTTAAACAGTATTTATTTTGTCTTATTTGAAATCCACTAAAAGGAGGTGCTAACAAGTTCTTGACCCAACTTGATGTTTAGTAATTTTGTGCTTCTACCCCAATAGCTTCATGTCTCGCACATCTCGCCTGTGGAACTCCCTTCCTTATTCCTGTTTCCCTGACAAATACAATCTCCAACTATTTAAGTGTAACGTCAATCGAGATCTCCAGTTGCCTTGATCTATCCACTTCCCCTCTCCACATCCTTTCACCTTTCATTCCTATCTGCTCTCACTCCAAATCTTCTGTAACCCTCTTGCCTTGATCGATCCACTATCTTTCTCCACATCCCCTCCTTTACCACTCCTATCTGCTCTTCCTCCAAACCTTCTGTAACCCCTTGCATGCTATTGACTTCCAGCCTTGCTTGGGGTGATAAGCTTAAAAAAAAAAAAATGTCTGTGATAAGAACATTTTAGCCCCCCCCCTCCTTTGTGTGTGTGTGTGTGATATAAATAATTTACAAAATACTCTTTTCCAGTGTGCTAGTGGGTATCATCAGTGATGTTTTATAACCAGGTCAGATACGCTTCACAGTGTGAATTTGAGCTAATCAGACTGATCCTCCTCCACCCTCCAACTGGATACCACTTCCTGCGCCTCCATTTTCACTTTGGTAGCTTGATTGGCGGTTCAGAAATTTTATGTACTTTAGTAACATAACCACCAATCAATGCCATCACCGCCCCCAGCCCCCCCCGCCCCCCCGCCCCCAGGCATCGATAGAGGACACCCTCTGTTTATATCGATTTAAGAAGCTATCATTTTGATTTTGGTACTTTTCTTTTCTTTTATTTTTTATTTTTTTGAATAATCTGATGAAGGTCTGGTGAATTATATTTTATATGTATTTTTGTTTGAAGACAATTTTTATTTTCTGTTATATTTGCTAGCACTGAAAGGAGTTGGAGAATGAAAAATGATGAAATAATTTTGGTTTATGACTATTATTTTCACATCCTTCTTGCTAGCCATCTAGGTTTGTCCCATTCTCGTTGGCCCTCTAGGCTTTTTCCCCTCTACTCATTGGCCCTGCAGGATTTTTTCCACCCCCTACTCGTTGGCCCTGTAGACTTTTTCCCACCCCCTACTCGTTGGCCCTGTAGACTTTTTCCCACCCCCTACTCGTTGGCCCTGTAGACTTTTTCCCACCCCCTACTCGTTGGCCCTGTAGACTTTTTCCACCCCCTACTCGTTGGCCCTGTAGAACTTTCCCACCCCCTACTCGTTGGCCCTGTAGAACTTTCCCACCCCCTACTCGTTGGCCCTGTAGACTTTTTCCACCCCCTACTCGGCCCTGTAGGCTTTATTCCCCCACTACTCGTTGGCCCTGTAGGCTTTTTCCTCCCCTACTCATTGGCCCTGTAGGGCTTTTCCTCCCCTACTCGTTGGCCCTGTAGGCCTTTTCCCTCCCTACCTGTTGGCCCTGTAGGCCTTTTCCCCCTCTTCTAGTTGGCCCTCAAGTCTTTTTTTCCCTCTCTTCTCGTTGGCCCTCTAGGCTTTTCCTCACTTCTCACCAGCCTTTTTGGTTTTGTCAATGTAACTCTGCTCACAGATTCCACTTTATGTGCTGATAATATTTTTATTACATGCCCTATGAATTCTTGTTTAAATGTTTAGCTTTCTCTATTCAATGTCAAGTCACTTTTTATATAATTTATATCATAATTATTTGCAGGTGTTAATTATCACTCAGCTTTATTGTGATTAATTATTATTAAAGTATTGTCATTGGTATGTCACTATGGTCTATGGAAAAAGATGCGTATGGGTAAAGAGAATGAGTGAGGAGTAGTTATTTGACCTGGATTCAGCTTCCATGAAGAGATTTTTTTATACCCGTGTCAATTTATAGTTTATTAAAAATTACTTGGAGAGTTGTTGCCTGATTAGATTGGAAATTGCTTTATTTTTACATATTATAGCAGAGTTATAAAATAAATGGTATTTGTTTCTTTCAGATTTTCACTGAAGATTTACCAGAAGTGGAATCATTACCTCGTGATAAAGTTCTTGAATTTTTGGATAAAAATTTTGACAGTAATGTAAAGATTCCTTATCTTGTAAGTATATATATATATATATAATATATATATAAAAATAATATATTGTTTTGTTTAAACATTATTTTACAAATGGATACTCATATTTGAGTAGATGCTATGTGTCCAAAACCACTATTCAGGCTTTGTTTGATCAGGTGCTTCTACGTGGCAGAGTTGAACTAAGTCACATCAGATTTAATGATGGTTTCCCCTGGGGGATGCAAGTTTGAATCCTGCCAGAGGATGCATATTTTTCTAACAAGATTTCTTAAATATTCAGACCAGTAGATGTAAATAAATAGACAAGAACAGAGCATCTACTCAGATATGAGTATCCATTTATAAAATAATGCTAAAACAAATAAATTAAAAATTTGTTGGATTTAATCCATTTTCTAAAAAAATAATTTATATATATATTTGAACAATGATTGATACTGCAAAATTTAATAATTGCATTAACTAGGAATGATGTCGCCATCTTAATACTAAAAAGGAACCTTTTGACCAATCCTTCACCTGGTAAAAATTATTGTCAAAAATTATTATTTTATTTATAACCTGAACAACTAAAACAATTTAAAGGGACTAAATGTGAGAATACAACTGGCACAACCTCTTAATTGCTGGTATCCCCAAGTCTACCCTAACCTGGGGTGGTAGCATCTGTTAGGGTCCCAGCTATGGGTAAATAGTTAACCCCCTAACTGGGGTCAAAACGTGTAAAAATAGGTTTTAATACCAGCAAAACATTTTTGTAAAAAAATTATTACCAGCAATACATTATTAGCAGCAATATTTTTTTCTGGAAAACATATTACCAGCAATACATTTTTGTAAAAAAAAAAAAAATAAATATTACCAGCAATAAAAATCTTGTCAGCATTAAATAACCCATTAAGGTTGATCTGCTGTAAAGCAAACCAAACCAAACAACTTGTGCACAATTAAAATATGATATACTAAAAATCCAAGTATGTGAATCAATTCAATTTGTAAAGTTAAAATCAAATAAAATTAACAAACCTGACAAAGGCACTAAAAATTGGTGGGACAAAAAACAAAAAAAAAAAAAGTTCTCCCAAAAGAAGAGAACAGACTAAGCTCTTCTTTTGCTGACAAAGTGTTTCCTTTCTCAACTTGATGGTGACAGCCTCAACAATCTTTAATAAATGATGAGATCATACTCAATGTACACTCTGAAACCAATTCTCTCTGTATTAGCCAGAAGAAGCAGGATTTTTAATCAATTCAATTTATAAAGTGAAAAACGAATATACAGGATTAATGTGAGTAAAATTTGTCACTTAGCTGATTGTTATTATCTTCAGCATCCCAACTGAACAGTTTTGTACACACTCTCTTCAGGGGGATAGGATTAATACAAAGTTTGTCACTTAGTTGATGTTACCATCAGCATCCCAACTCCAGAGTTTTGGAAGCAATATATCAGTGGGTATCAGCAATATATATATTATTTTTTAAGTTTTTTTTAATTAAAAAATTTCTTATAATTTATAGAACTAAAAAAAAAAAAGGATTTCTTTGTGAATGTTTTTTTTGTGTTTCCAAAAAAATATTCATATATATTTTTAAATTTTATATTTATTTATTTATTTATTTTTTTAAAGTTTTTAATATTGTGAAATTTTTGCTTGTTTTTCCAGTTAATGTAAGGACAATGTTATTTTTAATTTTTTTTTTCTTTTTGAAGAAGTTTGTATGATAAAAAAAGAAATGATCAACATAAGTTTTTTCTTCCTCCAGGAACATGTCATAACCCATTGGTATGAGACCAACACAGATTTCCACAACAGACTTGTCAATTTATACAGAGAAAAAGTCCACAAACTCAGGCCAGAATATATCAGTAGCCTTCCTGAATGTGAGTTGACAGTTTCTGTTCCATCATTGACTGAAGACAAAAAAAATCTGTTTAAATACCTTTCCACTCTCAGCATATCAAAAAATATTTAAGACTATACTTTTTATTTACATATCTACAGACAGATGATACTTACACTTCCCAATATGTTTTCTTTTATGTACTGTGTTCAGGATATGGGTAAAATCGTGGCTCTTCACAGCTTCCTGTTTGTTACAGTTCTAAATTTGTCCTTTTTTAAGTTTTGCCATTCACTTGAAAACGTGTTAGGTAGGTTACTTGTTGTTACTCTCTGAAAACTGTTGCCTGCAGTCTGACCTGTGAGTGCCATATTTACCAAGCCCTTTTTCCTCATGTAGTCTAGAAATTTCTTCCTGATTCTTAGTAACTCTTTTGTTTCCATTTTCCTTAAAACTTCCTTGTTGTCACCAAGTTTTATCCATGGTATTCACAGCATTCTCCTGTAGAACCACATCTTTGTTGCTTCAAGTCTCCATCTATAAGGAAATTGTCCAGCATTCACTGCTGTAGGAAGATAGACATCACATAGTCATTCAGAACTCTTTGTTTCTAAGGAAATTTTCAGATGTCTTAATACTTTTAGCTTCTCGAAGATATCTTTTTGTTATGTATTTGAATTTCTGTTGTATTTGCTATCATACTGTCACTACACAAAGAACAAAACCCTGTCTAGCAGTAAAAGCTGCTGGTGGTGTCAGGGGTGGCAGTACTGCCTTAGCCACCAAAACTGTTGGCAGGTGATGAGGGCAGGGTATTGTACATGCTTTCACATGTGTGTGGAAAAAAACAAAAAACAATAAAAAAGTGAATTAATTTACAAATTAAACTAGTAATCTGATCTACAATTTTTTATTTTTTGTTTTTGTCATATTAAACAACAACGTACAATGACATTTTTTTTTTCTTTCTCAGCGGAAATCCCCAAAAAAGCTGGTGAGGAACCTGGGGAATTAGGCATATATCGAAAGAAACTTATTAAATTCTTGGAAACGTCACAGAATTACACCCCTGAAAGGTTGTTATCATATTTTCCACTTGATGGTAAGTAAAAAAAAAAATTTAGTGAAAAAGATATCAGAAGGAGTAGTTAACTGTTTTCTGCTCAATATATCAATACTAAGACAATCTTACTATCAATTTTATCATAGTTCACTCATTTGGTTATCTTTGCTTCATTTTACATAAAGCTGCAAGTCCTCCAGCATGGTTTTATGGTTTTCATTGTAAGAGTTTCAACTATGATATCAAACGAGGAATGACTTGAAACATGGAGAACATATATACATGCAAACACACACATGCATACATACATACATATATATATTTTAGTTCTATTAAACAACATTTCTTAGAAAAACACAACCATGTACATATTAGACAGATATTAGTTGATAACACAATAATACTCGCACATACACACAGTAAAAAGAACCTTCAGATGTTGGAGGCGAGCTACATTAAAACAAAGCAACCCACACTCAACAAAATTCAATTTCAAAGTAGTCACAACACATTACGTTGCATCTAGACATTGGTTCTGTTGTAATATTTCGGTCTATCACATGGTATGATGTCATAGAACTGCATCTTGAACTTATCTTCGTCTACTATTCTGTGACCGTTATCGTTGCATAGCAATTTTCTATGTCAACATAACAAAATATCATCTTTGCTGGTAGATATCTTTGTTTAATGTCTGTATAACCACTCTGAGGATGGCTCATGTGAGCCGAAAGCTTAGCACCAACTTAATAAAAAATATCCAAATGTTGGACAATTTTTGTCTTTATTTTCACCCAAAATTAAAGCAAACATTCGAACATTAGAATGGCTCATGATCAGACATAATAGACATTCATTGTCTGTTATATTTAATAATATATGTTTTTTTATATATATATATATATATATATATATATATTTGTGTATTTAAGCAGCAATCCTTCTTTCATGCACATTTCATTAAAAACGACTGACAAGGTGCTTTTATTTAGTTTTTTATATAATTTCTTGTGCGATCTAATAAAGTTTTTCTTTTCAGAGGATAAATTATATAAACATTTCTAATTCTAACAGTTGAAATATAATCCTTGAAAATGGCTAAATGTATAGCCGAAAGCGCTCGGATAAAAAGAACATTCGGACAGTTTTTATATAATTTATCCTCTGAAAAAAACTTTATTAGATCGCACGAGAAATTATATAAAAAACTAAATAAAAGCACCTTGTCAGTCGTTTTTAATGAAATGTGCATATATATATATATATATATATATATATATATATATATATATATATATATATATAATATTTCATTTCATTTCCTTAGAAATAGCTTTTTTTGCGTTTGGATACAAAAGTAAATAGATATGAAAATTTTGAGTCTGACAAGAGATTCTTCATGACCGAGTCGGTTAAAGCACGTCAGATTTAACAAGAGTTCTCACTGCCCAAAGGTGTGCATGTTTTTCTTTAATGAGATTTCTAGAGTATTTGGGCTGGTAAACGATAATAGATATACTGTTTAATAAATGAATGGAGCATCTACTCGAATATGAGTATCCACTAAACAATAACTTTTAAGTGATAAATCTGTTGGATTAATAAACAGAAAAGAAATCCATTATTTCCTTAGAAATTGTTTTGCTTATGTTTGGATACAAAGCTGAGCAGATATGAAAATTTCAAGAGTCTATGATTAGAGGGATTTCGTTTAAAGGCGCTATTCAGCCTTGCTTGATTGGCAAAGGTTCTTCGTGGCTTAGTCGGCTAAAGCACATCAGATCTAATGACGGTTGCCTCTGCCCAGGAAGATGACACAAGTTTGAATAATTCCAGAGAGCACATATTTTTCTTTAATAAGATTTCTCAAACTTTCAGAGTGGTAGACAATAATAAATAAAAATACTGTTTAATAAATACAGTGTCTACCAAAAAAAACTGACTATACAGTAAAAATAATGTTTAAAGTAATAAAATATATATGATGGCTGTTGATTCATTGAGTACCATGACTATAAGTTAAGACAACTACTGCATTGTCAATTTACAGTTACTAATGTTATACTAAATCATACATGGGCATCATGAAAATTCATTTATCTGATTCAACTTATATACAAAAGAAATTACTATTTACAAATTTAAGTGTTATGCTATAAAATTAATATGAATTATGCTTGAGAGTAAAAAATTTCAATGAAATCGATAAAATCAGTGAAATATATACAAGTGACTTATGTAAAATACGTCGTGTAATACATACGAGTGACTTATGTAAAATACGTCGTGTAATACATACGAGTGACTTATGTTAAAATACGTCGTGTAATACATACGAGTGACTTATGTAAAATACGTCGTGTAATACATACGAGTGACTTATGTTAAAATACGTCGTGTAATACATACGAGTGACTTATGTTAAAATACGTCGTGTAATACATACGAGTGACTTATGTTAAAATAGGTCGTGTAATACATACGAGTGACTTATGTTAAAATACGTCGTGTAATACATACGAGTGACTTATGTTAAAATACGTCGTGTAATACATACGAGTGACTTATGTTAAAATACGTCGTGTAATACATACGAGTGACTTATGTTAAAATACGTCGTGTAATACATACGAGTGACTTATGTTAAAATACGTCGTGTAATACATACGAGTGACTTATGTTAAAATACGTCGTGTAATACATACGAGTGACTTATGTTAAAATACGTCGTGTAATACATACGAGTGACTTATGTTAAAATACGTCGTGTAATACATACGAGTGACTTATGTAAAATACGTCCTGTAAAATAATTTTAAAGCTCAGTAAAGTATTTACACTTTTTTCTGCAAATAGGACACAAAATCTTTTGTTTTGATTGATTATTGGATTTTACATTGATATTGTGAGATTTTCAATCCAGACCTATTTCTAGCAACTTTATTACAAGTTGGATACAATCTATAGAAATTGGTGGTTTAGTCAGTTGGAGGTCTTAATGTAACAATACATTTAATAAGGATATTTTTAACCTGAAAACATTACATTGTTTGATTCAGTTTACTCCAGCTTTTTTTTTTTTTGTTAAAATTGAATCATTATGCTACCAAATTAGAAATAAATATGAATTGTAGTACAAAGTAAAAAAAAAAAATGAATAAAGCAAATTAAATCAGTGAAATATTAACAAGTGACATATAAATTGTGTGATCTAAAATGATGCTTAAGCTTATTGCTTGATTCAGAAGTATGAATGCAAGTAAAAAGGTACAAATGAAAATATTAAAAATTGATAAGTTTTTTTCACTGAAGCAGACGTTAAACTCATGAGAGCGTTATCATCTGTCTTCTTTCTTTTTCTCACTGAAACCAAACCACATCTCTGCAAAATGGAATACCTTTATTTATAATGTATTGGCCTGACTATTAACTAAGGAATGAAAAAAACAAGCAATATTATCCTATGATGTATGAAAATTTAAAAAATTTTGTGTGTCATTAAGGACTTAGATTTACTATTAGAAGTGATTGACCTGTTGTCAGACTTTTGAAAAAAATTTTTCTGACTTCTGATGTGAGCTCAAGACTTGTTTCAGTGCATGTGTTTATTTCTAGTTACTGTTCAAATGGCCATAGAGTGTGTCAATTTGTGAATGAATTAAGACTTAAAACTGTTGATGCTTACCAACTTTTTGTTTTCTAGATTTTTATGAGGAGCGGGCTATCCTCCTTGGCCGACTTGGACGGCATGAACAAGCACTAGCGATTTATGTCCACGTTTTGGATGACCAGCGTTCAGCAGAAGAGTATGTATTTAAAAAAAAAAACACAAAATGAATTCTTTTGAGGTTTTAACTGAATTTCTTTGTTAAAATAGTTGCTTTAAGAGATATGCTTATCCTGAATCCTGGGTAATTATCCCCCTTGGATTGGGACATTTTATTTTAGTTTTTTGGGTCAAATTTAAAAAAAAAATTTTTTTTTTGTAATGATTGTAAAGTCATAAGTAAATGTTATTCAGATAGAAAATAATTTTTTCTTTGACTTAATCACTGTAACTGTTTAGAATATATTATAACAAAAGAAATGAGGATGTTCACCAATTTAAGATAATCTTGGTCCCAATTTTGATCATTTGTTTTTTTTTTTTTATCCTCTATCCATTTCTCACTCTCACCTCTATTTCACACTCTTCGCCCTTCATTACTCATCCACCTCAGGTATTCACTTCTCTCCGTTTCTCGCTCTTTTCTCTCTCTCCTCCCCTTTCTCTCTCTCTCCCTCTCTCCTCCTCCCCGTTTCTCACTCTTTCTCTCTCCCTCTCTCCTCCCCCCGTTTCTCACTCTTTCTCTCTCTCCTCCCCTGTTTCTCACTCTCACTCTCTCCTCCCCCCGATTCTCTCTCTTTCTCCTCCCTCCGATTCTCTCTCTTTCTCCTCCCCCCGATTCTCACTCTTTCTCTCTTTCTCCTCCCCCCGTTTTTCACTCTTTCTCTCTCTCCTCCCCCCGTTTTTCACTCTTTCTCTCTCTCCTCCCCCCGTTTCTCTCTCTCTCTCCTCCCCCCGTTTCTCTCTCTCTCTCCTCCCCCCGTTTCTCGCTCTCTCTCCTCCCCCCGTTTCTCTCTCTCTCTCCTCCCCCCGTTTCTCGCTCGCTCTCCCCCCCGTTTCTCGCCCTTCCCCCCTTCTCGATCTTTCTCCCCGCCCGTTTCTAGCTCTTTCTCTCCCCCCCGTTTCTAACTCTTCCCCCCCCCGTTTCTAGATCTTTCTCCCCCCCGTTTCTCGCTCTTTCTCCCCCCCGTTTCTCGCTCTTTCTCCCCCCCGTTTCTCGCTCTTTCTCCCCCCCCGTTTCTCGCTCTTTCTCCCCCCCGTTTCTCGCTCTTTCTCCCCCCCGTTTCTCGCTCTTTCTCCCCCCCGTTTCTCGCTCTTTCTCCCCCCCGTTTCTCGCTCTTTCTCCCCCCCGTTTCTCGCTCTTTCTCCCCCCCGTTTCTCGCTCTTTCTCCCCCCCGTTTCTCGCTCTTTCTCCCCCCCGTTTCTCGCTCTTTCTCCCCCCCCGTTTCTCGCTCTTTCTCCCCCCCCGTTTCTCGCTCTTTCTCCCCCCCGTTTCTCGCTCTTTCTCCCCCCCGTTTCTCGCTCTTTCTCCCCCCCGTTTCTCGCTCTTTCTCCCCCCCGTTTCTCGCTCTTTCTCCCCCCCGTTTCTCGCTCTTTCTCCCCCCCGTTTCTCGCTCTTTCTCCCCCCCGTTTCTCGCTCTTTCTCCCCCCCGTTTCTCGCTCTTTCTCCCCCCCGTTTCTCGCTCTTTCTCCCCCCCGTTTCTCGCTCTTTCTCCCCCCCGTTTCTCGCTCTTTCTCCCCCCCGTTTCTCGCTCTTTCTCCCCCCCGTTTCTCGCTCTTTTTCTCACTCCTCCTCCCGTTTCTCGCACTTTTTCACCCCCCACCGTTTCTTACTCTCCCCCCCACCGTTTCTTGCTCTTTTTCACCTCCCACCGTTTCTTGCACTTTTTCACTCCCCCGTTTCTCCCCCCTTTTTTCTCTCCCTCCTCCCCATTTCATGCCCTGCAGATGACACAAGAAAAACTATTGTAAGGTAGTCAAATAAAGTCAAGAAGAGATGTCTATTGTAAGAAGATGAATGGTGACCAACATAAAGGACAAGTCAATATGTGAGAAACTTTGACGATGTCAGCATTAATCAAATGCAGAAATTCCACTATTCTGTGGGTAGATTGTTCTCATTCCACTTTCCTTGTCTATGGATAGCTTGTCTAGTTCTTCTTTGTCCTGCTCGGTTATTGCTTGCCCTGTTTTCACTGAATCTAAGTCTGTACTATCCGGACCAGGAATTGAACTCACAATTAATGAGATACAAATTCAATCTATCCCCCTTAGATGACATTTCAGTTTGAAATTCTCTGAAGGTTATCCATATTAACAGACCCCTGAATAATGCCAGCAGGTATAACAATTGAAATGTGATAATACCAAAAATGGCGACCAATATGTTCTATCTTCCTGATTTAAGCATTATCTCTTCCTATGAAAATCATACATTTTGAGTATATTTCATTAAAAGGTGATGTTTCCTTTTTTTGTTGAAGAAGTTTGAATACACTATTTTAACCTCTGAAGTGTATTGTAAGTATATCTGTTAAAAGGTATTGATTCATTTAGTTTTGATTCTATAAACAGGGACTACATTTTGGACTTTGTTAAAAAGTAGTCCTTATTGTTTAAAATCAAATGCCTTTTAACCCTTAGGAGATGATGGGGTTGATCTATCATCTGAAAAGTCAAATGACGACAACTGGGCCAATCCATTGGCCTGCTAATACAAGTCTCGATATTAGCTGGTTGGTCTTTCTACCAGCCAATCAGATTGCTTCTTGCATTTCTTGCACATCTGGGCCTTTCAATGGTAGCTTCTATGACAGTTTGTTCTGTACCAAGTGAGGCCTTGTGAAAGGGGCTCCATCTTCTTGGCATGGAAATGCCAAATGAGGCTCTGTCTCCAAAGGGTTAAGTAATAATGATATTTTACTCTTAAATCATTAACAGCAAAAACTATCTAAAGAAAGAAAATATGAAACAAAAGAAATGAAAAAAAAAATGTATTAAGAGCCTGATCTTCTCTTATAAGATGTTCCCTTGGTAACCTGAAGCATATTTACTTATGTTCACCATCACCTCTTGCGATAACGAAATATCTCATTACTAAGAATGGGAAAAGGTTTAGTGATCATTAAATATATGAAGCCATACTATTTACATTTATATTCGTTATGTCTTCATTTTATTGTTGTTATCACAATGTTTTGGCTGTTGTGCCTTCTTTAGGAGTATATCGATATGGATAGACTACAGGAAATTCTGAACTGAACCCTTTATTTAATCTATGGGAGCAGATAGTTTTCGTTCCACTGCCCATATCTAGGGATATCTCGTCTAGTTTTGATTTTCATTTAGTACTGTTCAGTAATTACTTGCTTCCACTAAGTGCAAGTACACACTGCCCAACCCAGAGATTGCACTTAATCCCTATGTCACCAAATTCACAAACTAATACTTTTATGCACTAGGCCATATTAGGTTAACCAGATTGATATACACCTGAGGAAGGTCGGAGGGTACAACGGCCGAAACTTTGTGATAACATCAACAAAGATGAAGACAATAGTCAGAATATAAATAGTCTAAATAATGATTATTCTTCACACCCAGAAATTCAGACAACAATTATGAAATCATATTGTTTTACATGATTGAATTGATAATTTCAAAATGAAGAGTTTTTCATTGTCAAACTCAATATTGTTTGGTCGTTGTTATTATTGATTGTAATTTTTGTCTTACAGATATTGTATTAGCCATTATGATGACGATAAAGAAGGAAGCAAAGATGTAAGTATAACATTTGTTGCTTTTCATAACATCTTGAAATAAACCCAAACAAAATTCTCTTAGTAAAATATAAAAAATCCTTTACAATCCAATATTTATCTTCGACTGTAGACAATTGGTATATACTAAACAATTCTGGCTGGATTGCAAAAAGAGTGGAATATATATATATATATATATATATATATATATATATATATATATATATATATATATATTTCATGGGTGTGTGGCCAAGTGCTTAGAACATTCGCTTTCTGACCATGGTATCCGGGTTCAAATCTAACCATGTTTGATTTGTCAGGAAGGAGACTTCCTGATGTTATCAGTCTGGAGGGGGATGATCTCAGCATGCGGCACTTTTGGAAAGTGCCTGAAAACAATACCATGGGTTGACCCAAGCCTTGTGAGTGAAATTGGGTAGATGGAACACTTGGGAGACCGGCAATAGCTGTGCTAGCACAAGTCATTGTGACTGAGGGTTTGAGTGTTCTGGCCTTATTCAGATTGTTGATCATGCTAGATAACACGCTCTCTCCCAGAAACTGTAACTAAGGTTTGCTCAGCATAGTTGCAGTATAAACTCTGTGGGTGTTGAACAAACACAAATGTGCCTGAGCAAGCCTCTGAATTAGGGATTGGCTAGCCACCCTAGTAGATAGGTATCAGCCACCCTAGTAGATAGGTATCCTCAAATATGAGTAGCCAGCTATTCTTTTTAATATATATATAGATATCATAAAGAAACAATTTATACAAAGAATTAATTAGCAATGTTAATGTGATTAATGGCGAAATCACTTCGCTAAGAGACTTAATGTGGCATTAATTTACTATCAATTCCTTGAATAATAAGATCCTTATATTTGAGTTGTTATCAGATGGAAGTGACATGCCAAGTACTTTCGACATTTTCAAATTGTCGTCTTCAGGGCACAATTTTCCCAGACATAGGCAAATACTAAGATGAATATGTGTAGACCGAAAGATGTTTTTTTAAATTATGCTACTTATTGACAGTTAAATATATGTTTTGGAGCATGTGATGCCACAACGCTAGAGTTCTTGTTTAAAGCAATCAAGTGAGAATTTTTTTTTGAATTTTGAAAAGTGATATATGCACAAAATTTTCTTATGTATTTATCAGTTAAAATGACATGGACTTAAGTATAAACCAATTAGTAGAGTAAAATGCACACTTTAATATATATATATATATATATATATATAAATATATATATATACACACACACACACACACACAAGTTTCATTAAAGAAAACTGACAAGGTACTGTAATTAAGCTTTTTATTTAATTTTTCTTGTTTTCATATAAGAGTTTTTTTTTTTCTGGACATAAAGTGTGTAAAAATTGTCCAAATGTTCTGCATATCCGAGCACTCTTAGCTATTCTATTAGCCATTATCAAGGATGTTCTTTTGTTTTTAAGTAAATGTGTAGATTTTTATGTTTCAAGAGTGATGAGAAATATATATATATATATATATATATATATATATATATATATATATATATATATATAAAATTTGCAGACAGTACTGTTTTACTGTATCACAGCTCTTCAGTGTGACTAAACAATCAAATGCCTCAAGCCCAGATTGAAACCCAACCAATTTGGTGTCAGTCAGTCTCTACCACTGAGCTATCTTGACTCGACAGAATGAGTCAGCCAAATCTAGTGTATTATTTTTACAAATATAAACAAACACCCAACAACCAAAGTGCTCCATTCATTTTACTGAAGAGCTTTGCATTAACACAGGTGGCTGTTGTTTTTTAGAATTAGCTTGTCATTCAGCAGTGCTCAATTGATAATGTTTTCAAGAGCTAAATTATGTCATTCGCAGACAGTACTGTTTTGCTGTATTGCAGCTCTTGAGTGCGACTAGATAATCGATGCCTCAAACCTGAATTGAAACCCAACTGATTTGGTGTCAGTCAGTCATATATATATATATATATATATAGGAGAAATTGTATGACAAAGTGGAAAAAGTTTATTTGTGATGCGTTTCATCTTTCAGGACTTCATTGGATTAAATTTGTTAACAAATTTAGTCAGATGAAGTCTTGAAGAACAAAACACATTACAAGTAAGCATTTGCAACTTTGTCATACAATTGCTGCAATACCGTTCTTGATAGTTAAAATATTTATCATTATCTTGTGTGTGTGTGTGTGTGTGTGTGTGTGTGTGTGTATATATATATATATATATATATATTATATATATATAATATATATATATATATATATATATATATATATATATCCTAGGTATGACGATAAACTACATCTGTGTCCTGGGTAAGATGATAAACTACGTCCAGTAGCAAGGCCACTGTTCAGGAGGTTTTGAGGGGCATGGAACCAGCTCTTAATTGCTCGTGTTCCCAGGTCCACCCTGAACTGGGGTAGTGTAGCACCAGTTAGGGTCTGTATTATGGGTAAATAGTTAACCCCTGAACTGGGGTCAAATCATTATGAAAGTGTAATAATAAGTTTTAATACCAGCAATACATTTTTGTAAAAAATTATTACCAGCAATGAATTTTTGAAGAAAATTTATTACCAGTGATACATTAAAAAAAAAAAAATTTACCAGCAATACGTTTTTGAAAAAAAAAAATTTTACAAGCAAGAAAAATCTTGTTGGCATTAAATAACTCATTGATGTTGATATGCCACAAAACAAACTAAACCACACACACACACACACACATATATATATATATATATATATATATATATCAAAAGTGAATATTGAATACAACACTTAGAGGTGACAGTCTGTTTCATGCTAGATGCAATTGTTAGGCCATGGGTGCTGTTATTTTTCTCGGCTATTTATATATACAGGTCAGTGGTGCATTGTGGGTAGTCTATTTTGGCAGTTATTTTGCCGGAAGTTGTTTATTTATTTATGTTAAATTATTTTGCTTGTCATTATTTATTTTTATTTTTTATTTTTATTTTATATATTTATTTTTTTATTTTTATTTTAATCGGTGTGTTTGTTAATGTAGTAAAAATTTGTTTATATCGCTTATTTAATAGTTTTGTTTTGGTTTGGGAAGATAATTAAAGCTAATTATTCAATTTTGGGGTTGATTGTTGTAGTTTTGTTGTAGTTTTTTTCTATTATTTTGGCGGGAGCAGTTTTTAATTTGTTTATTACTTTACGTATTTATTTGGATTGATTATCTTTATTTGTTTTTTCTAACGGTTAATTTATCGGGATTGCTTTGTTAGTTTATTTATTTGGATGAATTTAGATTAATTTACTTTACTTGTTTTTTATTATTTATTATACTGTATATTTTTATTTACTCTTTTTGGTTTTTAAGTAACGTATATGTTTTATATAACAGTTGTAGCAATGGTTTTTGTCCAATTTTTGGTTTGATTTTTATAGTCTAACTAATATTTTGGTCATATTTTGTTAATTTGTTTTATTATTTACTTTATTTATTTGGGTTCATTGATTTTGTTTTTATTTTTTTATTTATTTATTCTATTTTGTCTATTCTAACTGGTGTGATTTGGTAATTTGTTTGGGTTAATTTATTTTACTTATGTTATTGTCATTTTGTTTATTTATTTTTTTAAATTTTATTTTTGTTCGCATATTTACTATTTGTGAAAGATGTTTTGTGTGCATAATTTCTTTGTTTCTAGGGTCCTTCAGTTACTCCTATGTATACTTTTTCTTCATTATCTGGTGATTTTATCATGGCTTGGTATATTACGTTGTTTTGTAAACAATTACCATTTAAAGGACATTTGTTCTTTATTCTGCAGTTACACGTGGGTTTAATTTGTTTGTGTGGTTTGTTGATAATTATCCTGTTGTGCTTTTTTATTATTTGTGCCATGTTCTCTGTGCAACTGTAGCTGATTTTTACTGTGTTTTTGTTGAATATTTTTTCAACAAATAGTAAACATGCGAATAGCACAATGCTTTCTAAGTATATCTGGGAAATTAAAAACAAAATGCACATCACACCAAAAATATCTTGGAAAATCAGGAAAAGATCATCAGCCTACTACAACCAATCAAAAGCTTGCAAACTTTGCTTGAAGGAAAAAATAGCTATCATTACCTTCCCAGAACAAAATAAATTATTAAATAAAAGATCCGAGCTCATCTCAAAATGCAGACATGAAAACAAAATTTTACTACGTTACTTAAAAATCAAAAACTGAAAAAAAAGAATAAAAAAACATAAACAAACAAAATGACAATAAAATAAGTAAGATAAATTAACCCAAACAAATTACCAAATCACACCCGTTAGAATAGACGAAATAGAATAAATGAATAAAAAATAAAAAACAAAATCAATGAACCGAAATAAAGTAAATAATAAACAAATTAACAAACCATTATGACCAAAATATTAGACTATAAAAATCAAACCAGAAATTGGACAAAAAACATATCTATAACTGTTATATAACGATAAAAAAATACTATGTTACTTAAAAACTGAAAAGAGTAAATAAAAATATACAGTATAATAAATAATAAAAAACAAGTAAAATAAATTAATCTAAATTCATCCAAATAAATAAATAAATAAACTAACACACCGACCCCGATAAATTAACCGTTAGAAAAAACAAATAAAGATAATCAATCCAAATAAATACATGAAGTAATAAACGAATTAAAAACGGCTCCCGCCAAAATAATAGTTAGAATAAACTACAACAATCAACCACAAAATTGAATAATTAACTTTAATTATCTTCCCAAACCAGAACAAAATGATTAAATAAGCGATATAAACAAACTTTTACTACGTTAATAAACACACCAATTAAAAAAAAAAATAAAAAAAAAAAGTATAAGAAATAAAAATAAAAAATAAAAATAATGACAAGCAAAATAAGTTAACCCAAATAAACAAATAAACAACCTCCAGCAAAATAACCGCCAAAATAGACTACCCACAATGCACCACTGACCCGTATATATAAAGAGCCGAGAAAAATAACAGCACTCGTGGCCTGACGATTGCATCTAGCATGAAACAGACTTTTGCCTCTAAGTGTTGACTTCAATGTTCACTTTTATATTTACTCATGCTCTATCTCTGATATTGAGCACTTTATCCCATAAATATAGCACAACTTAAGATTATGTTTCTTCATATATATATATATATATATATATATATATATATATATATATATGGGTAAAAGTATTCAATATCAGGGATAGTTTATGTAAATATAAAAGTGGACACAGGTCAACACTAAGTGGTGACAGTCTGTTTCTTGCTTTTCAGGCCATAATGTATTAGCCATTATGTTGATGATAATGAAGGAAGCAAAGTTATAAACATGAAATTGTTGCTTTTCATAACTTCTGAAGATTGTGTTCAAGCAAGAATGAAGATTTTTCAATAATATATGCATATTATTTGGAATGCACCTTTTGAGTCGAAACAATCTTGTAAAGTTGGGATGACATTCTGTCATATGATGAAAAAGGGTGCATGGGGTAAATAGTTGAGAACTATGGAGCTAGAACCATATGGTGATTTTTTTTTTTTTTTTTTTTTTTTTTTTAATGTAGCTTAGATATGGCACAAGGCCAAAAATATAGAGCACACAGTGAGGCTCAAACTCACTACACAGTTGTAATTGTTCTAGCGAGACAAGCTTGTTAACCATTACACCATGTTAAGGTGGCCCTGATCTAGACCTATATGAACTACATTCTTACCTATGTATAAGATAACTGTGTTTTTCTGAGTTGATTTATAAATAATCAAGGCTTGTTTTCACAGAAAAAGATATAGAAAGGGATTTTTTGTTTGTCTGCCTACCTTTGGTTGGAAGCATCCACAGGGGTGGCAAGTTAGGTCTACCAACTGGAGGTGTCATTGTCTCTTTTCTGTTGCTTGGAAACATGGAAACTCTCAGGCCTGCACAAAGATTTAAAATTTTTTTTTTATGTGTGCTTTAATGTTCCCACACCTTAAACAAAGGTGTTGGCCCAGCATGTGGGAAACTGCTAGGTTGTATTGGACATCTGCCACCTGATAAATTTGAACAGATAACAAAAATGGCTAGAGTAGATTGTAGGCTCCTGCTCTGGACCATCCTCAGTATGATGATAAACTACATCTGGCACAAGGCCTCTGATTGGGAAGTTTTGAGGAGTATAGAACCACCTTGTTCCCAGGTCCACCCTGACCCAGTGTGATAGCACCTGTTAGGGTTCCAGCAATGGCCAAAATAGATCCCCAAATAAAAAACAAACACTATGAAAGTATAAAAATACATTTTTATATTCGAAATAGCAGTAATACATTTAATAGTAAAAAAAAAAAAAAAAATTTCCAGCAGTAGATTTTCATAGTAAAAAAAAACAAAACAAAAAAAATTACCAAAGTTCCCAAGAAAATCAAATTTTGGCATTAAGTGACCCATAAAGATTATATATGCTGGTAAACAAACAAACCAACCCTGTTCTGGACTTTCTACAAAATTACAATTTTAAATGCTGTACAATTTTGAAGTTCTAGAAAAGTCATTATAATTCTGCATCTTCTTTCCTTAACACGTATATTACGCCCTGCCAATAGCTCATAAATAATGGACTATTCTGTTTTGATCATGAGGAAAGCCAAAAAAGACATATCAGAGATGCCGTTTTATTTCAGCAAGGAAAACAAATAAAGAAAGAAGGTAGCAGAGATGATAATGTGTTTAATGTTTGTTTCAGTGAAATGGAAAAACTAGTCATTTTCAAATCTTTTCATTTGTACACCCTTCTTTAAATAACAACCAACTTTTATATTTATAATTGTTATTGTAATATTTGATTAAAGTTGTTAATCTGGAATAATGGTGCAATAAGGGGATTTCTACAGTTATTGTAGAATTCGCCACAAGTTTATTCAATCATTAATTAAAGAATTAAGATTCATCAAAAAATTAAAATAGGAAAATCATGAAATTTTCATGGGTATTTCTAGTTACCAGGATCAATGCAAGAGTCTCATGCGTCCTTCAGTTTTCATAAGGTAATATTCATATTAAAATACAAATTTTATCGTAACCTAATTATGTACAATAATGGCCCATATGCAATATCGGTAAACAATTCAACTAGAAAAATTGAAAATAAATACAATGTATCTAAATACAAATTAGAGACTTGTCATAAAAGATCATTCTATTTTAAATAAATCAATGTTTTGCAGCAATTTTTAACATCAACTGGAGATTTTTCTTGTTAAAAAGTTGAATAATTTTAACACATTCAACATTATGGATAAAAAATAGTGTCCAAAGATTTTTAATCCTTTAATAGTCGGTTGTTCTTAGTTAAATTTGTAATGTATTTAAATGTAGGTAGAAAAAAAAGCAAATGCTGATAAGGTAGTGAGAGTCACAAAGCACTGCCTGAGGGGTCACCAATTCAGGCTCTCCACTTTGTTGGGATTAGTACGTGTCATCCCCTGCTTGTTAGTTCTATTCTACTTAACTTTCAATCAGCTTGCTTCCTGACAATTCTTAGCTGCCTGATGCAAGTGGAAACCTTGATAATTTGAGGGAAGTTGGTGGTCTGAATTTTTCTTAATATGCAATAAATGGAAGGAATCTTCACAAAAGTGATGGTGAGAAAAACTCATTTAAAATGTTAAATAGTGTGAAATTAATCAACAGGGTGGTCTTAAATTTGGGAGGGAGTTGGTAAGTTTTTTAAAAGAAAAAAAAAAATGAACGTCCTCCCTTCTCTTCTACGAGTAGAGTACACAACAGTTATCTGAAGCAATAAATAACATTGGGCAACAAAAATTTTGTTAGTCTAAAACATGCTTTTTCTTTTTTTAATGTCTCACGTATGCGGATTCTGACTATATTCAGAATTGTCTGAGCACATCAGGTTTTTTGAGATATGCAAGTGGATTGTTGAATTTTTGCAATTTCAGTCTTTAAATAATGCTTACAATCTCTTCTATGTGCTGTCTCTCTTTCGGGTTGTGAGTGTTCTTGGCTCCCCACAACTTCCTGTTCTTTGTAGTTCTTAGTAAAGTTTGCCGTTTTGCTATCTCTCATAAACTCTGTTCTGACAACCATTTACACAAGCTCGTTAGGTAGGTTATACATTGCTTTCCTCTGCCCATCTTGCTTTCAATATATCTTGTGAGTGTTAAATTCTCTAAGCCCTCTTTCCTCATTATGTACCTTAAAAATTTCAATTGTCTCTTTATAATGCATAGTATCCTTTTCCCTAACACTCCTCTTTACTCTTACTCTCCTTTTTACTCTTACTCTCCTTCTCTGTAACCCCTTGTGTGCTAGTGGCACTCCTGCCTTGCTTAGAGTAATTTGCTTAAAAAAAATATATAATTGTCCTTTTTGTTTCTGTTTTCTCTAAAACTTTGTCATTGCACACATGTTCAGTTCATGGTATTCTCAGCATCCTTCTGTAGAACCACATTTCTGCTACTTCAAGTCTCTTCTCCATATGTGATGAGATTGTTCAGCATTCACTTACATAAAAGTTTAGTACTCTTTATTTCTAATGAAATTTTCCTCTTTTTTAATACTTTGCTTAGGCTTTGGAAGTCATTTTTCACTGTTCCAATGTGCTGTTGGATTTTGGTATCAAATTTTCCATCCTTTTATAAAATGCTTCTTAGATATTTAAATTTTTGCATTTGCTTATATTAAGATTATAGCTGCCAATAATGAATCTTGGTAAAACTCAATTCTTTCAGGATTGCCTCACTGTAAATGTTAAATAAGTCTGGTGAGAAGACATATTCTCATTTTATGCCCTTTTCTATTTTTGTGTATTTCTTCTATGTGCTGTGTCCCTTGTTGCAAATTGGTGATTATGGCTCTCCACAACTTCCTGTCCATTGTAGCTCTTAATAAATTTTGTCTTTTTGCTATCTCTCCTAAACCTTGTTCTGCCAACCATTTATTAAAACTCACTAAGTAGGTTATGCATTGTTTCATTTCCATTGCTCTTGCCTTCAATCTGTCCTGTGACTATCAGATTTTCCAAGCCCTCTTTCCTCATTATGTGTCATATAAATTTCAACTGTCTCTTCCTGATGTTAAGTATGTTTCCTTTTTGTTTGCATTTTCTCTAAAACTCTGTTGTTGCTCACATGTTCAGTCCATGATATCCTCAGCATCCTTCTGTAGGACAACATTTCTGTTGCTTAAAGTCTGCTCTTTATCAGTAAGAAGATTGTCCAGCATTAATTCATTTTCTATCTGTATGCAGGCAGTTTACCCCCAGTATAATTTCTGGATTATTCAAATATTTTTCCCAAACAAATTAAGCTTACCTCGTAGTTCAAAGAGTTCTTTGTGACGTATTTTATTAAGCGATGTTTAGAATAGATTGGGTTGTCAAACGAGGTCTGAGTGATCCCCTAGGTGAGGAGTTCCAGGTGTTCAATGATGGTGAAGGAGTCGAATGGGGGCTCTGTGTAGGAATGACACTGAGCTAAATTTTAGTTAATATATCTATATATTGTATTCTTCTTTGGTACCGATGAAAGAAAGGCAATGAGCTTGATGATCAACAGAATTAAAAGACTTAGTTTCCTCTATTCAAGTTGCTTTTAACTTATTTGAGCTGACTTATTTCATGATACATTGAGCATAGATAGATAGATAGGAAAAGACTGAAAAAGAAAAGTCAGATAGATAGGACAGGGGTCGTCATATGTGGTTCAAGCGACTCTCTAGGCATCGGTGAGGAGTTCCTGGGGTTTGATGAGAGTGAAGATTTAGAAGAGAATTTTGATGAGACTTATTTAATGCTACCTTGAGCATTGCTTGCTCTTTTTTAATTGTTCCAAGTTGCTTTTCAGATAACAGTCCCCTTTTCTCAACCTCTTACTATAAAATAGGATTCATGATTCTGAAGCTCATTTAGCCTGATTGGTAGGATTGCATAAATTATCCAGCAATATTTGTTTATTTAATTTAATTAGTACTGTCGTCCAGTTGGATATTAGTAGCACATATGCATTTCTGTTCAATAGCATTGGTTGTATTTCGGCTTGGTGTACTTGATTTATTGGGGTTATTTTCTTAAATATATTTTTTGGGGAAAATTCTGAACCTGATGATGCGGAGGGGGGGGGGGGGCTGAATTTGAACCTGATTCAAATTTCCTAATTTTCCATACATGTTTGTTAACATTTTCATTGCCAACACCGGTGTGAGTTTTAAGGTTCAAAGATATTTCTTTGTTATATTCTTTCCCAGTGACCCCCATATAAAAATGGGAAAGAAGAGAAACAAAAGGGGATTTTGATTGAAAAAGTTTGATCCCTGGAATAGATGAATAAAATGGAAAAACTTTTTCTTTTCAGTCAAGCTGATTTTCAACAGATACTTATTAAATTTTATCTGATGTCTGTAGAATGGGGAATTTGAATAGAGCCTGCTCATGAAATTAATGGAGTATGAACTTTTGCTGTTACTCTTTGTGAGCTGCATTATCTACACTCAGATGTTTCTTTTTCCCCCAAAAAAACTTCTGGTGAACACACACACACACACACACACACACACACACACACACACACACACACACACACATATATATATATATAATCAGATGTAGTGCACCAGGTCTCTGTATTCAGCCCTCCAAAAAGTGTGGTTGGTTCTGCACAAAGCCTTCACCACTATAATCATATGTGCTGGTGTCTGGCTGTCTGTTCCTATGAAGTGAGTTGCTGACCCTCATATGGTGAATATGACTGGAGAGTCCACCATATATATATATATATATATATATATATATATTATATATATAGTGAAAATTATTAATACAGTTCAGCATCACTTGGAATGCTGGGGCAGTTTAAATACTGCATTGTAATAAAGGGGTGTGGTCCTTTTTCATAATCAGGATAATTTAAATGTTACGTAGAATAGTGGAAAGGAATTCTGTAAAAAAAAGAAAAAAGCTTGACATCTATTTTATTTATTTTTTAATTCGAGAATATTTCTTGCATTTTTTTCCTTCAAGTCTTTGATGTGAGTTTCTCTTGATGGAAGCAGAAAATATTTTATATCAGATTTTGCTGATTTGAAATGGTTTTCCAAACCACCCAAGCACTTGGAACTGAATTTTGCTATTTCCCCTGGTTTGATGGTTATCTAATGGGTAACTTAGTTTGAAATTCTTGACTGCATTGTATTTAAGTTCATGAACTATAAGGTAAAACAGCTGTAAGCCTCTTTCTAATATGGCAAATTTTTATATATATATATATATATATATATATATATATATATATATATATATATATATATAATGCTATACCAAATATATTTTTATATTTGGATACAAAACTGTGCAGATATGAAAAATTTTAAGATATATATGATGAGAGAAATTTTGCTTAAAGGCCCAAAATTTGGCCTTGCCTTGACTGACTGTTCTCTGTAGATGTAGCTCTGGGATGCAGGTTCAAATCCTGCTGGAGAGCAAAGATCTTTCTTTAATAATATTTCTTAAACATTTAGACCAGTAGATGAAAAGGCTGTCTCCTGTTCATGGAATATGTCCTTACCTGGGACACAGATGAATCCTGATCAATTGAATGTGGAGTTCTAAATATGGCTTCTCCAGACACAGGAGCATCTCGATATTATATGCAAGATCCTTCGTTTTTGTTTCTCTGATGAGGAAAAACTTTTTGGCACAATTCAGTGAACCAACCTTCCTCGCAGCTGACTAGATATATTCACTCCACTCCATGTCAGTGGAAAACCTGGAGTACAGCATCAGCCATCCTGATGGTAGGCAGAAAACAAAAGTAACAAAAAGAATAGTTGTTGGGTTTCAATATGATTCGATTGCAATATAGGTATACATATGTTAATATTTCTTATTACTACAAATGTTGTTTTTAGTGGATGCCTGTATTTGAGCAGAACACTGGTTTTTAAGCAGTGTGTATTCCATCTACCAGCCTGCACATTTGAGAAAATAAAAGAAGTGTACTCTCCAGCAGGGTATAAACCAGTGGTTCCCAGTCAATTTTGGGTCATGTCCCACTTTGGTATTTCTAAAATTCTGATGCCCCTCCCCTGTAATATTTAATTCTTACATGTATGCCAATTACACATGTACGTACATACACACAAAATATTTTTATGTCTGCATACTGCATATGCATCGTATGCATTGTTAACATGCATTAACGCTGACACTCTCACTCAGTCTCACTAGAATACAATTCACTGTTACTAACTCATTCTTGAATTGCCCACTTATCCTGTTGGTATAGTAAGCCGAAGGGTGCACATCCTATGCATGCCCCACCAAAATATTACCATTCCCCACCGGTGGGGCATGCACCCCAGGTTGGGAATCATTGGTATAAACCCTCTTTCTAGAAGAAACCACCATTTGATATAGCATACTTTAGACTGCTCTACCGTGGAGAGTGTTACAGCCCAGCAAAGTTCTATTTAACCTTTTAAAGAATGTATGTCCCCTCATTTAGATTTTCTTGAAAACCTATATCTGCTTGATTTTGTCAACAAAATGTGGATTTTATTTTAATCTGACATTATTTCTCGTTACTTCAAAAGTTATTTTTAGTGCATACCTGTGCCTGAGTAGAATACATGGTATGTATTTCCTCTATCAGTTTCCATAGTTGAGAAAACTTTGCTCATTTCCTTTGTTTCCTCACTTGTGCAGGTTTATAGTCAAAATACACACTGTATAAAAAAAATGGGGTGTTCTACTCAAACATGGGCATCCACTAAAAATAAAATTTGAAATAATGCTGTTGGATTGAAATAAAATCATTAGAAGTTGCATATGTTAATATATTATTAATATATGCATATGACATATCCTCAGTTTAACCCATTTTAGTTGGTGGTGGGGGTATTTACTGAATAATTTCAAATTTTACTTCAGCAGCCAGAACTTTGATGGCCTGATTTGCCACATGCAAAGCAGGTGGAGAGTTTGTGGCTTTGGTCTTTTAGCCTTTGCATTCTGAGGGCCATTCTGATATTTTCACTGTTATTCTCTTCAATCATTCTTTCAGTTTTTCTTTTGAAGCTTCACAATGCTACTTTAAATTCACTAAACATTACTATTTTGTCTTTCTGAGCAATAACGTTTGTGAATCGTTTCAATTTGGATGGAAGGCCTTTTCAGGCCATAACAATTAACAAGCTGTCACTAATAATTTCTGATGTTTTTAATAAAGTTGCAGAATTTCCAACTCTAATAATATAATCCTTAATACTTTGCCACTTGCCATTTGTAGGGTGGTTCAGTCTACAGAAAAAAATTCCAGCTTTCCTTATGATAAGTAGTGTTCTCTCAAAATTTGCAGTGCTTTTCTGCCATTGTCAGGGGCTTCTCACATAAGTGATAAACTTTGATCATTGAGAAATTGGATTAATTTGGCAAACACATTTGCATTCTTTTCACAGTACTCTTTGTCATAGGGACCATCAAATTGTGCCAAGATTTTGTGGAATTTTTTAATTCTCATGTCTCCTAAAAATTTTACCTCCTATAGTTCATATTTGGATTTGTCACTGTTGAAAGAGAGTCTGTTCCTGGGCTCATAACCTGTAGAGTGAGTGGCCATGGTTAAATGTAATTGTCAGAAATGCCCAACAAACAGAATTGACAAAGTTTTCAATAAAAAATAACAAGAGAAAGAAAAGAAAAAGAACAAGGCAAAAAAAATAATATTAAGCAAGCAAACAATATATACAATGCAAAGCAACAGTAATAAGGCAAAAAGTTAAACTAAGAATTGTGTCAACACACAAAAAGGGGATACAGACAAGCAATCACAGCATTCTGGCTTTATGACAGAAAAGAACAGAACTAAGTCTGACATGATCAAGAAATGGTCTATCTTATTGGTTAGGAAAAAAATCCCAGCATGCATCTATTTTGTCTATAAATTTGTTATTTCAGGCCCCTTTACATCTGTTGATGCAAATTTGGGGAGGGGAAAGTTTTTGCAAGTTTTTTCCATTCTGAATGAAACCAAAATGGTACACAGGTATTTTATTATTTTTCACAATCGAGTTTAGATGAAAGAAAAATAGGAACAAGTCAGCTTTTTTATTTCTTTTTTTCTCTTTCACTTTTTCTTTCTGAATATATATTTTCTTTTTCAAAGTACCATTTATGGTGATTACTTTTTTTTTTTTTTTTTAGATATGTCTGTTGTTTTAGCATGATTTTAATGTAGATTTATTTTTTCCCAAAATGCTAAGGGAACATTGAGAGCCACAGTTGGAATTGGAACTATTTTCGCTGAACACATTTTCAAGTCTAATGTTACATTGCACCTTCACCCAAACCTGAGAATAAGTAAAGATACAGAGTGGTTATTCTGACTAGTCTTTGTCAAAGCTGACAATAGATGTAATAGCTTTATAGCATTACACCATTCTGTGTCTTAAGGTTCTTATGAGGGAGTGGTTTACAAATGGCTTACTCACTTGGAGCACCAGATAAATGGATTCATGCCTTTCCCATGGATATTAGTGCTAAGTGGACCTCTGCTGAAATTTGAATTCTATTTTTCTTACTGATAACCACAATCTTATGCTGCATCTATAAATGGTGATAGGATAGAGCACAGGGGGAAGTGGAATCATGCCTTTCCTAAGGATATCTTGGCTGAAGTTTTAACTCTGCTATCTGATCTTCCTTTCTGATAACCATTAAGCCACCTTACTTGCTCAAAGAAAAAAAAACCTGACTTTTAAATATTTAAAGCAAAAGAAAATTAAAAAAAAAAACTCTTAAAAAAAACTTGAAAACCAATATATACTCATTTACTTACTATTTTACGGAATCTTCTTAAATTTTGTGCTTCAGTTAAGATATACTGTTTAATAAATACCTAAAAATAAAATTAATATTGATGTTATATTATAATTAAATATTTGCTGTGACATTTTTTAAATATTGCATTAGTAATATCTCTAATGGTGAAATTTCAGCCAATAGGATGCAATTATGCTTAGTTTCTTTTTGAACAAATTTATGGAAAAAATTCAAGTCTAGTTTTTTTTTTTTTTTTCTTTCTTTTTTTTCTTGCTTTCATTTAGATTCACTCATGTTTTTCAAATTATAAAGAATTATGTTTGAGACTTGAAAATATGGGCAGGGGGAGGGTAAGCAAACTTTGAGGCAAAATTACTGCTGATGAATAATGTAAAAGTGCATACTTGCTTCCCATAAAGTGTAAAAATGCAGGTTTGGGGTGCTAGCAGTTCTATATCATTTTCTCTACTCAGACATTTCATTTTCATATTCATTGAAAAAGAGTACTACACCTCCTTCTCCTCATTTGTTTTTTATTTTTTTGGATGCTGTTACACAAATTTCACTTTATTCAGAGTAAAAATACTCTGGCAGTTACCAAGAGGGATTTTTTTTGATAATTAGTAGTTTTACGGAAAAAAAAAAAAATTCTCCTTGTTCATTGGTGGACTTTAATGTGCCATGTCCCAATCATGGTTCTGCACAACTTATCATTTGTAGCTTTTAGTATTTATCTTCTTACAATTCCTCTCACTGTCTGTTCTACCCTGTCCTGGGTATGATGATAAATTACATCTGGCAGCAAGACCTCTGATTAGGACGTTTTGAGGACAATGGAACCACTTAATTGCTGTTGTTCCCAGGTCCACTCTGACCTGGGGTGGTAACACATGTTAGGGTCCCAACTATGGTTAAATAGTGAAACTCAAAATGGGGTTAAAATTATGAAAATATAAAAATACATTTTTTATATTAAAAATTATTAGCAGCAATACATTTTTGAAAAAAAAACAAAAAAAAAATTACCAAATCTCACAAGAAAATTAAATTTTGCTATTAAATAAACCATAAGGAGTTGATCTGCTGTTAAACAAACCTGTTCTACCATCTAATTATACAAGCTCATCTGATCGCCTGATTTCTCTTCCTGTCCTTTTGCCTTTGATATGTCCAGTGAATGTCAGCTTTCCCAAGTTTTTTCTCTCTCCATGTTCTCTAGTGGTAGACTATTGAAGCAGTAAGTCATAAGATTGTTTTTAAAAGGACTAAGGAAGATTAAAAGAATTAGGTTAACCTTACTTTGGCACTTTTTGTCCTCTAGTTTGTTGAAAGATACATTATTACTCAATGCTTTTCCCTGATGAAATAATTTCTGTTGTCAAATCAATGAACTGATAATAAAATTCTCACAATCCTTGAAGGTTGTCTCCCTTAACTGGATTCAAATTTCTAATGGATTAGCATATTCAACACTTGTACTTTTTTTTTCTTAACTGCACAGTTAAAATTTTGTCTGAAGTTTTTAGGCGAGGAGTTATTCTAGTAGACATTTATTTGGTCAAATGTCCTCTTCATTGTTGTCATAATCACAACATTGTTTAAGTTGTCTTTGACCTTTTTAAGATATCTTTTGTAGTTGGTAACCATTTGCTAATTTTGAGACAAATCCTTTATTCAATCCATGGAGGTCAGTTGTACAGAGTTTAATGGTGTACTTTATTGCCATTTTATTAAAAAAGGTTCGCAGATATGATTAATCATACTCAATGCTGTTTTTACTTCAATTTTTGTATTTTTAATCATTAAAGGATTGAAATGAAAGTTCAGTCCCTGGTCAGGGAACTTGAGCAGTGCATTTGTTGAATTTAACAGAAAAAGTTACTTAGAAATAATTATTAAGTAAATGATATATATAAATTCAAACAATAATACATAGAAATTTAATTATAAACCTAACCTACAATTAATATTTCAAGTACTTAAGATACCACCAAACTAAATAAGAAAATAATAGCCAAGTGAAGACATATAAAAATATTTACTTTATTTTTGATGCATTAAAATGAATTACTTATGTAAAAAATGAAATACAATTTTCCTAACTCAAGAAACAACTAGGACACTCAAAAGTTAAAAATGTTAACATGTCTAGAGAAAAAACTGAACAATAGCAACAATTGAAACAAAAGAGAAAAAAAAGAGGAGAAGGCTAAGGAGTGAGTGTAAAGTGGAGAAAAAAAAATGAAGAAAAGGACAAATAATCATGACACACTACATGTATGTGCAGATGGGTGCATGGCCACACACACACACACACACACACACACAAAGAATACAGAAAAAACTTACACCAATGATAAGTGTATAAAAAAGAGAAACCAAGAAGTATAAGCTGTAAATTGCTGATAATCACTGAAGAGTGGACGAAAATCTGGAGTTGGGATGCTGAAAGTAATATCAATCGGCTAAATGACACCATTTTACTTATATTAATTATATATATAAAATTAATAGAAATTTAAACAGACATTTGTTGATGGTGATCACTTGTAGCTCAAGTTCTACTTTGGCTGATTGATAGCTATTGCTTATTTTAATGACACCATCCTCATGAAATCCTTAGCTTGAAATACATAGTTTTTTTGTGTGTGGAGTTAATAAATGATATATATATATATATACACACACACACACACACACACACACACACACACACAAGATCAGACAAGTCATTACCAATAACACAAAGGTTCTATAATGCATAAGCTATGAAGTGTGACTACAATTCCTTAAGGCATTGAGCATAAAAAGCAAGTAACTTGAACAGAATTACATCAATCCTCAGATTTAACATACTAAACATATTTAATTAAAAAAAAATTCAACTCTCATATAAAAATGAAATAAACAGCCTACACCAAAAGTCTTTCAAAATGGCTAATGCTAGTTGAAAGTACTCAAACAGGGTAATAGATTTTCAAATATGAACTAGAAAAAAAAAAAATCAGGAACATTAAACAATGTTCCTGTTTTAAAAAAAAAAAAAAAAATAAACAAGGAGTTTTTGTTGGTATTTGACCAAATCTGTGTAAATAGAAAATTCCTGCTTAAATACACACACACAATATATGCAGGGTGCGATGGATAAATTGTCGTCTAAATTATGCAAAAATAAAAATAACACTGATATCTCATTTTAACAGATATCTTTACCGAAATTACAAAACAATATCTTGACATACTAAAGAGTTATTCGATAAAATTGCCATTAGCTTCAACCCCAGCCTCCAGATGACTTCGGAATCTGCTGTAACTCTTCTGGACGGTCTCTTGTTTAAGTTGGTGAATGCTGCCATAATCCTTGCCTTCAGTTCATCTTTGGTGTTACAAGGAGTTTTGTTGTTCTCTCCTTCAACTGCGCTTCACACATAATAATCAAGGGGGTTGCAAAATTGGTGCCAAAATTGTCTGACAGCCATGACTTGGTTCTATGTTATCCTAATTATTGAATAGATCAGAAGGGTTATAATTTAAATTATTCTAAATAATTATATATATATATATATATATATATATATATATATATATATATAGAGAGAGAGAGAGAGATCATGAAGTAACAAGTCATTGTGGTCGAGGGCTTGAGTGTGCTAGCCTTGTAGAAATTGTTGATCATGCTAGATAACACACTCTTTCCCAGAAACTGTAACTAATGTCTGCTCAGAATAGTTGCAGTATAAACCACAGGTGGGCTCTTTGGGTGATGAATAAACACAAATGCACCTGAGCAAGTGTCTGCAATAGGGATTGGCTAGCCACCCTAGTGGATCGGTATCCTCAAATATGAGTGTCCAGCTATATATCTATTATTACTATAAACATTATATTTAGTAGGTACACATTTCTAAGTTAACAACCTTGTTATTTTAAACGATGAATTTTGTGTCAACCAGCCTAGAGACTGAGAGGTCTTATTAAAGAAAATGTGCTTCCCAACAGGGATCAAACCTGTATTCTCTTATTACATCAAGGAAGCCACTTTGTATGTTGAAGAGCAAATTTTCTTTATTAAAGAGTTAAAAAAAAAAAAAACTGAGTTGATAGACAAAAATATTCAGAGATGTCTACTCATACACATGTATCCACTAAATATAATACATAGAGTAATAAATTATTTTCTTTTTCTGATTTTAAGTATAAGTGTCCTTTTGGTTTTTATTTTCCCTAAAACTTGGTGGTTGCTCACTTGTTTGGTCCATAACATCCCCAGTATCCTTCTGTAGAACTACATTTCTGTTGACTCAAGTCTCTTCTTTGAGGAGATTGTCCAGCATTCACAGCAATATAGGAGGATTGATATTACATATCAGTTCAGTACTCTTTTTCTTTGTTTCTAATTAAATTTTTCTCTTTCTTAATACTTTGCTTAGCTTTTGGAAGGCGTTTATCGCGATTCCATTGTGCCTTCTGATTTCAGTGACACATTTTCCGTCCTCTGTTAAAGTACTTTCAAGATATTTAAATTGCTCTACTTCCTGGATTTTGGTATCTCGATTCATAGTTTGTATCTAGGGTAGTTCTTTTTACTGACATTCTGTATTCCTATAATTCGTTACTATCTTCTGTTGGACTTCCCACATTTTCCTTTCTCTGTCTTCTATCTTATGTTAAGATTGTGGCTGCCAATAATAAGACACATCCTTGTTTTACACCCCTTTCTATTTTTTGTATCTTTACTGAATTCACTTTCTATGCTCATGCAGACAGTTTGCTCCCAGTGTAAGTTCTGGATTATTTTAATATCTTTCCCTAATAAATCAAGTTTACCTAACAGTCATGGTATCTGGTTTAATGTTTCTTCTATATAGTTAGAGATTCTTAATAAAATCCAAAGAATCTGCAATGTTATTGACCCGGATCTGGCATCTTGGCTTCAATGCCTTTCCCACTGCTGTGACATAGCATCTCTGTGTCTTTTTCTATAAACACATTCATTGTAATTGTTCTGATGAAATTTACTCTATGGTATCTAAATATTATGAATTTAAGTGCAGTACTAGATTGGCAGCAAGGTCTCATCAATTTATAGTTGAAATGGCTAGATGTAACCATATGTTCTGTGCTAACAGTTTTTTTTTATCTCACTTCTTGCATATGGAAATCTCTTCCAGCTTGTTGCTCCCCAGTCAAATTCCCAGTCAATCTTAAAAAAATTAAACGCAGTCTCAATTGTTATCTTATGTCTTGTTCTTTTATTGTCCTCTTTCCTTAATAGTACTTTTTCTCATAATCTCTAACACTCAGTAACCACTTGTGTCCTAGTGGCTTTATTGCCTTGCTTAAGAAAAAAGTTCAAACAGTTCTTTGTGATATACTTTATCAAATGCTTTTGCATAATCTACAAACCATGAATATACCTCCTTTTGCATTTGTATTGCTCTTTCTGATATTTTGAGCAGAAAAATTGCATTCCTTGTTCCAGTGTCTTTAACAAAACCACACTGTTCTTGTCCTATTTCTAGTCTAATTCTGTTGCATGCTCTATTCATCAGAATTCGGATAAGTTTTGTTATGTGGCTCATTAGGCTGATTGTCCAATGGAGTTTGCATTTGTTTGAACCAGGTTTACTATGTTATCTTATTAGGCAAATAATAATTCTCTTCTGCAAGATTTGAACTTGTAAACTTTGTCCTTAGGTGCCTGTTGAAGATTTATTGTTTATTTCTAGTTGATGTTGCCACTTTTATATACAATGATCCTTCTGGATGTGGGTAGTTATGGCACTCCACAACTTCTTATCCTTCATAGTTCTTTTTACTATCCCTCCTCCTCCCAGTTATGCCTTCTTTTTTTACCCAAGTTTAAATAGATTACTCACTACTTTCCTCAAACTCTCTTGCCATCAATATGTCCTGTGATTGTCAAATTTTCCAAGCTGCCTTTAATCATTGTGTATCCAAGAAATTTCAGCTGCCTTTTTTTTTGTTTCCATTTTCCTTAAAACTTCCTCATTGATTATATGCTCTGTCCATGGTATTCATGGCATTCTTTTGTAAAACTGCATTTCTGTTGTCTAAAGTCTCCTCTTCATCTGCGAGGAAATTGTTTGGCGTTCTCTACTATATAGGAGGATTGAGATTGCATAGTTTAGCACTTTAATTTTAATGAAATTTTTCTGTTTCATAATATTTATTTTTGTGTTTTGGGAAGATCTCTTTTGCTATTCTAATGTGCCTTTACATAGAAGATGTTCATAATGTAAATAGATGGTTTTTATGATGGAGATTCATAAAACATCAGAAAAAAGAATTACCAAAGATCCGAAATTGATGCAGTTGGCATGAAATGACTCTGACAGCTGATTAGATTAGATTTGAAACTGCACCACTGACACTGTTTTTTTTTTGTTTTGTTTTTTTCCTTAATCATTTTCTTTGGTAAGCAGTAATGCAGGGAAATGTTTAAAGCAAGACTGATTCCCAAAATCTGCTGCCGGCATGCACAGAAAGAGGATATTGGTTAAGTGGTTCTTATTACTTCTGTAATTGATGATGATGATAAACCCTTGAAGATCTAGATTGAGGAATTCAGGGAAGGTGTGGAATAAGAGGCACTCCCTTTCAAATGTGCTGGTTAGGTTGGAGCTATTAATCAGAGTTCTCGGAAAACAGTGAATTAAAAATTAGCTTTGACCCAAATAGATGCTTCTCTACAAAACAAATTTAAGGCCAAGGGTAAATAGATAAGAAATTACAAACAAAGAGGGGAATGAAAGGGAGTTTATGTGTTAAACTCATACTATCTGTGTGTGAGATATATATATATATATATATATATATATATATATATATATTATCATTTCTATCTTGATCTCTGACGAAGCTTTAATAAAGTGAAACATTAAATTAAGATCTTTTTCCTACTTGTTCTTTTCCTATCATATATATATATTTTCTCAGGAGTGTATCTGTAGAAGAGACAAGAGGAAAAGCTACACTTAGCTGATGTTTTGTACTCTGGCATTGCCTTGATAAAGTCCCTCAGAGGACAAACTGTGTCAGCTCAGTATAGTTTTTCCTCTTGCCTCATATATATATATATATGTTTAATTTTATATATCAACAAGCAGTATTTAGAAAAATATGACAAACTAGAAGGGCTTTTTGTGATGTGTTTCATTTGTTAGGATTTCTTTGGACTGGGTTTTGATGACATTGCCACGTTTACACATGTGAACAAAATGAGAGATGCAGGTAGTTTCAAAATCTTTGAAAGAAATCCCCCCCCCCCCCAATCTGGCCAAAATCGTTTGTATTCATTTTCTTTAGGAACAAAAGTAGTGGAGAGATAAAAAAAAATTATACAGATGATTTCGGTTAGATTGAAAAAAAAAAAAAAATTCTTTCAAAAAGTTTGAAACTTGTGTCTAGTTTTGGGCATATGTGTAGATGTGGCATTGTCATCAAAGCCTTGTCCGATGAAATGCGTCACAAAAACCTTTGAGTGTATTTTAAAAACATTTTTTTAAAGATTTTATTTAAGAAATGAAATATTTGTTTTGTTCATTCCTGTCAATTTATTCTATATTTAGGATATAATTTTGTAAATAAACTGAGTTTTTCTTGTTAGAAAGATGTCGACAATATTAAAGGGTATTTAAAAATTTCAGTAAGTCTATAGCCTGATGAGAGGGAAAAAAAAGTATTTATTCTAAACAAGGTAGTTCTCCACAGCATTGTCAATGCACTTAATTCAGTGGTGAATTTATGTGATTATACATCAAATTTTCTACTTTCAGAACAAAATTCCATTAAGAACTCAGCATCAATATATGAGCTTATTGATCCACTTTTGTATACTGTTACTGATACAAAAATTATACCCCCCTTTAGCAACATGTCTCACCTCACCCCTTTTGCTTCCAGGATGTTGTGTTTCTCTCTCTCTCCACTTTGCTGTCAAGGTGCTATGTGTCTCTCCTCCCCTTTGTTAAGATTAGCAGAGATATTCAATATTGCCAGAGATAAAATAATTTCAGCAAATACATAAAATGTTCACAGATTTCTTTTTACACAAATGAAAAATTATTTACATGTTTTACTCATGAAAATTTAGCTATCATTGGAAAAGAAAGAAGAATCAGCAATATTATTGGTCCTGATCTGGTGACTTGGCTTCTATCATTTACTCATTGTCATAAGGTTGTCTCTCTCTGCCTTTTTTTTATATATACTTTCATGGTAACTGTTCGGACGAGCTTTTTGCTATGGTACCTTGACGTATGAATTTAAGCACAATACTAAGCTGGCTGCAAGATCACATCAATATACAGTTGAACTGTCGAGATGTAGCTGTAAATTCGATGGTAACAGTTTCTTTTCTCACACTTCTCGCTTGTAGAACTCCCTTCCAGCGCCATGCTTTCCAGCCAACTTTAATCTGCAAAAATTTAAATGCAGTGTCAATTGCTATCTACTGTTCTCCTGATTGCTCTTTTCTCTTTCTCCTCATTGCTAATGTTTCTGTTCCTAATTCCTCCACACCATGTAACCCATTGCGTGATAGTGGCTGTACTGACTTGCTTGAGGTGATACAAATTTAAAAAACAAAAAAAAAACTACTAATGCCAAAAACAAAACAAATGATGTGGTCCTTTTGGTTGATAATCCTTCCCCCATGAGATGCCATTATGTGAACGTTGTGGATTTGAGAACAACCAATATAGAGATGGCCATGGAAATATGATAAATATTAGGATGAGGTTCATAACGTTGAGAATTTTTCTCTCTGCCTTGTTGATCATAGGGAAGTCTTTTGGAATTATGAAGATCCTGGGAGTAAACAGCCCCTCCTCCCCTTGGCCAATTTCAGTTAGAAACTGCTTCACAGCAAGGTGAGTTCTGTTGCATAAATTTGGGGTGCCAAGACTTCTGGAAAGCATGATGATTCTAAATTATAGTTGAAACTTGTGAGAAGGGACATCAGACAGCATAAGGAAGTGGAAGAACTCTGGTTCAGGGCATGGTCTAAATTTCTTGGCATTTGGAACTGTGTTGTAGGGAGATGCATAATCTGAACCTGTTTGAGAATCTGTTGCAGCATCTTTGAGTTTTTCTTTGATTGCATTATACTTTGGTGCAGAATGCTTGAAGAATATTTTGTTATCCACCTTTTTGTATATTTAAAACAGGTGGAAAAATAAAAGAAGTTTAATCTCAAACATTTTAGAACTTTTGTCTTTCAAAAGGTTGCATCACATTTTGAAAGTTTTTTTCATGTTTTTTTTTTCCCTCCTTTCCTTAAATTTATTTGTTTGGCTGAAAAAATATGCTTTTAATTCAAAATTGACTCCTGGTGAATTCTAGCTGATCTTGGTAGTCAACCTCACTTTTTTTATCTTTTTCTGTCCAATTTAGAGGATGAATTTAACCTTATCCATCTTACCACTCTTTTTTTTAAATTTAAAAAAAAAAACTTTTTTAGAGCATATCACTCTAAGCAAGGCAAGAGTGCCACTAGCACCCAAGGGGTTACAGAGAGTGAGAGCAAGAGTAAAGAGGGGTTTTTGAGGAAAGGATATAGAGAAGGATGGAGATCAGGATCAAGGCATTAGAAGATGTCGATTGACATTACATTTGAATGTTTGAAGATTATATCTATCAGGGAAGCAAGTAAGATGAAGGGAGTTCCACTGATGGGAAGTGCAAGAAGCTGTTGGAGTAGAAGAGACAGCTAAATTTAACTGTTTTGACAGTGAAAGGGTGAGACTGAGATGCCAACCTAGTAGCATGCTTAAATTCATACAGTTCAGGAACCAGTGAGAGTAGATTGTCAGAGCAGTTGCCATGAAAATACTTGTAGAAAAGACAGAGGGAAGTCATAGCACATCTGTGAGAGAGTGACTGCAGATGAGATGCCAGATCAGGACCTATCACATTGCATTTCCATCTCTGGATTTTGTCGAAGACCTTGAGATGAACAGCGGGGTAACCAGGCCATATATGGCAACAGTATTCAATACAAAGATGAATGGTTGATTTGTAGATTTGAAGGATGGACTCAGGCGGGAAAAACCTTCTGGTGCAACACAGAGAACCAACTTTCCTTGCGGTAGATGAAGCTATTGATTCAATGTAGTAGTTTGACCTCAGGTCAGTGGACAGTGTGAGACCAAGCAGGTGCAGAGAGGCACTCTCGCAGATTTGAGCATCAGCCATTCTGATGGGAGGCATGGAGAGTTCTCTATGGTGGGTAAATCAGAGCAGTTTCGTTTCAGAAGCATTAAAATTTACAAGCCATTTCCTGACCTAGTCAACCTCAGATCGGAGGTCACGTTCTGGGTATGACGTTAAACTGCATCCGTGTCCTGGGTAAGACGATAAACTACATCCAACAGCAAGGCCTCTGATCAGGAGGTTTTGAGGAGCATGGAACCACCACTTAATTGCTGGTGTTCCCAGGTCCACCCTGACCAGGTGGTGGTAGCACCTGTTAGGGTTCCAGCTATGGGCAAATAGTTAACATAATAGGTATGATGATAAAGTACATCTGTGTCCATGGGTATGACAATAAACTACATCCAACAGAAAGACCGTTTTTGGAAAAATAGTATTACCAGCTATACGTTTTTGAAAGAATAATCTTGCCAGCAGTGCGTTTTTGAAAAAATATTATCAGCTATACGTATTTGAAAAAATAATATTACCAGATATACATTTTGGGAAAAATAATATTGCCAGCTATATGTTTTAAAAAAAAACAAAACAAACTATTACCAGCTATCCGTTTTTGGAAAAATAAGTAATATATTTAAAAAAAAAAAGAAAAATATATATTACCAGCTGAACATTTTTTGAAAAAAAAAGAAAAATATTACCAGGGATACATATTTGAAAGAAAATCATTACCAGAAATAGATTTTTTGAAGGAAAAATATTACCAGAAATAGATTTTTTGAAGGAAAAATATTACCAGAAATAGATTTTTAAAAAAATATTACCAACAATAAAAATCTTGTCGGCATTAAATAACCCATTGAGGTTGATATGCCGCAAAACAAAAACCAAACCAAATCAGAGGTCCTTTTGTCAGGTTAAAAATATTTTTTGTATTTCACTACAAAATACTGTTTGAGATTTGGTGTCCTCAAATGGCCCTCATGGTCCACTTCATATTACCAATATCTCAATAGAATGTCTTGTTAGACTTCCTAACAATATAGAAAACTCAGTAGCTATTCATTTTGTTTGATGATCTCTGGCTACCTCAGATGACATCTCTTATTATAAGATCCTGTGGCTTAAAAAAACAAAACCCAAAATATCAAGCGATCCTGGGTATGATGATAAACTACATCCAGCAGCAAGGCCTCTGATCAGGAGGTTTTGAGGAGTGTGGAACCACCTCCTAATTGCTGATGTTTCCAGGTCCACCCTGACCCGAGGTGGTATCACCTGTTAGGGTCCCAGCTATGGACAAATAGTTGACACCCAAACTGGGGTCAAAACACTATGAAAGTGTAAAAATAGGTTTTAATATTTACCCGAAACACTTTGTAAAAAAAAAAAAGAAAGTTACCAGTAATACATTTTTAGAAAAAAATATTACCAACTATAGTTTATTTTGAAAGAAAATATTACCAGCAATAAAAAATTTGTCGGCATTAAATAACCCATTGAGGTTGATATGCCGTAAACCAAACCCAAAATATCAAGATCCCTAAAATGTTTTACCTAAGTGTTTTGTCTAAACATGCAACATTGTGTAATATAGGGAGAGATATACACATTTTAATGGTTATTTTTTTTTTATTAAGACTTGACATCTCAAAAAAAAAAAAGTATTATGTATAAAATAATGTCAATGATTAAATATATTTTCAAATAGTAAATTTAATCCCTTTGATGAAAAAAGATCAAGAGCACCCATCCAAAAAATCTGTGTCAAATTTTCACAATGTGGCTTGAGAAATTAATTTCTGCTTGAAAACAACCTGTGTATAATCATTAACATATAAATTAATAATTGTTAATTAGACACATGTGTATTTGTAAGTAAAGAATAGAAAACCTTATTCTGTGTTAAGCTGTTTCATTTTTATAATTGAGGGGAAAAAAACAAACAAACTCAATATGAGTAACAAATGGTGAAATTTGGGAATAATTAGATACTCATTGCAACAGTCGCTGGGAAAGAAAGTAAAAGATTAATAACGTGATGTAATTTTTAAATGACTCAAACAATTTAATAATTGCATCTCTCTCCCTTTCTTCTACTTTTTTAAAATGTGGGTTTTATATATATATATATATATATATATATATATATATATATATATATTTTTAATTACAGTAAGGTTCACCCTTTACAAGGCCCGGGAGCCACTTGAGGTAGAGGGTTATGTTAGGAGGCAGTTTACGTTTAACCCTATCCTTGAACATGTTAAGTAGTAACCATGGGAAACATCCTCTTGGGAGTTGGTTCCACAGAGCAGTGGTTTGCAGGAAAGAAGCTGTTAGAGTGAAACTTACCTGATGGAATATGGAGAGAATGTGGGTGGTTTGCTACTATGTAAGTGGCATGGTGTGTTCTTGCTGAAAGAAGGTTTGAATTGGTGGGACCAGGGAATGTAGTTTGTCAAAGTACTTTCTGTCAAAGTAGCAATAGAGCAGTGTGAGTCTTGCTACATCCTGCCTGTGGGAGAAAGAGAGAGAGAGAGAGGTTGGAGGGTGGAGAATAATAATTTGTCACCCACAAGGGCTTTGAGACACTTTTGTACTATAATATATAATGTTTGTGTATGACAAGCATGTGAATTACTATTGAGCCATGGGAAGCCATCACAGCAAAGCAAGTAATTAATTACCTTTAGAAAGTGGTTTCTCAGATAAGAAAAAAAAATACAGAATACAGATTTCATTTTTCTTAGGAGGAACATTTTCTTTAATAATTTTTACTAAAACATATGTATTCACTAAATGTAATGTTTACTGTAATAAGAAATAATGGATTAAAAAAAAATCCATTACTTAAAAATTAGTTGAATCCTTGAAAACAAACCACCTCACTGAAAAT
>OZ038512.1:31712099-31744599 GCA_964036315.1 Acanthosepion esculentum
ATCCCAATACTAAGTACCATGCTTATTTCATATGGCATGCTTATTACTTTAGTAATAATTTTCTCCAAAGCACTATTATTTTGTTCCAAGTTTATTAGACTCTAGCTTACTTTCCAAGTTGAAAAATCCACCCTGGCATGACAATTCCAGACAACACTAGTGTTTGTTGCAAAACAGCAGTTTGGAATTTTTGGGTTTTCTCAGTTTTAGTTTAACAAACTGTTTACTGTCTACAGCCAATCACTTTTATTCAAAGTATTTTCTGTGCCTGGTACAAGGTTACAAATGTGGAGCACTTAGTGAAGATATAACTTACTAATTAGTCATAGCTATAAACATCTTGTAGTGAGGTACCCTGATCACTTTTATTAAAAATCAAGTTAGTGTGTGAGCAGTGTGTCATCTGTTGCATATATAAATACTGAAAATTGATAAATGTGAATTTGTAAAGCTATTTTATAAGGTGGTTATGACTGTTCTCAGATGTGATCATTTTATTTCTACAATTTTTATTTTTATTAAAATCAGATGTGTCAGCTTCAGTGTGAATTATTTCTCATTACAAATATGCATTGTTATCCAATACTTCCTTAAACAATAGATTAAGGAGGGTGTTGTTTTCTTTTTTTAACTCTCTCCGCAACCAAAGGGCGACAAACATACATACACACTAATGCTTATATAGATATTTATATGTGCTAATAATAAATAATACATTTTATTCTCAGTGTTTAGTACAACTCGTATAATAAAATATGTACATATTTTAGTAAAGTCACCGTTTATATATGTAAATAAAATGGTCAGTGAGTTAACTTTGTATAATAGGAGAGTAAAGTGACCTGGGACTTTTTAAATGTTTTTTTTTTCTTTCAACTTGTGCATCAGATTATTAACTGGTACAATGGTAATTTTCACACACACACACATATATATATATATATATATATATATATATATATATATATATATATATATAAAACTAAAATGTTATTTTTAGTGGATACCCATACTTGAGAAAAATATGCGCTATAATATATTTTTTAATGAGATTTCTCAAATATTCAGGCTGGTTGATGAAAATAAATATATGGAGCGTCTACTCATATGAGTATCCACTAAAAATGTCTGTCTGATTAATAAATAATAATAAAAAAAAAAATCCATTACACACACACACACATATATATATAAAAATATATATATATATATATATATATATATATATATATATAATTTGACACAAATTAGTTAGCATTTTTTTTAATGTTTTGCTTAATTTCTCCAAGTCAACAAAAGCATAAAAAACGTTTATATTTATACACACACACATACAGAGGGTGTGATGAGTAAATTGTCGCCATTTTATATTTTTAATTTTGCACATGCACGCTTGTTTTTGATTTTGTTGACTGCACAGTATAGTAGTCAGTTGGGAACCATCTGTGAGAGAAAGAACACTGAGACGCAATTTACTCCCCCCCAAGTTTGGGTGTCAGTCTGAGGACAGTGCAGAGGATTCAGAAGGAGTTGGATGAGTCTAATGGTGATTACAAAGTTGTTTGGAGTGATCACTAGTGATGGTGACATTATGCTGCCATTCATCTTCCCACAGGGCTTCAGAATCAGCAGAGAGGCCTATATAAAGTGTCTTGAGGAGGTAGTTTTGCCTTGAGTCAAGAGGGTAGCTACTGGAAGACCCTTTGTCTGGCAACAGGACACTGCACCATGCCACACAAGCAGGATAAATAAATCATGGCTCTCAGACAATTTCTGAGGCCACATCACCCCAACCTCCTAACTCCCCAGACTTCAACCCTCTTGATTATTATGTGTGAAGTGCAGTTGAACAAGAGACTAAGAAAACTTGTAACACCAAAGATGAACGGAAGGCAAAGATTATGGCGACATTCACCAACTTAAACAAGGAGACTGTCTAGAAGAGTTGCAGGAGATTCCAAAGTTGTCTGGGGGCTGTGCTTGAAGCTAATGATGATTTTATTGAATAAATTTACTCTTTTGTATTTCAAGATATTTTTGTGTAATTTTGGTAAATATATCTTAAAATGAGATGTCAGTGTTATTTTCAGTTTTGCATAATTTAGTCAACATCTCACTGTGTGTGCATGTGTGTGTGTATATATATATATATATATATATATATATATATATATATATAGCTTTTGTTGACTTCGAGAATTTATGCAAAACATAAAGTGGTAACTAATTTTTGTGTCAAATTACACTCCTTCCTTCTTCTCATGATTGGTCTATAAATGTTAAAAAAAAAAAATACTACAAGTGGACATCTCCATACAGTCAGTATTTTCCAGTCATTAGCTGATCAGACTGTCTCTCTAGCTTTTTAAAAATTCTACATGGGTCATTTTGACCTGCCAGGGGCATGGTGTACGTCCAGGTGTGTGGGTGGCGGGCACTGTACTATTATTGATCAACCCGACAAGTGTCTTCAATGATGAAAATGACTTTGTCTGGAGATGGGAAAACAGGCTTCCTTGATTTTTTTGTTGTTGTTGTTGATATTAACAAAAGATCTCTGTCTCTTTCTTATTCACCTTTCTTTCTATAATTATTCTTTATTCTGTTAATGCTGCTTTCCAGCAAGTAAGTATAGTTAAGTTTGGTACAAGGCCACAAGAATGTAGTACTTGATGAAGAGAAAATTAAGTATAATAGTATGTATTGGTCTGTAAAACTGTTAACTACTACTTTTTGGAGTGGCATCCATCCATCCATCCATATATATATATATATATATATATATATATATATATATATATATATATATATAGGAAATCAGTAGAGTCTTCTACCTTGGTTTCAACCTTTTGGTATCTTCAGGCAATTTTATTCAATTGATTTCCTAATGCTTTATTTTTTTAAAAATAAAAAATTATGAATGGTATATTTTTCATGATGTGAGATGTGGTAGATGGTGAGGAGGAGGGGAAAATCAAGTGTATTGGAAATGTATAAGTGGGTGATTAAATGAAACATATATACTTTCTTTTCATCCCACTTCAATTGAACTCGGAGGTACTTTTTAGTAGGTATACAGGTCATAATTTCTGATCTAGGATTCAAAAGGTATATATATATATATATATATATATATATATACAGTGTAACCCGGATATAAGAGTGTTGCCGGGACCGGAGAAGAATTCTCTTATATCCGGGTTTGGTTATTATATATACATAAACACAAGCTCTAATTTGGGACCAGAGAAAATCTCTCTTATATTCGGGTTTCTCTTATATCAGGGTCTCTTATATCCGGGTTACACTGTATATAAGCACTGTGGGGAAAAAAATGAATGTTAGTCTGCATTTGGCTGATTTGTATTTCAGTTGAATGTTTAATATTTATATTATGCCTATAGCCTACAGTCACTGAAGTTAAGTAATGTTGGACCTGGCCAGCACCTAGATGGGTGGTGACCACTTGGGAATATCAGGTGCTGTAACCTTGGGACTGTGGGTGGTGTAATGGATAATGTTTTGGAATTGTTAATTGGAGAACAGTTCCAATTCCAGTTTGGTTCATTATATTCACTTATCTGCAAATACCTTTGGGGAAAAGTATGAATTCATCTCTTCTCCCCCAAGCTAAGGATTAATTAGTAGGACTTGTATCCCTAAATCATTATAGTATATATATATATATATATATATATATATATATATATATGCACACATTTCTTATATATATATATATATATATATATATATATATGCACACATTTCTTATATATATATATATATATATATATATATATATATGCACACATTTCTTATATATATATATATATATATATATATAACAAATTTAGATCTATTATAATTCATTTTTTTTATTTAGTTTTATCTTTTTTCCTTTTTCTCCATTGTGTTCATTTTTACATAATTGAGGGGGTGATGAAAAGTTATATATTTGGTCAAATTCTAGCAAGTAGGTGAGTTTGTGAACTTTTTAGCACTCCACCCTAACACCCTTCCGTATGTATGTATGTGCTTGTACCTATGAAAACACATATAAGAAATAGCCAAAGCAAAAACTGGAAAAAAGGAGTGCAATGCATCTCATCAGTTAATTACAGATAATAATAATAATGTGCGTGTACATATGTGAAAATAAATATGCATGTGTTGCATATGTGTGTGTGCACATATGTAAAAATAAGATATACACATATTTGTGTAAGTATATAACTCAAGGGAAAACAATAAGGAAAACAGATGTCAATACAAATTGAAACGCAATACAATGAATCATTTCATTTCATATACAGTTCGTTTTGACTTTCCATGAGGTCATCGTGGCTGCAAAATTAAGTTAGTATATTTCTTTCAATGATAATTTTGAATTGAAATAGTTATACATACATACATACAAATCTGCACGCATTTCCCACTTCAGTTTCACAACATTCACCAGGAAGATATTTAAAAATATGCTATGTTTTTTATTTTTTTCTTCGTTTTGAGGTGGTGGGGGAGAACTCTAGTTGAATTCATTATCTTTTTTTAAAACTGTCAAAACTGATGCCAGAAACAAACTTTTGAAGAAATTGTCCATCTATTCTGTCAGCAATGTTTGCATTAGTTCCTGACCACTGACAATCCCTTTCTTCTTGATTTTTCAATGCACCTCCTGCTCCCAGATATTTAGTTTATTCAGAATTTTACTAAAGTCAGTGACAAGAAAAATTAATGGTGAAATTTTACCAACATATATTAGGTGAGGATGTAGTTAGTACTACAGCGTGTCCCACAAAACCCAGGAAATTTGGTACAGTTTATTTAATTGTTGAAATTTTTTGTTACAGTTATTTGAAACATAGAATATATATTGAAACATATAATTTCATTATATAGTAAATCTAAAATTTCCTGTTTTCTCTGGGGCATCCTGTAAAATACAACCAAATTATTGCTTTGTTGTTTTTAAGATCCCACCATTAGAATTTGTTGTATAACTAATGTACAGGGTGTGGCAGGAATACCTTCCACATAAGGGTAAGACATTAGCTAGATGAAGACACCACTGCCACTAATGCCTTACCATTGTGTGGGAGGTATTTCTGCCATGCCCTGTAATATATGTGTGTGTGATGAGTGGTGTCCCTTTGATGAATGAGGACGACCACTATTTAAGTTTATGTGACACTATAAATGCCTTTATATTTTGTGTGTTGCATGTTAATTTTTCTATTATTGGCTTTTAGCATTACTTTGTTGGTATATTGCTCTCACTTAATAATAATAAAAAAAATTAACCTTAATATTAAAGCTCTGCCAGTTAATATGGTATTAAGCACTTTTTTGTGGCATACTTCCTTAGGAGTTGCTTCTTTCATTTAAATTATTTGCTCTGTTATGGGGGACTTTGAGGCCGGGGGCAACATTGTTGAGCACTATTTTGCTTTTAGCAGTATGCGACTTTGCTGAGGTCTTACTGTTTCCCATAATATCGAGCACTTTCTCGGCATGCTTGTGAATTTTTTTTCTGGTGTTTGGGTTCTTTTTCTTTCCCTAAATAATGATGATTTTTCAGCATTTTTGTCTTGTCCATATGGGCATTTCTGGTCCTGCCAAGAAATTATAAAATGCCCATTTTCACAAATAATGGTTGCTAACTACCTGATGATAGCATGGAAATGTATGAAACTTTCAGCTGCTGTCTACCATAAATTTATTTATAAATACATACACATGCACACACACACACACACACACAGAGGAGAGATAGATAGATATAGAAAATCAATGTCTATAGTTTGATATGTACCTTTGAGTTTCAAATAAATGGGTTGTTCAGATATTTTTTTATTCTAAAATAGAAAAAGAAATCCATTCTGGACATTTTTATTCCAAATATTCATTCCTATCCCTCTTCAATTTGGTCTGTGAGCATTCTAGGACAAAGTGTTTTGTTACTGAAAATTATTTAAAAAAAAAACAAACAAAAACACCCACTCCTTTTATATCCCTCCCGCCTCTGTCTATTTGAAACTAAAGTGTAATTTATTCACTGAATTTTGAACTGACACATCACTCTGCAATGTTTGATGTATATTTTTATTATATCATTATATATATTATTTATTATCTATATTACTAATATTCACCACGGGATTAAGTGTTTTTGTCAAGGAAAGAGAGCATTTTGAAAAAAAAATGAATATTGGTTGCATAAAATAAATGCTTTCTTTCCTCCCTTCTCGCAATAGGCTGCAGACTTATTGATTTACTCAGATATTCACTCGTTTGTACCATTGATGTGTCTTTGCTTCTCCTAAATAAACACACTCACTTTATTGTTAATTGCTGTTAATAAGTATATTCATGAATCTTTTGCAATGGAAAAACTCTAGGTCCACATTCAATAAGAGTGCATAAAGCCCAAGGTCACTTTTGAATGAGGTTGGAATATATTTACCTCAGCACATATTTGGTTACCAGCTATTTTGTTGCCCCCTCCCCACATGACAGAAAGCAAGAGTTGTGTGGGGAAAATAACAAGTAGGAGAGAAAGGGATATTTTTGAGGAGAAATCTTGTTCACAGAAGTTGTGAAAAATTAAAGAAAAATGTTTTTATTTTTTTTATGCTATCAAAACGGACATATTAAAATTGCATAAAATAAACAAGAAACGGAGGAAAGGATAATAAAATAAATTGCTGTAAAGAGGTGCATTGAATCAATAATAAAAACATTCAAGAAAATAACAAACAAGAGGTTTTTGATCCTTGCTCTTCAGAGCCAATTGAGGACAAACATATAAATGTGCACAAAGTTTAAAAAACAAAACAAATTAAGAACTGTCAGGAAATCAGCAGAGGAGAAAATTTTTTTACATATAACAAAACCATTATGTTAAGTCCCAGCAGCCATTCCTTCTGCTTACAGAGGGAAAGCTGCCTAGACCTAATGTATAATGTTTCTAATATTCTCAAATGGCAATCAGTGTATGCTCTGTTTATTATGGTAAAGGAATCACTGGTAAACAGCATAACACATATACACACATATCAGATCATGTATTGTGTTCAGCAATTGCTAAACCTGAAGTATTAACCAGTTTATACAAATTATCACATCTCCCATGACAGATCTTGGATCACATGTGCTGATCTAGGCTGGTCTCCAACCTGATTAGTTCTACTTATATAGTCATCTTCGCACTGACACCTAACTTTCCTAAACCATTTATCATTCATTCATTGCTCAGACTAAGGAAATAAAACTAATATTTTGTGTGTGTGTGTATATATATATATATATATATATATATATATATATATATATATATATATATATATATATATATAATAGGGGGAATAAGAGCAAGGGTAATAAAATCACTGTAAAGAACCAAATTGAAATAATACCAACAATAAACAAGAAAATAACACAAAATACTTCTGTAATTTATCCAAAATTAATATTGGACAAGTTTTCTTGAAGCTTGTAAATAAACATTTCCAAAATAACAACCCTCTAAGTAAGATCTTCAATAGAAAAACTATCAAAATAAGCTATTCCTGTACTAAAACCATGTTTAAAATAATTGACTCTCATAATAAGTATATTCTAAACAAATTCAATGGTGTCAATAAGAAACCTAGCATGGATCCCCCTGTAATTGTAGAAATAGCGATGTTTATCCAGTCAAGGAAAAATGCAAATCCTATAATGTTATTCATCGAGCTACCATTTACCGCAAAGAAAATAGATTAAACTGCCATATGTACATTGGGATTTCCACAAGAGAATGGAAACAAAGACTTTATAATCATAGACACTCTTTTTCCAACCCAAGCACCAAACTACTCTTTCCAAACAATTTTGAGAATTGAGGGAGAAAAATCTGAACCCTCGGATTGACTGGAAATTCATGTTTTGCTCAAACTCCCAGTAATTTTAAGGGTAGATGTAACTTGTGTTTAGAAGAGAAGATTAGAATTATTCAATTTGACAAAGTATATTACTAAATGAAAAGAATGAGTTAGTTTCCAAATGTCGTCACAGAAGTAGGTTCAAACTGATATAAAATATTTTCGATCTCACACTGTTATCACCTAATACTTATACTGTTATTGCTACTCCTTATCATTATTTTCATATAAATTATATTTAGTAATTAATTTATATTTCACTTAAGTATGGTTGTTAATTTATTTATTAGCATATAATTATTACCTATTTATATTTAATTTTTATTAAATTTACTTAATAACTTGTCTTTATTATTTCATTAATTATTATTTCAATTATCTTGTAAATATTATTATTTTAGATGTTACCTTTTAATTACTCTTTAAATTTAAAAAAAAAATTATAAAAGCCTTCTCTAATTTTTAAGTATTGAATTTCCTTATTTAATTTTTCCTTATTGAAACCAGATATTAATATTTTAAAATATAGTCAAGGTTAACTTAACTGGGGTTTGGTTTCCATCTCTTCTTGATACCATGAAACTGTGTTTAAGCTTTGTCTAGATGATTTGCTGCATCTCTGGTTGTTTTATCCTTTCTCCTCTTCTGTTATTTCTCCCTTTTTTTTTGTCTTTTTTTTTTTTGTCTTTTTTTTTTTTGTCTTTTTTTTTTGTCTTGTCTTTAAATTTTTTTTCTCTTACTTTGTCATCTTTCCCTTCCTCTTCCTTCCTTTTTTTTTTTTAAAGTTTAAAAATCTTTAAGGTACCTTTTTATTTTATCTCCAAACCCCTTGGTGTTGAAAAACCTTGCAAGGTGAATTCTTGCAGGGAGAAATAGCTATTCATATGGGGTATCTTTGAATTTCTTTTAAATGTAATTTATTTAATATATATATATATAGGTAACTATACTCGTGTCGAAAAACCTTCGAACTCTTGATTTAACAATAGCCAAATCAATCACGAAGGTTTTAAAAAAGAAAGAGCCAGGAACATGGAAGTCTGTCGAAAATAATCACACAGATACAGGTTCAAGGCCCAAAGAAAAAGCCCCGATATGAGTAAACAACTAACTAAAGAGCTTGATACAAACGTAGAGCAAACCTAGTCAAACCTAATGAGCCAGACAAACCTACCAAGGTTTCACTTAGGCAGATCTGCCTAAGTGAAACCTTGGTAGGTTTGTCTGGCTCATTAGGTTTGACTATATATATATATATATATATATATATTATAACTATATTTTTATAAAGTATGTATAGAAACATAATGTAAATAATTAAAAAATGACCCTATGCTACACTAGACCTGGCTCTTGTGCCGGCTTGTCTTAATTGTTCTGTTACTGCTACAGAACCATCCTACATTCAACAGGAAATTCTCTGATTGGGAGGTTTTGAGGAGCATAGAACCACCTCTTCATTGCTTTTGTTCCCAGGTTCACCCTGACCTGAGGTGGTAGCATCTGTTGGGGTCTCAGATATGGGCAAATAGGGAATCCCCAAACTACAGTCAAAGCACTATGAAAGTATAAAAAGACATTTTTATAGTAAAAATTTAGAGCAATAGATTTTAACAGTAAAAAGAAAAATTTACATATTTCTCAAGGAAATTAAATTTTGGCATGACCCATAAGAGGTTGGTATACTGTTGAGCAAACCAAGCTGGTATGGAAAGTGGAATTAGCATGCTGGATTAAAAAAAAGAAAAAAATTGCAATTAAAATCTGTATTTTTTTTGTGCAACAAAAATGATTCATTTCTTTATTGCATCAAATGACAAAAAATGAATTTGATGCCACAGCTGGCAGCATTCTGTGTAATGGTTCGAGTAAGACATTGAAACAATTCCTCAAACCAGAGTTGCATTAAAAAGAAAATGTTTAGTTTTGGAATCCTCTTTCTTGTGAAACCAGCACAGGAAGGAAGTATTGCAAGAAAATTGAAAAATTCAAATTCTGACATTTATGGTCAACATTGGTTACTGAAATGAAAAGGGTCAATACTTCTCCATGACATTGCTTGATCACATATCTCACTAATGACATTTTATTTTTATAAGCAATTCACCCCAAGCAAGGTGGGTGTGCCACTAGTATGCAAAGAGAGGGAAAGGGAAAGGACTGGGCATATCAGGAATTGAGGAAAGGATAAAAAGAAGAATGAGGATCAAGGCAACAGAAGATGTTGATTGACATTACATTTAAATTTTTGAAGATTATAGTTATCAGGGAAGCAAGTAAGAGGAAGGGAGTTCTATTAACTATTTCAAAAGTAAAAGGGTAGGACCGAGATGCCAACCTAGTAGCATGCTTAAATTCAAGCAGTCAGGCCACCAGTGAAAATAGCTTGTCAGAGTAGATACCATGAAAATATTTATAGAAAAGACAGAGGGAAGCCACATTACATCAGAAAATGACTAGTCAAGACCCCAAGTCAGGACTGATCACATTGCATATCTGTCTTTGGATTTTGTCAACAATCTCGAGATGGAAAGCGGGGGCACCAGACCATATCTGGCAACCGTATTCCATGCATGAATGAATAGTAGATTTGTAGATGTGAAGGATGGACTCGGACAAGAAAAACCTTCTGGCATGACGCAGAGAACTAACTTTCCTTGCAGTAGTTGATTTAATCTAGTTGTTCCACCTCAGGTCAGTGGAGAACATGACACCAAGAAGGTGCAGCGAGACGTTCTTGTGGAGCTATTCTGATAGGAGGCAGGGACATTTCTCTATGGTGAGTGAATTGAATAAATTGGGCTACAAGACTCTGCTTCACACATTTTACTAGCTGTGCAATTGACTCAGTTCTTCAAGCATCTTGAAAATTTCCTGCAAGAAATGGTCTTTAAAGAATTAATTGCTTTCAAGATTCCAGAATTTTATGCTAGTGGAATTAAACAGATTTCTCTATTGTTAGCAGCATTGCATAGATTCTAATGGTTTTTACTTCAATTAATAAATTTTATTCTAAACTGACATTGATTGCTTTAAAGATGCTGGTTGAAAACTGCATCAACCATTTCTTCAATTACAAAGAGGCTTTAAAGTATCCAGGGATCAAACTCGTTTAGTCTTTTTGAAAATTGTCAGATTAACAGTTGTTATTTAATGGTGAAACAAAAGAGTTAGAAATTCATTGACTATAAAGTTGAATATGTTATCAGATTGCTTTTTAAAGAACCTGCAAAATGATTGCTTGTTGCTATGCAACAAGATTTAAAGATGCACACTTGAAGGTCTTTTTTTTTTTCTTTTTTTTTCTTCTTTTTTGTTCTTGTAATATAAATAAATGCATCTTGGTAGTAGTAAATATTACTCAATTACTTTAGAGTTAAATAGTAAAATCCTTCTTTGTACAATTCACAATGGAGAAAGAGAGCAACAACACACTCCCATTCCTGGATGTTCTAATATCGCGAACAGAGCATGGGTTCAAGACATCCGTGTACTGTAAACCGACATTCACTGGACAGTACCTCAATTTCAACTCCCACCATCCATACAGCGTAAAGAAAGGGATTGTCCGCTGCTTATAACACCAAGCAAAAGTCATAAGTGGTGACCCAGAGACATTAGATAAAGAATTGGTCAGTATAAACAACTACCCTGGGTACATGGCAGCAGCCCCTAAAAGTACAAGAAGAGGACAACAACACTCAGAAAACAGTCTGCCTGCCTTATGTGAAGGGGTTATCAGAGAAAATACAAAGGATCTGCAGTCCATATAACATCAGGACAACCTTCAAAAGCTTGACGACACTTTGCAGATATCTCTCCCGAGTAAGACCCCCCCCATAGAGGAGAACATGACTAAAGACTGTGTGTACACTATCCCGTGCAGCTGCGGAAAGAAATGTAAAGGGGAGTCAGGCCGCCCCCTTAAGGTAAGGCTTTAAGAACACCAGAAAGCTGTAACACGAGGGGAAGTGGAAAGATCAGGCATGGCTGACCACATATGGAGAGAGAAGGGAGATCACCGCCCTCTGTGGGATCAGGTTGAGATGATAGACAAGGAACACCATTGGAAAATTCTTAAACTTAAGGAATCGGCACATATGCTAGGCCACAAAAATCTCCTGAGCCGACCAAGTATAGAAATGAATACAATATGGGAACCAGTAATAAGGAGTGCCAGAGAAAAGCAATAATAACAACAAAAAATTGCAATATGAGCTCTGGTAAAAACATGGAATGATAAGAGCAAAAATTGTAATATGAGCATTGGTAAAAAAGACTGAAGACAGGTTTATAATACCCAGAAATTCATACACAGAAGGACACATTGCACAGTGGATAAAGGTGTTAGTTAGATCCAGTGACAGGACCCTAAGAGTGTGAGTTCAATACCCGGCTAAGGCAGTGGAGAACTTTCAGAGGGAAATTAACAGGAGATAACTGATAACTGACATCCATTAAACATGGCATGTGGAACTAGAACAGTCTATCCCAGTGAGTGAAATAAAGGGTTCAGTTCGACATTCCAACCACCTGAAGAAGGCCGGAGTATACAACGGCTGAAATGTTGTAATAAATATGGCGACAAAGATAAGGACAATAGTCCGAATAATGTAAATAATGTATTAATAAAATATATATAAAATATTTCTCTAATATATAAAAATTACTGGAATTTACATATTTTAATGCAAGCAGAATTTTTGTCAAGAAATTGCTCCATACAGAACTTTACAGTAGTAATAGTGGAGAATTTAATAAATATTCAAGCAATTTATTTCTTGACTGATTTTGGAGTTTTGGATAACATTTCTTATCAGTGTGAGAATTACCAATAAACATCACTCTTTCATATGAAAACCAAGTTTGAATTCCAGTTGGGTTTGTTACATTCATTAATGTGCAAATATCCCTGGGAAAGGTATGAATCCCTCTTCTCTTCCTCCCAGCTTATATCTGAAAAAAAAATTGATAATCCAATATTAACTCACAAAAACAAAATTCTTACAATTCAAAATGTTTCTGCTTTAAATAACTTGCAAAGGTTTGATAAGTTGTAAAAAACAAACAAAAATATGAATCACATTAAAATTAGTTTGCATCGCATGCACAGATGGCGAAGGGGCAAAACTTGACAAGCCTGCCCAGAAGTGTGGGAGAATGTAATATTGAACAGCTATAGTTTTAATCATTGTACGTGATTGACATTTTTTTCAACAAAAATAAAAGAATATTTGGCTGCATATAATAATTGAATCCAAATCCAGGTCCTTCTCCCTCCTGTTAGAGGAACTTCTCCCTGATTGATAATGTATTTAAGCGTGTAACCATATACACCGGGCTAAGCCAAATGTGGGTTAGTGAGGTTATTTGACCCATAGTTGGAGTGGATTGCCCTTGACTCTGAGGAGTTTATCTGCCCTTTAAGAGATCTTGATTTTTGTGCTGCTGGTGTTCCACTTATCCTCCTCACCAGACCAACCTGTTTAATTGCTGACCACTTGGATTTTGAATTTAGAGTCGTCGTTCTGGACTGGTTGCCACCCAAGACTATAGTTTGTCATGCTATTTACCCATAACTGGGGGGAATAGAGATAGATTCATGCCTTTCCCAAGGTATTTGCTTTGTAATGTAAGTGAATGTAACAAACTCAGCTGGAATTTGAACTCGGATCTCCAATTCCACAATCTGAGCAGCTGTCCATCACTATACCTAGCCACTATGGATAATTGAATATGAGAGTAGGAAATGAACAAAAATATATATATTTTTTTTTTTTTACTGAATTCAGGCTTAGACATAATAATCTAATTGCTTTCATTAAATCCTAAACTTGCATTCTAATTACCGTCATTAGATCCCAAATTTTCATTCTAATTGTCTTCATTAGATCCCAAATTTTCATTCTAATTGTCTTCATTAGATCCCAAATTTTCATTCTAATTGTCTTCATTAGATCCCAAATTTTCATTCTAATTGTCTTCATTAGATCCCAAATTTTCATTCTAATTGTCTTCATTAGATCCCAAACTGGATAAAATTTATTTTTTCCCCTCTATTATGAGACAGTGACATTGTGGGTTGATTGTTTTGTGCCATTTACTCATTGGGTAAACAAGTGTGTTTGTATGGAAGAGATGAGGGACAAATTGATTAAACGTATTCAAATTTTTACTATTTTCATTATCTGGACTGTTGTACTCATCTTTGTTACCATGGTGAATATGACAATAAAGCTGAGGCCAACAGTCTGAATAATATAAATAGTTAAAATACTTCAAATCAGAAATATAAACAGTTATTCAAATTTGGAGAAAATATTGGTCACAGGCTGCAGAAAAATAGCCTGCAGGCCACAGCTGATCTCTGGCTGGCATCTTTGTGATCCCCCTGATCTAAGACATTCAGACAAAGATGAAATCTTTTTATAAAGGTGACATTTTGAAAGTTTTTCCTATTACAGAGATATAGTGAGATGGGCAAAAAGGTAATAAATTTAAATTTTGTGAATTTGTCTGTTAACACCTTAATGCCATGATTGACTTTTTGTCCTCTCTTGCTTCTGATTTCAGGTTTACTTGCATCTTCTAAAGATGTACCTCCAGCCACCCGATCCTACTACCCTGGGTATCATGTCCAAACATGTGCCTGAAGTGAAGGCTCAAATTGAACCTGCTTTGCATATATTAGACAAACATGCTGTTAAAATTGACACTACAAAGGTTTGTTTAATGATTGGATTTCACTATTGATTTAAAAAAAAAAATTGTTTTTCTACCTTTTTTTTTTTGTTTTTGTTTTTTTGGCTAATTGCCAATTTAAAATTTTTAATACACTATTGATTTATTAGATTGTTTATTTACACTATTTTTTTTATTAGATAGATTATTTATTGTTTATTGGAATGGTTGGTAAAACATCAGCTAATTGCCAATGAGTTCAAACTTTATAAGTATTTCCTTATAGTTTAATTATTTTTATTTTAATAATTTAGCAAATGTTTATAAATTTATGAATAAAAAAATTATTTACATATTTATGTTTTTATAACTTGAGAAATTATAAATATTGCATTGCATTAGTTTTAATACAATTGTATTAGTTTTTAGGATGTTGTAAATATAAAATTATTCTTATAATATATATTAAATATTATAAGAATAATTGTCAATTCTCAAGAACAAAAAAATGTATAAATTCACTTTTATCATGTTTAGGTTTTATTAAAATTGTAGTCATCGCTTTTTAAAACAATAAACATTACTGAAGAGATAAGTCATTTAAAATAATAATGGCGTCAAGATAAAAACCATCCTTTTGACACACTGTTTTTTTTTTTTGCTTGCATGAAGGTTAAAGTTTGTGGAAAGGTTAGTCTCTGATAAGTTGTTGATCCGTCTTGCTTGAAGTAAACTACTATCTTGTTAATATCAAAAGTCAGAAAAGGTAATGCGGCATTATCTATAAAAGCTAGAATGACCGAGAATGAATAACAAATAAACCCTTGGGTAATTTATTTTACCTCATGATGAACAAGCAAGCAGGTGAAGGTGCCCTAACAGGTTAATATTGGATCTGATTTTAAAAGTCAGTTTTTGCACTCAGTTAAGTTCATTGTTACTGTAGCCTCAAGCATTTTCCCTTTCAAATAAATTACCAGCAGACATCACATGAAGTGTCCTTTTATGATTTGTGATATTTACAAGACAAATTAATATGCCCAGGTGATAAATTACCATCTAAATGCCGATGACAACAACCATTTAGCTTGGTAGTATTGGTGACCTACCTTATAGCCTCCTCTTCTTCTCCAAACTTTTTAACCTGCAGCTCTCCCTCTCACCTCTGATTCTTTTAAACAGTTTGTCTGTTCAGTTATTATCTTGACTATACTTAACTCTCAAATGGAAACCGAGGATGTCTGATAACTTGCCATTGAAAAGTTTTAAGGTTCAAGATGTCATGACCATTTCGTTTGGAATTTTAATTTTATATAAAAAATACACAAAATTTTTTTTTTTTTAAAGATAATCATGTTTTATATTAAAAAAGATGCACTGTGGAGGTTCCTGCTTAAAATTGTTACCTCTAATAATGAACTGATTTTTGTTTATGGATGCATTTGTTACCATAACGCTACAAGAACAACACATCATAGCATGATTTATGCTAGAGCAATACTCTTAAAATGCTTCAGCATAAAGAATAAAGTTCAATTTGCAATGTAACAGTGTAGAGTTTACATTTGCATTGATACTACCAAAATAACTATTACAAAAGCTGAAAAGAAAAACCTATGAAAAAAAAATAGTTAATGAAGTCAACACTATGATGACAAAATTTGTAGAAAAGCACATTGCCATCAGCATAAAAGATTTCTGGAAATTTTTCCGTTTTGGCTTGTGCACAAATTTGAGAAATTTCTTTTTTTGTGAACGTCCATCTTTCAAGCTTGAGGTTTTGGGTTATTCGTATAAAGCAGCTTGTTGCTTTTCCATGTTATGTTTTTTTTTTTTAAAAAAAAATCAATTTTATCAGTCCAGGTTTCCAGTTTTCCATACAAGTGAAATATGCCATTTTAAAATAGATTTCTACAACTAAAATGTATTTTTGTTCACAGAGTACCTAATAGGTAATTTTTTAAATATTGTTTTGATTTTTTGGGAAAGGGTTTGTGTTTACTGTAACAAAATTAAATAGTTAATTCACAAAACTGGATGTTTTAATAAATGTCTCATCTTCCAAAGATATTTTTTTGTTTCACACAGCACTTTATAGTTATTTTTTCTTTTAAGAACAAAAAAAATTATCTCACTTGAATTCTTACAAGAGTAAAACTAATTTGGGCATGCATATGCAGGGTTGCCAGATTGAAATCAGTTAAAAAAAAAAAAAAAAATCTAAAGTAGGCAAACAGAAAAAGTTCACTTTTTATTAAATTCCAATAAATTGTTGAAAAGTCATCTAGAGACACAAAGCTACATTATTGTCTGGTCATTTTTATTGAAATTATTAAATAAAATTTTTGAAAAAAGTCTAATTCATAAAATTTGGCTTTCTGAAAAGACAAACTGCACTGACCTCCATCACCATGTGTGATAGGAAAAAAGAAAGGATAAAACAAAAAGACAAAATTTTTGATCCCCCCCCCACGCCACCTATTTTTTTCCCTTAAATTAAGGCAACTTTGTAAAACTTAATTCCTAAATACTTAATTCCTTTACCTACTGTTTCCTAAATACTTAATTCTTTTACCTACTTTTTCACAGAAAATAAGCCCCCCCCCTCTCGCTTTGCTATATATATATATATATATGAAATATAAAAGGCTAGAACACTAATATTTCCTAGGGAAACAGTAGGTAAAGGGGATGTATTAAAATATTACCTACTTTATCCTTTGATATCTGTCAGACGAGTGAGTTAGGAAAGGCAAACATCGTAACATAACAAATAGCAGTTGATAAATCTGTTAGAAAAAAAAAATTTGTTTTAAAATCAGGATTTCTGCTTCCAGTAGGCCATGCTGTTTTTACATCTTCACAGAAAATAAGCCCCCCCTCTCGCTTTGCTATATATATATATATATATATATATGAAATATAAAAGGCTTGAACACTAATATTCCATAGTTATAATTTATTACATAAATCATGATCATGATCCAATTCATCAGACCTACAAATTCAAAAACAAATTGGAAAATCCAATGTAATAAATTATAACCGGTGTAATAAATAAATAATAACCATGAAATATTAGTGTTTGAGCCATTTATATTATATTATTGCTCTGTCCTTGACATTGGGCTTTACCTGGATTCTGTCCTCTTGGAAATATATATATATATATATATATATATATATATATATTGACCACTAATATATATATATATATATATATATATATATTGACCACTAATATATATATATATATATATATTGACCACTAATATATATTGACCACTAATATATATATATATATATATATATATATATATATCTGTTTATTGACCACTAATATATATATATATATGGTTGAATCCATCAACAAAGATTAATGAAATATTCTCCACACGTGACATTAACTGACGTCATTTTCAGTTAAAAATACGAAAATAGCGTTTCCTACATTCCCGTTGCTAAGAACACTCTGTTTTTTGTTTTTATTAATTTTCTTTGTTTGATTAAAATCATTTCGTTACTTGCTTTGAAAAAGTCCGCATTAGGACGAAACGCGTCAGCAATTACTGTGTTCTTATTGTCATTTATTTACAAATATATATATATATATAGGTTCCGTTAAAGATAACAAATTATGACATTTATATTATTCTATTTTTCTTTTGTTCTTTTTTCCTAGTATTTGAATACTTTTCCTTTAAACCACTTGGTGTTGACCTCAGTGTTTGTATACAAAACAGGTTTAAGACAACCAACAAGTCACTGTGATTAAGCTTTTATTATAATTTTCTTGCATTTGTACGATTGATTTCTCTTTTGAACAATTCTTATATACTCAGTCCAATAATCAAATTACTTGTACAAATACAAGAAAAATATAACAAAATGCTTAACCATAGTGCCTTGGGAATCATCTTCAATGAAATCTTTGTGTGTGTGTCGTGCACACACACACACACACGCCTACACACCTCATCAGAGTATAGATAACCACTAGTTTTGAGAGTTTCTCCCTGTCAGTTTTTCTATAAGAATGTCTCTCTTTCTCTTTGGTAGTTGATTTATTTATTTATTTATTTAAATGTTTGTGTTGGTATTTGTTCAGTGTTTGTATCTGACCATTGATTTAATCCGAGTAGCCTGCTTGTTCAAAAGTGTCTTTTTGTGCCAAGCCACTCGCTACAAAAATTTGTTTTATTGTGCTGATGTCTGAAAAAGATTTTGCATGTTGTGTAGTTCCCACACTTAAGCCATGGAAAGGCTGCAGATTACCAGAAGAAATGATAGTAACCATCTTTCTGAGTGTTCCATTAACCATTTTCTATGACTGGCACTATTGGTTGAGACATAAAACATTTCCCTGACATTTGCTTGTGATTATATTTTCAGTGCCTTGGTTTTTCTGGAAGCATTTATATAAAAATAGATTCTGAGACCATGATTAGTATACTCGCCAATTTTATTCTTATGTACTTAAAGCACCAAATGGGTAAGTGAAGACGTATAAGCAAGACTAGGGCTTGGATTTATTATTCAAGATAGTGGCTTGGATGTTCAAAATTCCCACCCCCAAATTTGTACTTTCAGTTAATCTTTGATAAAAAAAAAATATATATATATAGTGCCTTTATTTAACCAGTTGAACTTGTATTATCAGTTCATTGCTTTGACATTTAATCTTCTGTGTGTCATACCCAGTCGAGACATGGATGATCACATCTATCCACAACTTCCTATCTAACTTACAATCACATTACGGTGAAATGATTGCTGAAGTTGAGTAATGTTGAGCTTGGTCACTACCTAGATGGGTAACTGCTTGGGAATACCAGGTGCTGAGAGTGTGGATATGCACGTGGTGTAATGTATAATGGTTCAGAATTCTTAATTGGAGAACAGAGTACCAATTCCAGTCGAGTTTATTATATTCACATAGGTTTGAATCCACCTATTCTTCCCCCAGCAATAGGTTAATTAGCAAGACTTGTATCCCTAAATGATTATCTCAAAAGAAAAGGTTACAATTTAAAAATATTTTCTGACTTTAAATAAAACAGCAAAGGGTTGATAAGACATAAAACATGAATCAGTCAAGGCTATCCTTTGTAGCACTTATATTTATTTGTCTTTTTCCCATTCTTTCTATTCCCTGTTCTGACATAAATTCAAATAAACTCATCAGATAGGCGGGCTGCTACTCCCCCCCCCACTCTCCCTTTTGTCTGTGGGTGTCAAATTTTGCACGCCTTCCGTCCACATTGTGTTTCAGAAATTTTAGATGTTTCTTTTTTGTTTGCATTTTCATTAAAACTTCCCTTTTCAAATTTGTTCAACACCCACAGATCCCACCTGTGGCTTATGCTGTAACTATAAGCAGACCTTAGTTAAAGTTTCTGGGAGGGCGCTTTAGTGAGCAGACCGTAGTTACAGTTTCTGGGAGAGAGTGTGTTATCTAGCATAACCAACAGTCTGAACAAAGCTAGCACGGTTAAACCCTCAGTCACGATGACTTGTGACTTTGTGCTAGCACAACCACTGACAGCTTCCAAAGGTTCCGTCTACCCAGTTTCACTCACAAGGCTTGGGTTGACTCGTGGTATGGTTTTCAGGCACTTTCCAAAGGTGGGATCACTTCCTCCAGACTGATAACATGAAGAAGTCACCTTCCTGACCATAGTGAGATTTAAACCCAGGGACTTATGGTTAGAAAGTGAACGTTTTAACCACTCATCCATTAATAAATATAACAGGGCAGACTATTCTAAACTACAAAGGGTTGATAAGTCATAAAAAAAATGAATCATTCAAAACTTCTTATTCTTTGTAGCACTTATATTTGTCTTTTTTACAATCGCTTCTATTCCCTGTTCTAACAGACATTCAAATAAGCTTGTCAGGAAGGTGGGCTGCTATTTTCCCACCTCTCCCTTTTGCCTGTGATTGTCAAATTTTGCAAGCCTTCCTTCCTCTGTTATGTGTCCCAGAAATTTCAGCTGTTTCTTCTTGGTCTCCATTTTCCTTAAAACTTCATTGTTGTTTACAAGCCATGTCCATAGTATTCTCAGTATCCTTCTGTAGAACCACATTTTTGTTACCTCAAGTCTTCTCTCAATCCATGAGGAAATTGTCCAGCATATAAAATTTGATTATTCTTTTTTTTTGTTGTTTCTAATGAGATTTTCCTGTATTTTGCCTAGTCTATGGAAGACATCTTTTACTATTCTAATGAGCATTCGGATGTCGGTGTCATATTTTCTGGCACTGGTTACAACACTCCCCATCTTCTGTACTTGTTTTTATTTTGACATTTACAGTTTATAGTTCACATCTAGCGCTTTTTTTCTCTTGGACATCTAACCACTCTACTAAAAACTATTAAGAGTCTCTCTCTCTCTGAATTTTGTTATCAGCATGGAAAAGTGTGCCAAAGCAGGTTCAAAACCCTCGGTCATGATGACTTGTGACTTTATGCTAGCAGGTTCAAATACCGGTTTAGCCTGTTGCATTCATTTTCATATTAATACCCTGCATGAATCCATCTCTTCTCAGATCTATAGGTTAAATAGCAGGGTAGACTATTCTGTCTAGCCTTGAGTGGCAACCAGTCCAGGTGAGGGACAACTGTGAAATCAAAACTATATAGAAGGAAGTGGGGTAACTATGTTTCCAAAGAAGTGACAGCACTTTACAGATAATATAAAGAACAGGTATTTATGGAGCACCATGATCATCTATGTCTTGAAGGGACATGGTATTAAAAGAAGAAAAAAAATAGCTTGCAACATTATTCAGTTGAGTGCTGCTCTGTACCCTGAGGAAAAGGATAAATCTAATGGCTGCATCCACTTGAAAATCTGAATGACTAAGACTAAGGAGAAAAAATATTTTCCCATGATAATAATATCAGTGTATCATAGTTTTGTAACCTTTAAGTTCACTTATCTATCCAGATCTTTATCTGTATGTTGCAACTATCTTCCTTCTATAAATACTTTGATATACTGAACTGATAAAATAGATTGTAAATAGGCCAAAATGTTGCATCATTCCTTTTCTATCAATGATGATATATATATATATATATATATATATATATATATATATATATATGGGTGTGTGTGTGTATATATATTTTGTGTATTTAGGCAACAATCCCTCATTTATACATGTTTCATTAAAGATGACAGACAAGGTACTGCGATTAAGCTTTTTATGTAATTTTTCTTGTGTTTGAATAGGAGTTTTCTTTCCTGAACACATTGTATAGAAACTATCAAAATGTTCTGTAATTCTGAGTGTTATACCTTTAGCCATTATCAATGATGATTTTTTTTTTTTTTAACTGGATGTATGGGTTGTGTGTATGTTTCTAGAGTTACGGGGATGTTTTATTTTCTGAACACTGTCAGCACATTGTGGTCGTGTTCATAGTTAATATTATTGAGTGTTGGCGTTTTCTTTTTTATTGTTAAGGCTTCCATCATTTTTAATCTTTTTTGCATGTGGATGAGGTTATTATGCCTGTATTTTCTACTAGTATGTTTTGGATGGAGTCTAGTAGATTTTTGTGAGTTTAAATGAGTTCTAATGGAGCTGTGGTCAGATAGGTGTAATGTTCTTTGAATTCTATAAAGAATCTCTAAATATATAGCAGGAACACCAGATCTCTCTCGCTCTCATATATATATATATATATATATATATATATATATATGTATATGTATATAAAATATCCATATCAGTAATGCTTTCATCAATTTCTGACCACTGACAAGCTCATTCTTTTCCATTTTCAGTGCATTTTTATAGTAAAATCAGTAGCAGTGCATTTATATTATACATATCATATCCCTATTCTCTCAATAATACTCGCATTAATTCCTGAACCATGACAATCCTCCTCTTTCTAATTTTCATTGCATTTCTCTGGTGCAATGGTTTTCTTGGAACTTTCTAGTAAAGCCATTGACAGTACATTTACTCCTCTAATAACAATATTCCATCAATAATAGTTGCCTCAATTAGTGACCCATGACAATCCTTTTTTTTCTATATGCAGGTTACATTTTGAGAAAAAAAAATTTCATAATCTGATAAATTATAAAATTTCACTTTTTTATGCTAATGTTACTATGACAATTTTATTCATTGATTACCCTGTGAAGAATGTTCTTTTTCTTCCACCAAGACTAATTCACATGAGCAGTAGGATTTTAGGAAGTCTTCTGAAAGGGGACCCCAAATATTTTCTGCAGAACTTATACCAAATAAGTTTTCCAGCAGAAAGTAGATGAATATTAAAAGATAAACTTTTTGAACCCATACACAGACACACACAATATATATATATATATATATATATATATATATATATATACACACACACAGAGGTTTGGTTAAATAATTTAGACATACCATGTCGATTAGTTTTCATTGTGATCCTTTCAAGTTCGCGGACTAATTTCCTTGTAGACTTAAAAAGTTGATTAAGAAAAACACCAAAATTTTCTTTCAAATAGTTTTTATTTTCCCAAGTACTTTCATTCTTATCTGAGACCATCTTCAGGGGGTTAAGTTGTCTGAGTATGTGTATGTGTTTCTGTAAATTCAAAGCATTTCAACTGTTTGTTTTTACTGCTTATGCAGCATTCTAAATTTCAAAGTTGGTCTTAGGTGTGACAATATTTGAAGATTGTCCAAAACTTAGGGTGGGAAGATTTACAAGGGCTGTCTGGAAAGTGAATAGTTACAAGTCTGACTTGTTTATTATTATACAGCACAAATAAAACATTGTTCACATGTTACCAGCAGTACGATGCTAAATTTCCACATAGATTGTTACTCTTGTCCTGTTGGTGCATTGGCATACACCCTCCTCCCTGTTAATAAATGCACTGACAAGTGATTGAAGCTGCTTTTCACCTCTGCAATATCAGCAAGGGAATGATTTCTGGAGAAATATAATCTGAAAACAGATGAGGAGCCAAAATTGATCCTTTATTCACCTCCCCCTGAAAAAAACTTCAGCAGTTAGTGAAAAAAAAACCCGATGACAACAATATTTCGGGCAGCAAAAGATGCAATGCTCATCATAGGACACAATGAACTGACGTTGACGGAAGTTGTTTGTTAAAAGAGAGCAGAACACTTGTGTAAAGATGTTGGCCTACTGCATGACAATACTGCACTGTACATAGGATGACATAAAAGTGGCTTCAGCAATGTCAATGGAATCATGTATTACGTCCACTTGATTTGCTTTTAAGCCCTGCACTAAATATGTAATAAAAATTTGCTGAATAGTTATATCTAGGTGCAAATTTACATGCTTAATTTGAAAATAACAACGAAATTTTGATAAAATTTACCATTTAAGAGTTATCGACGACAAAATTTTGGACTCATTCGTGTTATGGCACGGCAGCCATTACTGACATTGTTTGCATACATTTTCTGCTGATTAGATTTGTGCAGAAGATTACATTGTTAATGGTCTTTTTACGGTTCTTACTTGACTGAATTACTGTGCAACTGAGGACTCATTGCTTGCGCAATAAAGAAAGGCTATTCCGCAGCAAATATCAGCAAACAATGCCAGTAATGACTGCCGCAACACAAATGAGTCTGAGCTTCTATTGTTGATAACTCCAAAACAGTAGATTTCATCAAAATTTCTTTGTTATTTTCGAATTAAGCATATACATTTACACCTAAATATAACTATTCGGCAAATTTTTATTACATATTTAGCACGGGGGTTTAAAGGGCAAATTACCCAGGTTTTTTTTATAGTGAAGCTGTAATAATAATTAATTCTTGGTTAAATAATAATAAAATAATAAAACAAATAATAATAATGCTCTTTTTAAATTTTGCGCAAAGTTTGCACATTGCGAGCACATTAATCAAGACAAGTGAAGATTCCACAAATGTAGGTGAACAATGCCAGTAATGGCTGCCATGCTGTAGCTGTGACATGAATGAGTCTGAACTTTTAGTGTTGATAACTCCAAAAAGGTAGATTTTAGCAAAATTTCTTTGTAATTTTCGAATTAAGCATGTAATTTTACACCTAAATGGAACTATTTGGGAAATTTTTATTAGAAACTGAGCGTGGGGATTACACTGCAAATTACTCAACTATCTGTCTGGACCCCTTTTAATATTACATTTATCCAGGAAGCAGGTTTGCACAGATCACACTGTTGTTGAAGAGATACAAGCGTGGCTCCTATCACTTTGAGGAGGGTATGCACACTGATAGGTGACTATGGTGGCTCCTATCACTTTGAGGAGGGTATGTTCATCTCAATTCCTATTTCTAGGCTTTGCTAGGTTATGAGGACCTCTTTAAATCTACTGTCCTGGGTAAGATGATAAACTACATCCAACAGCAAGGCCTCTGATCAGGAGGTTTTGAGGAGTATGCGAGCGCCTCTTAATTACTGGTGTTCCCAGGTTCATCCTGATCTGGGGTGGTAGCACCTGTTAGGGTCCCAGCTATGAGCAAATAGTTAACCCCCAAACTGGGGTCAAAACACTATGAAAGTGTAAAAATAGGTTTTAATACCAGAAATACTTTGTAAAAAAAATTATTAGTAGCAATATATTTTTGAAAAAAAATATATTACCAGCAATATATTTTTGTGAAAGAAAACATTACCAGCAATACATATTTAAAAAAAAAAACATTACCAGAAATACATTTTTGAAAAAAAAAAAAAAATTACCAGAAATACATTTTTGAAAAAAAAAATATTACCATCAATAAAAAATTTGTTGGCATTAAATAACCCATTGAGGATTGATATGCCGGAAAACAAACCAAACCAAACTTGGAGATTAGAATAGATCAGTTAAGATCTGTCATGGGAGATTTGATAATTTGCTGATTAATATGTCTGGTTCAATGATTGCTGAACAATAAATGATCCTCTGTGTGTGTGTTCTGTCATTTACTAGGGATTTCTTTACCAGAATTGGCAAAGTGCATTCTGATTGTCATTTGAGAATATTAGACATTATGTCTATGCAGCCTTCCGTCTGTAAGAAGGAATGGCTGTTGGGTCTTAATGTAATTGCTGTAGATATTTTTTTACCTCTGCTGATTCCTTGGCAGTTCTTAATTTTTTTTTAAAATGTTGGACACACAATTTACCTGTTCTTGATTGGTTCCAAGAAGAGAGGATCAAAAACCAGTTAATCTCTTTGTTTGTTATTGTTTCACTTCGTTGCATTAATTTATTATCCTTGCTCTTCTTCCCCTTGTTTGTTGTTGTTTTCTTTATATGCAATTTCAATATGTCATGGAGTCATTGCAAGAAAAAGAAGCAAGATGATAAAGAAATTTCTTTGTCTCATCAGCAGCTCCAAAACAATGATTGCCTTGATCTTTGTTTTGAATTACTCTTTGATTGATTCACTACCTGATTAAGAAGATCCAAGACAAAGATATTTCTTGAATTGTTATCAGCCACTCTTAATTGCTCTTAGTCAATATTGTAAAAATTTAAATTTAAATTTTTTTTTTTTCAGGCTTTGGAGCTGTTACCCCCAAGTACAAAAATCAGTGATATTCTTAATTACCTGGAAAACTTAATAGAAAAGAAAGCTGCCCGAAGACGAAAATGTATGCTTCTGCGGAACATTCTCTATGCTGAAAATGCTCTGGTGAGTGTTAGTGTTTCAAATTTGTTGCATTGGTGGTTTTAATCTAGGACTGGTTTTACTGGATTATTTTCCTTGCTAGCGTTAACTCTTTTTGAAAGATTGTCAGTTAAATGTCATCCAACTTTTGAAATGTTGGTATCTGCAGGTATTTTTTTCTTTTTTTTAAAAAGCTACTCACAGGGTTTGATGCTGTGTCCCACTGATTTTTTATTACCCCAGGTGTATCAACAGATAGTTCAGTGTCGAAAGAAGAAAAATAATATGCGGCTCAAAGAGTTAATTTTATTTAAAAAAAAAAACAATCTTTTTTTTTTATATTTTCTTTTCTTTTTGCATCTTTGAATATTCAATTTTTCTTTATTTTTTTTGATAATTGCTCATCAGTGCAAATTGAGGTGCTGAAAAGTCCTCAGCTTGACCTATTTCCTAAAATCTGAACAAACAACCATGTTTTTTTTATTTTATTTATTTTTCAAGATATCTTTTTGGCACCCTTTATAATAAAAAGAACATATGACATCTGATGATTGCAGTAGTTACTATCTACTTAGATTAGTTTGATACAAGGCCATGTGTTACCCTATTAGAATTAAACTCACTACTCAGCAGTCATACTAAAAAATCAATAAGACTATTTTGCTAACCATTACACCATCGCAATGTACCCCTTTCTTGTAGAGTGTGAAAATGAAAGAAAAAAAATGACTTGCTTTTCTGTCGCTGAGAATCTTTGCTTTATTTGCATGTTGACTGGAAAGAGATAATTTGAATAAAGAACAAAGCTTTCTTATTTCAAAACATCTGCATTGAACACAAGGATTAGAGTTCTGTATTTAACTAACTAAAACCAGTATAACACTGTAGCATCTAATAACCATAATATTGGTAAACTGGTAAAAACAAGTACCTCGCTTTTAGAATTAGTAAAATAGCCTGAAACATAATATTCAATGTAGTTCTGATCTGTACCTTTTGCGATAAGGTAAATTACATGCAAGTTTTTTATTTATTTTTTTATGAGTAACCATACTCAAAATTGACTAAGTCTCAATCAACTCTAATACAGGTGTCAAAGTGACTTAACTCAAAAAAAAAAAAAAGGAAAATTATAAAATTAAACAAAAACATTTACTAAATGTTATTTTTTTTTAATCATTTCATCCTCAAGCAAGGTAATAAATCCTCTAAGACACAAGGAGTTGCTGAGGGTGAAAGAATCTAAGAAAAAAATCATTAAGGAGAGGCCAATAACAGAACTGTTTTTAGTAGATAGAAGATAATAATTAACATTGTAATTAAATTTTTGAAGATCAAAGTTGTTTAGAAAGTAAGAAGCCAGAAGAGAGTTCCACAAGTGAGAAGTGTGAGAGAAAAAAATGTCCTGTGTCCATCTAAAGATAGATTGAGATGCTGATCAATCCAGCTGTACAGGAACGAAAAGGATACAAGCAAACAGAAGAGTTTGATGATTATGATGATGAAACTGTTTCTAGTGAAGACCATCTTGAGAATAAGACAGTGATGATGTTGATGATAGTGGCAATCATGGGGATAGATTGTAAGATCAAATTAACAGATTAGAACTAAACTAAAGATTTGTTGATCTACATTTGTGTAAGAAAAGTTCCCAGTTCAACCCACTTCCCAAAGTTTAGCCAAATTTTTTAGAATCCCTCATTTGAGCCAAGAATTTGTATGGAGTAAACTGAGACTCATTCAACAGGTGGCTGGAAAATCAGCATTTGGAATCCTTTCAATTTAAGCATGAACACTGATTGATGTTACTGATAGGGAAGATACAATGATCTCCACCACCACAAAGCATTCCTTACTCTTTCTCTTCTTCTTTATGAGCCATGTCCACTCAAGCCATAGGCGATCATGGCTCTCCACAATTTCATGTCCTTTGTAGCTCTTAATAAATTTTTTCTTTTTGTTATTTCTCCTAAACCTTGTTCTGTCATCCATTTAATCAATCTCACTAAATATGTCATATGTTGTTTCCCTCTGTCCCTCAATCTGTCCTGTGAGTATCAGATTTTCCAAGCCGTCTCTCCTTATGTACCTAGAAATTTCAACTCTTTCTTTTAAATGTTAAGTATAAGTTTCCTTTTTGTTTCCATTTTCTCTAAAATTTCATTGCTCACATATTTGGTCCATAGTATCATCAGCATCCTTCTGTAGAACATTTCTGTTGCTTCTTCATCTTTGAAGAGATTGTCCAGAATTCACTAACATGTGGGAGGACAGTTATCATGTAACAGTTCAGTACTCCTTTCTTTGTTTCTAATAAAGTTTTTCTGCTTCTTAATACTCTTAGTTTTTGAAACACTGCTTTGGCCATTCCATTGTGCCTTCAGATTTCAGTGTCACACTTTCTGTCCTCTGTTAAAATGCTTCCTAGATATTTAAATGTTTGTACTGGTTTGATTTTGGCATCTCCAATTTGTAACTTGCAAGTTGGGTTGTCCCTTTTGCTAACAACCATGCATTCTGTTTTCTTATGAGTTTATAAAAATCCAGTAAAATAAATTTGTTACTTTCCTAATCTCTGAACATCATAGACGATTGGTCAAACCTGACATTTTATGATAGATGATAAGTGAAAAACTTAAACTGAATCAAGACGGTGGCTTATGTTAAAAATACATTTTTAGATGAATAGTGATAAACAATATGAAATTGAGATAATGTTCTTTTCTTTACCCTTTCTGTCTGCATGAATAATATTTCTAAATTTATCAAAAGATGTTTGTATCCTCTTTCTGCAGATCAATTATAGTGACTTACAAGCAATGAGATACAGTCAAACTTTTTTAACACTGGGGAAAAAAGTACTTTGTGTAATCTTAAAGGATGAGTCAATCTATTGATTCTGAAAAATGTTATTTTCAGAAAAATGTTTTTCTCCTTCTTAAAAGTAGGTGCCCTTGACAGTGCAGCACCAGGTTACTGGTTCCACTTTGGATTTGGACTGTGATATTTTTTTGATTTTGAAAGCTTCTGTTGCTCCTGCTATGAATTTACAGATTCTTAATAAAATCCAAAGAATCTGCAATGTTATTGGTTCTGACCTGGCATCTTGGCTTCTGTTACTTACCCACCATCGTAACATAGTGCTTTTCTATAAATATTTTCATGGTAATTGTTTTGATAAGCTTTCCTCTTTGGTAATTCAATATTAGTAGGCATAGTGGAGTAATGGATAGCGGCTCGGATTGAGGAATTGGAGAGCCGAGTTTGAATTCCAATCGAATCCATTGCATTTACTTGTGTGCTAATACCTTTGGGAAAGGTATGAATCCTCTTCTCCTCCTCCCATGCTATGGGTAAATAGCAGGACAGATCAGGTTCTGTAGCCTTGGATGGTAACTGGTCTACCACAGAAAGAAATGGCAACCTACTACAGGGAAATAATCTGCCTCGTCAGTCATGTATCAAAGGATATATGATCATCTAAGTGTGTGTCCATATGCCATGTAACTGACTGAATTTAACATTATAAATTTAAGTGCAGTACTAGATTGGTGGCATGGTTACATCCATTTACACTTGAAATAGCTAGATGTAATCATAAGTTCTATGCTAATGATTTCTTCTCCTGCATTTCTTGCTTGGGGAATTCTCTTCTGGCTTCTTGTTTTCCAGTCAACTTTGATCTTCAAAAATTTAAATGCGATGTCACTCAATATCTTCTGTCACCTTAATTCCTGTTATTCTATTGACCTCTCTCCTTAACAATTTTTTTCTTAAATTCTTTCACCCTCAGTAACCCTTGATGTCTTAGTGGCTTTCTTACATTGTTTGGGATGAAATGATTGTGAAAAAAAAAACATTTAGTAACTGTTTTTGTTTAATTTTGTTTCATGCTCCCAGTAGGATATTTGGTGGAGCTTTCTCGAGCATTTTTTCTTGAATGACTGGATACTTTTTTTCTGCCTCAACTAGGAGTGTCCAAGTCTCACACTCATATAGGAGGATTCTATCATTAGTACTTGTTTAAATTCCTTAGCATTGTCACTTTATTGATTTCCAATGCATTTTTATAGTAAATCCATTAACAAATTTACATGATGCATATAATAGCCTTATTTTACCAATGGCACAGGCCTCAATTCCTGACCATTTAACAATACTTTCTTTCTTCTGATTTTTAACGTATTTCTATAATACTTTAATGATTCATTTCGGTAATAACTGTATTAATTCCTAATGGCTGAAAATCCTTTTCTTCTTGATTTTCTATAATATAGACACATTAGTTGCAGTGCAATTCTATAATAAATCCATGAGCAAAGTGTTTATATTTGTGTAATAAATCCTACCTCTGATATCTTGGTTTGCATTAAATGGCACCCTGCTGAAAACTTTTAGTTTTCATCTTTAAAGTAGAAGTGTAGAAATAGTTAAAAACCTTTAAAGGGAATTCATTTTTTTTTTTTTTTCCAGTCTGGATAAGATCAGTAGAATTAGTACAAGGTAGTAATTTGGGGGAAGCAACTGTCTGCCTCTCACTTGCTCTTTTTTGCAGAAACAGTGGGAAAGTAACTGAAGCCGAGATTGGGAAAAATAGTAAGATTTCATTATTTAAATATACACAATTTAAATACACACATTTCATTTCTTTTGTTTTTCCTTTTGCATCTGATGAAGCCTTAAATGATGAAATGCATTATCAGATATATTTCAAAACAAATCTACTTTCATAAATGTTTTCTAATTGTGAAAAATTTAAAAAGCTTTGTCGGGATTATATATCCTAATTTTAAAATATATATATATACATATATATATATATATATATATATATATATATTCAAGTTAATGCTTCTATGCATGTGAGATGGTAGAGGATCAAGCAGAAATAAATAAAAAAGCAAGCGATGAAGAATTTTGCAATTTGGATTGCTGCCCAGATTCCCTTGAAGTATATTATGAGCTTTGCTTCCTCATCAGCTGCTAACCATTTATTCTAACAAATAATGGCAAATGGCTTCGTCATTTTTGATGTGTTGCACTCCAAACAAACAACTTGAAGATCATATCTGCACTTTATTTCTTGCTGTTGCTTTTATCTTTGATTGGCCATTTTTGCCGTGTGCTCATCTTTAATTTCATACCTGTTTCTTTGTCAAAAGAACATAATTCTACCAGAAATGTCTCCTACCTGAAAAGCATTTGAATAGGATTTACTACTAGAGTGAAAGGCTGAATCCAAAAAAAGAAAAAAAAAGTTCTATTTTAATGGCAAAATCTGTGGCTTATAAGGGCTGAAATTTCTTTCCAAAAGTAAAGATCTTAATGGTAGAACTAAGTATTGGAAGATATAATTATTTACTAAACTTTATTTTTGATGGGAAGACTTAAACACTGAGCACCCAATGAGGATTGAGCTCACTATTTAGTAGTAATAATCTGCAGGAGCAGCTGTTTGATCATGATAGCTGCAAGTTGCCCAAGGATGACTTTGTGGTAGATGAAAAATGAGCAGAATTTTACTCTTTTCAAAGGATAAAAATTCAGTGGTTGATGAGAAGTCAAGGTGAAAAAGTTTGAGGTTTCATCTCTACAAGTCAGTTTGTGGTTTATTGATGGAACATGGGAATTGGGACTAAGAGTTTTAAAAGTTGTCTACTATTGTGCGTTAGGAATTTCAGCAAAGAAACCCTTTTGTCATGGATCAGTAGAACAGCAGATAATCTAAATGGAAAAAAAGTCTGTGGGCGTGTGTGTGCTCAAAATTCTGAAAGTTAAATAATGTTTGTTGTTTATCTATATGTCTATCTGAACAGTGTGCAAAACTGACATCAAATAAATGCGGTTTTATTATTTTTAACTACCAGCATGTGTCTTGTATCTGGTTCGACTCAGTGGTTCTTGCTTAATAAAGATAACTAATTTGTATATTCAGATTAAAGATTGAATTAAAAAAAAAGTAAATGTTTTAAAAAAAAATGTTTCCAGTGTGGTGTTTGTGATCTTCATAAATAAGCAATTGTTTTGTTGACATTTTTTATAATTATTTTAATTGACAGCTGAGTTATTCAAATAATTATTTTGTGCCTTGAAAGTAGTAACTATCTTAGCATTTAGATCACAGCTTGGGAGTAAAGAAGTTAACAGTATTGACATTTTTTTACTAGTATATTTGGAAAGATCAAACATTATAAATTATGCCATATATTGTGTTATAAATAGGAAAGGTTGACACACATATAGAAAGT
>OZ038512.1:31752099-31837099 GCA_964036315.1 Acanthosepion esculentum
AAATCATATCTGTAGAGTTATATATATATATATATATATCTATATATATATAAAATGAAAGCCTGTTATAATAATCATTTAGATTTGTCTTTCTCTCTAAAATGAAACCTGTAGTAATCTCATGCCCACCCACTGCTCTTTCTCCCCTCTAGTGGTTTTCTCTTGTTCCCCTCCTGTGACAAGCATACTCTCCTCCTCTTTCTGCCCCCTACCAGTCTGACTCATTCTAATGGCCCAGGTTCGTTTGTCTGTGTGGGGAGGTAGCAGAAAAAGAAGAGAAAGAACACGGTGACTCATTCGTTCATAATCAGTTTTTCATTTTGCAGTTAAACAAGATCTTGACAACCTATAGAAATTAAAAAAAAAAAAAAAAAAGGTGTGGAATAATTTCCTCCGCCCCCAAAAAATAACCGCAAAAAATATCTTGTGTGTTTAATGAATTGTTGTGGACATAGATGTACATATAAATGGACACTTTGTTGTTGTGCAATGGTTACCAAGCTTGTCTTATAATTAATATCAAATGTTAGTGACTTTGACCCTCACCGAGTGCCTGACTATTGTGGCCTTGTGTATCGATTAAGTTTAATCAACAATTAATGTGAAAAAGACCAACAAGGAGAGTTTTTTTAATACTTTTTTGGCTCCATTTTTCTTGTTTCTTTATATACTTAGAAAACTCTTAGATTTATTCAGTTTTACTTTAAGAGAAAAATGATTGTATGGTTTCATGCCTGAATGCAATCTTCAGGCCATGAGGATTGCATTCAAATACAAAACAAACTGTCGCTACTCTGTGTTCACCTCAGTGTCGACTTATATATAAAAATTCAGATATAACTGAAAAATATATCTGTAAAATGACAGTGTAAATAAAGTAAAGCTTATTTTTGCTGAAGTGTTTTTGTACTGTGTCGGATTTTATCAATCCTTATAATTGCCTTGATAAAGTCCACCAGAGGACGAAGTGTGTTGGCTGAGATAAGTTTTCCTTTTGTCTTATATATAATCACGCAGATGGGTGTTGAAAACTTCTCAATTAGACCCATTTCCCCCCAAAACAAAGTTCTGATATTTATTAAAATACTAAATCTGCAAGTGGATTGTTCAATGATTGCATATATATATATATATATATATATATATATATATATATATATATATATATATGTATTATTTTAAAAAAATGTTTAGCTGAATAATATCAACAAATTCTGTCCATTTAATTTTGTAACTTTTTCAAATTTCTGAATTATTTGTTTCATATAAGCAGTAAATTTACTGAAGTTTGTTTATTTTTATTTTATAAATTGACAGAGTGCATAAAACAACTACCATACTTGACGGTATATAAGGTGTTTTTTATTAAATATATCTTTTAAAATTCCCTTGCATCTTATATGTCATATGTAGGTTTACTAATTTTACTAATTACTAATTTTTTCTTGATTTACCCTGTTGAAATTGGGGTGCATCTTATACACCATCAAATATGGTAATTTGGAAATTTGTAAAGGTTAATAAAAAAATTGGTAAAACAGAACTCATGGATATTATTCAACCAAACATGTTTGTAAAAATTCTTGCTGCTGAAATACACCTAATTTTAATACACACACACACACACACACACACACACACACACACACACACACACACACACATGTACGTGTGTGTGTGTGTTAACATTAGTCTAAGCTAATGTTTATGGAGCAACACTGAAGAACATATTCACTATCCTAGATTTCTGAAACTTGCCCATTAACAACCATACCACTTTCTTCCCCAGAAGTATGTATATATCTACAAGCTGCATTTTAATGTTTTGGGTCTTGGGTGTTTCCCTTTATTTACAAGATGTATATACACGCACCATATTATATATTGACACCACGTCTCACTTTTGCTACACAAAAGCTATTTGTATTTTACAAGCTGTTACCGAAAGCTTGTTGAGAGAGGGGTATGACCCCCCCTCCCATTATCACTTGTTAAATCAAGGGTACCCATTGTACAAGGATGTGCTTCATGTTGGATGTTTCCTTTCTCATATATATATATATATATATATATATATATATATATATATATATATATAATGAAAGATTGAGTCTGGTTAGTTATGGGCGTTTACATGTTTATGAGTTTCCTGTATATCAAATTACATACTTTTAAAATTTTATTTCCAAAACCTCTCTCTGTGTGTGTGTGTGTCTGTACAGTATAATTGTGCACTGTGTGTGTGTGTGTGTGTGTGTGTGTGTCTGTACAGTATAATTGTGCACTGTGTGTGTGTGTCTGTACAGTATAATTGTGCACTGTGTGTGTGTGTGTCTGTACAGTATAATTGTGCACTGTGTGTGTGTGTGTGTGTGTGTGTGTGTGTGTGTGTGTGTGTGTGTGCATTTTTATGTATATTGCTTCCGGAACTTTAATTCCATTCACAACGTATGCATTTTGTGAGTGCTTGTCTTTATGTAAATTTATTCATTTTATTGCCTTGTGATTCTCTCTCTTCTTGTGAAGCTCCCCCTTGATTACCGAGGGGGGAACATACTGCCACACCCTTTGGTACAAGTGTAGTTGTAGTGATGAACAGATTATTTAGTATCTGTAGTCACATAAACACATGTATGTAAGCTGTATATTCATAAGAAACATCAATCTATCTAGAATGGACTTTGTAGTTGTATGCCTAATGCATTTAATATATTACTGTTGTCAGCTTATATTCTTCACATCTGCAGACGCATCTGTTGTTATTAGTAACTGTGTGGGTATAGCCAAGCACTTGGGTGCTTGTGAGTGTGTATGCACACACACACACATAATAAAAAACAAACAAGAACACTATAAGAACAGTACATGATATAAGATATTAAAAATATACAAACAAAAGGCAATATAATAAATATGGGACGAACAATACTCGGATATTACTGCCTTTCTGCGGCTTAAAGTTTAATGTAGGCACCCAGGTAGTTATGTGACTGTTTCTCAGTCTTTTGATGGTACAACAGACCAGATACTCAATCCTTTATTCTATAGAAAATACATAATTCTAGATACTATGTAATATAGAATTGAGTATCTCATTAATGGTACTGCTGAAGATAGTGAGACAGCTGTATAGTTATCTATATGAAATTTTAAGTTTCAGAAAGTAATATATAAGTATTGTTTTTCTTATATAGCTAACAAGAATTCATCCAAATAAACAAAAAAAATTTATAAAATAACACCAGCAAGGTGTGTCTATTTGAATTTTTATACCCCCCCCCCAAAAAAAAATTGAACTTTGGACAGTTTCTTAAGAATTTTAATTCTGATGTAAAGTACATCAGTCAGAAATTGAAAAGACAATATAAAAAGTTGAATTGACAGACCTTATTGGTGTTAATTAATAAAATTTGCTGGTGTGTGTAATATATATATATATATATATATATATATGAACATTTGTTTGTAGGCACACACACATACACACTTCCCATGATTTTTAAAAACAGTAATATGACTTTGCTAAAGGGTATAGCACATCAGGCTATATGACCGTTCGATGTAGGGTGCAGATTTGATTCCTGTTGGAGGACTCATATTTCCTATGAAATTTCTCGGATATTCAAGCCAGTAAATGTAGTTAATACTGTTTATTATAAACAAAATATTTGCTTAAATATTGTATCTATAAAAATAATGTATAAACAGAAATATATATATATATATATATATATATATATATATATAGTGTGTGTGTATACATGTGTGTACATGTAGGCATTCCTTTATATGTATGTGTTTATCTCAGTTCATAAGCACACACATGTCCTGGGTATGACGATAAACTACATCCATGTTCTGGGTAAGATGATAAGCTACGTCAAACAGCAAGGCCTCTGATCAGGAGGTTTTGAGGAGCATGGAACCACCTCTTAATTCCTGGGGTTCCCAGATCCACCTTGACTCGGGGTTTTAGCACCTGTTAGGGTCCCAGCTATGGGCAAATGGTTAACCCCACAAACTGGGGTCAAAACATTATGAAAGTGTAAAAATAGATTTTAATACCAGAAATACTTTGTAAAAAATTATTACCAGCAATACATTTTTGAAAAAAAAAAAAATACCAGCAATAAAAATCTTGCTGGCATTAAATAACCCATTGAAGTTGATAAGTCACAAAACAAGAAAAAACAAAACAAACCCACACACACTGTTCTGTGTAAATAATATTAAAATTTTATCATTAAATAACCATTGAGGTTGATATGCTGTAAAACAAACCAAACCACATACACACTGTTCTGTGTAAATAATATTAAAATTTTATCAACTAGTTGCACATACTCTCCTTCAGATTTTGAATTTATTTTGTTTTAATTTAAAAGGGAATTGTATGATTTGCTGTCTGTTAAATTCAAAACGTTTTCATTTCGATATACTTTTGTGTCCTTTAACATGTGGAGCTTGAGATTCAATAAAAAGTTGGGGAGTAAAAAATATTATGAAACAAAACCTGAATAAATGATAGGCCCTCCTCATTTGTGACATTAGTGCAGCACAATTTTCACAATCCCGCAGTATCTACCTCCCACCATAAATATATAAACCATTTGTCTTTTATTCATGGAATTTGATGAAAGCGTTAAAGGCTTAAGTAATTATACTTTTTATTTATTTATTTATTTTGCATCTGTCACTGTCAATTTGCATGCATACATCTGTTTGTAGTCATTATTATCGAAAAGTAGGCATAGTATATCATATGTATCATTGTATATCATTGTCAAATTAGTATTCACTAAACTATCTTAGTACTTCTGTATCCTGACCCATGAAAACTTTTTATAGTTCTATATTTAGTGATTTTTAAATATACTTCTTTTATTCATTTTTCATATTTTTAGGACATTGAAATTTACAAAATACTGACTGCAAAACATTCTAAATAATCAGGATGGATCAATGTTTGTTTGACACAGATATCAGTTGAATTTGGGTCAGAAGTTATTGAGGTATAACGTTTGCTCTATGGAATTAATATTTATCATTTAATTAAATACGCTGACTAGGAAGGAGATGGTTGCAAAATAAATTTGTCTGAAATAAATGTCTTTTTTGTCACTTAGTTGGAGTATAGCTAGCCACTTGTACTCGAGGATATCTGTCTACTAGGGTGGCTAGCCAGTCCCTATTTCAGACACCTGCTCAGGCACATTTGTGTTTGTTCAACACCCACAGAGCCCACCTGTGGTTTATACTGCAACTATGCTGAGCAGACCTTAGTTACAGTTTCTGGGAGAGAGTGTGTTATCTAGCAGGATCAACAATCTGAACAAGGCCAGCACACACAAACCATTGACCATGATGACTTGTGACTTTGTACTAGCACAGCTATCGACAACCCACAAGGGTTCCGTCTGCCCAATTTCACTCACAAAGCTTGGGTTTTCAGAACAATTTTTGAGAACAATAAAACAGCATGGTACGCATTGAAACACGACTGCAATCGTGTAACGATTTTTACATGTTTTCAGTGTAATATCCTAATATATATATAGTGTGTGTGTGTGCCTGAATATTTGAGAAATCTTATAGAAAAAAAAATATGTACCCACTGGCAGGATTTGAACCTTCATCTCCCTTGGGAGGAGAAATGTATTACTGGTCATTTTGCTTTAAAAATATTTTGTTGGTCATTTTACTATAAATAGGTATTGTTGGTAATTTTTTGTTTGTAAAATTGTATCATTCTGCAGTTGAAATAGCTTGATGTAGCCATAAGTTCTATGCTAACAATTTCTTCTCACTCGTGGGACTCTTTTCCGGCTCCATGCTTTCCAGTCAAGTTTGATCTTCAAAAATTTCAATGCAATGTCAATTGTTATCTTCTGTCTTTAATTCCTGTTCTTTTATTGTTCTCTCTCCTGAATAGCATTTTTCTCATTTTCTAACAACCCTTGCATCTTATTGGCTTTATTACCTTGCTTGAGATAAAATGATAAATGGCAAATCCTGTTTGTCTTAAAAACAGCATTCATATAATCCAATCTGCCCAATGAATGTACCCAAACCTATTTTTCAGCTCCATGATTTCCAGCCAATTTTGATTTTCAAAAATTTAAATGCAATGTCAATCATTATCTACTGTCTTGATTACTCTTCTATTGTTCTCACTCTTTAATAATGTTTTTTTTTTATGATACTTTCAAACTCAGTATTATAAGAGCCAATGATCATCCTCCAAGGTTCCACCAAAGGAGGCATAGAGAGAGGAAAATGGGATGACAACATTACTGAATGAAATGTAAAATCTTTTAGACTCAGACATTTTGGCATGCATCTGGTACACATGGAGCAAGTTGGTCAGGTGCTCAGGGATATCCTATACCTACACCAGCTGATGGGACTGATAATCATACAGTTCTAAGGATATTTCTTTGTGGACAATGATATCTAAAATATGATTTCATTATTTTGGATAAGATAAATTGAAACTATTTATGGATGTACAGGTGGTATAAATGGATAATGGCTCCATACTAGAGACTGGTGTACTGAGTTCAAAATCCAGCCAACTTAGTTACATTCACTTTTGTGTCTTCTCACTTCAACTATGGGTTAAATAGTTGAGCAAAGTGGGCCCTCTAGTTGTGATTGACAACCTGCCTTTGAGAAGAACAATAGAATATACTATGCAGCCATTGACATGATCAAGGAGTTCACAGTGACTTTATAATCTTAACTGCAGTTGACCTACAACAGCAACAATGCTAATATTATCTATATATTAATATGCTTGTCACACTTGGCCGAAGAGGAAAACAAAAAGAGAGAGGGACATAGTAAAACAGAAAGAGAGAGTGACGTACATAGTAAAACAGAAAGAGAGAGGGACATAGATGAAGATTGGAGGGGAGGTAATCTTAGATAAAGGCAGTTATTTGTAATGAGGGGTTAAATCTTGTTTTGTGACCTAACCAATCTGTTGAAGACAAATTTGTCCCTGAACTGCAAGTGACCTTTTGAAATTAAAATCACAGAGAGTGATTGGAGTGTGTGTGGGTGTAATCTTAGATAAAGGGAGATGTTTGTAGTGAGGAGTCATCATATTGTGTCTCCTGGCCTAATGATCTGTTGAGAACCTTTCAGTATTTTTAAGAGTGACTGTGTCACTTTTCTTATAACTTGTAGCGAAACTCTAACTCTGACTAAATAATTATAAACCCTCTAACATTTATATAGACAAAAATACCTGTAAAGATGAGAATTAGCAAGATGTGGAAACAAGACAAATATTTATTATTTGGTTGTTATGCGGTATGGGAGAAACGAGAGACAGTAATACGGAGTAAAATTGTGAGTTTGGGGTCAAATGTAGATCAAATATGGATTGGAATCTGACAGAAGGATAAGATAAAGAATAAGCAAAGTGTATACAGACTTTCTTGTATGTTTTTTATGGATGTGCATAATGAGTGTGCAGATAGTTTAGTTGGAAAAATACAAGAAGTATCTGGGGTTTTCTTGCCTCAAATTTTTGTTGAGTATTAAGAGACAAATGTTACTATTATGGTCTGAAAAAGGAAAAGAAGATGAAATTTTTGTTGACACATGTGTCAATGACCTGTCTGTGTGAGAGGCTTGTCCAGTAGAATGTCACATATTTGTGCATGTAGAGGCAAAAAGTGGGGTCAACTCTCATTGGTTTAGAATGAGTGAATTAATTATAATTGTTATAATTATTTTATTATAATTAGTTTTGGTACTATAATTAATTTTTAATTCTTTTTTTATGGACATGACAAACTATTCTTATAATTTTTTTAATGTTGCACTCTGTACTTTTCAATTCCTGTGCATTCAGTATGGTTTGAAAAGTTACAAAGTGCAGCATTAAAAAATTTATTAGTAAATCTGTGGATCCTGCTCATTATTTTTATTCTATTTTTTTTTAAGGACTGACTTTTTTCTTTTTTTTTTGTGCTGTGTGTAATGTCACATTCAACTTTTTCAGAAGCTAATAAAGGACATAGAGGTATATTAAACAATTTGGATAAGAATTGAGCCTGATATAACAATTTGAAAGACAATGCCAAGAATTTGATGCAATATAGTTAGCAGCAAATGATATAGGAGCAAGAACAGGAGAGAGGCAGAATATACAGAATAGACTGTACAAAATGCCCAGTGATGTACATCAGTGAAACATCCAGAAATCTAAAAAAGAACTATGCTGAATAACAACGCTTTGAATGCACTCGTGGTTCACCTTAAGGCAGCTGACCTCAATTTCAAAATGCCAATCTGATCAGGAGAGAAAATGATTCACACAGAAGAAAATGTATTGAGAGTCTGCTGATCTCTCAATACTCAACAATAAGCCTAAGACCAGGACCTTACTTAATATCACTGATCATCCCAAAAGCAACAACAGCACAATGCAGTGGGCAAACTAATAGCGAAAAAAAAGAAATCAGATCTACTCAAAGTGGGCTAATTTAAAATTCAACACACACCAATAATGCTCTCTCTCCCTCCCTATATATATATATATATATATATATGGGGAGGAAATATGTATGACAAAGTGGAAAAAAGATTTTGTGTGATGCGTTTCATCCCTTAGGACTTCATTGAACTCGGTTTATGTTGAAACTAAACATGTGCACAAACAAGAGATGCTGGGAATTTTAAATGTCTAAAAAAGAATTTTTTTCCACTTTGTCATACATTTTTCCTCCAAAACTGTTCTTGATATATAAAAATTTATATGTATGTATATAAAAATTTCAGAGTAAAAAAAGAATAATCTGAATAAAGGGAAAAGGAAAACTCTTCGATAAAGTCCCTCATATGATAAGTTTTCCTTTTGTAGTTTAAATATTAAACAATATATTTATTTTTGTTAATCATCCTGAATTTTCTAGAAATTTTGTTACCCCCCCCCCCAAAAAAAACACCAATACATTTTTGTAAAAGAAATTACTAATACTCTCAAGAAAATTAAATTTTGGCATTAGATGACTCATAAGGAGTTGATATGCCACTAAACAAACTGAATATCCAGTTAAAATCTGCTTTTTGCTGAATCATTTACACACATGATAGCAGAGTTACCTATTTGCTCCCTTAAAAAGACATACATCAAATTGCCTTGTGCCTTTCTATTATCCTTCTCAGACACTCAGAAGGCAAAACCCTTGAAATTTTGAATATAAAATACAAGTGAAATAGTATTTGACAGATGTTAGAGCCTCCTCTTGCCAAGCCATAGCTTAGAAACGGTATGATCCTGCGTCTGGTTGTACACGAAACATTATGAAACCCTCTTTTCACATCCAAATAAAAATCCTGTCTACCAGTATTGATTTTTCCATGGCCTGGCTACTGCTTTGTGGTTGATCCATCCTTTTGAAAATGTAACTTGCTTCTAGTTTGCACAGCCATCATTATTTGCTCTATTTACTGTGGACAGTGACAAGTTCAGACTTTGGTAGAAACTGACCACAGTTTATACAGTTTGGCACCATTCATAAAGCTCTTTGTTTTTCTTGATTGTAAAGCAATTTTTTTTTTTTTTTTTTTTGCATACAAAGTTTGCATGTTCATTATCCCTATAGAAATCTATGTCAATCTGTTTTGTGACTGTATATTGCATATTTTAATTCTGAAATCTTTTGAAGTAATTCTAAGAAATCTGTTTGTCGAGAGCTAGAAGTATATAATGGTTATCAGTGCTCCAAACAAACTTTTTTTTAATCATTGTCCAAAAACTGCCCTGAAAATGTTTTTAAACTCGCATAATTAGAATGCTTTTAACTTTATCATTAATAGTTGTTAGTAGCATAATAACATTGTTATAATGTTCTGTAAATAAATAAAAAGAAAAGTTAATATTTTAAGTTTTAAAAATTAATAACTACAAAAGCAAAGTTAAATTATATTATAACTAGTGTACACATGCCATCAAAAATGACTGCAATTGTTAAAAAGTTTTAATAGTGAGATGAAAGGAAAAAAAGTCTTGGAACAATGTATTGAGAGTCAATAAAGTAGGGATCACAACTAAAATAGAGGCCAATGAATTGTTTAATTAATCCATTCCCTTTATATCTTTTAAACATCATATGATATCTATGATTCATCAATTACACCTGGTATTATATAAATCGCTTTTTGCTCAATATCTTTTCATGTTAAAAATTTTATGTGTTTAATATAACAGTGAAATAGAAATACCTTTTGGAAGAAAAAGATTTGCAACAGAATAACATAGCCTATTTCAAGACCAAGTTGAAGCAAGATGAACACTTAATTGATAAAAGTATCTGATTGTCTCACATAAAAGGCGTAAACAAATAAGACCGCAATCTAAGAAACCTAGCAGTAAAAGAGCTGATTAATTAAATGATTCATTTTGCTTAGGAACTAATTTTATCTAAATGCAGACAAATATTTTACTTGTATAGATTATTAAAATTACTCATAAATTTACTAACTAGTTCATTTACCTCATTCCCACTACAGATGGCATGGGAAATTGATAATTGTTATATGGTTTGATGATTGATGATTCTTATAAAAATCCCAATTTAATTTTAACATCTCAATTAAATCCCCTTGAATAGAAATGTCCTTAATTGATTTTTGTACTTAGACTATTTTTTATCATATTTTAAGGGTTATGCTCTATGCATCCACTGTCTATATTAAGAATGTTAATATCTATTAATGAAGTCTTTAAAGATTAATTAATTAATATTAAGACTGATAAGCCTGGTGGAACTAGTTTTATATTTTTATTGAAACATCAGGGGGTTTGAAATCCATGTCAATTTTTGATGGAATTCTTCCAATTGCCTCCATCAGTGTATCACTTTGGGTCTTACCAATTCCATAATTTCTCTCTGTATTTCTGGGGTAAGGAGTTATTATTTACAGTCAAATGTTTCTTTTTACCTTTATCATGTTTCAATCATTTACTGTTTGACCCTCTTCAGTTGATTTCAGTATTTTGATTGGAGTTTTCTCATTCGGTTCATGACTAGGAATATTTCTTTCTTTCTTTTTTTTTTCGTTTTTAATTATTACTCATTTTTTCCCACTGAGTTTGTATTACTTCGTCTACGGGATTAAAGTGATAGTTCATCAATTTAGTGGCATACTAGTACAGAATTCAATCTCTGAGCAGGTTAGTACAGATTTAGACTCAGCGGAAACAGGGTGAGCAATAAGTGAGCAGTACTAAAATACGAACAAGAAGAGATATCCCTAGACATGGGCAGTGGAATGAGAACAATCTACCCCAAAAGCATTCAGTTACTTGGGTCAACATACACCTGATGAAGGCCAGAGGTCACAACAGACAAAATGTTGTGATAACAACAAAAACAAAGATGAGGACAATAATTTGCATGTAAATAATATATCTTCAGATTTTATAAGATAAAACACTGTTAACTATTATTAGTATTCAATTAGGATTTCTCAAAATTCCTTGTAGGTTATTCAGATTGACATACCCCTGATGAAGGCCGCAGTACACATGTGAAGTATTGTGATAACAACAATAACAAAGATGAAGACAATAGTCTGCACGTAAATAATGTAAACAATATCTCTTGAATTTTTATTAGATGATGCATTGTCAAGCATTATTAGTATTCAATTAAGATTTCTTTCAGTTTAACTTCACGTATCCTTCATCACAATTACTCAGACCTTCATTCTACAGCCATTAGTAAACAAGTCGTAATATATCTTGAATTTTTATTACATGATGCAATCTCAACTATTTTTTTTTTTTTGTCTTTGACAAGTATTTCTTTTCATCTTAATTTTAGTTGCTTTTCTTCACCATCAATCTTCCACCATTAGTAATCATCATAGATTGTAAACTAATGCATAAGCTCTCGGCAAAATTCACATGCACATCCCGTTTGCCTAAGGAATCCCTACTACTTGAGCTCTAAGAGATTTACACTTGGCAGGAAACCAAAACTTACCATTTAAACATTCTTCATCCCATTTTGCAAATGAAGTGATAATAAGTGGCAACAGAACTATGGTTCTACAGAAGGATGCTGAGAATACTATGGAATGAGTGTGTATGCAATAAGGATGTCTTAAGGAAAATGGAAACAACAAAGACAGTTATACTCAGAATCAGAAAGAAAAAGCCAAGATTTCTTGGATACATAATGAGGAAGGAAGGTTTGGAGAATTTGATGCTCACAAGTCATATCAAAAACAAGAGGGACAGGTGAAGGCACCAGGTCACCTATCTAATCAGCTTGTGTGAATGGATGGTAGAATGGGGTGGGTAGACTTGGCTAAGAGCCACAAGGGATAGGAGGTTGTGAGGAGCATGGGTATTTAATGTGCTGGTATTATGGACTGGAAGCCAATCACCAAAATGCTTGATTGGTTCAGTTTGTGGAACAGAACCAACAAATGTTGGTAAATCATGAATGTCATTAGTTAGAACAAATCTTATACATTTACAATGTGATGTTCATAGATTTTTGAGTAAGGAAACCTTGAATCGGCTCAGGCTATGTCTACAAAGCACTGAGGATCCTAACTGAAGACTTGGATGTTTCTAAGTGCTAACATTAAGCAATTCTTCAAAATGATTGCATCTAATTTCAGACCTTGTGTCCCACATACTCATAATGTGCCAATAAGTTTGCAATACGTAATTTTGTGTTTGTGGCTGACAATTGTATATTGCTAAAAAGAATTTCTTCTATATTCTATACTAATTTTTTCTTTTCTTTTCTTGTTTTAGCCAAGCATACTTTCAGTTAAACATTTCAGTGTTCAACACATTGCATTGTAATTTTATACATATTTTTTAACAGTAGATTCTTATAAACTGAGGGAGGAATACATTATGACCGATATTTGTGAGTAATCAGTAACCAGTGTGTCTAAGCCACATGGGCTTACAGAATTTCAGAAAAGCATTTAATATTCATTTGTTTGTTTATGCTTGTATGTGTTTGCCATAAGATTAGCTGTGATTTTTCAGGCTTACTCCTGGGATCTATCTTGGCATATATCATAATCCGGTTACTTGGCTTCGTTTCTCTCAAGAATCTGATTTTCTTTTGAGAACCCCCCCCTCCCCCCTCCCAAAAATGTAAGTGCTCTCCTCTGTATGAATTGTGACTTGGAAATAGATATTGGGTGGGCAAAAAGATTGCTTGTTTTTAAGAAAGAAAATTTATATTTCTGAGATTAACTTTATTAAATAATATATTCAGTAACCAAAAATTTGTTAATTAAAAGTAAGTAAAGTTTGTTCTTTTACTTTTGGCATCGTGGTATAATTCCGCTTGATTATTTAGTGCGCATGTCACAACCTGCCAATACCTCTTAAATAATGGACTATTCTGTTTTGATTGTGAGGAAAGACAGACATCAGAGAAGTTGTTTGATTTCAGTGAGAAAAAGAATGAAAAAATGAAGATAGAGGAGGTGATAACATTTATGTTCAATGTCTGTTTCAGTGAAATGGAAAGACTTGTCATCTTTGAATCCTTTTTCATTTGTACCCTCTTATTTAAATAATGATCTCTATTGATGCTTACGATTGTTTCTGCAATATTTTCTTAAAGTTAGTTTTAAGTGGGTGCCTGTGTTTGAGTTGACATCCCTTTTTTTTTTCTTTCTTTTTTTCTTAAACAGGGAAATTAATATCAACCATCGTAGATCAGGAAGAGTCTTACTGAATCAAACCTGTACCCTTTTTTCCATCAGGGAACCAACTCCTTTAACCGAAGTGTGCTGTTACCAATTTGGACACAAGGAACTGTCATGATGAAGTGAGGCTCATTTACTTATTTAAGGAATGCACATGTCTTGTTGGGACTTCTTTGTATCTGCATCTTCTAGTTTAATTTAAGCTTTTGAGCCCTGAGCACCGCTTTACCGGTGGTAGAGAAAAATTACTTAATGCTCAGCTACTGGTTGAACAGTGGGTAAACACTTGTAACTATTTTTATATCTACTGTGAAACATTATATACCAATTATTTGTGAATTTTGACTCCGAGCTCGAGCAGAAGGATTAAAATTGTTCAGGAACGTAGGGCTCAAAGGGTTCAGATCCAACAAGAGATGCACATTCCTTAAATAATTGAGGCTTACTTCATCATGATTATCTCCTGTGGCCAAATTGGTAATGCCACTCTTTGGCTATAAGAACACTTTCCCTGAAGAAGAATGTTGATACAGGTTTGATTCCTGTCAGAAGGAACTTTTTTTTTTTTTTTTTTCATTTCAGTAGGTTTTCTCAATCTAGGCCAGTTGATATTAATTTTACTGTTTAAGACAGAAAAAACAGGGACGTCAACTTGAACACATGCAACCATTAAAAGTAACGCTTATAGTAATAATAAGGATGGATTTAAAACAGAATCCATTGAATGATTATTGTATTTGACATATTTCTTGTTTTGTGACATTTTCCTGTCATCTTCCAGGCAACTTCATTATTCCATCCTCCCTGAATTTTTGATCTTGCTGAGCAAGAATTGTTTTGTGCTTTTGCAATCTTCCAAGGAATTGGTCCCACAGGAAAATAGCTTAGTAAACATAAGTGTTGGTTTGTGAATAATAAATGACTTAGAAAACCTATTGGCAGAGTATGAGGGTGAGGCACAAGGCCTGAAATTAGATGCTATAATTTATGCTAGAGCTTAGAAACATACAAACCAAGGTCCTCAGCTTGAGCATATTTGAGGTTCTTTAACTCAAAATTATGAGTATTCCATTGAGATTGTATAACATGTTTTTTATGCCACACCCCTTAAGGACACAGGTGATCATTGCTCTCCACAGCTCTCATTTCTTTATTATGTGACATAGTAATTGTGAGTTCAATCCCAGAGTCAGGTAGTGCAAATAAGTAAACAAAGTCTGAGCAGTCCTAAATAATAACAAGATGTGATATCCTGAGACATGGTCAGTAGAATGAGAACAATCTACTGCTGTAGATTAAATAAAGGGTTCAGTTCGGAATTCCCTGAAGGTTAACTGGATCAACAAGTATTTGATGCAGGCTGGAGAGCACCATGGCCACGACGTGATAATAACAACAAAGATGAGGATAATAGTCCAAGTGTAAATAATGCAAATATAATAATTGAATTTTTTTTTTCATCATGTGTTCTTTATATTAAAGATTATTTCTCAATATAATTGCAATAAAATACCAAATAGCTCTTTGTTGACTAGTTTAAAAACGTTTTGGATCCCTCTATCACTGTATTGATTAATATCTAAATGGTAAAAGAAACAATGAAAATAAAAAAAAATGTTTGGGAAGCATTTAACAGAAGATGGAAAAAGTGACACTGAAGGTGAATTGGAATAGCAAAATATGCCTTTCAAAAGCTAAACAAACTATTAAGAAACAGGAAAATTTCATTAGAAACAAAAAGGGTACTGAACCGTTGTGCAATATTGGTCCTCTTATATGGTAGTCTTCTCACAGATGAAGAAAAGACTTGAAGCAATGTGGTTCTCTAGAAGGGTACTGAGAATCCTGTGGCTTGAACATGTGAGTAATGAGGAAGTTTTAGAGAAATTAGAAGCAAAAAGGACACTTATACTTAGAATCAGAAAGAGCCAGTTGAAATTTCTCAGGCACATAATGAGGAAAGAGGGCTTGGAAAATTTGACACACTTGGAACATATTGAAGGAGTGAGAGAAGCAGCAAATAAACCAAACCTGATGGGCTTGTGTAAATAATTGGGAGCAGAGGGATTGGGAGAGATAGCAAAACGATAACGCTTACCAAAACCTACAAAGGACAGAAAGTTGTATGTCAGACTTAAGTCTGGCACATTATGATCCAAATAAGGATATTATTGTTGCAAGTTATGCTAGTAATTTGGGCTTAGGAACAAAATTTTGAACTTAGGAACAAAAAAAATGGCTAAATAAAATCGATTGAGCAAGTGTCAAGGACCCTATTTTCAGCTGAAGAAGGGTGCAGCCAAATCAAAAAAGAGGCTTTAGGGATAATTTTTGTGGTAAAAAAGTTCCATAGATTCTTTAATGGATGAAGTTTTATGCTTCAAATGGACCGCAGACCTTTGTCTATTTCTGGTTCTACAAAAGGGATTCCTACACATACTACAAATCAACTTCAGAGATGGGGAACAATATTATTTAATTATAATTTTAAGATGGAGTTCCTTCCATCAAAGACGTTAGAACATGTGGATGGGTTATCGAAGTTAATTGCCAAAATATGTGAACCATTGGAGAAAACTGTGATAGCAGCCCTAACAATAGAAATGGAAATAAAAAGCTTGCTGTTCAACACCATACAGGAATTACCTGTGACACTCCCATCCTGGGTAAGACAAACTACAACCGTGTCCTAGGTAAGATGATAACCTAAATCTGACAGCAAGTCCTCTGATCAGGAGGTTTTGGGGAGTGTGGAACCATCTCTTAATTGCTGGTGTTCCCAGGTTTACCCTCACCTGGGGTGGTAGCACCTGTTAGGGTCCCAGCTATAGGCAAATAGTTAACCCACAAACCAGTCCGTGTCCTGGGTAAGACAATAAACTACATCTGTGTCCTGGGTCAGACGATAAACTACATCCAACAGCAAGGCCTCTGATCATGAGGTTTTAAGAAGTATTGAACCACCTCTTAATTTCTGGTCTTCCCAGGTCCACCCTGATCCAGATTGGTAGCACCTGTTAGTGTCCCAACTATAGGCAAACAGTTAACCCTAAAACTGGGGTCAAAACACTATGAAAGTGTAAAAATAGGTTTTAATACCAGTAATAAATTTTTTGAGGAAAAATTATTACCAGCAATACATTTTTGAAGAAAATAAATATTAACAGCAATATTTTTCTTTTTTTTTTGAAAAAGATATTATCAGCAATAAAAATCTTGTTGGCATTAAATAACCCATTGATGTGTTGATATGCCATAAAACAAAATAAACCAAACTTGTGACATTCAAGGAGATCAGGAACAAAGCAAAAATAGAGAAATATATTGTAGAGAAAAAGAAAGAAATTATGGGCCAACAGTACAAAAAGAATGATAGTGAAAAGATTTTATTCTATCTGTGATGAAATTTTGATGTACGGTGAACAGGTGGTGATACCAGGAGCACTGCCAAAAAGAATATTAAAACATCCATACGGGTCACTCCGGAATATCGAAGATAAAAGCTTTAATGAGAAGCTGTGTTTTTTGGCTGAGTATGGACAAAGAAATAGAAGAAAAATGTAAAATCATGTATAGGCTGTGCGATGACGGCAAAGGTGCAACCAGTGAAATTTACCCCTTGGCCAAAGACAGAGAGACCTTTGGCAAAATTTTAAAAAGAGACACTCCTGCATAAGCCTCTTTCCGGATATTGGTAATTTCCTTTTTACTAAGAGTTTTTTTTTTTTTTCCCCCTGTTGACAATATAGTTAAATTTCCCAGAATAATTCTGACGATAGGACAAATTGGATTAAAAATGACAATTGGAAAAATTTTTTTTTAATTTTGGATTTGATGTAACTATGGCTACAAAACATTTCGCTTTCATTGTTTGCCTCGATAAAGTTGGAAGATGAAATGTGTCAGCAAGAACTAAGAATTTTTTCCAATTGTCATTTTTAAACCAATTTGTCTTGTCTTCAGAATTATTCTTGAAAATTTAACTATATCTCTATCTTGCTTTCTAATTGGCCAATTATTACTTTAGACAATTACTAAATGTAGCTCAGTTTTAGCACATGTTCACAAATGTGGGTCATTCAATGAGAATTGAAATGGTCAAGATCTGCAAGGCCAGCTTGCTGACCATTCCACCTTTATGTGGCACCATCCTATTTTGTTTTTGAGTTAGATACTTTTTAGTACTGATGTTGTTTGTTATATTTACTCATTTTATCTTAGTCCTTTGCTTTTTTTATGCTATTTTTCTCTTATAAAGATAACATCAATGAATTGCACTTTAGTCAATTGCTTATAATTAGATTCTAGTTTTGTCTTTGTCAATATTATCTTCTTTCTTCTGGCTGTTTATTACTTAAAATATTTCTTAATAAAAGGAAATACAGGAAAAGAAAAAAATACCCTCTCAGTCCTTGATTTAATTTAGAATTTTTTTTCATTTTTTAAATTGAATTTGAAGCAATGCCTTTAGAGCATTGCTTGTGTTTTGAAAGCCTAATTTCTAAATTTTAAATGATTAAAAAAAATAAATCAAAAGCAAATTTAACAAAAGAATCAAAGTATTTTAAGTACTTTGGTATTTCTTCTTTCTTTTGCATTATTTTCTGTACTTTTTTTTCTTTCTTTCATTATTCTTTCTTTCATTATTCTTTCTTTCATTATTCTTTCTTTCATTATTCTTTCTTTCATTATTCTTTCTTTCATTATTCTTTCTTTCATTATTCTTTCTTTCATTATTCTTTCTTTCATTATTCTTTCTTTCATTATTCTTTCTTTCATTATTCTTTCTTTCATTATTCTTTCTTTCATTATTCTTTCTTTCATTATTCTTTCTTTCATTATTCTTTCTTTCATTATTCTTTCTTTCATTATTCTTTCTTTCATTATTCTTTTTTCCTTGTTTTTGTTTTTTCTTCTTCTTTCATTATTTTTCTCTTTCTTTCTCTTTTTTTTCTCTTTCTTTCTTTTCTCTTCTTTCTTTTTCTTTCTTTTCTCTTTCTTTTCCTTTTTCTCTTTTTCTTTCTTTCTTTCAACCTTTTTTCCTTTAGAAATGGAAGTATGAAAATTGCATGGTGCATTTCAGAATCGATAAATGAATCGTATTTAATATTGCAGAAAACAAATAGTTGTCAATAGTAACTCATTGATCTATAAATAGAGAATGTTTCTTTTTGAAAGAATTTGTGAGATGTTAGTGTTGAAGTTGCCTTAACTTTTACTCATGCCTCCCACTCTTTGCCTTATTTTTATTCCTTGTTCCTCTTCCTCTCTGCCTTGGCTCTTCATCTTCTTCCTCCCTGTTTTTTAACATCAATTATACCCCCCCCCAACTTTTTCTCCTAACTCATTGCCATTAGTCCTCCTTTTCTCTTTGGCTATCTTACACTTTGTGATGTATTTCCTATGAAAAAGGTTTTCTGTTACAGACTACGGTTAGTGATAAGTTTGTTGGAATTTTATTCATCGTTCTTTGATATCCATCTGGAGATAAGATTCTCTATGGTTCTAAGTTGCCATTTTCTTATGTCTCTATGCCTGTTGATTCCATGTGATATGCATCCGTTTTTTTTTAATTTTTTATTATCATTCTTATTATCAAGTTCTAGTTTCTTTTATTGACTAGTGTTGTGACATCAGTTATTTCATCCTCATAATCTTTACAAATTTCCTTTTTGTAAATAATGGACAGATAATCAGTGAGATCACCTTTTTGTTTTCATCATATGATGTATGTCAAATCCAGTAACCTTTTGTAAAAAGTCATTTTATTTGCTCCTCCAGGAAGGACACAGGATGTAACTAGGACAACAAGTCACAATAGCCTATTTGACTGAGCACAAAACAGTGTTCTAGTTTGAACTCCCTAAAGCTTACCAGACAAAGCATTCTACTTAGTGGTGGGGGGTGATCAAGAACACCAACCAAAATGATTCCTAAACTTGGTCCATCAGACAATTTTTTTTTAAATGATTACGGCAGTCTATGCAAATGGGGGGGGGGGTTGATTGTCTCCATATCAGGAAACGTTCAGCAATCATTGACCCAACAGTTAGCATTACTGTCGGTTGAAATTTATAATATCTTTCTCCCAAAACAGTTTTTGAGGAAAATAGCTTGGGAAAGGTATGAATCCATCTGCTTCTCATAGCTATGGGTTAAATAGTATGGAGGGTATCTGCAAAAATCATTATTCTCAAGAAAAAATTGTTAATGCAATATTCATTCTGTTTTGGCTTTAAACAACCCACAAAGGGTTGATAAACTGTAAAAAACAAAAATGAAATCAATTAACATGAGGCAAGTAGATTTCTCAAGTCCTCTGTGATCATTCTATTATAAATTGGAGTTTCCTTCCTAACTTTTGCTTTACGCAGTGTGGAAAGTCAACATCTTTAGTATGCTATTATTTCCTCTTCTAGTTATATTTGCTATCTGTCTTAATTGTTGCTGTTGTTGAAAGTCCTCAGGTGATGTGGTTTCTGTTATTTGGAAAAGTTCTTTGTGATTGTAGTGCCAGTCTGATGAAGGATTGTCTTTAAGATTGAGTGGATTCATTCACTTGAAGTCATTTTAAATCATTGATTTGAGAAACCATTCTAGGTATGATGATAAACTACATCCGCGTCTTGGTTAAGACGATAAACTACGTCCAACAGCAAGGCCTCTTATCAGGAGGTTTTGAGGTGCATGGAACCACCTCTTAATTGCTGGTGTTCCAAGGTCCACCCTGACCTGTTTGGGTCCCAGCTATGGGCAAATAGTTAACCCCAAAACTGGGGTCAAAACACTATGAAAGTGTAAAAATAGGTTTTAATACCAGAAATACATTGTAAAAAACTTATTACCAACAATACATTTTTGAAGAAAATATTACCAGAAATAGATTTTTTGAAGAAAATATTACCAGAAATAGATTTTTTGAAGAAAATATTACCAGAAATAGATTTTTTGAAGAAAATATTACCAGAAATAGATTTTTTGAAGAAAATATTACCAACAACATTTTTTGAAAAAAAAAAATTACCAGTGATACATATTTGAATTAAAAATATTACCAGAAAATGTTTTTTTGAAGAAAAAAATATTACCAACAATAAAAATTGTCAGCATTAATAACCCATTGAGGTTGATATGCCATAAACCAAACCAAACCAAACCAAACTATGATCTGAGAAAATGGTTGTATATAACTGATAGCTTAGACATTTCTGAATGGGTTGGACACCAATCATAGCAGCCATATATGTCAACCTGACAAGGCTATTTAACCCTGCATTAGTCACCTCAGATTTATGAAAATGGATAGTCCCCTGGCGTCTGCATCCCATGACAAATGAGCTACAACTGCGCCACACTGTGTGCTACACACCCTCACTGAGTCAGGGGAGTAGTTGGAGGGAGCAAAATAAACAAGTTGCCAATGAGGAATTATGAGTACTTAAAAGATTTGAGGGTAACAAAAGATCCCGTGTGACTAATACAGGGTTAAGAACATAACTTGTGTTAATGTTTTGGTCTTGTAACTTCTTATTGTGTTGGATAAAACCACCTCTAGTGCAGCCAAATCTATGTTCGATTTTCCCTATCTCTTTTAATCTAATAGGATTAATTGTCTCTTCTTGAATTCAGAACAACACAAATTATACTAATGTTTAACTAGTCGAATGTATGTGAAACCTGATTAACCAATGAAAATCAGAAAACACAAAAGTAAAAATATCAACATTTCTTTCTTCTATTTCTCCATATCTCATTCTCTGATGAAGCTTTAATATAAGTGAAACATGTTAGATTGATAAACGTTTCCTATTTGTTCTTTAACTTATCATTCTGTCGGATCCCAATCCATATTTGACCTGTATTTCATCCCAACTTATCTTTTATGCTAAATTTGTTGTAACTGATCCATACTGTGATGTATTTGAAGTGTTTTGTATTTAATTCCATATTTTGAATTTCTATGGATTTAGGGTATGTCTAATTACTACTCTCATTCCAATTCCAGATCATAATTTCTGTTTTGGAAGCGTTTATCGTAGGTCCTACTTCTTGGATAAAAAAAGATGTGCAGATTGTGTAATGGATAGTAGCTCATAATGAGAAATCAGAGAGCCAAGTTCAAATTCCAGTCAGCTTTATTACATTCAGTTATAAGTCCATCTCCTCCCAGCTATAGGCTAAATAGTAAAACTTGTATCTGGAAAAATCAGAAATGTCCTCAGAAAATTAATACAGTATTCACGTTCAAAGAATTGTTCTTATAATCCAAAATGTTTCTGCTTTAAATAGCATGCAAAGGGTTGATAAGCTGTAAAAAAAACAAGTAATCACGAAGCAACGGGTATAATAATTAAACATTTTTGTTTGGATTTTATAGATTTTACAAGATGACATGCCCATCAGTTCCTACCTTCAAAATATGGGATTGAATGACAGCCATAAAAATGTATGGTTTAATTTCATAGGGTTAACTACTTGGAAATGTGATATTTTTAATTTTCGTAGAACAAGATATCTCTGTTGGGATATACTGTTACTTGATTCCAAGCGGTTTAAGCAAGGTCTTTATGATGTCCTGTTCAGTACTTTACCTCCCCCTCTATTAGATTTACATGAACATAAAGCCTGCAGATATTTCAGACTGTTTTTTAAAAAATTCTATTTTGTTTGAAAAAAAACAAAACCAAATCTGACTGAAAACTAACTTATTCTGTAGTGATGGACAAAACAGTATATAAAGGAAAACTGGAAAACCTTGTTAGAAATAGTACCTATAGTAAAGTAAAGAATGATCCAACAATGAAAACAGAAAACTTTTACAGATTTTAATCAAGACTAAGAACCACTTCCCATCTAAGACAGTTGTCACAAGGTTATAGCAAGCTACCTCTGAGTCACTTCCTTGTGGATATAGTTGATCCATTAATAGGAAAGTCACCGTCATCTGTTTGAAAATCTGCCCACAACCAGATGGTGAGCCGTCCTGAGTATGATGATAAACTATGTCCAACAGCAAGGCCTCTGATCAAGAGGTTTTGAAGAGTGTGGAACCACCTCTTACTTGCTGGTGTTCCCAGGTCAACCCTGACCTAGGGTAGTAGCACCTGTTAGGGTCCCAACTATGGGCAAATAGTTAACCAGCCAAAACAATATGAAAATGTAAAAATAGGTTTAATACCAAAAATATGTTGTAAAAAATTATAATCGGAAATAAATTTTTGAAGAAAAAATATTACCAGCAATAAGTTTTTGAAGAAAAAATATTACCAGCAATAAGTTTTTGAAGAAAAAAATATTACCAGCAATACATTTAAAAAAAAAAAAAAAATTAACTGCTATTCATTTTTGAAGGAAAAAAAATATTACCAGCAATAAAAATTGTCGGCATTAAATAACCCATTGTTGTTGATGTGCCGTAAAACAAAACAAAACAAAGCAAACCAGATGGTGAGTCTGGATGTGGTGAGTTTGTTTATCAAGGTTCTCACAGAGGATATACTCTCAGTAGTCAGGGTAGAGACTGTCCTCGGACTCATCTCTAAGAGAATGTGCCAGTATACCAATAGATAACCTGATGGAGATGCTGACTTTCTGTACACAAACAACATACTTTGAAATGGAATCAGACATATATTGACAGGATGAAACATGGGCAATGGGCTTGCCATTATCACCAGCAATGGTTAACACATGCATGGAATACATCAAGGAAACAGCATTAGAATCAATATCACTAAAGCCAACTCTATGACTGAGATATGTTGATGATACTTTGGCTCCACCAGGAAGAGGTCTAGCTACTACTGGAGTATGTGAACTCAATAAGAACATTGGTGCAGTTTACAATGGCAAGAGAAAACAACAACAAACTAGCATTTCTGGATGTACTAATACCTCAAACAGAGCATGAGTTCAAGACATCGATGTACTGTCAGCCAGTATTCACCTAACAATACCTCAACAAGTCCCACCACCCATACAGTGTAAAGAAAGGGATCGTCCACTGCCTACAATATCAAGCAAAAGTCATAAGTGGTGACCCAGGGACCTATGAACAGGAAATGGTCAGTATAAATAATACCCTACAACATAATAACTACCTGACAGCAGCCTCCACATACTAGGATAGAAAGGTACAAGATGATAACAACACACAGAAACAGTCTCGGTCTGATTACCCTATGTGACTGGGTTATAGTAAAAGATACAAAAGATCTGTGGTCCATAATGCATGAGGACAATCATCAGGCATGGTTTAACATTACACTGACATCTCTTCTGAGTAAGACGACCCATAGAGAAGAACATAATTAAGGACTGTGTGTGTACGCCATTCCATGCAGCTGTGGCAAGAAATATAAAAGAGAAGCAGGCTGCCATCTTAAAATAAAATGGCCGGAATACTGTAAGGCCATAACATGAGAGGAAATAGAAAAATCAGGCATGGCTGACCATATATGAATGGAAAAGGGAGATGACCACTCTCTGTGAGATGAAGTTGAAATAATAGACACTGGAAAATACAAAAACTTAAGGAATCAGCACATATGTTAGGCCACAAAATTCTCCTAAGCCAGCCAAGCATAGACATGAATACAATATGGGAACCAGTAACAGACAGAGCAAGAGAAAAAATACAATATCAAAAAATTAGGTTTGTATGTCCCCAAAATTTACTCACTGGCCCAGTAGTTGAGTGATCCAAAAAGTGACTTGACCCAAAGAGCTGTGAGTTCAATACCTGGTCATAGTAGAGGTGAACAAAATCTTGGAGAGTTGAGTTAATAAAGGGAATAAACTGATACTGAGATATCCAAAAAAGGCATGGCATGTGGAATTAGAACAATGCACCCCCCCCCCCCCCCCATGGGCTAAAAGGGTTTGGTTCAAAATTTCAACATATATCACCTGAAGAATGTCGGAATGTACAACAGCACAAACGTTGTGAATATGGCAATAAAGATGAGGACAACAGTCCAAACAATGTAAATAGTGTAACTAGTGACAATATCTCATCTGAGAAAGATAGGCAGATAACTTATTTATTTTTTTGATTGATTTGTTTTTATGGATTATTTTTTATTATGGATTGTTTTTATGGATTATTAACCCATTGCAGGTTATTTAAAGCCAGAAAATATTTTTAGATTGTAAGAATTTTCTTTGAGATAATAATGATTTAGTGATACAACTCTTACTAATTAAGCCATAGCTGGGGGGAGGAGAGGTGAATTCATACGTTCCCCAAGGGTATTTTTGCGTAAGGGAATATAATGAGCCAAACTGGAATTGGGACTTGGCTCTGCGATTAACAATGCTGACCCCTTACGCCACCAACACATCCAAGCTTACAGCAATTGGTATTCCCAAGCAGTCACCCATTTAGGTACTGACCAGGCTTAACTTCGGTAATTGTATATGAACTGTTGTTTCAATGTTACATGGTCATAAGCCCTAACTTATTCTGTGTTGAGAGGTCATGAGACACAAATTGCTGAGTGTGAAATATTTCAGCTGCTGGGGAAAAATTTGAAATATGCTAAATTGCATACACATGTATCAGTATACACATAAGTCTAGTCCCACCCACACATATGCTTACACATACACAATTGCAAATTTATGTAATTGAAATTCTACCTTATCAATTTACAAATTTCTAACTCTGGTGATGGATGACAAGGGGGGGGGGGGCTCACTAGTAACTTCAAATTTCAAGAATTTGAAGAAAAAATATTCTGTATGACTAAAGCAACATGAAATTAGTTGTGATAAGTTTAGCTTCAGGTTTTAATGAATTGCAAAAATACCATTATTAATAGATCTGTGAGTAGTAAGGTTGCTTGAGACTTTTGATGGATAACCAATCAGTTTCTGTCTGAATTTTTGTGGAGAAGAATTATCATTATTTACATTATTTACATGTAGTCTGTTTTCCTTATCTTTGTTGTTGTTATCACAATGTTCCAGCCGTTGTGCCCTCTGGCCTTCATCAGGTGTATCTTGATCCAAGTAAAATATGTTAAACCTTTTTTTGAATAGGTTCAATTAGACAATAATAATCAAGAATATACTTTTAAGTAGTTTTGTAAATAACTTAGTCCTTGTGATAGCCCTTGTGATCATATACAATTGACGATGAGAAACATTTCTTTAATGTTGACCTTTTTAATTTGATTTTTAAAAATAAAACTTGTCTTTATTTATCTTACAAAAACCAGGAGTAGCACTCAAAACGATATGCAACAGCGTCCTGGGTAAGACGATAAACTACGTCCAGCAGCAAGGACTCTGTTCAGGAGGTTTTGAGAAGCATGGAACCACCTCTTAATTGCTGGTGTTCCCTGATCCACCCTGACTTGGGGTGGTAGCACGTGTTAGGGTCCCAGCTATGGGCAAATAGTTAACCCCCAAACTGGAGTCAAAGCACTAGGAAAGTGTAAAAATAGATTTTAATACAAGCAATACATTTTTGTAAAAAAAAAAAAAAAAATTACCAGCAATACTTTTTTTGAAAAATATTACCAGCAATAAAAATGATATAACCCATTGAGGTTGATATGCTGTAAAACAAACCAAACCAAACCAATATGCAACAAGCAAATTAAGAACTAAACCATATATCTATAATATTTTAAATGGGGTGTTACAAAACCCCATTGTACTAATTCTGCGACAATACTTCATCGTACTAATGAAGGGTTAAAAATCTTGATAAGAACTTGCTTGCAGTTTGTCAGGCTTTATTAAGCAAACTAAATGCAACATGGTTTTTTAATTTATAAACAAGCCCAAAAGATATAGACTACAGAAATACAGTCTTACTGAAATTATTATGCAAATCATAAACTTCAATAACTTGAATAATTTTTGTCAAATTTTAAGCAATTAAAGATGATTTTTAAAATTTTTTTTAATTTCCCCTGTTAATATGAATTGCTTGACATTCTATAACCTTCATTTATCTTTCAATCATCAATCTTGTTAAATTTTCTTCTCTTTCAACTTTAACATTGCTTTCAGAAAATTGTATATTTAATTGACTAAGAAAGTAAATTTACATCCAGATCCTTACTCACATTTCACCTTTCTTCGCAGATCTTGTTAACACAATGTGGGATATTTATGTAACAAAAATGATAAACGAAAAGGAAAAGAAGCTCAATGAAATCGGTTAGACGATACAGTCTGTCTGAAGTTATTTTGCAAATCACGGGAATTTATATTGAACAACTTTTGACATCTTTTAAACGATTTAGATGTCAAAACAAAGCTTGAGTTAAATTTTTAGGTAATTTTATATTTTATTAAACATATTGTATTTATTATAAGAACTGCAATCTGAAATTATTATGCAGATTAATGTAAAATTAGTTTAAGGCTTCTGAAATCTTATAAAAATGAATGAATAAAAACTATTTTTTCTTTTTTTTGTTCATAATATATGAGTAATGGAAAGGGCCTGACAAATGCTGAAAAACAGAAAATAACAAAGTTATTGAGTGAGTGGAAAGTTTATTCCTGCTGAATTGGTATTTCACTACCTGATCCAAGGATTGAACTCCTGACCACGAGATGACAGTAACACATGTTTTGATATTTGGTTATGATAGTGTATTTGTACAGATTTTCATAGTTTAGTATTTCATTTGTCGGTGAGAAATTATTTTCCACTCTGCAACCCCTTTCTCAAAGATGAGACGTTGCAAGCTTCTCAATGCTCTATTGCTATTTCCATGGTGAATGCTCAGATGAACTAAACTTTCTTCCCCCTGTCCTAACCTTCATGGCTAAGACCTGCCATGCCATACACATTGTAGTGAACAACCCTCATTCCCTTCATAAATATTTGAGCAAACATCCTTGTTTTTTGAACAGTGTAAATTTATACCTACCAGCATGTGCATTTGAGAGTCTTAAAGAAAATATGCCTTCTGGCAGGGTTTGAAACTGTGTCCCTCCCATAGAGGAAATCACCGTCTGACCTATTAAGACTTCTAAATGCACAAGCTGGCAAATGTAAATTTACCCTTTTTTTTTTAAAAAAAAAAGCTTATACTTCCCAAACATGTTTATCCACTAAATGTTTCAAGTAATAAGAAATAATGTTGGATTATAGATAAAATCCATTAATTCCTTAGAAATATATATATATATATATATATATATATATATATATATATATATATATATATATATATATATATATAACAATATCAAATCCGTAAGTGGAGAGAATAATCCAAGTAGGTCTTTTTAATGTAAAATATTAAAAAGTTGGATCCACAAAGAGAGCTCAATGTATAGTATACAGAGCAATATAATATACATCAAAGGAAAAACTTAACACATCATCAATAACGTGATTATAAATTATAATTTAATTCAACAAGTAAGTTTTTAATACCTATCTTATACAAATATATATATATATATATATATATATATATATATATATGTGTATATATATACACACACATCAAAGGAAAAACTTAATGCATCATCGAAAAATTATAATTTATAATCAAGTTATTTCAACAAGTTTTTAATACTTGTCTTATCAGACAGAAATTACAAATGGTTTAAATTTATCCAAATAATATTTTCAAAAAATGAGATAGCAGAAAGTTTAGATACTTGATCTAGAAAATCTATTTTCTGGGGATTTATATTATTGAAGACATGGGTCGGGAAGGAGAGGCAGCTGTCAACCACCATATTTGTATGTGGTGTTTGCGAGAACACGAGTATTGTCTGGATAAATTTAAACCATTTGAAATTTCTGTCTGATGAGACAAGTATTAAAAACTTGTTGAAATAACTTGATTATAAATTATAATTTTTCGATGATGCATTAAGTTTTTCCTTTGATGTGTGTGTGTGTGTGTATATATATATATATATATATATATATATATATATATATATATATATTATTTGGTATCCATAAAGTCTCTTTACAATTTAAAAAAATTATTACAAAAGCAAATGAACAGACAAAAAGGTGAAAATTGTTACAAAATGAGTAGTAGATTATTTACATTAGTCGGACTATTGTCCTCATCTTTGTCGCCATATTTGTCACAACATTTCAGCCGTTGTACGCTCCGGCCTTCTTCAGGTGGTTGGAATTTCGAACTGAACCCTTTATTTCGATCACTGGGGTAGACTGTTCTAGTTCCACGTGCCATGCTTGATGGATGTCAGTTATCAGTTATTTCCTGCGTTGTGACAAATATGGCGACAAAGATGAGGACAATAGTCCGACTTATATGGTCACCATTGAATGAAGCATATCAAAACAGTACACGATTTCTTGGCACATTTGCTGTTGCATAGCCTCATCAACGGTGCCAATGGCATCAATGATGTTCCATATCTTTGTTTGATACCCAATATCTTTAACATAACCCCATAGAAAGAAGTCCAGGGGAGTAATATCTGATAACTGTGGTGGCCAAGGTATTGGGTCATACCTTCCAATCTACTGGTCTGGAAATGTTTCATATAAGAACCCACAAACATGCAGTCTCCAATGTGGTGGTGCACCATCTTGCTGGAAAATGATGATTGGTTGAAAGTCATCTAGTTGTGGTGGCACATCAGTTGCCTTTGTAATATATTTTTTAACTTCGAAAGAGACTTTATGAACACCCTGTGTGTGTGTGTGTGTGTGTGTGTGTGTGTGTGTATGTATGTATGTATGTGTATATATATATATATATATATATATATATATATATATGCATGTGTCATTAAAAATGACGGACAAGGTACTATGGTTAAGCTTTTTATTTAATTTTTCTTGTGTTCGAACAAGAGCTTTCTTTTCTGGAAAAGAGTGTGTAAAAACTGTCCAAATGTTTTATACTTCCGAGCACTTTCAGCTATACCTTTAGCCATTATTAAGGTTGATTCAATTTTTCAGCTTAATTGAGTGTGTGCATTATATGTATGTTTTAGTGTGTTATAGAGATGTTTTGAATTTCTGAATACAGTTAGCACATTTTGGCCTTGTTTGTAGTTAAACGAAGGATTGCTGCCTAAATATAAAACTATAAACATATATATATATATATATATATATATATGCATGCACACACACACACACACACACATATATATATATATATATATATAAATATGTATCAATATTGTGATTTTCTTTCATTGTTTAATGATAATGTTATTAAAGCTTATCAGATGATATGAAAAGAACTTACATAAAATATATAGACAACACTTATCTATATTATTTAATGAAACGTATGAATATATATATATATATATATATACACACATATATATGCACATACATAGATATACATATATACACAGACACACATATATATATATATATATATATACTCGCAGATAGGTCACACTTTTTTACCAAAAATTTTACAAAATATTAGTTTGCAACCTATCTGCTTGACCTAAATGTAAAACAACACTACCTTGTGATCATGATTTCTGAGAAATCGGAAATGATACCCATAAACACTAAAGCTGTGGTTTTTCTCCATATAGAAACAATTTATCTATCATATATACTGACTCACTGCTTTAAACTTACCTCATGCTGCTAGCTTCGCATATCCATCACAATAAATAAATAAAATTATAAAATATTCATTGATCCATCAGTCACTGTTCGGTTGGGGCCCTCGCCCTACACTGATATAGAAACCCTGAACATGCATACATAAGTTAAGGAACCACGTGTAGATGTTTATTGGCAAAGAAAAAATAGTCCCATGATTCATTCTACTAAAAATATATATTTTGTCAAAAATACGTTGGAAAATATGACTTAAAAGAAATGAAATATATTCTTTGAGATGATTTTCTTTAATGGTTGTTTCATATAACATTAAAATTCATTCTTAAGGGTTATTTACAAATAACAAAGCGCATGAATCTAGTACCCAAAACATTTGCACTATTTTTTCAGTTCTGAATGAATTTTAAAACTGTAACTTGATATATAAATAAACACTTTTTTCTAAATGTACCGTAACATTTTCTTCTGTAGTTATTTCTTTTTTTTGTCGAGCTGACTCGATATAAAAATAATATTCAGTAAATATAAAAATACGGGTACAACAGTTACTTCCTTTTGTTTACATGATGATTAACAAAAAAAATAATGTATTTTAACGGCAAAAGTGTATTAATAATTGTAAGTTTTGAAATAAAGGTAGCTATCTGATAATTCTTACGTTTAAAAAGGGCTGTGTAACTCGCCAGATTATAGTGCAACCTCTCTGTGAGTCAACGGTAAATCATCAATTATTAAGCCATAAAGTAGTGGTGTGACCTATCTGGTAGGGCAACATATCCGTGAGTATGGTATAAACACACACGCAACCGCATTTTTCATAGTTCTACAGTAAGAATTTGTGAATCGAACCTATATATCTGCATGCATGAACAAAAAGTCACAAACATGACACAAGGCTACAATAATTGAGACCTAGATTTTTACTCCAGCTGCTTGAGAAATTGCCTCTCAAATATTTTTGCAGTGGACTTTTGTCATTGATGAGTAATTTTCCATCTATTAGCATTGTCTGGCATATTGCCACAAATTTAGAGTCCCAAGGAGGATTTGAATTCACTACCAAGATTAACTTATTAACCATGTCCCCACGGTGTATATATCTTGTGTTTCTTAAAGATGAAGCATTGTCGTTTACTTTTTCCAGCTTTTATTTCTTTTATCTTAATTTCAGTTGCCTTTTATTGCGACACTCAGTTTATCTTTTTAAAGTTGTCTGCATACGATACAGACTGGGAAGTAAAGAGACAATTCCAAAATCGGTACTCCTGATGGGTGGCTTTAAGATGACTGATGATTAATAATTTTGGCAACACCAGATGATTTTTGCTGTTGTCACTGTGAGACTAACCTATTTAAAAGACTTTCCCCTCAAAACAATCTAACCATGTGCTGGCATTCTGTGGGAGAGGGTAAATTGCAGCTAATGAGGTCTATTAGGAAAGTGATATATTGAACTGTGACTCGTATTTCAAGTGATTTAGAAAGGTTGGAAATCTACATAATGTTAGCTTCTCTACTTTTGTAACCTTTTCTCTAAAATTGGTTCCAAAAATGCCAGCATAGATTCTCTCTTCTGATTCATACAGTGTGAAATGAAACGAAGGAATTTGTTGACAAACCACTGGTGGCGGTGTTGTTGGTACTGGGTGGGGGATGCCCTTCCCACTTCACTATTATACACCAAAAAATAACATTTTATTATGTAACCAAGAAAAAAAAAAAAGAAGAAATAAAATGGATGGAGTTGAAAGGCAAATAAGGTTTTACTTTCAACTTGGGTTGGGTCACATTTTATATACATATATGGGTGTTTGTCTTCATGTGCACATACCCCTCTCTTTCTTCTCCCCCACCCCCCCGTATCTCTGTATTTATGCATGTGTCTTTTTGTGTATGTATGTGCCTTTCTCTGTCTGCATCTTTCTTTCTCTTTGTGCATGCATGTGTTTGTTTTTGAGTGTATTTCTTTGTGCATGTGTGTCTCATGTGCATGCATGTTACTAACTCACTTTGCAATATCTGATCAAATATCAAAATTATTTTTGAAGGCCTTTTGATCAGGCTGATAATTTTTCAGCACTTGCTGTTTTTGTGTGTGTGTGTATATATATATATAATATATATATATATATATATATATTCACTTTATCAGTCTAGTTAGCAGGTTTGCTGCATGAATAGGTGGGGAGCAGGTTTGAAACCTGCAGAAAGGTACATTTAATTTCTTATGACTTATTAATACACAGCTGGTAAATGCAAATTACATTGTTAGTCACAGGGGATATCTTGTTACTTCAAAATATTTAAAGTACTTGTAATTCCTAGTTGGCAACTTCTTTCTTTTGCTCGCTCCCACTACTCTCCTGACTGAGTGAGGGTGTGTAGCATGTGGTATGGCACAGTTGTAGCTCCATTGTTGTGGGAAGCAGATGCCAGGAGACTATCATTTTTTGGAAATCCGAGGTGTCTAATGCAGGGTTAATAAAAAAAATGGGTGCTTACTTGAGCACATGACCTCACTAAATGTTTACAGTAATAAGAAATAATACTGGATTATAAATAAAATCATATTCTTTTTAGTAATTAGGTTAGCAGGTTTGCTGCATGATTTGTGGGGAAGGATATTTAGTTTTGTGCAGAAAGTTGACAAAGCTTCCTATCCATAATTCCAGGATAAAATTAAACATGTTGGAGCCGCTCTTCAGTTTTCTGTCACATGCAAATTTCCTAGCCAATCGCTCTATAGTCACTGATATGTATATCTTCCCAGCATCCGCATTTGTCTTAAATAGATATTGTATTCTGAGAAAATGTTTTTTGATTATTATTAAATAAAAACACAATGGAAAATTTCTTTTAAAAAAAAAAAAATTCTTATGTGGTCATTGCACCATGAAGCTTTTCACATTTATACAGTTCTGGCATATATATTCCACTTGAGAAGTGATTGGTGCTAATTTTCCCCAGTCATAACTGACAATGGTTATAATTACTTAGACAATTTCATCTTTTTCTTTTCTTTTTTTTTTTCACTTCACCCCAAGCAAAGTGATTAGTATACTAATACACAAGCAGTTACTGCATGTGAAAGAGAATGAGAAGACTTTAGAAGGAACTGGAAACTATTTTATAAAGTTTGAATCAATTTGCAATTAAGCTGATGTTTTGCCAAACATACGAATAAACAATCTTATTAAGCACTTATTAAGTAGCAATGTTGAAGGTATACCAAAAGTATTGGTGCTGAAGGTTACTCAATTTGATAATATGTACACTAGTCTCTTTTATATTGGTTTTGCACCAGAACCAGTTTTTAAGCCTTTAAGTCTTTTCTAAGCATTAAATCTTTTATCGTAAAATTCATACATAGCATGGTTAGGAGTTTTAATTTTTTTTAAATGTTTTTGCTGTTTTTGTTCTTTTATTACAGAATTTCTTCTCCATATTTTGCATTTAAAAAAAAATTTTTTAACCAAAATCTCTCTACAATTCAAGATAAGAAAAACTGTGTGGATAGTGGCTTTTCTTAAAAAAACAAAAACATATCGGTAAATATTTTAAATTCAGTCAACTTTATTGCTATTTTATTGTTAATCAATGTCTTCATAATTTTAAAATTTTTCAGGTCATCAAGGAGCACATGAAATTTTCCAAAATTAAATGTGTAATCACTGAAGAGAAGAACTGCCGAGTGTGTAAGAAAAGAATTGGTAACAGGTGAGGTTTACTTATTTTTTTAAGTTGGTCTCGTCTTTTGTAGTTAAATTTTTAAATATGAGGCTCATAGCACCAAATAGAAACAGGTTTGGCAATGAACTCTTGACTCACTGACTAGTGATCTTTTGTTGTTGTAGTAGAAAGAAGACAAGTCATCACTGTTCTATGGCTGATAGTAGCCCTCATTTTATTAGAATGTTGAAAGAACAAGAAAAGGTCAAACAGTTTCTTTATTTGACCATTTTTGACAACATGAAAATGACATGAACACAAATGCTGGGATTAATCATTACTGTTTTTGTATTTTCCCTGGCTAACTCCACAGCAATGTCCGACAATGTGTCCTTGATCACACGATTCCACGATGTGTTATGACCTCTTTTAATCATGTCCTGTTTTGTGACAAGTTCCGTCTCAAGACAGCTGTAAGCCAACAACTGATTGTGTTTTTATTTTATTCCCCTGTTTGTGGGAAGCAAATATTGACAAGTTTTGAATATTATAGATTTTATCATGAATTGAAATAGAAAATAAATTGACAGTAAAGGGAATTAAGGTATCTAATATTTTTTCTTCCTTGATTCAATGTGCTAATATTTAACTCACAAGTACTTGCATAATCGAAAACTCTCATGTCTTGTTATTGATAATCATTTTTTTTTTTTTAAATCTCGTGATTTCATAAAGCAATTTCTGGCACAATAGCGTCTTTTCATGTATGACTTTCTTCTGAGTTATATTTTCCATGTGTGGTTAATGTTTCACAAAATAATCAATAGTCTTTTGTCTTTGAAATAAACAGCTGTCAAGAGTTGCTTTATCTGTATGAGCACAAAACACAATTGTGCATTACTTGGGAATTGTAGGCTTAGATACATCGTAATAAATTGGGTTTTCTTACCATGGTATAAAATTTTAAAGTGATTCAAGAAAATTTACATTAGAAACAAAGAAAAGGCTACAGAAATGTTATGTAATATCAATCCTCCTATATGACATTGAATGCTGGACAATATCCTTACAGATGAAGAAGAGACTTGAAGCAAAAGAAATGGCAGTTCTACAGAAGGATGTTGAGAATACCATGAACATATAACAACAAAATTTTAGAGATAATGGAAACAAAATGGACACTTATATTTAATATCAGGAGGAGGTCGTTGAAATTTCTAGGGCACATAATGAGGAAAGAGAGCTTGGAAAATTTGATACTCACAAGACAAATCGAAGACAAGAGGGATAGAGGAAAACAAAATGTGACTTACCTTGCAAGCTTGAGTAAATGGATGATGAAACCAGGTTTGGGAGAAATAACAAAAAGAGAAAATTTATTAAGAGTTACAAAGGAAAGGAAATTGTGGAGAGCCATGTTTGCCAGTGGCCTGAGTGGACATGGTACATAGAAGATGATGAAGGCAATGAAATCAGTGACTCTCCTGGAGCTGCTGATGAGATAGCATGTAATAATTTTTTTTTTTATATTGAGTCATCTTACTCTAGCAGTGAATCAGTTGTTCAAAATAATTTATAGATGGAGATGAAGGCAGTTAAAGTAACGATTGTTTTGGAGCAACTGATGAAAAATTGTGTTGATATCATATCACAGAAAAGCATCCTCGTCGTAAGTGATTAATTCCTTTCATATTAGCTGTTAAACTCATTGTTTTGTTTTTTTTTTCTTTTGATTTTTACAATACTATAAGTCCTGACTAATTTTAAAAAATCTATAATATTTTCTGTGTCCTTTTTATATACAGAATGATGTTATGGTGTTCTTCAACTTATAAACAATATGGGCTTTTGTCTATACCTTCGGAAAAATGTGCCTGCAATAAGACGGAGTGTCAAAAGGATGTTTTTTCCCATGACACTGCTTTCTTAACTACCTTCACTCTTTGGTGACATTTATCGTTTTAAAAAGTGATAATTAGAATTGTAATAAAATCTAAACATATGAAAGTGAATTTATAAATTTTCTTTTTTCTTGAGAATTAAAAATAATAATAAAGACTATTTATTTATTATATTGTTTATCGGAATGTTTGGCAAAACATTGGCTAATTGCCATTTAGAACTTTATCAAATGGTAAATAGTAAAGATTTCCTTATAGTTGGTTCACATCTATATAAATAAATGCAAATGTCAGTGTGTCACACTTTTTCAACTCGAGGCCGTAGTCCAACATATCATACCATTTTGGAATCAGGCCCACTGCACGAGCAAATTTAGAACATTCCAAACTGGATTCAGACCTACAATCCTGAAATTTTTGATTCCCAAGTTTTCATTACTTCAAGTGTAAAGAAATCTATAGAAAATGATACGGAACAAAAACTAAAGTATATACCCAATGAATTAAAGGCAATTTTTCACCCTCAAATGTAGAGAAATCAGACAAAGATTATTTTCCATCGACCATCAAAAAATAATTTATAACGAAGGATTAAAAAATATAAAAAATTCATTGACAACCCCCCCCCCCAAAAAAACCCGGATCCAATCATATTTTATGCCGAATAAGGCTCACTTTCTTTTAACCCAACTATTCCTCCAAAAATTCCCCCCCTTCCCCTGTATCCACCCTAATGGCTGGGACTAGGTAAGTTTTGGAACAGATGTTACTGGTATTAAACTAACATCCCAACCAAGCATCGACAACCTTTTTCGAGTGGTGGGTCACATCAAAAGACAGGCTGTACTACTAAAAAGATTTGGCAAACATGGATAAATGTCATCCTAAAGTAAGACAAAGTGTCAAAATGATAGTTTTCCCCATGACACTGTTTTTTTTCTTTTTTTTCTTTTCTTTTTTTTTTCTTTTTTTTTTCTTTTTTTTATCTACCTTCACTCTTTGGCAATGTTTATTGTTTTAAAAAGCAATAATTAGAATTGTAATAAAACCTGAACATGATTAAAGTGAATTTATACATTTTCCTAGTTCTTGAGAATTGACAACAAAAATAAACACTATTTATGTATTGGATTGTTTATTTACACTATTATATTATTTATTGGAATGGTTAGCAAAACATCAGCTAATTGCCAATTGATTCAAACTTTATAAAATGGTAAATAAGGATTTCCATATAGTTGGTTCAATTATTTCAATAATTTAGAACTGTTTATAAATTTATAAAATTCACTTTCATCATGTGTTTTATTCCAGTTCTAGTCATTGCTTTTTAAAACAATAAACATTGCCGAAGAAGAGTTAAAATAATAGTGGTGTCTAAGGAAAAAACTGCTTTTGATACTATGTCTTATTGCAGGCACATTTATCCATATTTGCCATACCGTCAATATATCCTCTGAGTGTCAACTTCTGCAAGACCTCTTGGTAGTAGAGGTTGAACCTTCTCACCAATAGCCCATATTTTTTCTTTGTTACAAGTAGCAACTGAACAGATGTGTTACAGTTGAACCGAGCTGTGATCAGTACACCCACATAGAAGTGGACAGGAAATGATTTTCTCTGAGTATGAAGTATCTGGTGTTTTTTATGACTAGTAGTAAAGCCTAAAAGATCTCCAACACAACCGCCTACTGTCCAGAAGTATTAATAAGAAAATGGAGTAAATAATAAATATATGAAAACTTGCAGAATCAAGTGCCACTTAGCTGGAAGGTAGGAAGTTCCAGTCATAGTCTTACATAAACTGTTACAGAATGGTCAGTTGTTGGCTGCAAATTGTGATATAGAGAAGAGTAGAAGGAGAGAGTTCAAGGCTGAAAGGAAGATATGGACCATTAGTCTGTCATGGGAGAAAACAGAAGTAGTAACATAGATGTCTCTAGTATCACCTACTAACCAGGCCATGCCAGGCAAATTGGAAAGAAGATTTGTTTTTTCATTTCTTGTCTTTGTGTTAATTTTGTCTTTCGTTTCCTTGTAAACACAAACTGGACCTTTTCCCAGTTTTTGTTTACACTGGTGCAAACTTCTATCAAGACACAACATGGGGTGATTTGTCCAGTAAGTGAAAAGCTGAACAAGGCCTTCAGCTATATGTTTAGACAGTAGTTGGTCAAAATGCCATCTGACATGAAAATGTGTATGAAACAGATATAATTGTCATTGAATTCTTCCACGAGAAAAAAATCGAACCCTTTAACATTGATCAACAGTTTCTGAATGTTTATGCAGGACAAAATGTTTGAGAGAGAGATTAAAAAACTGGTAGTGGGTAACGTGTTTCTGGGAAGAAAGCTGATCACCTTAGCTGGCTTGGAATTTCATAAGTGAATATCATGCATGCTCTTGTTCATTGTTGGGGAAAATGCTTGGACGTGATTTTGTGAGGTGGGGGATTTCTAGCAGAAAACTTGCTTTCTTCAGTGGTGTTATACTCCCTGTATTTGATTTGGTTTCCATGGGTATAAATAGGATGCATTACTTCAGAGCATGTCTTGTACATGTGCATCCACAACATTCATTATCTTTGATATCCTCCTCATCTATCATAATCTCTTGTGTTACTTTAGTACACGTGAGATGCATGCTTATTAACTTCAGTTCGTATATATGAAAAAATTGAGTAGTTGCTTTTATTAATTACAATTACATACGATTGATGAATGGCTCAAGTTCTTGATTTGCCCACTTTCTTAACAGAAGTATGTTGGGCTAATGGATAGCGGCTTGGTTTGAGGAATTGGAGAGCCAAGTTTGAATTTCAATCTGGTTCATTGCATTCACTTACGTGCTGATAACCTTGGGAAAATTATAAATCCATCTCTTTCCCCCAGCTATGGGTAAATAGCAGGACAGACTGGGCCCTGTAGCCTTGATTGGCAACCAGTCTAGAAGGAGGAAAACTTTGAATTAAAACCACCTGCTGCTATATAGGTTCTGCCTCTTTAACTTCTCAGAGGAGGGATGGGGTATCCTCAATATCCCTGGTGCAAAAAGATCTGGCAAGCCATTGCACTATTCTGCTTTGAAAGTCACCATGAACCACAATTGTGAGATAAAGGGGAGTGGTGACCACAGCAGCATGATATGTGCTAACTAAATAAATGATGATGATGATTTTTCTGCTAGGTAAAGAAAATGTGTGCTCGAAGCAGTGTACTGAAGGCATGAATTGAGTGAAACTTTCAGATGTGCTTTGTGCTTGCCAATATATGCCATGTGGTTTGACTTAGATAAGCCAAGCCAAGGCTTTTTAATAACCACACCTTATTGTAAATTTGTGCATAAACATTTTCTACAATGATTCAAAAATTTTATTTCTTTTGTAAGGAATGACTGTGAAAGTTTTTCTTATAAGTTGGTGCTTGATGCATGTGCATTGTTAACTTTCTCTTCCTCCCAACAGCATTAAAATTATCAGAAATAGTTGAGGAATTAATTTTCAGCTTTGGAATGTGCTCCCTTGATGCCTACTTGGCTTGTTTCCTTTCAAAATTTTTTGGTCGGGTGCCAAATCTTCTTGTGTGTCTTGAAGGAATTTTTCATTTGGAAAAGATGGTAAAATCTTTAGAAAGATTTTATATTTGTTTGCTTCTTATTAGTCTGGCTTCATCATCGGTTTTTTGGATGTCCCAGGAAATGAACTCAAAAAACAAATGCAAGTTTATATATATATATATATATATATATATATATGGGTGCATAGCCGAGTTTCTAGAATGTTCACTTTCTGACCATGAAACCTGGGTTTGAATCTTATCATGGTCAATTTATCAGGAAAGTGACTTCTTGATGTTATTGGCCTGGGAAGGTGATCCCAGCATGCGACACCTTTGAAAAGTGCTTGAGATCCACACCACGGTTTGACCCAAGCCTTGTGAGTGAAATGGGGTAGACAGAAATACTTGTGAGCCATTGATGACGATGATAGCATAAAGTCGCAAGTCCTTGTGACTGAGTGTTTGATTCTTGTTCAAACTATGGATCATGCCAGATAATGCATTCTTTTCCAGAAACTGTAATTAAGGTTCCCTCAGTATAGTTTCAGTCTAAACTACAGGTGGGATCTGTGGGTTTTGAACAAACACAAATGTACCTGAGTGAGCTGGTGTCTGCAACAGGGATTGGCTTGCCTGCCTAGTTTACAGGCATACTCAGATATATGTGGCCAGACACCATCACCATATATATATATATATATATATATATATATATATATATATATATATATGTATATATATATATATATATGTGTGTGTGTGTGTGTGTGTGTGTGTCTGATTGAATAAATTACAAACATTATGTCTGCTTATTTTGATCATAATCCTTTCATATTCATCAATATTTTTCTGTATATCGCAATTAAATAAAGCAAAAAATGCACTGTAACAGTGAGAATCACTTTTATTTCCCAAGTACTTTCCTTCTCTCTCTGAGATCATCATCAGGGGTACAGTTGGAAAATAAAAGTGATTCTCACTGTTACAGTGTATTCCTGCTTTATTTAATTGTAATATACAGAAAAATATTTGTTAATATGAAAGGATTATGATCAAAATAAGCAAACATAATGTTTGTAATTTATTCAGTCAGACATGCCTAAACAAGAAATTGCTGCCTAAATACACACACGCACACATACAGGCCCATGTGATGCTTGGCCATGTGGTTAGAATTTTTACCTTCTGACCATGAGATACAGGTTTGAATGTTACCATGGTCAATTTATTCGTTGAGTTCTTGCTGTCATTGACATGGAGTGGTGATCCCAGCATGCAGCACCTTTTAAGAAGTGCCTGAAAACTATACTGCTGGTTAACCCAAGCCATGTCAGTGAAATTTGGTAGGCGGAACCAAGGGGGTGCCATTGCTAGCTAGATGTCACAAGCCGTCATAACTGAGAGTTATGATATGATCACTGAAGTTAAACAACATCAACTCTGTTCAGTGCCTAGATGGGTAACCGCTTGAGAAAACCAGGTGCTGTGAGCTTGGATATGCATGTGGTGTAAAGGCAACTGTTAATTAGAGAGCTGAGTTCCAATTCCAGTTGGGTTTGTTTAGTAGGCTCGGATTAAACTTATAAAGTTTAATCCGAACCTCTTTACCATATCATGTTGAAACACTAGTTCTCATAAGTCCACTGAAATTAAACGACGTCGAGTTTGGTCAGTACTTTGATGGGTGACTGCTTGGGAATACTAGGTGCTGTAAGCCTGGATGTGCAGGTGGTGTAATGGATAATGGCTCGGAATTGGAAATCGGAGAGTCCAGTTCCAATTATGTTCTGTTATATTCATTTATGCACAAATTCCCTTGGGAAAGGTATAAATCCACCTCTTCTCCCCTAAGCTATGGATTAAGTAAGATTTAGATTGCTAAATCATTATCTCAAAAAAAAAATTCTTACAATCTAAAAATATTTTCTGGCTTTAAATAACTTGAAAATGTTAAGCTGTGGAAAATGAATTGGTCAATGAAATACTGATGAGCTACACCGGCATATCCTTTAGATTTTCGATTGTCTGAAATATAAAAATATACAGTAGCTACCGTGGCCACAAACCTTACAATTGGAAAATATTTTCTGTTTTTAAATAACCTGTAGCTGAATCAATCAATCCATATCAACCTATTTCTTTGTTTCATTTAAAGGTTAAATATGTCAATTTTCATATGTTCTTTATTGTCCTTATTAAGTGTTATATGACCATTATATAACAGTCAGTATGTCAATATTATATTTAATGATAGAATCACAATGAAACTTATAAAAAGTGGTGGATTAAATTGAACATAAAGAACATTTTTTTAAAGTTTTCTCAGTATTTTGTTTGAGCTTGTATTGATGAGCGGTTAATTTTTTTTGTAAAATGAGCATTTGAAGAAGTAGCTTCGAAGGCTGTTTAAGAATATTGATTGATTTCTGTCTGACAGGTTATGTCCTTTTTAAAGATGCATAAGAAAATTCTGTGCTATAAATGCACATTTTTACTATCCTCTTTTTCTATTAGCTTTTTAAAAAAAACAATTTAGCAAAGGTTCTTAAACTTTGACTTTTATATTTGAAATGAGTTCCAAATACAGACAGACTTTCCATGTAAAAAGAAATTGCCAAAAGTTTGCAAAAGATAAAGAAATTAATGTTTCATAAGTTTGAAAACTTTTTAATTTTTTTTAGGGTCTTCATTTTCTGTATTACTTCAACATTCTCCCTTGTAGACTGTCCATTCTCCATGAAGCTATCTAAGGGGGAACATGTTTGCTTTTAAACTGTCATAACTTAGGTAAAGTTAACAAAACTAAGAAAGACAGGAATTAATTTATTAATAGTTAAAGATGATATTGTTCACTAATTTTTAAATGCTTTATTTTATTTTATTGACAAAGTTGAAGAAGATAGTGTTTGCTCATAAATATTTAAATGAATTATTACCAAATTTATCACATAACATAAAATTCTTGTAGTTATTATCTTAAAAAGAGGGTTATGGTTAGACTTATTCTTTAAGAGACTGAACAACTGCCAACAGTAGAGGAAGAATGACAGCTTGGTACATGTTGTCAGTCATGGTTGTTTTTAATCATTTTACCCCAAACACTGTCCTGGGTAAGACTTTAAACTACATCCGCGTCCTGGGTAAGATGATAAACTATGTCCAGCAGCAAGGCCTCTGATCAGGAGGTTTTGAGGAACATGGAACCACCTCTTAATTGCTGATGTTCCCAGGTCTACCCTGACTCAGGGTGGTAGCATCTGTTAGGGTCCCAGCTATGGGAAAATAGTTAACTATTACCAGCAATACTTTTTTGAAAAAATTATTACCAGAAATATAATTTTGAAGGAAAAATATTACTGGAAACAGATTTTTGACAAAACAAAATATTACCAGCAATAAAATATTTTGTCAGTATTAAATAACTCATTGAGGTTGATATGCTGTAAAACAAAATAAACCAAACGAATCTAAACCAAAGAATACATATTCTATTCATATGAAAACAAAATAAACCAAACCATTCACCCCAAACAAGACAATAAAGTCACTAATACACAAGGGTGTTACATTTAACTTGGAAGATGCTTAAAAATCAGTAGAACCCTGCTGTACAGTTAGAGATTCTTGATAAAATCCCCCAAAGAATCCTTGTGTCTTTCTATAAAATACTTTCGTGGTAATTGTTCTCATGAACTTTCCTCTATTGTATGTAGACGTTATAAATTTAAGTGCAGTAGTAGATGAGTGACAATGGCTTATGGCTTCTTGCTTCCCTGTTAACTTTGATCTTCAAAAATTTAATTATCTTCTGTCTTAATTCTTATTCTTTTATTGTCTTTTCTTAATAGTATATTTTTATCAGTCTCTGACACTCAGTAACTCCTCCCTGCATCTTAGTGGATTTATTACTTTGGTTGGGGTGAAATGATTTAAAAAAAAAATTAGAAATCCTTTTCCATAACAAAAATATACTATATCACAAACTGTAGAAATGACTAAAAATGTAAAAAACATTAAAAGGTTAAGAATACTAGATTTGAGAAACCTATTTTCCTGAAAAATTGTTTTAAGAGAAGGATTTTATAAATTATAAATTTATACATACATACATATATATATATATATATATATATATAAATATAAAAAATTATAAATATAAATAAAATATAAAAGAAATATAAATAAAATATAAATTATAAATTTTGACTGAAAGCAGTACTGGTTGCTCAGTCAATGAATACCAAATGTTTCTTTATAAAGAAACTAATATTACCATTATCATATTTCATAACCTTCTGGTTATTTCAAATCAAATTCTGTCTTCTAAATTTGTTTCCTTTTATTGTCTTCTATCCTTAATAGTATATTTTTCTCATTCTCTCTCACTCAGTAACTCCTTGCATCTTAGTGGCTTTATTATCTTGCATGGGGTGAAAAAAATCTCTCTCAAGGAGATTGAACATTATGCAGTAGTGGAAATTTCCAACTAACATTCAGCTAACTTGTCAAACTGTAGACTGAAGGTACCTTTTGTAGATAAATTAATAAGTCTATAGGTTAAGAATAAATACATTTATTTTTCAACATATACAGGTTGTGACACATATACCTCCCACATTTTAATGGTTGACAAACAGACCAAGGTAACTGCTGTTAAAAAGAAATTATTTCACTGTTGTTTAAGCAAAGGTCTGTAGATTTTATTCATTTGATTTTAAAGTTGTCATTCTCCAAATAGTGGCTGCTATTCGACATCCACTGTTGTAGAAATTTCTAGAGACTGGGCATTTTCTGGAGTTCCAGTGCTTTGAGGTCTTCAGGTGGTTTTCTTTTAAGCGCAGAGCCTGTGGCCTTGAAATTTTCAACCCATAGCAGTATCAATTTTCTATCTGGAACATTCTGACATTTCTGACATAACATGAAATGAGCATGAAAATCTGTGTTGCAATTACAGACTGACCAGTTTTAACAATGTTTCAAAAGCAAATGCACGGTGAGCTCTGGTTGAAGCCATAATAGTAACTCGTGGTGTCCTCACCTCAAAATAAAGGAAATTAGCTAAATGAAGATGCCATTGACACTTACCTACATTCATTAGCATTACACAGGTGACAGTTAAAAATGTGGGAGATGTTTCTGCAGCATCCTGTATTTTCTTTCCTTGTTAATGCACTTAATCCCAACATTTCAGCATTTATCACATTACCTGATGATTGTTAAAGTATGAAACTGTCAGTCACCATGCAGTGTTAACATCTATGTCCACACTTTATATCTATATACTCTACCTCTGATATTGAGCACTCTTCTCTCCAGAATTATATATAGTTTTAAACAGATAAAAACACTTATTTTTCCTTTAAAAAGGTAGCCTTTTTTTTGGTGAATAGTATAATATAACAATAATGATAAACATTTTTGCCTCAGTAAATTATTTTCTATTTTAATCAAAGCAGCATTCCCCATGTCAAAATTGTGGTCTGTTTTGTTATCGTGAACAACCAATGCATTTTGTGTATTGTTATTTGAAATGTTCCTTACAAAATTATATACCGTTATATATATAATCGATTATAACCATCTTTGTTCCTCAACTGATGAGATGCTTACCTTTAAGCATTGAAACAAATATGCATCTTTGCAGTGATTACTTGTTTGTCCGTATGTAACAACTTAAATATATAATGCATTTTCATGTGTTTTTGGATGGAAAAATTGTGTGTGTGGCCTATGCCATTTGACTAGAACATAAATCCAGACCTGTTAAAAATTTCCATGGCACTTAAGTGCTGAAATTTGGGATAATATTAGAATAATATGTATATCAACCTAGCCTGATAAGTCCTATATCAGGGTGAAGTATTAGTGGTAATATATATTTTGTGTGTGTAATGCATTGCTCTTCAAGTACAAATTGAGCTCTCCTGGCTACTGGCATATTTCATATAGAAGATGTTAAAATTTCCCTTTCTCTGCTGTGTGCTGACAGCTTAGGGGTGGGATTTCTGACTGATGCTAAATTGTCCAGGTTTTGATTCCGGCTTGAAGCAATTGGATGCCTTGCCACACTGAGGAGCTGTGATACAATGAAACAGTCTGTCTATGGATGACACACACACACACATTATATATATATATATATATATATATATATATATATATATATATATATATATATATCTAGAGAGAGAGAGAGTCTGCCAAAAATATGTATACACATTTCAGGAAAGGAAAAACTTGTATAGACATTGTAATACTAAATTTATTCAGACATCATGAGATTAATACAAGTTACCTTTTAGACTCTACACTGACAAGAGATGCTCAAAATGGTGACCTTTAGCTTCCAGATATTTATTAGTACATCGAACTACTGCTTGGGCAATGTTAACCAAAGTGTCCAGTGGGATTGCTACGCATGCATTTTCAATTTCTTGTCTAAGGGCTGCAAATGTAGTCAGGTTTTCTGTGATATGCAACATCCTTTAGGGTTCTCCACAGTAAACACTGTTATTGCAGTTTGATGAAGTTTGTATGCATTTTTTGTCAGACACTGTATGTATGTATGTATGTGTGTGTGTGTGTATATATATATATATATAATACACACACACACTTTGATTAAAAAGCATATTGGACAAAACTCAAAAATTACTTAATGAAACATATACCTGAAAAATGTTACAGAACGCATTTGCTTAAAATCTAATAAAAATTTGTCAATATTAAGTTGAGCAAAATTGAAAATACTATCAGTTTTTTTATCTGTATTAATATTAAATTGCTGATTCCTAATTTCTTGATTCTAACAGTTCTCATATTTTTGGATATATTTCTGATGCTCAACATCAAGAAATTTTACTACACTGACCAGAAGTTTTAATAATTAATCTTGCCTATCTTGGATGGTAGTTATCATAAATTGGTGTTTCTGAATGACATTCAGAAATTTAATATCAGAAACTTGACAAGCTAACTGAAAATAGGAGAAAAAATGTTATCGTTAAAAAGTAAAATGCTGGTATCTTGCACTCAATGAAATCTGATTGGAAGAAGATCTACTCACAAAATAGCAAATTTAATCTGCTTAAAAAAAACGTTCACCTAGCTGATTCTTTGCTGTACTTGGGAAAATATTCCTGAAAGTTTTGATGTGTTGAGACTGCCGTGTGAACTTTTGGAATCGTACTAAATCCAGGGAACCAAGATTGCAGTTATCAAGTGCATCAGGATAGAAGGCAAAATTTTAGGAAGAAAAATTCCAGAAGTAGTAGACATAGATAATAGGATTCCAGAATTTGGAAAAAGGAACAAAACTGAAGAATAAGGAAATCAATTTTTGCTTGGCAAATGCTATAATGAGAATAAAAATTTTGAAAATACTCCTTGAATAATTTGAAATATTCCTTTTTAAGTGGCCAATTTTAACCTGAATAATAATAATAGATTCTTCTTTGTGTATGTACCGTGTCCTTTCGTGATGTGGGCGATCGTTTCTTCCTATCCTTTGTAGCTTTGTAATGCTTGTTTTTGTTATCTCTCCCAAGCCTTGTTCTGTTCCTCATCTACACAAGCTCATTAGATAGGTTACTTGCTACTTTCTTATGTTTTACTTGCTTTCAATATGTCTTGTGAGTGTCAGATTCTCCAAGCCCCCCCCCCCCCAAAAAAAACATTTTCTTTAAAACTTCCCTGTTATTCACATGTTCAGTTTATGGTATTCTCAGGATCCTTCTGCAGAAACACATTTCTGTTACCTTAAGTCTCTTCTTCATATGTGAGGTGATTGTCCAACATTTACTGCTATAGAGCAGGACTAACAGTTTAGTAGTTTTGTTTTTCACTTTGGTTCTAATGAAATTTTCCTGTTTCTTAATACTTTGCTTAGCTTTTGGAAGGCATATTTTCCTATTCCAATGTGTCTTTGGATTTCAGTGTCATATTTTTTTGTCCTTTGTGAGAACACTTCCCAGATATTTAAATTTTTGTACTTGATCTCCAAATCATAGTTTGCATTTCTCTTGCTGCTGACCATATAGCCTGTCTTTGATGGTTATGGGAATATTTAACGAATCTGTTATCGATTCAACAATCAATGATTGATGAGACACAGAATGAATTTAAATAATTGGTTTTTGTCAATCATAATTAGTTAAAAAACAAAACAAAATGGATTCCACTTCTTTTACAGGTTTTTTTATTTTTTTTATTGGTCCATTATGGTTGGTTTAGGTAGTATTATAAGTTTTTTCTACTCCAGAGTTAAATAAATAATACTTTCTCATTTTTACAAATGAAGCATTTTTTGTTTTTTGATGGGTATCTTTCTTCTTGCCTAAAACATTAAAAAAAATGTAAGAAGCTCTGTTAATGGTTATGTTAATATTTAACAAATCTGTTCAAGATTTCTGAGTTGATCCTTTGATCTTTACTGTAGGAATTTGCTATTGTCTATTGCTGTTTTTTTTTTTTCGGAGTTTCATATGTGTGTGTTGGTAAGGCAGAATTTTGGCTATTTGTTGTGGTTCCTAAAAAGAAGATAAGATTAAATGAAGATGCCATTTTGTTCTCTGATTCCTGTTCATGTAATCAAAAGATTTGATTGCATTTGCTTACAACCATCAAAGGTTTGTGTTGATAAATGGCTGGAAAAGAATGGGCCTTGGTTGTTCTTGGTGCCTGCCTCTGTGTTTGAGTGCTCCACCCTCCCTCTCTGTCTGCACATTTATTTGCAGCCCTTTCTCTCTACGTTTGTTTGCCCCCCCCCCTCCTCAATCTATCATACTTACGCTCCCGTTCAAATTTGTCTCTCCCTCTCTCTCCCACCTGCACATTTATCTGTCCCTCTCTCCCATTTGTCTGTCCCTCTCTCTCTATTTTCTCTGCACATTTGTCTTTCCATCTCTCTCACACCTGTACACTTTTGTCACTTTCTCACATTCCCTATACATTTGTTTGTCTCTCTCTCTCTCTCCTTCAAATTTGCTTGTCTCTCTCTCCTTCAAATTTGCTTGTCTCTCTCTCCTTCAAATTTACTTGTCTCTCTCTCTCCTGCAAATTTTCTTGTTTCTCTATCTCCCCTGCACATTTGTTTGTCTCTCTCCCCTGCACATTTGTTTGTCTCTCTCCCCTGCACGTTTGTTTGTCTCTCTCCCCTGCATGTTTGTTTGTCTCTCTCCCCTGCACATTTGTTTGTCTCTCTCCCCTGCACGTTTGTTTGTCTCTCTCCTCTGCACGTTTGTTTGTCTCTCTCTCCGCTGCACGTTTGTTTGTCTCTCTCCCCTGCACGTTTGTTTGTCTCTCTCTCCCCTGCATGTTTGTTTGTCTCTCTCCCCTGCACGTTTGTTTGTCTCTCTCTCTGCTGCACGTTTGTTTGTCTCTCTCTCCGCTGCACGTTTGTTTGTCTCTCTCCCCTGCACATTTGTTTGTCTCTCTCCCCTGCACATTTGTTTGTCTCTCTCCCCTGCATGTTTGTTTGTCTCTCTCCTCTGCACGTTTGTTTGTCTCTCTCTCCGCTGCACGTTTGTTTGTCTCTCTCCCCTGCACGTTTGTTTGTCTCTCTCTCCCCTGCATGTTTGTTTGTCTCTCTCCCCTGCACGTTTGTTTGTCTCTCTCTCTGCTGCACGTTTGTTTGTCTCTCTCTCCGCTGCACGTTTGTTTGTCTCTCTCCCCTGCACATTTGTTTGTCTCTCTCCCCTGCACGTTTGTTTGTCTCTCTCCCCTGCATGTTTGTTTGTCTCTCTCCCCTGCACATTTGTTTGTCTCTCTCCCCTGCATGTTTGTTTGTCTCTCTCCTCTGCACGTTTGTTTGTCTCTCTCTCCGCTGCACGTTTGTTTGTCTCTCTCCCCTGCACGTTTGTTTGTCTCTCTCTCCCCTGCATGTTTGTTTGTCTCTCTCCCCTGCACGTTTGTTTGTCTCTCTCTCTGCTGCACGTTTGTTTGTCTCTCTCTCCGCTGCACGTTTGTTTGTCTCTCTCCCCTGCACATTTGTTTGTCTCTCTCCCCTGCACATTTGTTTGTCTCTCTCCCCTGCACGTTTGTTTGTCTCTCTCCCCTGCACGTTTGTTTGTCTCTATCTCCCCTGCACGTTTGTTTGTCTCTCTCCCCTGCACGTTTGTTTGTCTCTCTCCCCTGCACGTTTGTTTGTCTCTCTCCCCTGCATGTTTGTTTGTCTCTCTCCCCTGCACGTTTGTTTGTCTCTCTCCGCTGCACGTTTGTTTGTCTCTCTCCTCTGCACGTTTGTTTGTCTCTCTCTCCCCTGCACGTTTGTTTGTCTCTCTCCCCTGCACGTTTGTTTGTCTCTCTCTCCGCTGCACGTTTGTTTGTCTCTCTCTCCGCTGCACGTTTGTTTGTCTCTCTCTCCGCTGCACGTTTGTTTGTCTCTCTCTCCGCTGCACGTTTGTTTGTCTCTCTCTCCGCTGCACGTTTGTTTGTCTCTCTCTCCGCTGCACGTTTGTCTGTCTCTCTCTCCGCTGCATGTTTGATTATCTCTCACTCGTCTTCCCTTACACATTTCTTGTCTCCTCCCGCATTTGCTCTGTGCTTTACTGTCCCCCCCCCCCACTCTCTCTCTGCACACACATCTGTCTCCTCTTTTTCCTTATGCATGCACATTCTTCTTTACTCTCTGTGAGAATGTCTCTCCACACTCTGTGTATGCACATTTTTTGCCCCCCCCCTTCTGTATTTCCTTCTCCTCCCACATTTTCTCCCTGTGTGTGTGCATTTCTCTCCCCTTCCTCCTACCTCTACACCCACATTTGCCTCCCTCTTGCTCTCTCCTCTTATTCACTCTCTTTTTTCTTTTTCACCCTCTTTTTATTTATCTCTTTCCCTCTATCTATCTCTCCCTCTCTGTGCTTATCTTTCCTCTTGATATATAATTTAGTTCTGTGTACAGGCTTGGCTTTAACTTGGCTTTTGTTAATTTATCAAGAAAAAATGATTTCTGCTTCTTATGACCTCATTTTTTGCTGGCAAGAGAACGAACTTGGTGTTGATCTTTCATAGTAAAAACAAAACAAATATGGTTTCTCCATTTCTTTTTTGTGACCTGTGCCAGGTGCAATCTCTATTTACAAGCAGCCATAATGGGCTCTACCTGCTTTATCTGGAACACCTGGATTTCAATCTGCTTTGCCATGGACCCTTACCATTCTGTGTTTATTTTTAAACAGCTGCCAGCACTCCCTTTGCTATGAGCTTTTATAATATAATTCCTGTTCAGTTCTTGAGACAGTAGTTACATTTTGGTAAGACGGGGATTTTTTTTTGTTTTTTTTGAGGGAAGGCAGAGAAGAGAGAAAATGAAGGGAGAGAGAATTAAAAACAAGAAGGATTGAAGGAAGAAAGAAAAATGATTCAATAAAGTCAGGCAGTAAAATTGGAAAAATGAAACGTTGGAAAGATGAGGCAAATGGTAAAAGAATCAAAATCCTGTGGCTGAGATCATTATGGTTCTCTTACCATTTCCAGAGGACAGTGTTTCAGACTTATGAATACAGGCACTTTTTAAGTTGAATTCTTACAGAAGTCAGAGCAGGTACACATGAATACCAACTGCTGATTTGAACCTTGGGCTGTAATTAACTGTTCGCCTTCTCCAAGTTGGTAAATTCCAATAAGCATCAGGAGACTTGTCAAACCTGCTTATCAAAATAAACTCGACCATGTGGCTCAATATAAACCTTAAACAATTTTTACTCAGAAGAAGTTATGCATCTCTCCCATCCAATGTCAGAGGTTGTGTTTGTGATCAGATAAGACACCAACTTATATATATAAAAACTTCTGGTATGGCAGGGTACACTTTATCACTCAATTGCATTTCTGTCTTTGGACAGAGCACAAAAAAAAATGAGGGATGCTTGATTCCAGGGATTGCAACTTTGCAGCAGCAACTCCTACAATGCACCAAAGGGGGATGGTCAGTGGAATATTGGTGCCAGCCTGACATCGATTATGAAGACTGGGTAATTGTTGGCCTTAGCCCATGTGTTTGTGTGCCCCACTTTAAATTGGCCTTTTATCTCCCATTTGAACAGTTCCCAAATCATTGAGGTATGCCTAGACCCAGAGATTCAAACACTGAGAGCACCCCCCACCTCTCATTGCACCAAAGGGGGGGTATCGATGGAATATTGACATTAGTGCAAAAGTGGTCACAGAGACTGTGCAGTTTTTGTTCTCTGTCCATGTGTATGCACATGTGTACACTACTTTAAAAAGGCCATGTGCCATATCCCGCTACTGTCTGGGAGGGGAGTGGTGATGAAACAAAAAGTTTGTTAGCTGTTGGCTGACAAGCAACATTTTCTCTCTCTGCTATGTATCCGTCTTTGTAATATTTGAGTAATGCCTGGTCCCAGTGATTCCAGACCTTTGGCAGAACCTCCCTCACTGTACAATTTTTGGTCTTGGCCCAAGTATACATGCAGGAACCCCCCCCCCACACACACACATTAAGTGTGCCATATCCTGCCAATGGACAAGTAAATACTAAGTTGGCTAGATTCCTTGATAAAAACTTTGTCAGGTGTAACTAATTTGTTCCTGTTATACTAACTTTACAGTTCTTACTTAGTAATAATTAATCAAACTAGCAGTACCTGTGAAAATTTCACGGTTTTCATATATAAATGTTTTTGATGGATCCTAAATTAATGATCGAATAAGCTTATAAGTTCCATGATTATAAAATGGCTGTGAAATTTCTCCTATTGCCTTGTTATATATTTGAGCTTAACTTCAGCAAAATATTGCAATGAATGCAGGTCATTATTTAAAGAAGTAAGAGGGTACAAATGAAACGATTCGAAGTAATAGTTTCTCTTGTACTTTTTGCTTGTGGAACTCTCGGCTTAGTTTTGTGTAAACTATGATCTTCAAAACTTTAAATGCAACATCAGTTGTCATTTTCTGTCTTTTTGAATCCTGTTCTTTTTGTCTTTTTTCTGTTTCTTTCACTCTGTAGCTGTAGTGGCTTTATTGCCTTACTTGGTGGTGAAATGACTAAAAAAAATGATCTTCATACATGCATTCTCCTTATTTCTGCCCTTGTACCTTACTAAGCTAAAAAAAACTGGAAGAAATTTAAAAAATTACAAACAAAAAGACAAATTAAGTGAGTAAAGAATGAGAATTGAAGAAAATGAAAAAGAATATTGAGTTAATAAGAACAAAATTTGCAGATGGGAAAATAAAAGATTTGTAGAGGTTTGGGAAGAGGTAGGTGAAAATTCTTAGCTTTACTGTAGCAATGGGAGATACAAGTCATTGGCCTCTTCTTGCTTACCACCACCCTACCTTTATGTCTCTCATTATTCCCCCGTCTCCCCCCTCTTCTTCGTATCAGCTTCCTGATATTCATTTATATGGGTGGGCTTGTTTTTGGTGGTGAGATTTAGTATCTTCACAGGAAGTCAAGATTAGCCAACATTGCTCATTAGATGTGTTTTATATGGCTTTCTTCTTCTGTTGGTAAATTAAAACCAAGGTTATTACCAGTTGTTTTTTTTTTTTTATCTTTTAACAGTTTTCATTAGTTATTTATTCATTCCTGCTCAGCACTCCATTTTTATGACCTTGTGCTTGAGATCAGTAAATGTCTCACTTATATTTGCTCTTCTTAAAATAAACATTTCATACCTATTTTCAAACTATTACTTTTATATATACTCTTGCAGGAGTCCAGGTAAAACACGAAGATTTTGAATGCTGATTTTCTAGGCAGGATAGCCCTCCCCACACAGAAGATTGACTTAATAAATTCATTATAAATTATAGTTGTGTACCCCCATCATGTCAGTTTGGTGTTTGTGATCAGATAAGATGCCAGCCAGCATCATGAATGCTGATTTTCTCGGCACCTGCTTAGAAAATCAGCATTCATGATGCTGACAGCCATATCACATTGAAACACTGATTCTCGTACAATTGCTGAAGTTAATGGGCGACTGCTTGGGAATACCAGGTGCTGTAAGCTTGGATGTGCGGGTGGTGTAATGGATAATGGCTGGCAATTGTTAATCAGAGAGCTGAGTTTCAATTCCAGTTGGATTCATTATAATCACTTACGTGCAAATATCCTTGGGAATGGTATGAATCCATTTCTTGTACTTCCAGCTGAGTCAATTAGTAAAACTTCTATCAGTCAATCGTTAATCATCATCCACAGAAAATTTTAAAAATTTAAAAATATTTTCTGGCTTTAAATAACCTGTAAAAAGTTGATAATTCATAAAAACAAAAAGAAATTGTTCAGATATCCACTAAGATTTTAAATGCTGATTTTCTAGGCAGGATGGTTCTACACATTCAGAAGATTGACTTAATAAAATCATTAAAAAGTGTGTATTCTACCCCATTACTGAGATAGTTATACACATCTCCCACTCAATGTCAGATGTTGTGTTTGTGATCAGATAAGACACCAGCTTATATATATATAAATACAGTGCTACATGAAAATTGACTATTTACTTAATCTTAATGCTTAGTTTTTTTTTGAAGTAATCCCCTTTGCCTGTTGTTTTTAGATTGACTCAGAAATTGTCTGGCACATAAGTTTGTATTTTGATCTAAAATGATGTTTAAATGCCTTGAACCTTTGTCATACCATGTGTTTTTGGTGTGTATGCTTTTGTTGCACCAATAAACAAATCACCAATTACTAGGCTAATTAATTCCTTTTATCTACTGCAGGGGCAGATCGAGATAGACATATACTGTTTTCTAGCAGATAGAGCTTTTTTTTCTTTTTATAAATGTTTTAGCACTCTGATCAAAAAAGAAAAATGCTTTGTTTGTAAATATGAGAAAGCATTATTTATTTGACTCTGGAGTAGAAAAACTTATAATACTACCTGAACCGACCATAATGGATCAATAAAAAAAAAACATGTAAAAGAAGTGGAATCTATTTTTTTTTTTAACTAATTAAGATTGGCAAAAACCAATTATTTAAATTCATTCTGTGTCTCTACAATCATTATTGTTGAATCAATGATTCTTATGACAGAGACGGAATTTCTGTTACCAAGGATTCTCAGCCTCTCCTCTCTTTGAAATGTTGTCTTCTACTGCAGACAAAGCAGAGTGCTTTGCTTGGAAATTCTCTTCCAACACCATTCTCGATTCATCTGGAGTATTTCTGCCTGACTTTTTTCCCCTAGAACAGTTACTCTACTCTGTTCTAGGATTGTCCTTTTCCTCATGTCCCCCCACTAAAGTCTTCTTGTTCTCTTGCACTCCATGTAACCGTCTGCATCCTAAAGGCATTATCACCTGGTTTGAGGTGAAATGATTAAAAATAAATGTCCAAGTATGACCCCTCCCCCCCCCCAAAGAAAATCAGTAGATGGTTGTTGATATGGCCAATTATCTGCTAATTGATTGGTGAAAACTATGTATGTACAGTTAACAACAGACCCCTTGAAAATGGCTAAAGAAGAGGCCAGAAGTGCTTGGGACAATAGAACGTACGGACAGACAAGGTCCTGCAATTAAGCTTTTTATTTAATTTTTCTTGTGTTCAAACAAATGTTTTCTTTTCTGGACACAGTGTGTAGAAACTGTCCAAAAGTTCTGTAATTACAGGTGCTTTCAGTATACTTTTAGCCATTATCAAGGATGATTATTATTTTACTTTTTAACTGGATGTATGGGTTGTGTGTATGTATCTAGAATTATAGGGATGTTTTATTTTCTGAACACAGAACATTGTGGCAATGTTTGTAGCTAATATTATTGAGTGTTGGCTTTTTCCTTTTATTATTAAGGCTTCCATTATTTTTAATCTTTTTTTTTTTTGTTACATGTGGCTAAGGTTATTGTTCTTGTATTTTCTTCTAGTATGTTTCGGATGGAGTCTGGTAAGTTTGTGTGTCAGTTTAAATAAGGTTTAATGGAGCTGTTGTCAGATGGGTATAATGTAATGTGTCTGGATAGTCATGTTGTAGTGTGACCGATGTAATTATTTATGAGTTTGGTTTAATCAGGAACACAGTTCCATAAGGGGCACTTGAATTTCTAAATAATATTCATTCTTCGTAGTTTTGATTTTTGTCGGAACACAAGAAAAATTTGATAAAAAATTTAATTGCAGTACTTTGTTATCTTTAATCTTTAATGAAACATGCATAAATGCGTGAGTGCTGCCTATATACACAATATATATATATATATATATATATATATATATATATATATATATATATATATATATATATAGTCATCCACAGATAGACTGTTTCACTGTATAACAGCTCATCAGTGTGGGTAGACATCTGGTTGCCTCTAGCTAGGATTGAAATCCGGCTGAATTGGCATCAGTCGGAGAATCTACCCCTAAGGTGTTGGCGTACACCAGGGATGAAGGTGAATTTAAGTGTATTTTTAGGTAAATACACCAGTGACTGAGAGAACTCAATTTGTTTTATTGAAGAGTATTGCATTAGTAGCCGACACCATTATGCTTTGTGCCATGTGTTGGTTAGATCCAGTGACAGGACCCAAAGAGTGTGAGTCCAATACCCAATTAAGGCAGTGGAGAAGTTCCAGAGGGAAATTAACAGGAGATAACTGATATCCATTAGACATGGCACGTGGAGCTAGAACAGTCTACTCCAGTGAGTGAAATAAAGGGTTCAGTTCGACATTCCAATCACCTGAAGAAGGCCGGAGCGTACAATGGCTGAAACGTGATATGGCAACAAAGATGAGGACAATAGTCTGAATAATGTAAATAGTGTACATAATACCTCATCTCAGAAATATAGACAGATACTGAAGGATATTTATACTTAACATGAGGAAAGAGGACTTGGTAAATTTGACACTCACAGGATATACTGAAAGCAAGAGTTAACTCAAACAGAATCATTTCTGAATCCATTCATGTGTTGTGCCATGTTTTTTTCTTTTCTAATTTTATTATATTGCAACTTTTTTTTTTCTACATTAATTGCTATTTGAAAAATAGTTTCCGTTTACAAAAATTTTGGGTTATGAACAGCCTTCAGGAACAAATTAAATTTGTGAACTGAGGTTCCACTATATATATATATATATATATATATATATATGAAAAAGGTTTTTTTCATTTAACTCATGTTTTCTTCAAAGTTTCATGTCTACATAGATGTAACCACTTGTCAGAACAGTTCAATTGCTGATATTTCTCAAAGTAAACTTCGAAAGAAACATGGGTTAAGTGAAAAAAACATTTTCTTATCAATTCTATTAATGCTTTATCTCTATCTCCAATATTGAGCACTCTACTGCAAAGCTTGCTTGTCTTAAATGTCTTAGCAAATTTGGCTTCAAAAACAGTCTTCTATTTAATACTACATAAGCACTGGAGAGGGAAAAAAACTACCACCTAATTGAGCACTTTTCCAGACACTTGTCTTTGAATATTCACTTTCTGACAAACATCCAACTCTGCTGCTATATTTCTACAGAAAAACCACATCTACATGGAACAAATACAGTACAACTATTCACTTAAAAACATACATACACCAAACATACACAAATATAAAATTAAACTCATCAAAAAAAAAATCAAACATTTCTTAAAGCACATAAGGTAGAAAAATATAGACCATACCTTTGGCGTAACAATAGGCAGCTATGACGGTGCAGAAATATGCGAGTTCATAGGCATATACATCATCAATAAATTAACACGCATCATTGATCCAAAACACATAGGCTCATACAGGGACAACGGCCTAATAATAAGAAATTGCAATGGCAGAACTACAGAAAAAATAAGAAAATGTATCATAGAAACCTTCAGCACATCAAGATTTAAAATAGACATAAAATCTGACATAAAAATATTAAACTTCTTAGATATAACATTTAATCTAAACAACACATACAAAACATACAGAAAAACAAACAACAACCCTATATACATTGATAAAAACTTCAACCACCCTCTTAACATATTCAAGCACATACCTATATCCATAAACAAAAGAATATCAACAAATTCCAACAACATAAAACTATTCAAAGAAAAAAAACATATGAAACAGAATTAAGAAATAGTGATTATCTGAACAAACTAGAATATATAAATGAAAACAAACCAAATAAACACAATAGAAAAAGAAACATAATCTGGTTCAACCCACCCTACATTAATACAATAAAAACAAAAATTAGAAAAATATTCTTCAAAATAATTGAAAAGCATTTCCCCAAACACAACAACCTATCAAAAATAATCAACAAAAATACAGTAAAAATCAGTTTACAGCTGCATGGATAACATGGAGAAAATAACCAAACACAATAAAAAAAAAATACTCAACAAAGAGAATAATAACTACAACATAAATCAGCAGAACAACAACAAATGCAATATTGAAATAAAATCAATTGCCCACTTAACAACAAATTTCTAACCAACAATATACATAAAATCACCATAACAAACAACACAAATGTGGAAGAAAAAACTTAAATCGGAGCTACAGAAACAGCCTTTAAAGAAAGATTTAATAATCATAAAACCTCATTTAGAGCATAAAAGTACAAAAACAACACAACATTTTCAAAATACATATGGAGCCAGAAACAAAGTAACATCATTACCAAGATTAAATGGGAAATTATAAAAAGAAGCAGTCCCGCACAGTAGCAGTATTAGAAACTGTAAATCACCTTTAAGAATCAAAATAACTTATTGAACAAGAGGAATGATATAATGGGGAAATGCAGACATTTAAATAAGCATCTACTTTGCTACCTAAATACTAATATAAAAAGGAAAGAAAAAATACAATACAAAACACAGTTCCATCACAAAGACAAACCACCATACCTAACACCTAATCTATACCAATCCCAAACACAATCAGCCCAGAAAATATTAACCACAATATCAACAAATAATAACCAACAAAATAATACCCAATCATACAAAACACACACAAAAGCCAATATACAAATCACAACAACTACACTCCTTACAAAATACAAAAAAAACACACAAATGCTCTTCACAACACCAACATCAACAAAATAATACCCAACCACACAAAACACAAGTTAATTACCAAAACTACACTTTTTGCAAAATGCAAAAACATACAAATGCTAAATATTTATAAAGCAAAAAATAGAAAAATAAACCAAAATAAACCAAGACATATAGGAGTGCAAATGTACAAACGCAGCCACATACACGTATTACGTGCATATTCCTTCAGAGACTTTTTACAAATTCTTCCTTTATTATCTTTGATTTATTCTTTCCTTCTTTCATTGGGCAGTAGGATGTGTGGGTAGAATGAAATATACATCAGTGTTGCCTTACCAGAAGACTTCTTGGTAGTGGGGAGGTAATTTATTTGATGTCCCTGAACTCATTGAAGTTTGGTGACCAATGCTTGAAATACTGTTTTTGTTTTAAACTTATTGATTCAAGAAAAAAAGCTTCTGTCAATTTAAAAATTTTGTTCTGTCATAATTCCACCCCCACAGAAAAAAAAGGTTTCTTGACTAAATTGTGATTAAGTGTAAATGGTGTTTTTGTTTTGAGTTTATTAATATTATTAAAAAGAAAAAATAATGTTGTCAACAAGTGATTCAGTATGATTTAAAAAAGAAAAAAAAAAGAAAAAAAAAAACTTAATCTATAGCTCTGCAAAAAAAAAAAGTCCCAGGGACTCACTACATTCTAAGCCTATCACCATCACAGTGTGTTTGCATATACACGCGCGCACACACACACACACACACACACACACATATATATATTTAGTTGGATTGATGTGAGTTTGTCACAAACTCGCATCAATTCAACTAAATATGTTAGTTCTTTCACTGATATTGAGTGCTTTCCAATAAGTACCACACATATACAATATATAAATAATATATATAAAAATTGTATATATATATATATATATATATATATATATATATATATATATATATATATATATATATATATATATATATAAAATATCGAATTCCAGTCAAGTTCATTACATTTACTTGTGTGCTAATACCCTTGAAAAAGGAAATGAATCCACCTCTTCTCTCCCAGCTATGGGTAAATAGCAGGACAGTTGGGTCCTACACCCTTGGGTGGCAAACAGTTTAGGAGAAGGATAATCTGAATTCAAAACCTGCAGAGGGTTATCTGAATTCAAAACTTTTGGAGGGTTGATTGGGTGCTTGTGGCATATTGTACACCAGTTCTGTATTCAGCTCTCCCAAAAATGATATATGTGGGTCGTCTGGTTGTTGGTTCTAAGAACTGAACTGCCTGATCCTCATACATCAAAACCAATGGGAGAGTCTAGTATATAATACACACACACACACACACACACACATTTTCTTTAAAATGTGTTTGGATAATTCCTCCACAATTCTTTCATTCTTTACATTGTGATAATCTTTACTCAACCAAATTCTTGCAGTTCATTCAGACATTTGATACCCAAACTGTTTTCTTATTTACGGACATGTAAAGTCTGGCATTTGTGTTTTGTACCAATTCAGAAAGAAAATAGTTGTGTCATGTCAGTTTCTGGGACATGACCCTGTTTTGATAAACTCACTATCATCTGCAGTTTATTGTCACAGTTAATACAGTGTAACCCGGATAGAAGAGAGTTGTTGGGACCAGAGAAGAAGTCTCTTATATCCGGGTTTGGTCTATTTTGTTTTATTAACACAGGCTCTAATTTTGGACCAGAGAAAATCGCTCTTATATCCGGGTTTCTCTTATATCAGGGTATCTTATATCCGGGTTACACTGTAGTTATTGTTCACCCCCCACCCTAGAGCTCAACGCTTCAACTAATGAAAAATTTTGTACCTCTGTAAAGTTAACTTCAAAATGGAACCACCAAGAAAATACAATTGGTTTTAAATAGCTTATCTTTCTTTAACATTGTATTTATAAAGGATGAAAGGAAATTTAAAAAAACATACTTTGTCAATAATCAATATTTGAACAAAAAAAGTTTGCTTTTTTTTCCCTTTTATAATTTCACCACAAGAAAGGCAGCAATGACACTAGTATGCAAGGGCTTACAAGGAGTGAGAGGAAAGGATGTGAGTATAGAGAGGATTGAGGAAAGGATGAAAGATGAGAGGGATTCAAGACAGAAGATGGTGATTGACATTGCATTTAAATTTTTGAAGATTGTAGTTGTCAGGGAAGCAAGTAAACAGAAGGGTGTTCCACAGGCAGGAAGTAGAAGTAACGGTTGCATTTACCCATTTCAACAGTAAATGGGTGGGACCTAGATGCTAATCTAGTAGCATGCTTAAATTCATGTAGTTTTCATTTTCAGTTCTTTTTAATGTTTTTCATTTTTAATTTCTGTCTGAATTTCCAGAGTGAGGAATTATTGTTTTTGTACCCTTATTTATTGAAATTAAGTTTTCGTCTTTGCTTTTATAGCCATGATAGCCGACCTAGATCAGCATTTCTCAACTAGTGCACCTGGGAACACTAATGTGCTCTGAAAGTTAGCTACATGTGCCTCAGGTTAACAGAAGAGTAATTTATGAATTATTTTTATAAATTTAAAAAAAATCTTTATTTTTATAAAGTTAAAAACCTCAAGACTTTGCCACTTGATATTTTAAACTGGATGTTAAATTCCTTAATCTTTCCCTTTTGCCTTCTTCAAGGGATTTAATAAATCCGTCATTATCAGCCTCTCTAAAAATATAAATCGCAGATTCTTCATAAATCCTTTTAAAAGAAAAGTGTACCACTAATTTTTTGGGGTGTGTGCCAGAAGTTTTTAAAAAAAAAAAAAAAGGTGGAGAAACACTACTCTAATGATTATGAGTTGGTTAAGTTATCTAGTTGTTGCAATGTCCTTTCCTGGGGTAGGCAATGAAATTCATATACCCTAGTTTTGTAGAAAAGTAGAAATGGCATCACATGAACTATAGAAATGCACACCCCGGCCAATCCTGGGTTAAACCTTGTCAGCAGTGACCAGATGATATGACCCTTGCCACATACCACCTGTACCAGAAGATTACTTGATTCCCAGGGTTGTAAGACAATGAGTTGATTGCAGGGTCAATCACATGCTGGTTGATACTGTCGCTGGTCAACTGGCTGTTGGTAGCTGGCCTCTCTGGTTCACACTTTCCTCCACCCACGTTGTGTTTTTTGATCACAGAGCAGTAGAGATTGAGTATCGTGAGTAATCGTAGCACTGGTTCGAACCATGGTGAAGCTGTGTGTTATGAAGGAAAAAAAAGAAATGTTCTCACAGATGAAATAAAAATGAAAGATTCTTTGGGTCAGTTTTTGATTTGGTTTATGTAGTTCTTTGCATAAGAACATTAACTTTTCCCACTAAAATCTCTATAGTGACATTTTGCCTGCTGGTGCTAATTATTGGAACAGGGCTCAAAGTCGGGGGTTCTCTTGGCAGCAATTCACATGGATTTCATTAGCACTTTCATCTGCTCTTTGTCTCTTGTTTCTCTCTGGGTCACCTAAGTGTTCTGCTTATACTGACTTTGACCCAAGACAGGTTGACAGTAATTGGGGATATGGTGATTTCCTAGGTTTCTATATTGATTTGAACAAGAGTTCTTTGTTGTCTGGTTCTCAATATTCTCTTATTTATGCCTTGCACCATTACTTCCAAATGATTGGAGGTAATTTCTTCTTCTTCCTCTGCCTCTCTTAGTATTTCATTGAAGACTGCCACTTTGGCTGTCTCTTTGACAAATCTGATTTTTAAACCAAGTGGATGCAATGTTATTCTGTACATTTAACCTGCTTCGACTGCTTCAGTTCATATTTGAAATTTCCTTTACCAGCATCACATAGTGTCACAAAACAAATTAAGAATTAAATGATATGATTTGCGTTACTGTGGCATGAGCATCAAAATAAGAAGATTCATACATTTTCCAAGGATATTTGTACATAAGTAAATGTAATGAGCTTGACTGGAATTTGAATTCAGCTCTCCGATTCCTCAATCTGAACTGCTATCCATTACTCCACTGTGTCTCCATATATATATATATATATATATATATTATATATATATATATAATGATATTATTATTCATTTTTACTGAGTATTTCTTTCATTTCAATTTTAGTTGCTTTTTATTATAATAATGGTTGACATGCTTCATTTAATAAAAATTCAAGATAATATGAAGGGGTGCTTAAAAGTTCTCAGTCTGATCAGGAATGCCCCCCTCCAAAAAAAAATTCTGATGTTTGTTCTTTTGGGCAAATTTGGGGAAAGTGTGTTAAGTTAAAAACTTTTCAACATCCCCTTGTGTTATTACTACTACTACTACTTTCTGATGTGTCCCTTCAGTGCATGGATGATCTTGGCTCCCCATGATGTGCTATCACTTGTGGCTCTTAGCCAAGCCTATCCACCCCATTCTGCCATACATTCACACAACCTCATTAGATAGGTGACCTGCTGCCTTCTCCTGTCCCTCTTGCTTTCGATATGACCTGTGAGTATCAAATTCTCCAAGCCCTCCGCCCTCATTATGTGTCCAAGAAATTTTCCATTTTTGTTAAGACATCCTTATTGCATACACACTCATTCCATAGTATTCTCAGCATCCTTCTGTATAACCATAGTTCTGTTGCCTCTTGTTATCACCTCATCTGCAAAATGGGATGAAGAATGTTTAAATTGTAAGTTTTGGTTTCCTGCCAAGTGTAAATCTCTTGGAGCTCAAGTAGTAGGGATTCCTTAGGCAAACGGGATGTGCATGTGAATTCTGCCGAGAGCTTATGCATTAGTTTACAATCTATGATGATTACTAATGGTGGAAGATTGATGGTGAAGAAAAGCAACTAAAATTAAGATGAAAAGAAATACTTGTCAAAGACAAAAAAAAAAAAATAGTTGAGATTGCATCATGTAATAAAAATTCAAGATATATTACGACTTGTTTACTAATGGCTGTAGAATGAAGGTCTGAGTAATTGTGATGAAGGATACGTGAAGTTAAACTGAAAGAAATCTTAATTGAATACTAATAATGCTTGACAATGCATCATCTAATAAAAATTCAAGAGATATTGTTTACATTATTTACGTGCAGACTATTGTCTTCATCTTTGTTGTTGTTGTTATCACAATACTTCACGTGTACTGCGGCCTTCATCAGGGGTATGTCAATCTGAATAACCTACAAAGAATTTTGAGAAATCCTAATTGAATACTAATAATAGTTAACAATGTTTTATCTTATAAAAACTGAAGATAATATTGCTTAATAATTACTGTAGACTGAGATGAAACATTAAGATGAAAGAAATACTAGTTGAACATTAATGGTTGGCAAGATTTTATCTAATAAGAACTTAAGATATTCCAACTGCAAATATTATGAGCATTAACAAAGCTTCTGAAATTGAAAGGAATATTATATAAGAAAATTAATTTTGTTTGACAATATTTCATTCAATTTAAAAAAAAATAGTTATAGAATGAAGTTGGAGGGATTGCAATGAAAAGCAAGTAAAATTCTAAAAATTGAAAATACTTGTAAAATATTTTTAATGGTTGACAGATTTTTGTTTAATAATAAATAAATCACTATGAAAACTTTTCATATTTCTAACTCAGTTGTCTACCTTTGATTTTTCAGTAAAACACATTGTTTGATTGTTAATCTTTCCATGGTTGAAATTGCCAAAGACTTAAGTTGTTAAATCTGAAAGAAAAAGAAAAAAAAAAATCATTAGACGCTTAAACTTAATTCACATTTAAAATCGGTTCAAGTTATTGGAACACCAATAAGCAATAATGTAAATAAGGTTTGCCTTTACAGAGGAAATGGAAGAAATTTGTAATATTTGCTACTTTAGTTGAGGAATCAAATTTCTTTGAATCTTATTTTAAAATTTAGATTGAAGACGTTTTAAAATCTTGAACTCTTTGAAACTAAGGCTTCAGACATAATGGCATTTGATTATCTCTCAGACAATTCCATATTTTATTTTTACATATTACCCTATTTTAGAAGCCAGTAAAATGTATATTTAAGTTAAAAAAAAATAAAAGAAAGGTTCTGCAAACCTTTCACTCTAATGTATTATAACTAGGAAGCTAAATACCAAAGTTAGAAATGGACAGCTATAGGTTTTAATGACTTGTTACTTGAAAGGCATGCTTTTTTTTTTTATAAAACAAATAATACTATACAAATATGACACTACATTTATTGGTATTATGGCATTGTTGGTTGGGGTCAAGAACACACTGACTACATTCCTGTGCTGAGGATTAACCTTCCCCTCACAGAAAGTTGCCACTAGTTTACTGTACCTATGTCTACTTTTATTTACTCTTGTGCAAACCAAACCTATGTCTATTTCTTGCATGACAGAATTTATGCATTAAATAAACTGGAAGAGGTTGAAATGCCATCAAACAAACCAAACCAATAATATTATGAATAGGGAGCTGTCCTGTTTTGAATTCAAATTTTCCTTCTCTTAGACTGGTTGCCAAGCAAGGCATGAGAGCCCAGGCTACCCTACTGTCTAACCAAGGGGTCCTCAAGCCCTGGCTGCCAGGCCACATCCAGCCCTCAAGAGATTTTTGTCTGGCCCTCCAACTTAACACCTTGACACTAATTATCTAATTAATTTGCAGAGCAAGTGGCAGAAAAACCTCAGTTGGGGTTCAATTGATTTACAATGCGACAAATTTTTTAAATCAAAATTTAATTCTGAATCCACTGCTTACTTCTGCAAGAAATGTTTTTTGTCAAGTAGGAAATATAGAAGCCTCTTGAATAATGCAAAAATGATGGTATTATTTGGAAGTACATATGCTTGTGAACAACTTTTTTCGAAAATGAAGTCTACTAAAAGTTGTTTAAAAACAGGGTGGGGGGATGACCACCAGGGTGATGTTTTCTCCTGTCATCCACAAATATTTCACCTGATGTGGAGATGTAATCAAACAATAAGCAGAAGCAAGTGTCTCATTAAATAATTTGCTATTTCTAACTGTATTTCGTTTGTAGTAAGGAGTTTGCATTTTCTTTGTTGATTGTGTTGTTAACCTGTTATTCCTGCAGTAAACTAATGAACCTTGTTTAAATAATATAACATTAATTTTGCTGTTTTATCTTTAAACCTCCAGATCAAGGTAGCCTTCTGGACGAGAGTGGTCTGAGGTTGAGACAATTTATTATAGTACATTTGATAGCATGGCCCTACTCCAAGACACTGCATAGCTGTCTGGCTCACTCTCTCCAAAAGGTTGGCAACCCTCTGGTCTAACCCATACACTGTAGGTTGAAGAGAAGACAAGGAATCCTGTTTTTCTCCCAAGGGGAATTAGTATAAAATAAATATACTATTTCAACTGGTATTTTCACATTGGTAACTGTTATGTCACCTGCACATTTCTAATAAATGGACCAAAAATAAATTAATTTTGAACTTGGCCAAAAAGAAAACTTGGATGAAGTTCTAGTCACAGTTTATGTCAAATCCAACAATTTAGAAAAAAAGTCCTTGCTAAAATGGCAAGGTGAGCATCTTCCAATTGAAGGTGATAATTATCAAGTCCCTCCTTATTTTTTCAAAATTGTTTAATTGCTAATGACTAGTTTTAAGCTTTGTAGAACTTACTGTTCCAATTTTACTTGATTGTATGTGGGTTGGATGGAAAAATAACAAAATGTGTAGGATATATTGTATTGAAAATTTAATTAAGACTTGATTTTTACAGATATTTTGAAATCCTGCTGACTTTTTGAAGAAGATTTTAACTGAGAATCTATAATTTTTTTTCCTTTATCACTTTAGGCAACAGAGCCTCTTAGAAAAAAAAGGAAAGACTTAATTAAAAAAAAAAGAAGAAAGACTTAGACAATTAAAAAAGAAAGACTTAGACAATAAAATTTCCAGTTTCTTTTGCCTTGTGATTTTATTGTTGGAGAACTAAGTCAAATTATTTCTCTTACTGGGAATTGCAACATACATTCTCTTTTGTAGCTAGGAATCTATGAATTTGGAATTCAAAATTCTTGTGCAAAACCAGGATCTGTTGGTAGTGGCAGAACTCCAAGATCTATTAATCTTCTGGGCAGGGTGCCTTTATTTTTAGGAAATGAAACATTATATCAAATATCTAGCAGTCAGCAAGCCTGGATTCTTAATTCCATATTTATTTCTATGAGAATTTTTCTTCTTTAACTCTTACCCAACTTCCAATTATGTTGCTGATGAGAGTTGCCATGGAAGGTGTAGTCTGACAGGAGTTTCTTGTGAGTGACATGGTCTGTCATCAATTACTTGGGTGTAACATGGTCTATCTTGGTGGTTGCCAAGTCTGTTGGCAGTTGCCAAGGGAATGATATGGTCTGACAGGAGTTTCTTGTGAGTGACATGGTCTGTCATCAGTTACTTGGGAGTAACATGGTCCATCTTGGTGGTTGCCAAGTCTGTTGGCAGTTGCCAAGGGAATGATATGGTTCAGTGGTAGCTGCCAAGAGACAATTCTTTTTTTTTTTTTTAATTTTCTTTAATATCTTCAAATAACTTGCCTGATTTCAAGGTTTGACTACATTTAGAAGCTTTTGGCTAAATATACTTAATCCCTTATCTCTCAGATCTTGAGTGTCAATTGTATTTTCTTTTTCTTGTAGGGCACCAAATTTGTTGGGGCAGAGGCATATCTTTAATGACACTTGCTTGAGTAGGATCTAGTCATCTTCTTTTCGTTGATTATCTGACCTAAATATTTAATCTTGTCCAGAAAGAATTGACATTTCTGTTCACTGATTTTGAAACCGTAATTATGTCGTACCTGAAATTCTTCCTGAATCAGTTTTATGTGCTGTATTTTCATAGCACCCTTAATAAGTATATCATCTATGTAAGTGACAACATTGTCTAGTCCAGTCAACATCGTATCCATTATTTGCTGGAAAATACTTGGGGCTACTTTTACACCAAAGGGTAATCTTCTAAACTTGTAGAGTCTTTTGTGTGTATTAATAGTCAAACATGTCTAGCATTCCTTATCCACTTCAATTTGAAGATATGCCTCAAACAGGTCAATTTAAAAAATAAAATAAATTTAACACTATTTAATTTGGCAAATATATCCTCTGAAGTTGCTAGGGGGATATGCATGTGGAAGGAGGCGGTCATTCAATCCAGTTGAAAAACCTTCACATAACCATATCTTATTATTTTTCTTTCTAATATAAATTGCTAGCATGACCCATTCTGAGTAATCTATTTTTTCAAAAATTCTGTGGTTTTCTAATCTGTCCAGTTTGGTGCTAATAATCTCCAACGCAGCAAAAGATATATTTCTTTTAGGCTTAAACACTGGTTCCACATTTTCTCTTAATTTAAAAAATGCCTTTGACTTTGTACATTTTTCCAAATTGTCTGAGAAAATAGTCATCAATTTATTTTTTAGTTTACTCATTGTTTCTTTAGCTGTAATCTTTTTCTCTGATGAACAATCAATTTTTTCACAGAAGGAATTGGCCAATTCTATAGTTCAAATAATTCTAGCCAATCGACAACTAGTAAACTTGAATTAGAATTTTTTAATATGCGAACATCTGCTTTAGTTTTACCTGCAAAGTTAATATTACACGTGATTTTCTCAAGAAAAATTTATTTCTTGTCCAATATTCCTCTTGCAATTTTGTCAGTTTTTTTTTAATTTATTTTATTTTTTAAAATAATGTGTGTATCTGTCTCGGGTTTGTAAATATGTGTATGAGTTAATGTATCTTTCTTTCCGTAAGTTTTATGTTTATGATCAGTACTTCTGACTGATATCATTATTTCCTCAACACTACCCCCGTCTCAGTTCTAACTGCCCCCCCAGTTGCCAAGTTAAGGCTTTCTTTGATTATTGCCAATGTTACACCGGACTAAATTTAATTTACCCTTTTTCAATTGATACATTGTGCTAAAAAAACCGTATACTGTACAAATTAAATTATTTAAAATGGACATTTGAAAAGAATAAGTTAAAATAAAAACCTGTTCTTTGAAAAACAGGGAATACAAGCCATTAGAGATTTTTAAAAGATTATTTATAAAATTAAAGCAAGAAATACATTGCCTATTAAATGTCTACATCTCGGCAAGGGTTCAGATTTACAGAGCCTGACTAGCCATTTTATTTCATTCTTTTTTTTACTTTCTGTTGTATAAGTAAGTTGTAAGTGTCATTGCCGACAATGTGGTTTGAAACTAGATCACCAATGAGTATCACTGGTGATTCCATTATTAAGTAGATCATGTGATCATAAAGGAAGTGAATAAATAGGAAGTAGCGTGATGCTTGACATAGCAAAAGTAACAAGCAAAGTTGTCCAACATCATAAAACTTTCTTTCTTTGTTTTATTTTTTTTCCTCTCTTTTTTCTTTATTATTAAAAATTTTAACGAAATGTATTTTGGTCAATATTTTGAGGCATGGAGTTGAGAGTTAATTTTGGATCCAACTGAAGTCAAGAATGAAAATGGCGTACCATGAAAGATTTTTGTTGCGTTGACTTGAATGTTGGCCGAGCCCAACCACCGGAGTCACCACTGATACACACAGACACACACACACACAAGCACACTATATATATATATATATATATATATATATATATATATATATATATATATATTCCCGTCCTGGGTAAGACGATAAACTATGTCCAGCAGCAAGGCCTCTGATCAGGAGGTTTTGAGGAGCATGGAACCACCTCTTATTGCTAGGGTTCCCAAGTCCACCCTGACCTGGGGTGGTAGCACCTGTTAGGATCCCAGCTATGGGCAAATAGTTAACCCCACAACCTGACTCAAAACACTATGAAAGTGTAAAAAATAGATTTTAATACCAGAAATACTTTTAAAAAAAAATTAGTATCAGCAATAAATATTTGAAAAAAGAAAATATTACCAGAAATAAAAATCTTGTCAGCATTAAATCACCCATTGAGGTTAATATGCCACAAAACAAACCAAAACAAATAAATATTAATTCCTCTTTCTGCTATTTGTGAGGTAGGTAGGGGTGACTATTTTCATCCTTTCTCTTAAATGATATCACCAAATCTTTCATTTTCTTTTTAGCCCAAATAAGCTGAAACTAAAAAGAATTTACATTCTAGGGCATTCATATGAATTCCTTCAACAGCATGAAACTAGAGACCAAAAAGAGATGAGAGTAAATAACCAGTGACATCTTTTTTTAAATATTTTTTATTGAAAATTCAAAGAATTTCACATCTCTTCTAAGCATCATTTTGATCTTTCACCACTAATTTTAATCAAGTAGCCTATGTTTCTGATCCTGTTGAATGACTCGTACATGTCTGTGTGATTATTATGTTGCTAAAATCTGTTTTATTTTTTCAATAATAATAATAATAAGGATATACTTCTCAAACTGTGTAACAAAAATAACTTGAACAAGGCTGGCAAGTAGAAGGATTAAAAAATGCGACTAAAACAACCAAAATGAGGATACCTGTTTCAATAAAGTCTCTCTTTTGGAAATGCTCACCTGACAAATGATTTATCACTCAAATGTTTTTCTAAACTTACATAACAGCTGTTTATATCATGCACAAAATAACAAGCCAAGATGAAAGTTTTATCTTAAACCACTGATTTATTCTATGAGATAAAAGACAACATCACTTTATATATTTACCAGTTACTTAATAATTAGATATTTCATTGTCAGAGAGATGCATTACTCAACACCAATAAGCAGTCATACATTGTCTCAACCTAACGAGTGAATATTGCATTTGTAAATAGAGGAGATCAAGTTGCTAATACAGTGTTTTTGTTAGCTTTATTTAGATATTATTTTTTCATTTTAATGATTCAAAAATAATTTTTTTATTATGTATGACAATAATTAATTTTTTTAAAAAAAAATGAAATGAATTTATTGAGAAAGTTTGAACAAAGTAACTATAAACAATTGTTTTTTTTTTTTTTGCTATCCTCTGCCAGCCGCAATAATGGAGAAAGCATTACCTCGTACCATCGTCAGTTAATTACCAGTTACTTAATAATTAGATATTTCATTGTTTTAAGACATTTTTATGTTTATACATTCTTTTTTATAGATACAAATATTTAAGTAAATGCTCTGTTTATAATAAACAGTATTAACAACATTTACCGGCCTAAATGTCTGAGAAATTGTCATAGAAAATATGCATCCTCTGACAGGAATCAAACCTGTATCTTATACAGAACTGTCATATAGCCTGATGTGCTTTTACCAATTTTGCCACAGAGGAGTGTTTTAATTAGCAAGGTCAATTTTACTGTTTTTAAACTACAATTTTCCATGATTTTCTCATGTACATTCATATCTGCCTGATGCGTATCCAAATGTAAACAAATGACATCACACATTATGAAATGGACAAAGTCCGACAATTATTTTAAGACATTTTTATGTTTATACATTCTTTTTTATAGATAAAACATAAACATAAAAATGTCTTAAAATAATTGTCGGACTTTGTACATTTCATATTTCATTGTATATATAATATGATAGTTAATTGTATTGATAAAGAAACCTTGATTACACATGCAGTAAATATGACCAAAGCAAGTTCAAAATTACTTTAAAATATTGCTGCCATCTTTAATGCAACAGATAAAATAGTTTGATCAATTTTTCATTTGAAAATATTAGCTAAACATCACTAGTATTAAACAGTTTAAATATTTTAATTAATTTTAAATATTAATATAATTTGATATATTTGTAATTTGAAAAGATAAGCTAACCAACAAACAATGTTTGACAATTAGATTTATCTTTTTCTTGGTGGGGGCAGATTTTGAAACTTATTTTTATTTCTCATTTCTTTCCTTCTTTTTCTTTTTTTGTCTTTTCAGTGTGTTTGCTCGTTATCCGAATGGTGTGATTGTACATTATCATTGCTGCACAGACGTAAACGTGTGTCCGACAGACTTACGATGAAGGAAAGACATTCTGCTTATACTATTCTCGTACCTGTAATCATCGCAACAAGGAATTTTTTTGCATCTCTCCCACCAACAATAAAAAGTAAAATGTACTTAACCACCTCCCCCCCCAAAAGAAAGAAAACCCCAAAATAAAACACAAAAAGCAGGAAGCTGCACAGACTCACCTAATCTAATGGAGAAATACTGATCATGTCCAAAAATAGCCGAAACACGAAAAAGGTAACCAACAAAACCAGCTCCATTCTTCACTACTGCTGCTGCTCATGAAAAGATTCAACAGCTGGAAAAAATTTTTTTTTTATTCTTGTAAAATCTGTTGCAATTTCAATTCACTGCCATGTCATCATACCATTCTTATGTTTTGTGCGTGTTTTTATCCCCTGCCCCACCCTTAAATAAACAAACTTAATATGGATCTATGAATTCCTTGCTGATATAGCTAACCTTTAAAAAAAAACTTATTTTTACTTGATGGAAGCTCCGTTCTCAAAGATGTGAGCTTTTCCTTCAATCTTATTTGCAACTCGCTTGGCTTTGTTAAACGTTAACTAGCCTTGTCTCTAATTTTGAGAAGAGTTATTAACATTCCCATGCTTTGTTCAGGTAACTGGACCTTGAGGTGCTGGTGCTGCTCCCCATCACATTTGGGCTTATTCATTCTACAGTCTCTCTCTTCTTCAAGTCCTACACCCAAAGAAGGCTGTAGAATAGATAGGCCAAATGTTGTGGTGACATTTCAAAGGAGGTGTTCAATAAGGCTTGGAATGTTAACTCACATTTTTGAGGGCAGGAAGTTGATCTTCGTTCCCTAACTAAATCATAAGTCATTTATTATTTATTTGAGAGAGAGAGCAGTTGGTTTGAACTTTTGAAGCTGACATCAGTAACTTCCCTGACACTGCAGCCAAGCCTCACAACACAGCTTTGCAAAGATGTACTTAGTTGATAGATTTTTTTTTTTTTTGCAAATAGTATCACCTTCACAACTTCAAATGGAAACTGTGCTCTTTGACACACTTGTAGTTGTTTGTCACTTTCAACTGGAGACTAGTGTCAATAGTTGATATGACATGATCAAAAGTGTAAAAGTTTGGTACATTAACCCTCTGAGCCCTGCGTTCCTGGACAATTTTAACCCTTCTGCCTGAGCTCCTGAGTTAAAATTCGCAAATAATTGGTATTTAATGTTTCACGGTAGATATAAAAATTATTACAAAAAATATAAGCATTATACTTAGCAGGGAGAGAGTATGAGTTCATGCCTTCACTTTATCGCCAGAATTCTTTCTTTGTGTCCCAGTCTACCGAAATAAGACAACCAATAGCTAAACACAAGTGTCTACCCACCATTCAACCAGTGGCTAGGCATTGTCATTTTTCTCTACCACCGGTAAAGCAGTGGTCAGGGCTCGAAGGGTTAATGGAAATGAATCTAATGTTGAAAACAAAAGAAAATCTTATAAGCTCATTCAGGTTTTGCATGTAATTCCCTTGCACAGTCCAGAATTTGTAATTTCATCAGCTAAATTATTACAAAAACTGGAAAGTAATATTAATGCATGATCTCCTGGAAGTTGATCCATATCATAATTACCTAGACAGGTGACTGCTTGCGAACACCAGTTGCCGTAAGCTTGGATGTGCAGGTTGTTTAATGGATAACGGCTCGGAATTGTTAACTGGAGAATCAAGTTCCAATTCCTGTTAGGTTCGTTATATTCACTTATGCACAGATACCCTTGGGAAAGGTATGAAACCACCTCTTCTTCCCCTAGCTATGGGTTAATTAGTAAGATTTGTATCAGTAAATATCAAAAAATATATTTACTGGCTTTAAATAACCTGCAAAGGGTTGATAAACTGTAAGATACAAAACAACAAAACTATGATAAGTTATAGCTTTCAGGCAGTTTCAGGGTTTTTGATGTATGGGTGGTTTTGGCAGTCAGGCAAGAATGTAGTAATTGTAAAAGTGTCAGTTAATAAATCTGCAAAGACAACTAAAAGTTTTTTTCACTGGTCATGAAAATCTCTTTGCTGATTAAAATAATTGTGTTGCATAAAGCATTAGCATTATTCATTGATTAAAACGTTTAGGTGATGGCAATCTTTGAATTAAGAGAAGGGAAGAATTCTTTTTGTTTTTCTTTATATATATATATATATATATATATATATAAATTTTTTTTTTGTTAGCCATGTTGGTTTTTGGGGTTATCTTTAGGAGAACGATGTTGGTAACTTTGTAACTATGTTCACATATGTGGATGCAATTACATGTGAATGGATTCACTGAGCTGGATTTTCTTCACATTTTCCTTGGGTTAATATTATTGTGTATCTGGAGAAAAAAAAAAATAAAACAAAAATTCTCAGTCAAAGGTTATTTTAATTAAACTGCCCACTCATCCAAATAAGAAACTACATATAAGGGTTGTTAGACCTAATAAATCTTTGAAATTCATTGATTATAAGTTTACATTTTAGGTTTATGACCATATCATGTTCAAACACAGGTTTCCATATGATCACTGAAGAAATGTCAATCCTGGTCAGTATCTACATGCATGACCACTTGGGAATACCAGGTGCTGTAAGCTACGATGTGTGGGTGGTGTAATGGATAACAGCTCAGAATTGTTAATTGGAGAGCTGAGTTCTAATTCCCGTTCGGTTCATTACATTCATGTATGTGCAAATAACCTTGGGAAAGTATGAATCCACCTCTTTTCCCTCCAGCTATGGGTCAATTAGTACGATTTATATCACTAAACCATTATCACAAAAGAAAATTATTACAATCTAAAAATATTTTCTGGCTTTAAATAACCTGCAAAGGGTTGATAAGCCATAAAAAACTAATCAATCAATCAATCAATCAATCAATCAATCAATCAATCAATAAAAAAAAAAGAAAGTTACATTTAAATGGGGGTGCTGTCGGAATGACGTAAAATTTGCTGCAATGTTTAAACTCTCCCTATTCCATAATTTAAAATGTAACGTTTTTCTTTCAAGATTTGCTCAAATTCTAATTTTGGGTCAAAACACTATGAAAGTGTAAAAATAGGTTTTAATACCAGAAATATTTTTTTGTAAAATATTGTTGCTAGCAATGAATTTTTGAAGGAAAAAAAATATTACCAGCAATACATTTTTGAAAAAAATATTACCTGTAATAAAAATATTGTCGGCATTAAATAACCCATTGAGGTTGATATGCCGTAAAACAAAACAAACCAAAAATATTACCTGCAATAATAATTTTGTTGGCATTAAATAACCCATTGAGGTTGATATGCCGTAAAACAAAACAAACCAAAAATATTACCAACAATAATAATTTTGTTGGCATTAAATAACCCATTGAGGTTGATATGCCGTAAAACAAAACAAACCAAAAATATTACCTGCAATAAAAATTTTGTTGGCATTAAATAACCCATTGAGGTTGATATGCCGTAAAACAAAACAAACCAAAAATATTACCAACAATAATAATTTTGTTGGCATTAAATAACCCATTGAGGTTGATATGCCGTAAAACAAAACAAACCAAAAATATTACCAACAATAATAATTTTGTTGGCATTAAATAACCCATTGAGGTTGATATGCCGTAAAACAAAACAAACCAAAAATATTACCAACAATAATAATTTTGTTGGCATTAAATAACCCATTGAGGTTGATATGCCGTAAAACAAAACAAACCAAAAATATTACCAACAATAATAATTTTGTTGGCATTAAATAACCCATTGAGGTTGATATGCCGTAAAACAAAACAAACCAAAAATATTACCAACAATAATAATTTTGTTGGCATTAAATAACCCATTGAGGTTGATATGCCGTAAAACAAAACAAACCAAAAATATTACCAACAATAATAATTTTGTTGGCATTAAATAACCCATTGAGGTTGATATGCCGTAAAACAAAACAAACCAAAAATATTACCAACAATAATAATTTTGTTGGCATTAAATAACCCATTGAGGTTGATATGCCGTAAAACAAAACAAACCAAAAATATTACCAACAATAATAATTTTGTTGGCATTAAATAACCCATTGAGGTTGATATGCCGTAAAACAAAACAAACCAAACTGGGACAGGCTGAATAAAATGATTAAATATTCACAAATACTTCCCATCAAAAAGGTAATCTTATTTGAATTCATATATATATTTGAAAGCAGTGTAGACATAGATAAACACTGCATTTTGGTGATTTTCTAAGCATAGCTTAGATGTGGCACAAGGCTGAAAGTATGGAGTATTCAGTTGTAATTGATCTAAATAAGCTTGTTAACCGTTACTTCACGTCAAAGTGACCAAAAAATCAACACTGCATTGTAACTGGTGATTACGTGGCTTGATTTTGATGCCTACACTCTTTAGGGTTTACAGCCATACCATGTTGAAACACCAGTTCCCATACAATCACTGAAGTTATCAATGTTGAGCCTGGTCATGGGTAACCGCTTGGGAATACCAGATGCTGTAAGCTTGGATGTGCGGGTGGTGTAATGGATAACGGTTCAGAATTGTTAATCAGAGAACCGAGTTCCAATTCCAGTTGGGTTTGTTATATTCACTTACCTGCAAATATCCTTGGGAAAGGTATGAATCCACTTCTACCCCCAAGTATGGGTTAATTAGTAAGACTTGTATCACTAAATCATTATTATCTCCCCCTAAAAATTCTAACTACCTAAAAATATTTTCTGGCTTTAAATAACATGTTAAGTGTTGATAAGCTGTAGAAAATGAATCAAGAAAATCCTAACGCAGTTGCCACCCAACATTTTCTATAGTTAAATGATATCCACATTCTATGACTGTCATAGCTACACTACCTTTTTTACCTATTGTCATATGTACATTATTTGGATGAGGGTAGAATGAAATTATCTAATTTTGTTGTTTGGGGCACTTAGTGTGCATCAATTATTTGATTTATTAACTCATAAACCCAAATTAATGTCATTGCACCTACCAATGACACTATTAGCCATTTCCTCATAAGGAAACATTTGGCATTCCTTGACGGAGCAATCAGTGCTACTTTTGGTTGACATTTATGAAATCTTTCTCTTAAAACAATTTTTCAGGATAATATATTTCTCAAGTCCAGTAGCTGTTATTGCTCTTTCCAGTATTGATGGCAGTTTCCTTCCTAACCTTTTGTTTGAAGTAGTGTGAAAGGTCTACATATTGATTATGTCATTACTTTCCCTCCAACAGAACTCAAAAAAAGAGAAACATATCTCAGTCATCAAACTATCAGGAAGGAATAAAACCTATAATAAATTCTGTTTGGAAGTGTTCAAAATTATGAGAACAGCCATTAAGTCTGGTTTACATTTAATATTAAAGTATCATGGTATTAAGCTAGCTACAAGTATTGTTAGTGCATTTTCTTTGGAATCTGTCTCTATTGTAGTTACAGATTCACTAACAAAGAACGGGTAAAACTGTAGTTGAATAACTAAGCCAAATAATAGAAACATCACTTGAGGACTGCCAACAGTGGCAACGACTAAAATAGATAGCACATAAACCTCGAAGATAAAATAATGAAATAATCAAGATGTTAATATTCCAAACCACATTAGAAGCATAAAGCAGTTAACTGCCAAAATTTAAGGAAATTATTTTTAAATAATTAAATGTTAAAAACATGCATTTCTCCTGGATTTTTGCAGTTGTCTCCTTGAATCCTGTAGTCATAAAATTGAAAAAATTGACTTACAAATTTACTTTTTACTATATATAATATATATATATATATATATATATATATATATATATATATATATATATATATATATATATATATATAAGGATATTACAACAAAAACATGTAAGAATCGCTACAAAATTGCAGTCATGTTTCAACACAATGCTTCTTAGGCGATTGCAAATTACTGGCAAGTAAACGATTAATTTGGTTTCAAAAGCATAATATCTCCATATTTTTTTTTTTTAAAACTTGAAAAAATTAAGGCTTGAGGGCTTTGAAAATTACTGGCAAGTGAACGATTAATTTGGTTTCAAAAGCAAAATATCTACTCATTTTTTTTCTTAAAAAGAAAATAAAACTTGAAAAAAAATAAAGGCTTGAAGGCTTTACCCTGATCAAACAATTGAATATGACCCATGTTAAATTCATACATACATACATACATATATATGTACACACACACACACACACACACACATATATATTTTGGTGGGCTATGTATCAGTTACAAATAATTCTTTTTATAATTGAATTTTGCCTGTCATTTTCTTAAGTATTTGGTTAGACTTTTGTGGCACAAAATTTTGGTCAGTATTTTCTCCAGTCTTCATGAGGTTGTCCTAATTGTCCGAACTTGAATATTTAAGGATAATGCCATTTGAAATATATAAATTTGCTTTCAGCATGTAATGTCAACCATGGATTTTTTTTTCCTGCTTTGACTAGGAATGCAATTAAAATGTCCAGATGTGATGTCAATGAGGGTGTTTAACAAAAATTGTGCTGTGAAAAACTTAATGGGTGGTTTAGCCTACCCCTTGAGATTCTACATTTCTTTCAAGGAAAGGAGTTCTAAGAAGATTCCTCATTTTGACCGTGTTCAATATTAAACAAAATAATAAATTTAAAGATTATAAATAAAATCTGTTTATAATATTTGACTTGTTCTGAATGTAGAATTTTGTTTGATATTATTGACTTTGCAAACATTGAATATTTTGGAATCAAACTATGCTTTTTTTTTTGTTTGTTTGTTTGTTTGCAGGTCCCTTTCCTCAATTCATCACTCACAAGCCTGTGTAATCACTTTTCAACTTTGTTGAGACGGAGCAGTGAAGACTGGATAGCACCAGTGCATTATGATGCATATAGGTGTGCTTCTCTACTGAACAACTTTCGACCTTCATCTAAATATGTTTAAAGATCAGGGCAGACTGTACTCACTAGCCCTAACTGTCAACCAGTCTAGGAGAGAGTCTATTTTATTTTTAACGGCTTGTCTATCATTGTGGAAAGATATAGGTGGTTGCTTACGTTCAAGTACTGACCAGGCTGCTTAACTAGTGTTTTCAGCATGATTTTTTTTTTTTTTTTTTTAAGCGTATCACCCCCAAGCAAGGCTGGAGGCCACAATCACGCAAGGGGTTAAAGAAGGCTTGGAGGAAGAGCAGATAGGAGTGGTAAAGGAGAGGATGTGGAGAAAGAGAAAGACAGTGCGTCGATCAAGGCAAGGGGGTTACAGAAGATTTGGAGCGAGAGCAGATAGGAATGAAAAATGAAAGGATGTGGAGAAGGGAAGTGGATAGATCAAGGAAACTGGGGATGTCGATTGACGCTACACTTAAACCGTTGGAGATTGTATTTGTCAGGGAAACAGTAATAGGGAAGGGAGTTCCATAGGCGAGATGTGCGAGACATGAAGCTATTGGAGTAGAAGAGATGTCTACATCTAACAGTTTCCACGGTGTAGGGGTGGGAGCGGGATGCCAGCCTCGTGGGACGTTTAAATTCACGAGGCCTAGGGACAAGCGAAAGCAGCTCCTCGGAGCAATTACCGTGAAAGTACTTGTAAAAAAGGCAGAGCGAGGCAACATCGCGTCTGTGAGAGAGCGAATGCAGACGAGATGACAGATCAGGGCCAATCACGTTGCCTATCCGTCTCTGGATCTTATCAAGAACCCTGAGGCAAACAGCAGGGGCCCCAGACCATATATGGCAGCAATACTTCATGCAAGGGCGAATGGTCGATTTATAGACTTGGAGGATCGATTCCGGGGAGAAAAATTTCCTGGCTCGGCACAGGGAACCAACTTTCCTTGTGGTGGATGATGCAACTGACTCGATGTATTTGTTCCGTCTCAGATCAGCAGGATTGTAGATGTCTAGGAAAAGGGTAATTTTGCAGCCAGAACTCAGCCACCTGAGATGGTTAGACCCGGTGGCAGGTACATAGTATTTTTTTTTACAGTAAGCTTCGTCCTGTACAAGGCCCAAGGGCCACTCGAGGTAGAGGGTTACATTAAGAGGCAGTTTTTCTTAATTTACGTTAAGAGGGGGATAAGATAACGGTTAAACCTAGACTTGAACAGGTTGAGATTGTAGTGATCCGGAAACTTCCTCTTAGGAGCCGGTTTCCCAGAGCAGTGGTCCGTAGGAAGAAACTGTTAAGAGTGGAACTTATTTCTAACCGATGGAATACGGAGGGAATGTGGGTGGTTTGCTTCTATGTAAGTGGCAGGGCGTGTCCTTGCTGTGAACGTTTGAACTGGCGGATCCAAGGAATGTAGTTCTCCCGAGCACTTTCTGTGGAAGTAGCATTAGAGCAGTGAGAGGCCTGCCACATCCCGCCTGTGAGAGAGGGGTTGAAGGGTGGGGAATACGAATAAAAACGTGATAAATTACAGCATCTAGGGGTAATCCCACTGGAGTGTGATTCTCCTGAATGTTACTGTGACACCAACTGGCATTGGCCCTAAGGAAAGTGTTTTTTTTATTTTTATTTATTTATTTTTGTGTGTGTGTGAGGTGAATTTTATTTTCTGACTGCATCAACTTTTCTATCTAGTAAGATATTATTAGTCAGCTTGCTTATTGCAATCTCTGGTAGACCCTAAGCTTAATTTAGGGCCACTTTCGTAGGAAATCACTGAAAATGCACAGAAGCGTTGTGTATTGTAGATACTGTTTTATAATAAAAGTGATTTTTTTAAAATTATATTTTTATTTATTTATCGGCTGGGGCGGATGTCCCCCCTCTCCAAAATACATACTGTTCTCCATTGCAGCTAAATGTTGTGAAATCGTGGACATATTCGCAGATTTTCCCGACATTTTTGACACAAGTTGTGCACAAAAATGATTAGTTGCTACTTCGTGGAGTTTGATGTCCAACTTATTGGTGAAAAAATTGATTGTGTGTACCATGTGCTGAAGTTCACCACACTTTAGGGAAACAATTGTTTTCTCCTAATAAAATGATTTTGGCAAACGGTCAGAAAATTCATCAAGGAAATCAATAAGACGATGTCTATTTTATTGATGCTTGCCAAAATGTCAGACTGATGAATTTAGCTTTTTTGATGACGTCAAGGCTTCTGGATAAAGTCATTTGGAATTATTGATAATCTATTGAGTTTGGTTTTGCTTGTTCATATAGATAAAGGATCTGAGATAGTAAAGGTCACTTGTGACAGGTGAGTTGTATTTTGGAGAATAGAGGTATGAGCATTTATGATAAGATGCAGAATAATTTTGACATTTTCTTTTACTTTTCACTGTCTTATAATGGCGAAAATAGGCGGTAATCTATCACTACAGAAAATTATCATTCCCTAAGCTTTTAACGTTTGTTTGAGCTCGTTCGTTTTTGCGCTGTTTTATTTATTTATTTTTTATTTTATTTATTTTCATTTCTTTCTTTTTTATTCTTTTATTTTCAATTCTTTTATGATATTTATTTACTTTTACTACTACTACTACTACTACTACTACTACTACTACTACTACTACTACTACTACTACTACAACAACAACAACATCATCATCATGATGATGATGATGATGATGATGATGATGATGGAGGTGAAGATGGGTTCCCCGGTACTATTGTCTAGAATTAGTATATGAAAAGTTTTATATATGCAGCCAGGTGTGTGTGAGTCTCTCTCTCTCTCTCTCACACACACATGCACACACACGCATGTATATATATATATATACGCGTATATATATAATTGTGTATTAGGGAATCAATCCCCCTTATGTAAGTTTCGTTGAAAACAATAGACAAGGTGCTGTGGTTAAGTTATTTTTTAATATAATTCCTCATGTGTTCGTATAAATTTTATCTTTTCAGGATATAAATTATATAAAAAATTGTCCGAATGTTTTCCAAACGCTTTCGGCTGTACTTTTAGCCATTGTTAAGGATTCATTTTTTTTTTTTACTTTTAACTGAATATATGGATTTTTTTATGTATGTATCTAGAGTTATAGGAATGTTTTATTTTCCAAACATGGTCAGCACATTGTGGCCGTATTCATAGTTGCTATTGAAGGTTGGCTATTTCTTTTTTTTTATTTATTAATAATGCTTCCATTATTTTTAACCTTTTTGCACATGGATGATGCTATTATATTTGTATTATCAACGTGTAGGAGGCACGGTGGAGTAATGGATAACGGCTTGGATTGAGGAATCGGAGAGTTCGAATTCCAGTCGATTCCATTACATTCACTTACGTTGGGAAAGGTGTGAATCCTCTTCTTCTCCCTCCAACTATGGGTAAATAGCAGGACAGACTGGGTTCTATAGCCTTGGATGGCAACTGGTCTAGGAGAAGGACAACTCTGAATTCAAAACCTGCGGAGGGTCGTTTGGGGACCTTGTGGCATCCGTTGCACCAGGTCCCTGTATTCGTCCCTCCAAAAAGTGTGGATGGCCCTGCACAAAGCCTTCACTACTATAATCAAATCCTGTGTGGCTGTCGGGCTTTCAGTTTCTGGGAACTGATCTGTCTGACCCTCATACGTCGAGTTCGACGGGAGAGCGATAATCAACGTGTATGTTACGGTTAGTTTGGTAGGTCTCCGTGCGTATTTAAATGAAACTTAATTGAGTTATTGTTAGAGATATGTAACGTGAGTTGTTAAATTATAATTATCCAATTATTTACAAATTTGGATTGGTCAGGAACACAGCTCCTTAAGGGACAAATAAATACGAAAATAATTTCGGTTCTTTGTAATTTGGATCTCGCAAGTGAATTATTACTTTTGATGATGAGGTTAGCAGTTTTAAATTTTTTATAATAATTTTAATTTTCTTGTTTTTGTCAGCCGGAATTATGTATTTATTTATAATATCTCTAAGTGAAGATTCGTCTTGTTTATGATTTGATTTTTGCACAAAATATTAATGTTATTGTTATTTTCTGTGTGTTCAGTGTTGCTATTGGTTACCTTAGAAAGAAAAAGTCTGATATGGTAATCTATAAGAGGGTTTGGAAAACCGTTATTAACAAGCGATTGTTTCACGGACGAGAGGATGAATTCTCGTGCACTCTCATAAGGAAATTTTTAGTAACACTTATTTTATATCGGAGAGGAGATTGACTAGTACAATTAAGAAGGTAAGAGTTTCCACTTATGTGTTTTTTTTTATATAACGAAGTATTGAATGTATTATTACTAAACTCTACAAGAACATACAAGAATGGGGGTTTATTCTTTTGGATAAGTTCATAAGTTGAGGACGCAATTTTTTTTCGAATGTAGTTTTGAGATTATCGATTTCATTTTTGTTCTCAGCTAAAATAAAAATATCGTCTACGTAGGAGACGTATATTTTCGGTTTAGTAACCTAGAAAACAAGGTTCTTTTTTATGTGGAACATGTAATAAAGAAGCATGAACCGAGAGGATTTCTCATATTACTCCATTACTTTGAGTGTAAATTTTGACATTATGGTCATAGAAGGGGACTTTAGTAGTGCATGCATGCAGTTATTTTTTTGAGAATATTGGGTTTGACGGATGGAGGGGTGTAATCGTACAGCATCACCCTCCAGTCGTCCAAAACTTCCAACACCGCGGCTGGTCGATGAAGTGACTGCTTCAATCCAGAACTAACCTTATCCCACGTTGTGATTTAAGTTTGATCATAAGGCAGCCAAAATCGAATTGTCGCAGGTATCTTCGTGTTGGACTGGTCCAAAAGAAAAAAAAAATAACACTCGAATAAATTGAACAAAAGTAAATACTGTTTTTATATCAGTCCTCCGTACAATAATTGGTTTATATCAGAGTTCGCATGGAATTAATTATCAGACGGAAGTGATATTATTGTTAACCTGGCAAAATCTGGTTTGCTGTGGTCGGTAAGGTTCGGCACAAGGCTGAAGTCGGAGGCCTTCGTCGGCAGATAATCACGTGGGCCCCTCTCCTGTCTCTGGTCTCGTCTCCGTCTCTTCTTCCTCTCTTCTGCTTAATTCGCTTCGCGCTTTCGTATTTATGGACATTCGCCTAAACTGGCATTGCGGGGACGGGTATGACAAGGTAGGAGCATTTCGGTGAATCCCCTCCGGCTTACGTCACAGCTTTGGGAAGTTCCCTCTCTTAGCCCTCTCTTTTATTATCCTCTCTCACCGACCCCTTCAGTGGGCGTGGGTGGTTCCTCCATCCTCCCCGATATCTTATCTGCGCCTGTTACCTCAACCATTTTCCGTCCATGAAAACTGAATTCCAAATTCAGTTGTTTACCAAGGTCTACTTTTTCGCTTTCAGCTTGCATTTGCAGCTGTGTGTCAATCAACATTGCCCCCTAAGTCTGGGTCATTTTTCCATTGTTCAAACTACCTCGACATACAATTCAAGTCATTTATGTGTGAATTAAATCCTTAATTCTTCCCACGGGATTTTGGTATTAACCCTTCTCGTTTCAATGTCTCTCAGCACCTAACACTTTCTTATGTTTTAATAAAACATTCTTCTGTTTTACCGTGGCAACGACAAACAGTATCACAGGTGGAATTGAATTATTGTTATACAAAGAGATAAAGATTATATCAATGGTTTCGTCAACAGGGACATTTGTAAATAAATTTTCTATGTCAAGTGACGCTAGAATGCCCTGGTTTGGTTTTGTAGTTTTAAGAATTTAGTTTAATGCTATAATTGGTCGGTAGATATGAAGTCATAATATCATTGAGAAATTTTGACACTTGGTATATAGGTATTGGTATCTGTGAATTGATAGGTCGTAATGGATATCCGGCTTCGTGTATTTTACGATTTCCGTATAGGTATCCTGGTTGGTAATCTCCAATAATTGTATTGATTTTCAAGGATCCAACATTAATGTTGTTAGATGTTATGAGTTTGTTAATAGATTTTTTTTTAGTCTCTGTGGTGTTTTTATTTAATTTTGTAAATTTAGATCCATGAAGTGCTGTTTTTTTCTGTAATAATCTAATTTGTCCAAAATTACGTAAGTATTGGATTTATCAGCTCTTCTGATGACGATATTAGGAGTTTTTATTAATTCTTTTGCAGCAGTTTTGAGTTTTTTCTGGAATGTTATTATAGTTATTGCCTGAAGTACGATCCTTTAGACCTTCCGCCTTCAAAAGATCTCTGAGGTTTGGATGGAGTTTTATTAATTTCTCATTTTCCAGTTCGGATATTGACTGGTGTAAGTTTTCGATTTCAGTCTTCTTTGTGAGGTCAAATTTAGGCGGGAGATGGCAAATTGGTCGTAGACTTAGGAATTCTTCCTGGTCATCTGTTAGTTTATGACTGGACAGGTTTATATATTTACCACTGTTGTTAGGAAGTAGAATATTTCCTTGGTATAAATTGCAAAGCTTTTTCGTAATTATTTGTCTGTGTTTAAGTTCATCATCGTTAATTTTTAGGTTGATATCGTATTGTGATTCATTATATTCGGGGTCGGTCAAGGTGTTTTTTTAGCATCGTATTATGTTTTTAGATTCCATTATTTAAATGTTGGATTTCATTTTTAACTGTTGTTATTTGTCGTAAAGCAAGTTTTTTTTTATT
>OZ038512.1:31842099-31917099 GCA_964036315.1 Acanthosepion esculentum
AAATTATTTTTAACAATATCGAGGCTGGTTCTAAGCATCGAATTTAATTGCTTAACTGGATTTTTCCTCGTTGTTTTTCCAATTTCGTTTTTTTTTTTCATTTTATCATACTATTTTGCTGATACAAAGATCTGAGTATGACACTTTAGAAAATGGAAATTATCAGATTTCTAGCAAAGTCTGGAAACTCTATCTAGAAATAGGTGTCAGTGCAGATTCTTTTCACAATCTTCTATACTTTTGTGGATTTTTAGTGTAAGCAAAATAGTCTTTTTCTTTTTATCAAGACGATGATTGAAGTAGACAAGGACGAAGGGGAGAAAAACGACGAAGAGAATAATTTCAAGAGAGAAGAGGAAGGAGTAGCATAAGGAAGGAGGAGAATAAGGAAGAAAAGAAGAAACACCTGACAAAGAAGAAAGACGAAGAAAAAGAATAAAGAAATAATCAAAACCACCACCACCACCACCACCACCACCACCACCACGGGCTATGGCTTCTAATCTTAATTGACTGGAGCTGTTAACATATATATTACGATTTGGTGAATTAAGATCTTCTTTTAATAATTCTGCCTCACAAAAATGTCAAGAAAAAGGGGATATTTTCTCCGCCATTTTTCTGGTTTGTATTCTTCTATGTGAGCAACCATGGTTCTTCACAATACTTTTCTTATTGCCCTTCACGCTCCCTGATCTGACATCCATTTAGATAAGATTGTTAGGTAGATTGATCATGGCTCTCCACTACATCCTCACCTTTGCAGCTATTAGCAACTTTTGTCTTTTTACTATCCTTCCCACTCCCTCATCTGCCATCCATTTACATAAGATTGTTAGGTAGATTGATCATGGCTCTCCACTACATCCTCACCTTTGCAGCTATTAGCAACTTTTGTCTTTTTACTATCCTTCCCACTCCCTCATCTGCCATCCATTTACATAAGATTGTTAGGTAGATTGATCATGGCTCTCCACTACATCCTCTCCTTTGCAGCTATTAGCAACTTTTGTCTTTTTACTATCCTTCCCACTCCCTCATCTGCCATCCATTTACATAAGATTGTTAGGTAGATTGATCATGGCTCTCCACTACATCCTCTCCTTTGCAGCTATTAGCAACTTTTGTCTTTTTACTATCCTTCCCACTCCCTCATCTGCCATCCATTTACACAAGATTGTTAGGTAGGTTGATCATGGCTCTCCACTACATCCTCTCCTTTGCAGCTATTAGCAACTTTTGTCTTTTTACTATCCTTCCCACTCCCTCATCTGCCATCCATTTACATAAGATTGTTAGGTAGATTGATCATGGCTCTCCACTACATCCTCTCCTTTGCAGCTATTAGCAACTTTTGTCTTTTTACTATCCTTCCCACTCCCTCATCTGCCATCCATTTACACAAGATTGTTAGGTAGGTTGATCATGGCTCTCCACTACATCCTCTCCTTTGCAGCTATTAGCAACGTTTTTCATTTTAGTATCCTTCCCACGCCCTCATCTGCCATCCATTTACACAAAATTGTTAGGTAGATTGATCATGGCTCTCCACTACATCCTCTCCTTTGCAGCTATTAGCAACTTTTGTCTTTTTACTATCCTTCCCACTCCCTCATCTGCCATCCATTTACACAAGATTGTTAGGTAGGTTGATCATGGCTCTCCACTACATCCTCACCTTTGCAGCTATTAGCAACTTTTGTCTTTTTACTATCCTTCCCACTCCCTCATTTACCATCCATTTACACAAGATTGTTAGGTAGGTTGATCATGGCTCTCCACTACATCCTCTCCTTTGCAGCTATTAGCAACGTTTTTCATTTTAGTATCCTTCCCACTCCCTCATCTGCCATCCATTTACACAAGATTGTTAGGTAGGTTGATCATGGCTCTCCACTACATCCTCACCTTTGCAGCTATTAGCAACGTTTTTTATTTTAGTATCCTTCCCACGCCCTCATCTGCCATCCATTCACACAGGATTGGTAAGTCGGTTCATCATGATTATTAGGTTGGTTCTTAAATTTACCAGGCCGTCTTTCCTCATTATGTGCTTTCGAAATTTCAACTGTCTCTTCCTGATGTTAACTCTAAGTGTCCTTTTTGTTTCCATTTTCTCTGAAGCTTACACGCGTGTCAGGTCTATGACATTCTCAGCATCATTCTGTAGAACCACATTTCTCTTGCTTCGAGTTTCTTCTTCATCTGTGATGAGGACGTTGTAAGAAACACAAAAAACAAAAGGCACACTTCTACACAGAATCAGAAAGAAACAATTGACATTTTAGGGACTCATATTGAGAAACGACTGATTGGAGAATTCGACACTCACAAGACAAGGCAAAATGGACAGTGAAAGCTGCGTGTCACCTACCTGATTACCGCATATGAATAGATGACAGAATGGGGATGGTAAAAAAGACAAAGATTTCTCAGAGGATAGGAAGTTGTTGAGAGCCATTGTCGCCCACGTCCTGAAAAGACGTAGAAGATGATGACGAAGAAGTATGGTTGATTATAGCAATGATAATCCTCAGCTTGAACTGTTTTGGATGACAGGTCTCCGGAGATTGTGCAAGAAAAAGATTTCATCCAACCCAAGCCGGAAAAGCAAACATCCGGATAGACAATACAGAAAATACTGTTAATCAGAGACGTAAACGGAGAAGACTGATGGGATTTATAAGAAGCGAAGACAAAGAATGTACTAAGGTACTGTTTGAACTGTACAGAAATAGTGAAATAATAAACTGACAGTTGTGCCTCCAGCCTTTTTAGTACTAGGAACGGTCAGAAGATGTCTTACGACAGGACTTGAGCGAGCAGGAATCCTAAACAATAAAAACAACACCATGTATTGAACCAATGAAGGCGACAATAATAATAAGAAAAGTTCTGGAACATTAAACAGTGTTTGCAGCCAGTGTTCTGCATCAATATTTGCAGAAAGAAAAGGAGGAGAAAAAGGACATTTTCAGTTTTTGTTGTATTTTTAGCGGACGACAATCACGTGTTTTTTTTTCATTCCGAAAGTGACCAATCGGTGAAGCAGGAAAATGGTGCAACTCGCGCCTGAGTGGGGGAGACGAGACAGAGGAAGGGAACTAAAAACTGAGAGAATGAAGCAAAGACGGTAATTAGAAGAAAATAGAAAGAAATGAAATGCTGAAATCGAAAAACGGGAAAATAAAGAAAGGGATGAGGAGGAGAAAATGGGGGAGGCTATGAGGAAAATAAGGAATTATATAATGATAATGATTACGACGACGGCGATGAAGAAGAAGAAATAACGAAGACGACGACGGCTAAGAAAAAGTGAAAAAAGAACGAAGAAGTTGATGCTAAGAAAAGAAGTAGTGAAGAAGACAAGAAACGACGAAGTGGAACAAATAAGAAACGAAGAAGAAGAAATGACAGACGAAGAAATTACTGAATAAAAAATGATTGAAGAAGAAATGACCGAAGAAAAAATGACTGAAGAAGAAACGACCGAAGAAGAAGAAAAAATGGCTGAAGAAGAAGAAATGACTGAAGAAGAAGAAATGGCTGATGAAGAAGCAATGACCGAAGAAAAAGAAGAAGAACTAACTGAAGTAGAAGAAAAAGAAGAAGAAATGACCGAAGAAGAAGAAGAAATGACTGAAGAAGAGGAAGAAGAAATGGCCGAAGAAGAAGAAATGACTGAAGAAGAAGAAGAAGAAGAAGAAGAAGAAGAAGAAGAAATGACTGAAGAAGAAGAAATGACTGAAGAAGAAATGACCGAAGAAGAAGAAGAAGAAGAAATGACTGAAGAAGAAGAAATGACTGAAGAAGAAATGACCGAAGAAAAAGAAGAAGAACTAACTGAAGTAGAAGAAAAAGAAGAAGAAATAACCGAAGAAGAAGAAGAACTGATTGAAGAAGAAAAAGAAGAAGAAGAAGAAAAAGAAGAAAAAGAAGAAGAAATGACTGAAGAAGAAGAAGAAGAAGAAGAAATGGCCGAAGAAGGAGAAATGACTGAAGAAGAAGAAGAAATGATTGAAGAAGAAAAAGAAGAAGAAATGGCCGAAGAAGAAGAAATGACTGAAGAAGAAGAAGAAGAAGAAGAAGAAGAAATAAGTGAATAAGAAATGTCTGAAGAAGAAATGACTGAAGAAGAAGAAAAAGAAATTACTGGAGAAAAAGACGACAACGAAGAAAAAAGTGAAAAAAGAACGCAGAAGATGATGTTAAGAAAAGAAATAGCGAAGGAGACAAGGTGAAATGTAGCAAATAAGGAATGAAGAAAGAAGAAATGACAGACGAAGAAGAAGAAATGAGTAAAAAAAGAAGAAAAAATGAGATGAAGAAGACGGCGACGTAGAAAAAGGGAAGAAAAGGGCGAAGAAGAATTTAACAAAGAAATAGTGAAGACAAGAAAAATTGAAATGGACGAAAAAAATGAAAAAGAAGGAGGAAAACCAAAATGGCTGAAAATATCTATAATTAAGTCATAGGATTCCTTTATCAAGGTTGAAAATAGATGTAACAGCTATTTACCGTTACTAGTGCCTTCACGTTAAGGCATTCATTGGAGAGTAGTTCTACTCAGTGACTTACTCTCTTCCTCCTCTTTCAATTGTCATGACAGGAGATATTTTTATTAGGTTTTCTGGTGATAGAGAGAACAAAGGGATAAGTAGATTCATGCCTTTTCCCCGAGGGCATAGTAAGAAGTCAACACTTCTCAACTTCCGTCACAAATCCAAAATGCTACTCCCGGAGACCTGAATATTTTCATGTATATACGAAAATATGTTTACTTATGTACGAGGGTTGTTCAAAACGTAAGTGGAAAATGGAAATAAAAGAAAACATTTAAAAATATAAACCTTATTTCTCCATATCAGCTCCGTGAAAATCCAAGCAATCATGTAAGCGATGATAACAACCATTTATACGAAACCCTGAGAACCGAGTATCCTGAGAATTTAACTATGTCAAAACAACATTTTTTTCATCATTATTATTAATTATTCTTTAATGTACCGCGTTCTATTAGGACCTGGCCGATCATGGGCTCCCCACAACTTCCTATCCCTTGTGGCACTTTTCTGCCTTTCCTAATGCCCCCGTCCCGCCGTTCTGAAATTCATTAACAAAAAATCCTCAGGTAAGTGGCTCACTACCTTCCCCTATCTTTCTCTGCACAATTCTTCTATTTCTGGTCATATTCTGCAGCGCAGTTCTCGTATATCCGGTTTAATTCTGCAGCACTATTCTTGCATTTCCGGTCTAATTCTGTAGCACTGTTTTTGTACTTTTGGTTTAATTCTGCCGCTTATTTTTGTATTTCCGGTTTAATTCTGCAGCACTGTTCTTGCATTTCCGGTCTAATTCTAAGGCCCTGTTCTTGAAGTTCCGGTTTAATTCTGCTTCGTCCTCTGTTTGTCTGGATTCGCATAATCAATTTAGTTATGTGTCTCTTTAAACTGATTGCCCGATGAAGCTCGCATTTATTTGCATCTGGACTCTTAGGTAAAATGATCTCAAAATGGATACTTTTCAAAGATCTCTGCAGGTGCTAAGTCAGGACGATAAGGTGAATATCTAATGATTTTTAACCGAACTTCTTGTAAAGTTCTCATTTTTTATTGGGAAGAATTGGCAGAGACGTTGTTGTGGCGGAACAGGATTTTACGATGAATCATTCCACAGCGCTTTTCTTTTTGCTAAATTTTTAGCTAATTTTCTGATGACACTTTCATAAAAAAGCCGATGTTATTGTCTTTTTCCACTCTAAAATGAATCTAGCAAAATGCCCCTATCATCCCATAAAACTGTTATCATAAACATTCCTTCTGACCGGATTGCTTTGTTTGCAACTTTTCCACGTTTAGGTTACCATTGATTTTACTGAGTTGTCTTTGGGATCATTCGGGAAAGGCCAAATTTCATCTCCAGCTATAATTGGCATTAGAAAATCTTCGGGATCTTGATTCTGTTTGTTTAAAATTTCCATTGAAAGATCTGCTTTTGTTTGTTGCCGACCTGGACGCAACAGGTAGTTTGCTTAACTTTAATTTTTCAGATAACATTGTGAAGGCTGAAACAATTGAAGCCTCCTGGATGTTAGCTGTTATATTTGGTTGTTAATTGTCGGTGGCCAACAATTAACATTGAGCAGCAAACTGATGATTATTGTCTGCCGATTCGTTCGTCATCTTCAACTCTGTCTCGTTCATCTTTGAAACAAGTTATCGATTTCTAAATTGCTGATTTTTCAGAAAGATACCCCCATAAACATTTCTCGTAGCACCAATAATGTCCTCGATCTATCAAACATGTTTTATCATAAATTTAATGTGAGTTCTTGCTTCAATTTTGGCAGGATTCATGTTGCTCTAAAGAGACTTTAAAAAAAATTTTTTTCACCAAAGAAAGACAATAAAGCCACTAAGACGGAAGATAGTTATTGAGTGTTAGAGAATATGAGAGAAATATACTATTAAGGAGAGAAGACCATCAAAGAACAATTAAGAAGACATAACATAACAATTGACATGGCATTCAAATTCTTGAAGACCAAAGTTGACAGGGAAACAAGAAGCCGGAAGAAAGTTCCACAAGCGAGAAGTGCGAGAGAAGAAACTGTTAGCATAGAATTTACAGTTATTTCAACTGTAAAATGATGAGACCTTGCTGTCAATCTAGTTTTGCGCTTAAGTTCATAACCTCTAGGTACCATAGACGAAATTTCATCAGCATAATTACCATGAAAGTATACATATAGGAAAAAGACACAGGGAAGCTACGTTACGGGGGTGGGAAGGTGACTGAAACCGAGATGCCAGATCGAAACCAATAACATTACAAATTCTTCTTTGTATTTTACCAAGAATCTCTAAATATATAACAGGAGCACAAGACCAGATGTGGCAGCAACATACAAGGCAAATGTAAAATAGATTCTGGCGAGAAAAATTGTCTAGCTCAACATAGTGAACAAACTTTCCTAGCAATTGATTCAATATACTCTTTTCACTTCGTATCATCGGGAAACATTATTCCGAGAAGGCGCAATAAGAAACACTCTTAAGGAGAGAGAACAATAAAAGAACGTGAATTAAGAAGACAAAAGATTACGATTGACATTGCATTTAAACTTTTGAAGGTTAAAGTTGACTGGGCGGTAAGAAGCCGGAAGAGAGTTCTACAAGCAAGAAGAACGACAGAAGATACTGTTAGCATAGAACTTACGGTTACACTCAACTGTAAAACGATGAGACCTTGTTGTCAATCTGGTACTGCGTACATAAAGTCTATGTATCAAAGAAGAAAGTTCATCAGAACAATTACCATGAAAGTATTTAGAGAAAAGGCACAAGGAAGCTATGTTACGGCGGTGGGAAGGTGACTGAAGGAAAGATGCCAGACCAGAATCAATGACATTGCAGATTTTTCTTTGTATTTTTACCAAGAATCTCTAAATATGTAATAGGGGCACCAGACCAGATGCGGCAGCAATATTTAAAGCAAGGACGATTTGTAAAATGTATAAGATAGATTCTAAGATATATTTGGTTTTAAACTGGTATAATCGCTGTTGTTATTTAGGTTTAGGTTCGTTGTCTGAAGTCTGAAGAAGGTATCGTCTGTTGACAAACAAAAAAGCCTTGAATTGGTTGAGAAGATAAACTAAAGAGTGAATCAAAACGAGATAAAATAAAAAAAAATTATCAGGAACTTTTTTGAGTAGTGAAAATTTCAAGAATAGTTCTTGAAAGAAAGTGCAAATTCAAGCAATATTCTTAAGAGTTTCCGTAAAGAATGAAATAAAAGCTGAACTTTGTTGGTAAATTAAAGAGTGTGTGATGCCTACTGTCTAAGCCATGTGAATCTATTACGCGGAGCGCTAATTTTAGCGTCCTATTCCAACGTCGGCATGGAGTGAAAGAGACCTAGCTTCTTGCGATTCACAGCATGCACTCTCCTGTTTTTTAACGCATACCCCAAAGCTGAAAGGGGTTGCTGCTGCTGACAGGGTTATCGGTGGAGTAATAGATAGCGGCTCGGACTGAGGAATCGGAGAGCCGAGTTCGAATTCCTGTCGAATCCATTACATTCATTTGCGTTCTGATACCCTTAGGGAAAGTATGAATCCTCTTTTTCTCCCACCAGCTATGGGTAAATAGCAGGACAGACCGGTTTCTATAGCCTTGGATGGCAACTGGTCTAGGAGAAGGACAACGCTGAATTCAAAACTTGTGGAGGGTCGTTTGGGGAACACGTCAGTCTTATAATGTCCCTGTGAAAAGGATAACTAATCTGAAGATCGTGGCTTCGATCCTCACCCGAGGCATTACTTTACGTCCAATTTTGACCTCATTCATTAGAATCATATGCTATTTTATCCAGTTAGACTGTTATTGCGAGGAGTAATAGATAGCAACTCGGATTGAGGAATTGGAGAGCCGAGTTCGAATCCCAATCGAATCCATTACATTCGTGCTAATACCCTTGGGAAAGGTATGAATCCTTCTCTTCTCCCACCTCTTCTGTCCTGCTATGACAGACCTGGTTCTATAGCCTTGGATGGCAACTGGTCTACCGCAGAAAGAAATGGCTACCTACTGCGGGAAAAAATCTGCCTCGTCAGTCATGTATCTTTCAATACATGATTGCCTAAGCGTTTATCACGCATGGCACATAACTGATTGTCTAGCGAAAAGATTTGTCTGCCACACCTTCAATCTATTATTTGGAAATACTTTCGGTTCATACATGATATAAATCCAAGTTTATTTTACTGTAAAGAATTGCAAGATATTTGTATAGTTTATTGGAAGATATTTTATTCAAATGTATCCAAATGAGTATCTGAAACATCGCCAAAAATCCGATACAGATTGAAGAGAATCACGTATACCTGTCGGTCAGGTGTTAGGTACTTAGGTCGGGTAATGCAAAGTTCATATACTTATGTTTTGTTTCCTAAACATTAAAACAAGAGATATCACAGAATTAATTGTCGTCGTCCGACGATTATCAGAAGAAAATAATAGCTAACAGCCAAGGTGTCTCAACTGGTCCAGCCTTCACAATGTTATCTGAAAAAATTCAAGTTGAGCAAACGTTCTGATACCAAAACTTTTGCGCCTAGATCGGCAACAGACGAAACTAGGGCGTTCAATGGAAATTTTAAACAGACTCAAAACCTGACCGCTTTCTGAAGTGAATTGTAATTGGAGATGAAACTTATCAATGCCTCTGCCCTTTCTTCTCAACAAACAAAGAGAACATTGCAAGAAATTCGGCGATAAAACATTAGACCAGGGGTTCTCAACCTTGCTTGCCTCGTGTACCCCTTTCACCATTTGCCAGAATGACATTCTCACCCTCCTTTTCAAGATGACAGGCCAGATAGACCAAATTCTATAATTGCTCTCCCCGTCCCTAAACTTACTATGGTCACAATTCACCCCTGAAAATCCAAAATTCACTCCCTGGGTGTGAATTTCACCCCTGTTGAGAACCCCTGCATTAGACAATAGACAAAAACAGAGTTTTCTATAGAAATTTTAAACAAACAGGATCAAAATCTATTTACATTGTTCGGACTATCGTCCTCATCTTTGTTGCCATATTTATCACAACGTTTCAGCCGTTGTACGCTCCGGCCTTCTTCAGGCTGTTGGAATGTCGAACTGAACTGTCCTCAAGGACACATGGCACAGTGGATAAAGGCATTAGTTAGATCCAGTGACTGGACCCAAAGAGTGTGAGTTTCGACTGGAATTCGAACTCGGCTCACCGATTCCTCAAGCCGAGCCGCTATCCATTACCCTATATCTATGGCTAAATCATAATAAAATTGACACAATGTGTTAAATTCATTTGCTGTTACCTGGTTAAGGCGGTGGAGAACTTGGAGAGGGGAATAAACAGGAGATAACTGATGACTGACATCCATTAGACATAGCACGTGGAACTAGAACAGTCTATCCCAGCGAGCGAAATAAAGGGTTGAGTTCGACATCCCAACCACCTGAAGAAGACCGGGGCGTACAACGGCCGAAACGTTGTGATAAGTATGACAACAAAGATGAGGACAATAGTCTGAATAATGTAAATAGTGTACATAATACCTCATCTCAGAAATATAGACAGATACTGAAGGATCAAAACCTTAAAGGATTTCTGCGACATCACAAGAACGAATTAATTAGACAGAGTTAAATAATCGTCCAATATGATTAGTGTGATGAGAATGATCTAACCTTGTGGACGGAATAAAGTGTTCGACTGAAAATTCCTAAACTGTTATCAAAATCCTGAAGACACACTGTACTAATAACCACCAACATGAGGTCACTAGTGAGAAAAGATTAGCATATAATCCTATTAAAATTGTACTTTTAACTTCCTTGGTTAGTTCGCACGACCGTTACGCCCTGCTATTATCTCGTAAATAATGGACCGTTCCGTTTGATCGCGTGGAAAGAGAGCAAAAGACACAGCATAGTTTCAATGAAAAAATGAACGAGAGAAAGAAGATAGAAATGTTTAACATCTGCCAATGTCTCGTATATAATGGATTGTTCCATTTTGATCGCGTAGGAAGAAGAGGAAAGCAGGCCTAAATTCACGTAATCGGGGCACCAGGAAAAAAAGCTCGTCAGAGAGCGATTGTCATGAAAATATTTGTAGAAAAGACAAAGGGAAGCTACGTCACGTCGGTGAGAAAGTGACTCAAGTCGAGATATCAAGTAAGGATCGCATATCCGTCTTTGGATTTTGTTAAGAACCTTGAGATGAATATCAGCAGGAGCACAAGACCAGATGGGGCAACAGTATTCAATGCACGGACGAATGGTAGATTTGTAAATGTACAATATGGACTCTGACGAGGAAAACTTTCTGGCACGACACCGTGACTCAAAGTTTCTTGCAGTAGATGCATCTATTGATTCGATGTAGTCGTTCCACTTCAAGTGAAAACGTGAGGCCAAGAAGGCACAGTGTATCGCACTCCAGGTGCTTAGCATCAGCCATGCTGATCGCGGGCAGGAAAGTTTATAGTGGTTAAATAAGAGCGGTTTCTTTTTTAAGAAAATTCAAATTTGCAAGGCATTGCCTGCCCCAGTTAACCCCAAATCCACGCTATTAACGAAGGATCGATACAACAAACTGACAGCTAGTTTCATAATTTCACTATGGAAATTGCGAGTCACAAGGTAACACGATGTTCTCGCCGAGAAACGAGAACTCAAACCTTGTTTCACATTATATATACGAGGCTTATACGTGATAGCTGGGCAATACGAAAGGAGGTTTCGGAACCGCGCGACGGACACGTCCGTCTCTCGTAAGGCGGACCAGAACTCTCCCCTATCTCAAATATGAATGTTAATATAGACCAGCAACGGATATACCCTATTTCCGGTGTTGTTGTCACTTACACGCTTAGGCGATCATGTATCTTGCGATACATGACTGACGAGGCAGATTTTTCCCGCAGTAGGTTGCCATTTCTTTCTGCGGTAGACCAGTCGCCATCCAAGGCTATAGAACCCGGTCTGCCCTGCTATTTACCAATAGCTGGGAGTAGAAGAAGAGTGTTAATACCTTTCCCAAGGGTATAGGCACTTAAGTGAATGTAATGGATTCGACTGGAATTCGAACTCGGCTCACCGATTTCTCAAGCCGAGCCGTTATTCATTACCCTATATCTATGGCTAAATCATATTAAGATTGACACAATGTGTTAAATTCATTTTCTGTTACTACGGCTTGGTCACTTCAGGGTGGAGTGTAGTTGTCCCACGTTATTATTCAATTCATGACTTTCCCAAGGGTATTAGTGCGAATTTTGTCGAGCTGATAATTGTTACGTGACTCCATTTATTTTTTTTTATTAACAAAGGGAGAATAATTCCTTAAATATCTTCACAATGTTCGACTTTAATACTTGTGACATTCTAAAGAATATCATTGGATGTGGGTTAACATAAGACAAAAGTGTGAAACATTTTATCACCGATAAATTGTTTTCTCTGTGGAGTTCCTGTTTCTCGAGAGGGGGACAAAAAAAAACATGTAACATCTCTTTTGCTGGAGAAGAAACTGGGAGAGAGAGAGAGAGAGAGAGAGAGAGAGAGAGAGAGAGAGAGAGAGAGAGAGAGAGAGAGCGAGCGGATATGAAGAATGTTGAATTGTAATGTATAATATGTGGGGCGTGTCTCTTAAATACATGACTCATGCTAGCAAAACAATTTACTTATATAAAGTGTTAATGATGTCTAACTTGGGGGCACCCCAATCTTGTAGGCGACTGTGCGTAAATATTTATTCCTCAGGGCGTCGCAGATTTAAAGACTGTCGAAATGTGCTGACTGCAGCGGGTGTACGTCATATAGATTATTTCAAAGCCTAGATACCCACACATCGGTTCAAACTGGATTCAAATTTGACGAGATCGTGTTTTAGCGACAACTGGTTTGATTCTGATGGACCAAGAAGCGAATACCGGATGCCGTGAGCTTGAATGCGCGGATGATGTACTGGATAACGGCCCAGAATTGGAAACCGAACAGCCGAGTTTCAATTCCCGCCGGGTTCGGTATATTTGTTTACCTTAGGGAAAGGCATGAATCCATCTCTTCTCTCCCAGTTATAGATTAATTAGTAGAACTTGTATCAGTAAATCGTTATTATTTCTCCAAAATTCTCACAATCTAAGAATATTTTCTGGCTTTAAATAACATGCAACAGGTAGATAAGCCGTAAAAAGAAACAAAACAATCATTCAATCTCAGGATATACGTAGGAGAGCTAGAGAAAAAAAACAATGATAACAAAAATAATTATAATATGAGCTCTGGTAAAAACAATATACAGAGACATTAGATTTATAAGTTCCAAAAATTCACACACTGATGTCCCCGAGGATAGTTATTTCCCAAGAGTAGCTTAGATGTGGTACAAGGCCGAAAGCATGTGACACTCAGTGAGGCTCGAACTCACTAATCAATAATTTAAATTGATCGAGCGAGACAAGCTAGCTAACCCTTACACCACTTCGAGGTGCCCTGATATCCCCATGCATAAAAGCATTGTTTAAGTGATCCAAAAAGTGATTTGATTCAAAGAGTCTCCTGCAAGTGTCCTTGAAATTTAGTGTGGGGCGGCCTATCGGACGGTGCCCCGTGATCAGCTCACCATATATGATGTCTTTTGGTATACGACCGTCATTCATACGATGTATGTGACCCAGCTATCGAAGGCGACGTTGACAAAGAAGACGTATGCTCCAGGGGTTTGCTTGCCCCAGGACAATAGTATTGGTAACTTCGTCTCGCTGTGTGATGCTGAGGATGCGTCGTAGGCAGCGGAGATGGAAGCTTTGTAGGCGAATTTCCTGCCTGACGTATGTTGTCCAGGTTTCGATACTTGCATTATTTTTAGTTTGGTGCGCAAAGTCAGCTGCTTGTTGTCTCATGCTCTCTTGCTTAATGTAGCCAATCTGATCAACCATTAGAATTGAACCCCTTCTTATCATGTCGAGGTCTTTACGTAATATAGTAGTAAAATAGGCATCCATTTATCTCGCGAGATTTGGTCACAATTTAGTCCTTTTGTGAGCAGCGCCCGGTGTGGCCTCAGTGTTCAATTTTTGCATGGCCCTCTCTTCTGCAGGCGTGACAAACGAAGCTGGAATGTAGCGTGAAGGACTGGGATCTCTCTCTCTCCCTCTTTTTCTCTTTCTCTTTCTACTCTCTCTCTACTCTCTCTCTCTCTCTCTGATTCCAGCGCTGTCTTCTGATCTCCCAACATTTGTTTTTTTTTCTTTTTCCCGCCTTTCGTGTCTCCTCCTTGAACAGCATGACACTAATCGCCGCCATATTTTGCTAGCTGTTCTCATCTACCAGATTCAATACCTGTGAGTTTCATGTACTTCTTGGAAACGTCCTTGAAACGTAGTTCAAGGTGGCCTACTGAATGGTCTTCTGTGGCCAGCTCATGTTACATAATATCTATTTGGTAGACGGCCCTCATTCATTCGATTTACATGACCCAGCCATCGAAGACGACGTTGACAAAGAAGAAAACATGTTCCAGGAATTTGCTTGTCCCAGAACAACAGTGTTGGTAACTTTGTCTCTCGATGTGATGCCGAGGATTCGTCGTAGGCAGCGGAGATGGAAGCTTTCCAGGAGTTTTTCCTGGCTGATGTATGTTGTCCATTTTTCGATGTTGTAAAGCAGACTGTTAAGGAAACATGCCTGGAATAACATTAGTCTGGTGCGCAAGGTCAGCTGATTATTGTTCCATATTCTCTTGCTCAATGTGGTCATAACTACTGCTGCTTTGGTGATGCGTTTATCAATTTCCATGTCAAGCGATAGGTTGTTGGTGATGATAGATCCCAGATATGTAAAGTGATCTGCAACTTCAAGCAGCGCGTCTTCGAAGCTGATTGATAAGGATGCAGAAACATCTTGTGTTGTTTTTTATGTTAATAGTCAGTCCGAATTCCTTATAGGCATCCCGTTCGACTACTGAAGTTAAGCAACGTCGAGTCTAGTCAGTACCTAGATGGGTGACCGCTTGGGAATACCAGGGGCTGTAAACTTGGATGTGCGGGTGGTGTAATAGATAATGGCTCGGAATTATTAATCAGAGAGTCGAATTCCAATTCCAGTTTGGTTCATTATATTCTTTTACGCGCAAATACCCTTGGGAAAGGTATGGACCCACCCATTCTCCCTCCCAACTATGGGTTAATTAGTAAAAGTTGTATCACTAAACCATTATTATCTACCCCACCTCTCAAAAATTGGGACAATCTAAAAAATATTTTCTGGCTTTAAATTACCTGCAAAGGGTTGATAAGCCGTAGAATACGAATCCATCAATGAAAAACCTTACAGGCATGGTTGAACTGATTAATCATATGTTTGAGGTCGTATTCGGCCTGCGTGGCCAGAGCTGCAACATCAACAAACAGCATTTCTCTGATGAGTACTTTAAGCAACTTGGTCTTTGCCCTCAGGCAGGCCAAGTTGAATAATTTGCCGTTGCTTCTTGTATGTAAGTATACACCTTCTTCGTCTTGTCTGAACGCAAAGCTCGATGACATCGAAAAGAAGAGTCGGTGCTAAAAGTCATCCCTGTTTTATGCCACACTGAATAGTGAAGGGCATTAAAGTTTCACCATCATGGTTGACTACACCCTGCAGGTTCTCCTGAAAGGAGGTGATGAGGATCAATAACTGTGGAGGACAGCCAAGTTTCATTAGTAACTGAAACAAATCTTTCCTGCTAACAAAGTCGAACGCCTCTGAGAGATTGATGAGGGTGATGTATAGAGGCATCTGTTGTTCACGACATTTCTACTGCAGACACGCGGGGTAGTAGCACCTGTTAGGGTCCCATATATGGGCAAATAGTTAACCACTTCAAACTTGGGCCAAAACTCTATGAAAGTATAGCAAATATTAATACATATTCTATTCATACGAACCTATCCTAAAAGTATTGTCAGTATTAACCCATTGTGGTTGATATGCCGTAAAACAATCTCTCTCTCTCTCTCTCTCTCTCTCTCTCTCTCTCTCTCTCTATATATATATATATATATATATATATACGGCGTCGTGTTATTTGCTTGTTAACAGTTATAGGACGCCAAGTGATTTTGCCTTCTATCATTGGGCATTTTGGCATCGTGTTATTTGTTTGTTAACCATTACACGACGCCAAGTGATTTTGCCTTCTATTATTAGGCACTTTGGCGTCGTGTTATTTGCTTGTTAACCGCTACACTACGCCAAGTGATTTTGCCTTTTATCATTAAGATTTTGGCGTCGTGTTATTTGCTTGTTAACCGTTACACGACACCAAGTGATTTTGCCTTCTATTATTAGACACTTTGGCGTCGTGTTATTTGCTTGTTAACAGTTATAGGACGCCAAGTGATTTTGCCTTCTATCATTGGGCATTTTGGCATCGTGTTATTTGTTTGTTAACCATTACACGACGCCAAGTGATTTTGCCTTCTATTATTAGGCACTTTGGCGTCGTGTTATTTGCTTGTTAACCGCTACACTACGCCAAGTGATTTTGCCTTTTATCATTAAGATTTTGGCGTCGTGTTATTTGCTTGTTAACCGTTACACGACACCAAGTGATTTTGCCTTCTATTATTAGACACTTTGGCGTCGTGTTATTTGCTTGTTAACAGTTATAGGACGCCAAGTGATTTTGCCTTCTATCATTGGGCATTTTGGCATCGTGTTATTTGTTTGTTAACCATTACACGACGCCAAGTGATTTTGCCTTCTATTATTAGGCACTTTGGCGTCGTGTTATTTGCTTGTTAACCGCTACACTACGCCAAGTGATTTTGCCTTTTATCATTAAGATTTTGGCGTCGTGTTATTTGCTTGTTAACCGTTACACGACACCAAGTGATTTTGCCTTCTATTATTAGACACTTTGGCGTCGTGTTATTTGCTTGTTAACAGTTATAGGACGCCAAGTGATTTTGCCTTCTATCATTAGGCACTTCGGCGTCGTGTTATTTGCTTGTTAACCGTTACACGACACCAAGTGATTTACCTTCTATAATTAGGCACTTTGGCGTCGTGTTATTTGCTTGTTAACCTTTACACGACGCCAAGTAATTTTGCCTTCTATTATTTGGCACGTTGATAGAAGGCAAAATTACTTGGCGTCGTGTAACTGTTAACAAGAAAATAACACGACCCCAAAGTGCCTAATTATAGAAGGCAAATCACTTGGCGTCGTGTAACGGTTAACAAGCAAATAACACGACGCCAGAGTATGTAATGATAGAAGGCAAAATAACTTCTGTCATGTTACGTTTGGTACCATTATTAACCGTTTTACAACCTAACTTGCCATCTGTCGCCATTATATCTTACGTTAACGAATCGCTGTTTGAATGCCGACACAATGAAAGACCAAAATATTTTGAAAAATGTATCAGTGCTTTCTCTTTTTGTTTTGAAAAAGAAAATGGTAGTTTCGAGCGAGTACATTAGCGGGATTTTCTTGGAGCTGTGTGCTGGCTATATCTATCGAATCATTTTCTCTGATCTCGCCAAAATCTGTCTTATATCTTTATAAGTCTACAATTCTTTCGTGTATTGAATATTGATTCGATATCTAGTCTAATGCTTCTAGTATGTATCTAGAGATTCTTGACAAAATCCAAAGAAGAATCTGCAATGCTAAATCTGCAATTTATTGTAATCTCCTAATGTACAATAATGGATCATATGCAATATAGGTGAACAATTCAAATAGAAAAAAATTAGAATAAATACAATGTATCTCTATACAAATTTTAGAGACCTGTCATAATAGATCTGTCCATCTTAAATAAATCAACAATGATTTGTGGCAATTTTTAATATCAACTTAAGAATTTTCTTGTGAAAAAGTTGAATAATTTTTAACATTCTGGATTTTATGGATTTAAAATAGTGAATTTTATATAGCGCTTGTTATGTTTGTCATATCTCTCTGTGTAGTAGCAGTCGTAGTACAGTTCGCGTTACGTTTAGCAAACGGGTTTGCTAAGCAATGCCCTTCTGTTCACCAGTTGTTTTCTATTTATGCTTGTCTATCACATTTGCTTACCATACTACACCTCCCTGAATCGAAGAGGTCGTATACCCTTGTTTTTTCTTTTATTATTTTTGATTATTCTCGTACTGTGCTGTTCTTCCTCATTTCTTTCTTGTTTTCTCTTTATGGTGATCTCGTTCTCTCATCATTTTCTTCTTCACTCTCGTCCGTCTTTTCATTCACACTTTCTTCCATTTCCTGCTCTGTTCGACTTTTGTGACTTTCTGTTTCTTCTTGTGTTTGATCTTCCATTTCGTCGTCATCCAATTCGTTTCTGCTTCTGAATTGATCTGCATGTGCCAGTATATGTCATCCCTTTTTCTCAAGTGTATCCGTGTTGTGTCCTTTTTGTATCAGGAAATTTGCCTTTTCTGAATAAGCCTCTTTATTCTTTCTATACCATACCTTTTCTTTCGTTGAAAAGCACATAGTTATGGGGGCTCTGATTTGTCTTCCCATTAATGCCAATGGGATCAGTTTTCTGTCGCATGTGGAATGGGTCTGTAACTTAGGAACATTTGTGGTAAATACGCTTCTATGCTTTCATTAAGTGGTGAGAATGCTTTTAATCCCATTTTCACCGTTTGTACCATTCTTTCCGCAATGCCATTAGATTGTGGGTGATACGGTGGCGTCTTGTATGGGATGCATCCAATCTATTTTAGCCATGCGCATAAGTTCTCATAGCAAAATTCGGGTGCATTGTCGGTGACTATTGTCTAGGGTACTCCGTTCCTTGAGAATATAGTTCTTAGTACTTGCTTTATTGTGATGGCTTTTCTATCTTTTACCCTGCTCCCCCCCCCCGAATGCGAGTCCAATAATACTAAAAACAATCCCTATCTTTGATATGTGCGTGATCCATGTTTCCATGTGTTCTGGGTCGTCCAGCGAATTTAACGATCCTATCGGCGACGCCATTGTTATATTTGGTATATCTATAGTAGCAGTCGTAGCACTGTTCTCCGCGTTACGTTTAGCAAACGGGTTCGCTAAGCAATGCCTTTCTGTTCAACAGCTGTTCCCTATTTATGCTTGTCTATCTCATTTACATACGATACTACAGTGCTTTTTTAGAGCTTTAGAGCAAAACGAATTCATGTGTTTGGACAAAAAAAGAATAGGCCCCATCCCTTAATAATCAGTAACATATATAATTATAGGTAGAAAAAAAGCAAATGTTGGTAAGATAATGAGGGTCACAAAGAACTGTTCGGGGTTCCCAATTAGGCTTCCTGTCGGTCGGGGTGTTCGTGGGGTAGTAAGCACCGGCTCTGACTGGAAATAATTTTCGGTATTAATATAATATTTTAAGGATAAAACAAACTGATGTACAAGGAAAACCTGGAAGTTCAGTGCAACTTATTTTTCTTTATCCCATTTTCCGCCATTTTATCTATTGACAAACAAAGAAATTTTTCATAATCATTTAAAGATGACTGTTCTTTTTATTGCTAGCATTTATAATATCTTTTTATATATTATTTAATTAAGCAGCATTTGAATATTAAAGCTGTAACTATTGGAATATTATCGTCACATATTCATCAGTGTATTCGCCATTTACCATGTGTAGAAATAAGCTGATGTCACCTAAAAGAAAATGGCTCCATCATTCTTGCACCGTTCTCGTTTTTTTCAGTTTATTCGCGTTCCTTATTGCTTATTTACTTGTAGGGATGTATCATTGTGTACGCTAGTAACTTCCGTGTGACATTTACATTTTATTGTGTCAGCGAAATTAGATCTATTTGCCGTCATGTTATTTCGACACGAATCCATTTGATTCTACAGGTTTTTAACGTACATTCCCTTCAGCGATTAACCGGGGTTGCTTTTTAACGCATGCGCAAGTCCATGCGCATATTCGCATACGTATATGGGCATCCACACATTTACACAAATATTCGTGTTCATGTTTCTAGTTAAAGCGTCTTTCTTTCATTCAACTCGTTAGATGCAAGATTATATTTTCAAGGGATCAGTAAATGTTTAACATTATTATTTTTTTTTATTATTCCATGAACAATTACCGTAATTCCCTATGCATAATCCCTAATACGTACCCCTAAAATTGTGCTGAAAGTGTGGGAAAATGCTCCTACTCATGCGTAATACGCAGCCCCTTGTTTGGTAATCAAACCCTATAAATTGTACCAGTTCAATTTCATTACTGTCAGCGTTTCTTAATCTTATTAAAAAAATGGTTAAAAACATAGAATATTATTCTAATTTAGTTTTATGATAATTCTTATTTTATTTTACATCTGTAAGTATTGTTAGATACATATGATTGTATTTGACATCCTTATAGGGTCGCAATCGCCGAATGTTAGTGTCAAATTGTCGTATATTTGTGATTTCGCAACTGAAATCGACCTTTGAAACGGCAATTTTTTAAAAAGATTTTTTGTAGCTGTGCATCATACGCACCCCTAATTTTGCTTATTATTCTTTTAGAAAAAAAAAAGGCGTAACATTCGGCGATTGCAACCCAATAGGATGTCAAATGCAATCATGGGCAATTACGGTATTAAAAATTAAATTTCATATTGAAAACGAGGAGTATTTACATTTTTTTGACACCAAAATTCTCGATGATATTTCATTGAAAATATAATACATTTGTTTTATTTTTCGACAAATACTTTTATTTTCCAACAAAGTTTCATCCAAAAGACGCCCTGACTGCCGTTAATTTTCAAGGGATCTCCTCCGACCGAGGCATTTAGCAGCCCTACTGTTGACCGTTGCATAAGAAGTGCAATCCGAAAAGTAGACATTTTGTATGCGATCATAAATTTTAAACAACGCATATTTTTTCTAGAGTTAAAGTTTTAATAACAACGTGAATCTTTAATTTCTAATTCTGACAGTTACCGGATTATTGTCAATTCGTGATTTAATTTTATTTTGCTTCTGAAATGTAATTTGCAAAGAAATGTCAAAAATATTAAAAAACAATATAATATATATAACGGGTGCACTATGGAAGGAAGGTTTATTCTCCCAGTTTTAATTTCCCCATTATTGGTATTATTATATCCAAATTTCACAGACGGAACGGGATAGCAGAAATGAAAAGGAATGATAAACGTTTTGCTCTCAGACAGAGCTTTATGTCACTTAGTCCTACACAAAATTATATATACATATTTACACGTGTCCCACGAAGAGAAACTACAATATGTATGCAACTACAAGCAGTGTGAAAAGAGAGAGAGAAAAATGAGTCGTATGTATAATAATTCTTAACGGGAACTGGAGCTGTCGGAGATACTTCTGTGTTTCTAGAGAAGGCATATTCATGATTCCAGATTCGAGCGGGCCGCTAGCGAAGACATATTCTGAAAATACATTCCGCAAACGGCGAGTACATGAGGACGGCGAGCCAGACATATTTTCTATATTTGATGAAGATATATGTCCATAGGAAAACGGCACAATAGACTTGTGAGCTGCATCACGTGGCTGGTGGGGGGGGGTGCAGATTTAGCACCACCCTGGGCCGAGAAATCCGGGCTAAAAATTTGCATAGCGTCAATCTGAGCAATTGCTCGGTTTGACATTTGGAAGCGGACTGTTTCTGTTGTGGATTCCGGGATGAAATCCGGTAGCAAATAATAACAAACGCCAAGAATGAATATAGGAAAATAAATGTATTAACGTAATAATACAAACTGGTAATACAGGTTAGTAGTTCCAGGAATGCGGGGTTAGTAGACAAATATATATATATATAGTCTTTGATATCGACGTATCGCTGTATGTGTGATTGTGACTCTTGCCGCTACGTTATTCTACTGTTCTACCTGACTGCCGACTCTCGGGTATCCACTGGCAGTAGTATATGTATACCCTGGGTGACTCCATTTGTGTAAAAAGGGGAGAACCCTCAACAGTTTCTTTCGTCACTGTATCCAGAGATATCACTAAGTGACTGTCACGTGACCCATGTGACTTTATCTCGACCAAAGGGAGATAATTCTATTTTGTATCCCTGCATATTCCTCTATATAATTTATATTAATTTAATTCGGACAAATGTCCTCCTCTGTGTTAGTATTCACAACGTTTCGGTCGTTGTGCCTTCCGACCTTCTTCAGACGATCCAGGTAACCTTCCAGGTATTTCGAATTAAAACTTTCTTTTTTATTCTTTGGGGTTAGATTGTTCTCATTCCATGTCTAGCGATATCTTACCTTGTTCTCTTTTTAGTACTGCACAGTTATTGCTCACCCTGTTCCCACTGAGTCTGAGTTTGTACTATCCAACCCGGTGATTGAACTCAGAATAACTAGGTCTACAAAAATCACAAACCAATGCTTTAGTCCACCACAACCAATTCCTGAACTTCGAACTTGGCGCCTTAAGCGCAATGTTCTTGTTGCCTGTCTGCTGCTGACATCAACGTTTGACAACAGCAACCGAATCAGGCTGAAAGGCCCGAAACGTTCTAATATGAAATTTGTCACTTATTTGTTTGCTGTTATATTCAGCACTTTTGCTCCAGAGTTTTGAAGACGAACCTTTGTGTAATCGTTCGGTCCACACGTCAGGAGGTATAAGCAAATGTCTGTCAATTTTCTCGATTTTGTTATTTTTATATTAAGTTTAAAAATATCTTATGCGTTTTTTATTCGTGTTAGGTTGATTTTTCTTCTTTGTGTGCCTGTATGTGTGCTTATGAGCCCATGTGTAGGGTGTTCCCCTTTTCATAATTTTCTTACCTCCTTGTCCCCCTCATTATTTCTTTATCTTTCGGCTCCGAGTGTCAAAAGATGATGGAAAAGTTATATCCGATGTCAGAGGTGATTTATTATATTATATTATATTGTATTATATTATATATTAATAATATTATATTATATGATAATTTAGGCTAAGTTTCCAGAATATGCTGCTGTTTTCTAAAGTTTTTAAAAATATATATATATTTCTTTTTTATATATCTAATTTTTACATTTATTTCTTATTTAAATAATAAATTTTGTTTTAAATTAATGTTTAAATGGCAAAGGAAATATTTGTTCATGTGTCTTCGCTTGCCCATTATTTCGTTTTTCTTATTTAATGATTTGTTTTTATTTTTATTTTTTGCCTGATTTGTTATTTTTAGTGGGTACGCGTGTTTGAGTTGCTATCCCTGTTTTTATTTTGTTAAACAGTGAAATTAGTAACAACCAGTCTAGTTCGAGAAGATCTGCCAAAGGAAAACATTGTTCGTCCCCAGAGGAATTGAACCTGTATCCTTTTCAGCAGGGAAACCGCTTCTATAACTGAAATGTGCCGCTACCCGTTTGGACTACGCGATCTAGACCGGTTGATATTACTTTCACTTTTTAAGAAAACAAAAAAAAACAAAAAAAAAAACAGGGCTAGCTTCTCAAAAACGTATACCCACTAAAATCAGCTTTAAAATAAGAGATAATGTCGGATTAAAAAATGTATTCTCCCCCACCGCCTTCACACACACATGGATATTTTCGACCCAGCATTATTTCTTATAGCTAAAAACGTTATTTACAGTGCGTACACGTGTTCGAGATCGACAAGTCTGACTAAAGAAAAATATACCGATTCCTTTCGGGAGGCACATATTTCTGTAGCTTGTCTTCTTGATGTAGGTCGGTTGATATTAATTAAAGTTTTTAAGAAAATAAGAAAAAACAGGAATGTCAACTCAAACACGTGCATCCACTAAAAATAACAATTTTAATAATAGTAATAATAATAATAATAATAATAATATATATATATATATATATATATATATATATATATATATATGAATCTCTTAATAATAATAATAATAATAATAAGAAGAAGAATATATATATTCTTCCGAAATATAATTGTCGGCAGAATAAAACAAAGTTGTTGATAAGAAAATCTTTTATCAACAACTGATATTAAGATGTAAATTACCTTTACATCTTTAATCTCAAATGAAGGAATAGGGGAAAAAAATAATGTTCAATATATAAGAGATTCATATATATATATATATATCTATATCTATATATATATATATATATATGAATCTCTTATATATTGAACATTATTTTTTCCCCTATTCCTTCATTTACTTCGGTAATTTACATCTTAATATCAGTTCAGTATTTACATTAGTCGGACTATTGTCCTCATCTTTGTCGCCATATTTGTCACAACGTTTCGGCCGTTGTACGCTCCGGCCTTCTTCAGGTGGTTGGAATTTCGAACCGAACCCTTTATTTCGATCACTGGGATACATAATACCTAATCTCAGAAATATAGACAGACTCTTAATATCAGTTGTTGATAAAAGATTTTTTTATCAACAACTTTGTTTTATTCTGCCGACGATTATATTTTGGAAGAAGTGTCGGCCGAAAGGCGCCTTGAATTTTAAAACGTCGTGACACTTTTGTATCCTATTTTAATAATAAATTATGATCCCTGTTCTAAAGATTATTTTATCCTGGCGTTGCAACAGCAACCTGCTTAAATATATATATATATATTTTCTTGTGATTGCACAAGGGCTTTCTTTTTTGGACACAGAGTGTGTAAACTGTCCAAATGTTCTATAATTCCGAGTGCTTTCGGCTATACTTTTACCCATTATCAAGGATGATTACATTTTTGTTTTTTAATTGGGTGTATGGGTTATAGGGATGTTTTATTTGCCGAATACAGTTAGCATATTGTGGCCGTGTTCGTATATATATATATATATATATATATATATATATATATATATATATATATAATTTTGAAACACTTCGTATATTTAATATTATATGCAAAAAGTAAAATTCATTTTAAATATATTTAAATTTCTTCTACCAACCCCATTTAATTTATTTCCATTCCCCAGGCATCAGATTGATGACGAAATTGAACTTATTTTTGAAAGTCGAATGAAAACTGTTGTAATTTTTCGCTAATTAGCCAGAGGCAATTTAGAGAGTCTTTTTGTTATCGAGAAATAATATAATTTGCCTAAGGTTTAAAAAATTCTTTATGTTATGGCCACAAGCCATGCTAACATTTCTTTGGTGGTTTTGAGTTCAATTCGTAGTCAGGGAGTGTATGAATTTGTACATCGGCTCACTGGTGAAAGTAGGACAGCATTATAAGAAATACATTCCTTATAAATGTCATTGACTGTGAGGAGTAGAGTGTAGTATGTGTCTCACTGCAGATCATGTCAGAATAGACATTGTACTCAGAGAAGGCAGGTATGAATCTCTTGGTTGTCGAACGGCGATCCACGGGATCGGACCAGCTGTGCTTGATATATGCACGCATGTTAAAAAACCTTATGCTAGATATACCCCCCCCCCCGATAAGAGAGGATGCAGTCTGAAACATCGCACACGCACGAGGATGTAAGGGCCACGTTCGGATGAAGGTTCGTGGGGACACACACACTACACTACACACACACTAGCTGACTTGTAATAGACTAAGTTCGCAGGCGAATAAATTATTACGCGTGTTTCCTCCGTCCGAGGATATTTCATTACTAAGAGAATGAGAATAATCTATCCACATCCAAATGCAGACCCTAGTCACTCTTGTTGGAGGAACCACCCCTCTGATTGACCATCTCTTCAGGGATGTAGCCGTACTCACTGTGCTTGCCCAATTGCAGGAGGTTTTGAATTCAGAGTTGTCCTTGCTACCCGAGGCTATAAAACACAGTCCTGATATTTACCCATGGCTGGGGAGGGAAGATGTGGGTTCATACCTTTCCCAAAGGTATTTTCAAGTAAATGAATGTAACGAAGTTAACTGGAATTTAAACCTGGCTCTCCGATTCCTTAATCCGAGCCACTATCCATTAATTCACCGTCCCTTGTATGATCAACGGTCTTTCACCATGGATCAAAATCAGAAGTTTCTGTTCAGCATATAGATAACGTTATCCGGAAGACTGGAAAGTTAAATGGCTGAAATATTTACGTTAAAACAGAACAAAGATGGAGAAACTATTAAGGAAGCGTCATTGTATAATTGTAGTTACACTGTTGTACCCCATTCAAGTAGACGGTCAATTTAGACCCCTTTCAAGAATCTATCTGTATAATACTAAAAGCTGTCATTGTGTGCGTGCTTGTGTGGTGCGTCCGTCCGGCGTATAATGATTTACGAGTTGTTTATACAGTAAGTATTTTTATTTTAACTTTCTTCAAGCACACAATTTTGTAATTAAAATAGTTTTAAGTTAAAGACACACACAAAGAAATCCCGCTTTGCTGTTTCGTCCAGTCGTTTGCAGAGTAATTATTTATATTTCAGCTTTCTTTAAACAAACAATATTTTAAATATTTAAAAAATATTTTTGGCATATTTAAAAAAATATTTTCAAGTGAATATGATTTAAAAATGTTTTTTGGCATATTAAAAAAAATATTTTTAAGTATTCTGATTTAAAGTTCAAATTTATCCCGGATGTTCTATTCCTATTAAATGCTGTAAACAATCAGTAAAACGTTAAACATGAACTTGTAAACCAGACCGATGATGACACGAACGAATTGAAATATTTAACTGATCATAATAAAATTAACTTTTATTTCAGTGGAATGTTGAAATCAATGTTTTATAACCTGAAGCGTCAGTGACCCAACGGGTCACGGGTAGTCTAGTAATATTATATAAGTAATATTATTATATTACTTATATAGTAATATTATATAAGTTGTATCACCGGATATTGCTCTTGGAAAACATTGATATTACAAGGCAGTATTTAAATCACATTTTCCTTCCAGGCAGAAGTAGCTTCTCGGTGCTCAGTGCAATTGTCTACGCAGTCGAAACCCACATCGGAAGTAAATTGTTCTGAATTGCTTGGGATGTGCGAGTGGTGTAATCAATAACGGTTCGGAATGAGAAAGCGGAGAGCCGGGTTCAAATTGCAGTCGGGTTCACTACATTCATTTGCGCGAATTCATTTGCGCGAATTCATTTGCGCGCTTTCATTTGCGCGCAAATAGCCTTGGGAAAGGTATAAATCCATCCCATCCCATCCCCCCAGCTATGGGTTAAATATTAAAACGTGTATCTAGAAAAATCAAAAAAAAATTTTTAATGTTAAATTCACTCGCAAAAATAATTCTTACAACCCTCAAATATGTTTCGTCTTTAAATAAGCCAAAAAGTGTTGATAAACCGTAAAAAACAAAAACAAAACAAATTCACGGATCAAATGATTGTTCGAATTTTTTGTGTTCCTTATCTTGCATTTCTTTCACTGCAAGATAATCTCTCCATCATCATCCCTATGACCAGCAACCATTCAAACATCAAACATGCGGAGAGAGCTGGTCAACATGTTTCGATTGCGTGCCAGTCTCTGAGTCATTGTGGAGGATCTCCCATTCCATTCACTGACATTTTCAGGTAATTTTTTACTCTACACGCCTCTTCTTCTTTTACCTAAGGTGGTATCTTCTAGTGGATGAGTCACCTGTCCAGAATGCGACCCACTCGATTCCCACGTATCATCCTGTTTGGAGAGCTCGCCAGCGGCAAGACGCTACGCAGAGGCCCAGAACGACGCTTCAAAGATCAATTGTAGCTTGACATCCCTGGCACTGGTCAACATCGACCTTGGAGACCGTTGCTGCAAATTGGCCTTTCTGACGTTGAACCATGCAGGGTGGGGTGGAGTGTGTAAGGGGTATGTGTGACTGAGACTTCTGAGTCCAACCGTCAACATGCAGGGGATCTGCGACGTGCTGTCAAGAGAGTCCGACTCGCCTCGCTGCGTCCACCACCCATACTCCACTGTGACTCTTGCTCACGACTCTTCAAGCGTAGGCTGGGAACTTCACAGTTACCTCTGCCATTTCCATCGGGGTCGGGGAGAAGCGGAATAGGGAGATAGGATGAAGATTCCGAGGCGAGTGGGTGCCGTCGACCTTCTAGTCTTTACATTATCTCTATAAAATAAAAGAACTTTCGACATAGACACGTTTTATGTTGGAATCACTATTGCGATGTTTGGCATTTTGGCGGCTTCGAACTAAACAACAATAAATGAAAGTGTTAAAATTTTAACAAATAAGTTTTTTGTAACTTTAGCATAATTATTATTATAGCTGATTCCCCATAGATTTGGACTCTGATTCCTCGTAGAGTTGGCCTCTGATTCCTCAGAGATTTGGCTTTTGATTCTTCATAGATTTGGTGTTTGATTACTCGTAGATTTGGTCTTAGATTTCTCATAGATTTGGACCTCTTATTCCAGGTAGATTTGGCCTCTGATTTCTCGTAGATATGGGTCTCTGATTCCTCGTAGATATGGGTCTCTGATTCCTCATAGATTTGGCCTTTGATTTCTCATAGATTTGGCCTCTGATTCCTCGTAGATTTTGGCCACTGATTCCACGTACATTTGACCCCTGATTCCTCATAGATTTGGCTTTTGAGTCATCATAGATTTGAGAGTTTTTCTCAAGAATTTCTTCTTTCGCTAAACTTGACTGCATGTTTCGGTGAATTTTTAGTTTTTACCAAACTTATATCGTTTTCATGTAGTACGCTCCCGGAATAGATATTGTACTTAAATTCCCCACTAGAGCAAAAGAAAAAAGTGTTTTTTACAGATTTAACCTGCGGTCACTCTCGGCCACCGAATAGGGAAGTACATGACTTCACACCTACAATTAGTTTGTAGTCGTGAGAAAGACTTGTGATATATGCGGTTATAAAAACAACTACCCTAGAGAGTTTTGTATAGTCTCTCAAACGCCGTAGAGAGAATATAAAATCTACGTATCGGAGCAGGAGTGAAAGGGCTTGACCCACAGACTGACCGAGAGTAACTGACTGAATATTTGAGTGAATAAAATGTTAAGTGATGGAAATTTGAGTCTCGTGTTGACATTTAATCGGCACATACACTTCATTAGTCATTTTGCACAGGAATTAACATCATAAAAAAAGGTTGGGCGTAAACACATCCGAGAAATGAGTCAGTAATTGGATTTCGACAACTCGTTCAGTTTTTTCATTGGCAAGAGATTGAATATGGAAAAACAGCAGACAAGTGATTCTGTAATTGCTATAATTAAACATTTTCCGCGTTTTTGCAACTAGGACTATTCATAACAATGCCGTGCCAAAAGTCATGCTTTAGGTGCCTACTTCCGTATAGAAAAAAATCTCTAGCCTGACAATGTGCATTAACCCGATTCCACAAGTGGTTGTAAGATTTCTGGAGATATGTTGAACCGTACCAACCTGATAGTTGCCCACAGCTTCCTGATATTTGTATGTGCAGCATTTTGAGTAAGGAAAGTCGAGTATGGATAATCAGGGAAGTACTGTTTTTTGTCTTTTTACAATATTTTTCATTGAATATTTGAAAATGAATATTTAAAAAAAAAATAATTGTCTGTGCTTAGTGTATATGGATTCCATGAATGGGTCACGAAGCGTTGAAACGTGACGTGTTTAGTTGGACCAATGAACCCAACCCATGTCACATTAACAAAACCTACATCATATAATTTTACCCCAAGCAAGGCAATAAAGCCACCAAGGTGCAAGGGGTTACTGAATATGAAAGAATATAAAGAATAAAACATCATTAAAGAGAGAGAGAACAATAAAAGAAAAGGAATTAAAAAGATAGCAGATAACGTTTGACATTTAAATTTTCAATTTAGATTTTTGAAGATCAAAGTTGACTGGAAAGTAGGCGCCCAGAAGAGAGTTCCACAAGCGAGATGTGCGAGAAAATAAACTGTTAGCATAGAATTTACTGTTGCATCCAACATTTTCAACTGTAAAACGACGAGACCTTGCCGCCAACCTAGTACTGCACTGAAATTCATAAAATCTAGGTACCATAGAGGACAGCCCATCAGAACAATTACCATGAAAGTATTTATGGAAAATAAACAGGGAAATTATGTTACGGCGGTGGGAAAGTGACTGAAGATGACATAACAGGTCAAAACCAATAATATTGCAGATTCTTCTTTGGATTTTATCAAGGATTTTTAAATATATAGCGGGAGCATCAGACCAGATGTGGCAACAATATTTTAAGCATGGAGGAATAGTAATGTCGCAGAAAGAAATGGCAACCTACTACGGGGAAAAAATCTGCTTCGTCAGTCATGTATCGAAAGATACATGATCTCCTATCACGCATGGCACATAACTGGAGATAGAATCTGGAGAGGAAAATTGTCTACGCTTAAATTCATAAAGCCAAAATACCAGAGAGGAAAGCCAATCCGAACAATTACCATAAAAATATATATTAAAGAAAAAAACTTATTGTTAAGTACTTTTGCTTGAATTTCACACAATCCACCCGCAATCTTCAGAATGCTTCTTAAAAGATTCTAGGCAACTTGGGTGTTTTCTTTAACTTTCTGAAGAATACAGTATTTTTTTTCTGAAGTAACAATTTCAACAACTTCTTTTCGGTGCATTCATCCTCGTAATTTTAACTTATTATAACAAGAACGGCAGGCGCAAATAAGTTTCTTTTACATCGAAGAAGCAGACAAATATGGATTTCTTTCTCGGTAAAATCGCTTAAGAGTACGTGACTAAATGTCTAATATGTAAAATAATTGTTTATTCATTTCTGGACTCCATTAAATTAACGTTGAACTGTGTGATGAATATGTGGACCATATAATGATATGTTTGTAAAATCTGATAAGAATACGGGACTAAATGTTTAATATGTAAAATAATTGTTTCTTCTCTTCTGGACTCGAATCGAGGGTATGTAGTTTCGTGTATTTTCTGTTCTAGTTGAAAAATGGGAAAAAGTGATATACTGTGACGAAAGTGAAATAGAACAAATTCTAATATATATATATATATATATATATTGTAATATTCTAAGCATAGATTTGATGTGGCACAATCTCGAATGTCTGGGGTTCCAAGTGAAGGTCGAACTCTCTATTAAGTAGTAACTGATCTAGAAGCTTGCTAACCATTATACCTCGTTAAAGTGCTCCTGATTTTCTAAGTGTAGCTTAGATGTGGTACAAGGTCGAATGCGTGGAGCAGGGATTGAGTTTCGAACTTACTACTCCGTCGTTATTAATCTAACGAGACATGCTTATTAGCCATTAAAGTTCCTCCTCGCTTTCTCCCTCTCTCTGTCTATATATATATGCATCTTACATTGCTATATCAAGACAGCCAACAAGAAAAAAAATAGAAGTCTTGCCCCGGTCAATTGGTCGCGCATAGTATGTGACCGCCAAGAAGCACATAAACCGCTCGACCGCCACTGTGTAAAATTACTATGTAGCAGCCACACAGATTTTCACCATCCAAAACACATCCTCAATAATGGCTAGACGAAAGCATTCGGAACAATTATAACTATGGACTTTTCCTATATTCTTTAACCCATGAAAAACGGAAAAAATGTTAAATTGCTGCAAAAACTCAATAAAAGATAAATTAAATCTTACTTATCGGCCGTTTTCAATGAAAGATGTATGAAAAATATATGAAAGATGCTGCCCAAATACACAATATATATATATATATATATATATATATATATATATATATATATATATATATATATATATATATATATATATATATATAACTAGCCACTCGTATTCGAGGATGCCCGTCTACTATGGCGGTTAGCCAATCCCTGCTGAAGACACCCGCTCAACCGTATTTGTGCTTGTTCAACACTCACGGGGACCACCTGTAGTTTATACGGCAACTATGCAGTACTTCTGGGAAAGAGCGTGTTATCTAACCTGATCAGCAGTCTGAACAAGGCCAGCACGCTCAAACTCTCGGTCACGATGACTTGTAACTTTGTGCGAGCACAGCCATCGATAGTCCGTATGGATTCCGTCTACCCAATTTCACTCACATGGCAATAATGATAGTCTGTTTTTTGTTTGCATGGAAGATTTCTAAGCAACGACAAACTCATGAACCGCGGTGAGATTTTCGCTTCCAGCGTCTCGTATGAACGAGTTTTTCGGTGCTTGGAAATCTTCCCTTCCCCTTCAACCCTTAGTATGGTTTTCAGGCACTTTCCAAAGGTACCGTACGATGGTATCGCCCCCTCTAGACCAATAACAGCAGAAAGTCTTCTTCGAACTGATATTCGAAATCGGGTCTCATGAAAAGCGAACGTTCTAAGCACTCGGCCACGCGCCCATATATTCTCGTTGATTTTAATATTAGAATATGCATTTTCTGTGGAAAGGAAAGAAAGACAGAGAGAGAGGGGACTCGTGTGTGTGTGTGTGTGTGTCTGTGTCTGTGTCTGTGTCTGTGGGTGAAAGGGAGAGAAAGAATTAAGCGAAAAAGAGTGAAAGTGATTGAAGACCGAATAATTAAAAAACAAAACAAAATAATTATGTTTATTTTAGCAAAATTTGCAAAACTCTAATTTCATAACCTCAAACGAGGTCAACAATCACGAAAAAAAAACTACAAAAAAACCTACAAAAAAAAATACAAAAAAAACTACAAAAAAAAAAAATTAAAACACATTCAGTCAAATCCCCATGTCGACCAACAGATGGTAATAATTGACCGATGACGACAACGACGTCGACAAGTAGGCGATCAACGAAGCATTTACAGGAAAGTATTACGCTTGCTTTCTTTCCTGGCAGTTAAAATTCACAAGTGTCTTTCGTTAACCTCGGTTTTCGGCAACAGCATAGCTCCCTTCACAAATCAAGCATGTCACCACTTAATTTTTGGTTTATACAAGGTTTACCAGATTCAAGAACCAAACGTTTCTTAAGAGTTATATATATATATATATATATATATATATATATATATATATATATATGTATGTATGTATGTATGTATGTATGTATTAAAGGGAAGAGAGAAGCCGCAAAAATTTTTGGTTATAATGTGGATTTTAAATATGTCATGGCAATAATGATAGTCTGTTCTTTTGTTTGCATGGAAGATTTCCAAGCACCGAAAAACTCGTTCATACGAGACGCTGGAAGCGAAAATCGCACCGCGGTTCATGAGTTTGTCGTTGCTTAGAAATCTTCCATGCAAACAAAAAACAGACTATCATTATTGCCATGTCCGTGTATTGTTTGATATATTGTAATGTTATTGTCATCTTTGATGATGGCTTATGTAAGCCAAAAGCTTAGATAGGATTAAAACATATGTATCAATATGGTGATTTTCTTTCATCTTTCAATTATAATGTTATTAAGCTTATCAGACGATATGAAAGGAATTTGCATAAAATAAATAGACAAAACTTGTCTATATTATTTAATGAAACACGCATCAATGAAAAAATGCTTCCTAAATACACACAATATATATACATGTATATATACACATTTCGTATGGTGTGTAGGTTTCGTGCGTGTGTGTGTGTGTGTGTGCGTGTGGTCCGTCTGGTGTGTTTGTTTTTGCTAGTATATATTTTGTATATAGGCCTTCTCCATAGATATTTGTTTGTTTGTGTGTGTGTGTGTGTTTATGAGTGTGTGTGTGTGTGTGTGTGTGTTTGTGTGTGGTCCGACTAGTGTTTTCGGCCATTATGTGTGTATGGTGTGTGTTTATGTGTATGGGGCCATGATTTATTTAGTGCTGGTTTAAATTTGTCTATGAAGTTTTTTCTTGTAATTGTAGGTAAGAATAATTGCCTATTTGATATATTGGTATAATTTTAAATTTACCCACATTACATTTGTAGATGTATTGTGATACAAAGAATTTCCTGTTGTCTGGTAATTTAATGTTGCTTTTGTGAAGGGAAACTCTGCTGTTTACTGCTTGGGTGATACCAATATAGGACTTGTTGCATATATGTGAAATGGCTTAAATCCGACAAATATTTTAATATATTTTAAGTTTATACATTTTTTGTTTATTATGAATGCACGTATCTATAATAAAAAAACAACGTATAAGCAGAAAATATATGAAAATATTTGTCGGATTTAATCCATTTCATGTAATATGTTGTCATTGTTTACCGTAGGCTACAATTTCAGAGCAGATATGATAGATCAAGAAAAATCGACGAACGTGTGTGTTTGAAAGCAGTAATTGGAGCTTTGCTAAACTGGAAGTTCTCTGTGGCTGAACGGACATAGCACGTCAGGCAAAATGACGGTTCCGCATAGGAAACAGGTTTGATTCCTGTCGGAGGACGCATATTTTCTATGAAATTTCTCGAACATTCAGGCCGATAAATGTAATTAATAATGTTTAATTAAAAAACAGTGCATTTATTCAAATAATTGTATCCATGATAAAAAACAACACACACACACACACACACACACACACACACACACACACACACACACACACACACACACACATATATATATATATACATATAAATATAAAAGTGAACATTGAAGTCAACACTTAGAGGCGACAGTCTGTTTCATGCTAGACGCAATCGTGGCCTGACGATTGTGTCTAGCTTTTATATTACACACACTATCTGTGATATTGAGCACTTTATCCCATAAATATAGCACACCTTAAGACTATATTTCTTCATATATATATATATATATATATATATATATATATATATAGAGAGAGAGAGAGAGAGAGAGAGAGAAAGAGATGCCAAGAGTATAGTATATTATTAAAAGAGAAAAACACACACACACACACACACACACACACACACACACACACACACACATATATATATATATATATATATATATATATATATATATAGGTAACTATGCTCGTGTCGGAAAACTTTCGAACTCTTGATTTAACAATAGCCAAATCAATCCCGAAGGAAAAAAAGGTTTTAAAAAAAGAAAGAGCCAGGAACATGAAAGTCTGTCGAGAATAATCGCACAGATACAGGTTCAAGGCCCAAAGAAAAAACCCCGATACGAGTAAACAACTAACTAAAGAGCTCAATACAAGCGTAGAGCAAACCTAGTCAAACCTAATGAGCCAGACACACCTACCAAGGTTTCACTTAGGCAGATCGTCAGCCGACCCTGACGATCTGCCTAAGTGAAACCTTGGTAGGTGTGTCTGGCTCATTAGGTTTGACTATATATATATATATATATATATATATATATATATATATATATATAAAGACAAAAGGAAAACTAATCACAGCCGACTCGTTTCGTCCTTTGGTGATCTTTATTAAGGCAAATGTAAGGATTTTATTTTTCAGGAAGTATTTATAAACAAAATGAAAATGTAATCTTTTAGAAACGCTCATAAATATTCATCAGGTTAAATGTAACGTCTAAGTAAATTATGGAAGATGCTAATTGACATAATTTAATGTCTAATAAAAAAAGTGAGTAAATGATCTAGTAGTTAAATTTTTTAATAATTTAATTAATATTTAAATTCTTTTGGGGATTAATTTATGCATTATATATTTTAAATAAAAGGATGTTATGAATTTAATCGTTTCTTTTAATTTTTTAAAACATTTTTTATAGTCAAGGATGTTGACTTGGGGAAAAAAGTAATTCTTTCAAGAACAGAAATATTTGAAAAAAATATGGGGCACAGTTTTATATTTGGATTCGATAGCGTCACTCTTAAGAATTTGGCCGTCTCAGTTTTTTTCTCTTTTAATAAGTGTGGTATTCTTTAGATCGAAGGTGTGGTTGAATTCTTTTCTATTTATGAGTAATGCATTTGATAAATTGCTGTATAAGATTCTTTTTGTGTTCATAGTTCATTTTTTAAAAATTCCTGCAAGTTTCACCGAATATATTGTGAGAATCAGTTGCGAGAGTTTCTTATATATATATATATATATATATATATATATATATATATATATATATATATATTGTCCATTTCATAATGTGTGGCGTCATTTGTTTACATTTGGATACAACCATGAGCAGATATGAATGTACGTGAGAAGATCATGGAAGATTGTTTTTTAAAGACAGTAAAATCGACCTTGCTAACCGAGCGCTCTTCTGTGGCCCAATCGGTTAAAAATATATGACGGTTCCGTATAGGATACATGTTCGATTCCGGTTGGAGGACGAATATTTTCTATGAAAATTTCTCGGACATTCAGGCCGCTAAATGTTGTTTAATACTGTTTATTATAAAACAGAGCGTTTACTTATATATTTGTATCTATAAAAAGAATTTATAAACATAAAAATGTCTTAAAATAATTGTCTGACTTTGTTCATTTCATAATATATATATATATATATATGCATGTTTCATAAAATAGGACGGACAAGGTATATATATTTTAATCTTTTCACCCCAAGCAAGGCTGGAAGTCACTAGCACGCTAGGGGTTACAGAAGATTTGGAGCAAGAGCAAACAGGAGTGATAAAGGAAAGGATGTGGAGAAGGATAGTGGATAGATCAAGGCAACTGGAGATGTCGATTGACGTTACATTTGAATAGTTAGAGATTATAGTTGTCAGGGAAACAGGAATAAGGAAGGGAGTTCCACAGGCGATAGGTGCGAGACATGAAGCTATTGGAGTAGAATAGACGTCTACATTTAACAGTTTCAACATTGAAAGGGTGGGAGCGGGATGCCAGCCTCGTAGGACGCTTGAATTCATGAAGTCTGGGAACCAGCGAAAGCAGCTCATCGGAGCAATTACTGTGAAAGTATTTGTAAAAAGACAGAGAGAGGCGACGGCTCGTCTGTGAGAGAGCGACTTCAGACGAGATGACAGATCAGGGCCAATTACGTTGCGTACCCGTCTCTGCACTTATCAAGAACCCCGCGGTAAACAGAAGGGGCTCCAGACCATATATGGCAGCAATACTTCATGCAAAGGCGAATGGTTGATTTGTAGATTTGAAGGATCGATTCCGGGGAGAAAAATTTCCTGGCCCGGCAGAGGGAGCCAACTTTCCTTGCGGTGGATGAAGCAATTGACTCAATGTATTTGCTCCGTTTCAGGTCAGCGGACAGTGTGAGACCGAGCAGCCGCAGAGAGGTGCTCTCGAGAAGTTGGCCTTCAGACATCCTAATGGGATGCAGGGAAGGAGCCCTGTGGTGATTAATAGAGAGCAGTTTAGTTTTTGAGGCGTTAAAGTTAACCAGCCAATTCCTGCCCCAGTTCACAACCGATTGGAGGTCCTTTTCGAGACGAACTGCCAGGTTAATTTTGTCAGCGACACTAGATTTGTTTTTGAGGCAGGAGTAAATTGTGGTATCATCCGCGTAGATGCCAACTTGGGAATCTATGGCGTCAGGAAGGTCGTTTATAAATATGAGGAACAGAGTAGTGCCTAGGATGGAGCCTTGAGGAACACCTGCGTTCGTGGGATAGGAGCTGGAGGAGAATCCGTTGAGAACGACCTTCAATTCATGGTTTGACAGGATCGATTGTATTAGGTCAAACAATCGACCTGTAATACCATAACCCTGAAGCTTGCGAAGAAGGACGGCATGCCAAACCCTATCAAACGCTTTGGAGATGTCTAAGGCCACGGCACGAGCTTCTCCGTTATTATGAAGAGCTAGGTAGACAAATTCAGTGATGGCCGTAAGCACATCAGCTGTAGATCGGGCAAAGCGGAAACCATATTGCTTGTCTGAAAGCAGATCATGGGATGTAAGGTGATTAACCACTTCGGTGTTGATAAGGGCTTCGAAGACTTTGCCGAAGAGTGGTATATATATATATATATATATATATATATATATATATATATATATATATATATATATATATGATTCAGAATTATTATTGTTATGGATATTTTTGGTTCTGATCACATCCATCAGAGTTTTAGATGTGGTTATAATTATGATATTGTTAAGATCGGATAAATTGTTTTGGATAGTAAATGTTGAGGTGTTAGAACGTAGTGTTATATGTTTGTTTTTATCAAGTTGATTGCTGTTGTTGTTGTTGCTACTTTGCGGTTGTATATTTTGTATGCCTTTCTTTTCGTATTCTGGGTGAAATAATGAGGATATTGTATGTTTTTGAATGTGTTTTCTATGTATATTTTTCAGCTAAGAATTGTGGGTTGAAAATTCTTAGAATCCTATAATTATTCCAGATTTTATCCTGTTACAATAGTGAGAATAAATAAGGTCATTCTTGGTGGTGGATTTTATTTCTCTACATCCCCACCTCTCTCTCTTTACACACACACACACACGCACACACACACACATATATATATAGCATAACACCCAATTTTTTTTTCAGTTATTTTATCCATATATTATATATATATATATATATGTATATATGTTTGGTTGAAGACTTATATATATATATATATGTTTATGTTTGTTTGAAGACCAACGAAAAATCTTCGTTAATGATCATTTTATTTATTTTTTTTCTATATTCCAGACAATTTCCCTGGTTACCGGCACATATTTAAATATTTAAGTATTGCGTACTTTCAGCTTAAATACGCTGTTACCAGATGAATTTTGTTTTTGTGCTATATCAGTTTCTTCGTTTTTTCCCTAAGATCGCGTCTTCACACGTCACGTTGTTTTATTTGTTTCTTTTTTTAAAATATTGCTACTTGAGGTAACAGTTCATATTGTCGTGCTGTGTTTTCGCTTTCTTTCTTCTTTTCAAGTCTCTGCACGAATTGGTACAGTTGAGCAGGGATGACCTACTACACGCGCTGGACTCACCTGATCTTGAGCTTTCGGGTTAATACTGATTTCGGGCCCAAGAAATTTCGATCAATGGGAAGAACTTCAATTCTCTGGAAGCCTCTGAAAACCACTTAGACCAGTTTGTAATACAGAAAGATGAGAAATTCTGGGAGAATGAACTCATGAAGCTGCCTCAAAGATAGAGAAAGACAGTGGAGCAAAATGCCCCACTTGTGTTTGAATAAATCTATACAAAAATATCTAGATAGTGTCTTTGAAATTAACTGAAAAAGGCTATAATCTTTTGTCCCGATCTATCTATCTATCTATCTTGGTGACTTCATATATATCTATTTCTCGTAGTGGGTTCATATCTATCTATCTATCTATCTATCTATCTATCTATCTATCTATCTATCTATCACACTCTATACATTTATTTTTTATCTCTCCCTTCATCTCCCCCCTCTTTCTGTATTATATATGTCGCTAAGTGTATAAGTGTATTCAAAGTGTATATATATATATATATATATATATATATATATATATATATATATATATATATATATATCCGATGCGATGAGAACGAAAGTAATATATAAATTCCAACGTTCGCAGCGTTAATTCAAAAAAGAGCTCGATACAGATAGTAGAGCGATAATTATTTATTTATTATAATTTTAAATTATTCATAAACATTTTCGACCCTCACCCGTCGATGTGCAGTTGAAATGCACTGAAACCAAGTTGCATCTTTGTAGTGAGTTTTGTCTATATGATAAAATTATAATATATATGTATATATATATATATATATATATATATCGGGTGTAGCAGAAAAATTGTGCAGATCATGTTACAGCGTAATTGTACATCTCATAAAATGTTTAATATCTAAAAATCAATAAAGTAACTGAATTTCTTTTCTCCAGATTTTCAGATAAGACGTTTAGTCTTCTTGACACCATTTTTCGTAAGAATCACTGAAAAACGCTTTCAGTTATTCAGCTAGAAAGAGAACATGTTAAAATTGTTTTGTCTCAGACCCATCGTCTTCTCAATGGTGAAAGGAAAAAAATCATTCACGCCTTCAGTAATGGTACCAACATTCATACTCTGGCTTCCATCTTTAAAGCCCATTCAAGAATCATCACGAGAACGTTGAATAAGTTTAAAAAAGAGGGAACAGTATAGAGGAAAACTAGATCAGGAGGTCACAACTGAAAGAGGGATCATCACTTCAACTTAGTGCTAAAGAGATCAATTAGAAAAGATTCAACATAATTCATAAGATGTTTGACGCGTGGGAGAAGAGTTTCATCTATGACAGTCCAAAGAGTAGTGAAAAAGAGATGAAAATTAAATTGTACGTGAAACACGTGAGGCACCATGTCACATTAGGACAAAAAGTTAGAAAGTTAGAGAGGGCAAAAATCATCTAGGATAAGTTGGAAAATTATCCTGGAAGAAATATATATATATATATATATATATATATATATATATATATATATATATAATATCTGGATAAAATAAATGAAACAAAATTGGGTGTTTTTTTTATGAAAGTATTTATTTCTGTGTTTTTGTATATATTTACTTATTTAATATTTCAGACCACCTAGGTCTTTCCTCAGAAATCAAATGAGATACTGTGTTTGTGTGTTTGTTTACAGCGTTTGTTTACAGCGTTTGTCGTGAAGCGTGCATGTCACGTGATGTGCAATGCGACTTTGTTTGAATTTTTGGCGGATGACTAATGATGGTGTCTTAAATGTTGTTTAAAAGGTTTTTTGACCATAACTCAAGAAATATTTCTTAAAATATTTTTAACTGTTGAAATATTTATGTAGATTTAAAATATCCACGTGTTTGTTTACCCTTAGTTTATATGTGTCTAATTTTAGAATTCAGTATTTTTCTTTTTTTCTTCTTCGTATGTGTGTTGTACTTAAATTACTGTGTTTGTGTGTTTGTTTTTAGACTCGGACGACACGTGGTGTGGAACGCGATTGTGTTTGATTCTTTAACGGACATCTGGTGTTTTGGTTTTGGTTATTGTCTAAAAACAAACACACAAACACAGTAATTTAAGTACAACACACATACGAAGAAGAAAAAAAGAAAAATACTGAATTCTAAAATTAGACACATATAAACTAAGGGTAAACAAACACGTGGATATTTTAAATCTACATAAATATTTCAACAGTTAAAAATATTTTAAGAAATATTTCTTGAGTTATGGTCAAAAAACTTTTTAAACAACATTTAAGTCACCATCATTAGTCATCCGCCAAAAATTCAAACAAAGTCGCATTGCACATCACGTGACATGCACGCTTCACGACAAACGCTGTAAACAAACACACAAACACAGTATCTCATTTGATTTCTGAGGAAAGACCTAGGTGGTCTGAAATATTAAATAAGTAAATATATACAAAAACACAGAAATAAATACTTTCATAAAAAAAACACCCAATTTTGTTTCATTTATTTTATCCAGATATTATATACATATCAAGAAAGTATACGTGGCCTCTCATTATGCTATATATATATATATATATATATATATATATATATATATATATATATATATATATATATATATATTTGAAATTAATTTCAGTCCTTCATGAGCTCCTGATCCTTAGCTATGATCAATTAATGATGAACATATCATTCTCTGGTCCCAAATTAGAGCCTGTGTTAATGCATATATAATAGACCAAACCCGGATATAAGAAAAACCCGGATATAAGATACCTCTTCTCCGGTCCCGGCAACTCTCTTATATCCGGGTTACACTGTATATAATATCTTTATCTCTCTCTCTATATATATGTATGTAAATATGTATTTAAGTATGTAAATATATATGTAACTATGTATAGAAATATATAGATGTGTGTGCGTGCGTGCGTGTGTGTGTGTGTGTGTGTATGTGTGTGTGTGTGTGTGTGTAATAAATGACAAAATTAAAATATTTGACGCTGACGAGTTTTACCCGTTGATGAACTTTATTAAAAGCAAATTTAGAAATTTATTGAGACGCATTTATTTATACATACAGAAAAAAGTATCGTTGGGAAAAAATAAAATTATGAATTAAATACGAGTTAGAGAATATTAAGAAATATTCGAAAAATCTCTCGATATTACGAAAGTCAAGAAAAACGACGGGGGCGCGAAGTGATGTAAATTTTGACACATTGTCAAACGAAATGACTTGACATTATTATTGTTGTTGTTGGTATTATTTTCCTCCTTTTTATAATTTATGCGTCGTTCACACACACGCAGACATATCTATATATATATTTCGTGTATTTGGGCAGCAATCCCTCTTTTATACAAGTTTTATTAAAGACGGCTGACAAAGTACTGTGATTAAGCTTCTTATTTAATTTTTCTTGTGTTCGTACAAGTGATTTCATTTCTGGACAAAAAGTGTGTAAAAACTGTCCAAAAGTTCTGCATAAGTGCTTTCGGCTATTCTTTTACCCATTATCCAGGGCTATTTTTATTTTTTATTTTTAACTAAATTTGTATTTTTTTAATGTCTATGTGTAAAGTTATGTGACTGTTTTAATTTCCGAACATAGCACATAGTGTACGTGTTAATATTATTGAGGGTTGCTTTTCCTTTTTTTATTATTAGGGCTTCCATTATTTTTAATCCTTTTTTTTTTTTACACGTGGATGAGGCTATTACGCTTGTATTTTCTACTAGTATGTTTCGGATGGAGCGTGGTAGGTGTGTGTTTAAATGAGTTCTAATGGAGCTATGGTTGGGTAGGTCTAACGTAAGTCGTCGAGATAGACATATAGTAATATGACCAAGGTAATTATTTATGAATTTGGTTTGATCAGGAACACGGTTTCTTAAGTGCATTTGAAGTCGTAAATAATGTTGATTCTTTGATGCTCTAGTAATATATCCTCGTGATACTGATTTACCTGACTTGTAGATAAACTAAACAAAGTCGAACATACAATAAAATTTACTTACAAAACAGAAACAAACACATTACCTTTTCTCGATATTATATATATACATATATATATACACACACACACACACACACACACACACACACACACACACATACACATACATATGTATTGCGTATATTTTAAAAGCATGTTTACATTAAGACATGTCTCATTAAATAATTTAGACAAGTTTTTTCTACTTATTCTTAATAGGTTACTCTCCTATTTGCGGACAAGTTTCCTAGTATCCTAATTAAAGGAAGAAAGAAAATTACCATGTTGATGCATATTCATTTTATTCTGAGTACTTTCGACATTAGCACAATGTCATCATCAGGGTTTTTTTTTTCTAAGACAACATTATTGTGTTTATTTGAAAATAAATTTTTTTTACTTGTGAAGTGAAAAACGCTAAACTAATCGTACAGTACATAAATTTAGCGTAAAAGCTAAGTAAAAAATTTAATTTATTGTCTTTTCTCCTCACTGGCGCTCCAAAGGTAAAATGAAATTCTTCTGATTATTTAGCATTAAATAAAAAGCTTAAAATCCTTGCAAAGATGATAGAAGAGTCAGCTCGCTACGGTAGATAGGATGATAATTTTTTTACTATAATTCAGTAAATTACACTCAAGAGGCCTACTGAATGACGTGCACAGAAGGACGTGTACCTGTGTTTCATAGACTACGCAAAGTCCTTCGACAAAGTATGCCATAAGGATCTGATGGAACTGCTCAGCAACCTTGATATATTTGGGAAAGATATCAGAATAATCAGGAACCTATACTGGCAGCAAACAGAATGCATACGCATAGGGAACGAGTTCAGTGAATATACGAAATTAAAAATGGGCATAAGGCAAGGATGCGCCTTCTCACCGGACCTGTTCAACCTATACAGCGAGGCAAGTCTGAGAGAATTGGAAGCCCTACCGGGATTTAGCATTTAGCATTGGCGCTCACAATCTTAACAACATAAGATACGCAGATGACACAGTACTGATAGCAGACACGGAAAAGAAATGACAAAATCTCATACAGAAGGTAGAGACGGAGAGTGAGAAGAAGGGACTAAGCATAAACTACAAGAAGACAGAGTGCATGGTCGCCAGTAAAAGGATGAGCCCGAAATGCGATCTGAAGGTCGGGATCAAGCAAGCAGACGCAGACAAGTTTAAATACCTGGGAAGCGTCTTGACAGAGGACGCTAAGTGCGACATTGAGATCCGTAGGCGTATTGGGGTGGCCAAGGTCACATTCCAAAAGCTGGACAGAGTATTGCGAGACAGGAGGATATCTTTGGTAACAAAGAAAAGAATACTGAACTGTTACATGGCAGCGAATGTTAAACGATTTCCTCAAAGACGAACTGGCGGACTTAAGCAAGTCGATGTCAGAACGTGGTCCGGGGGAGGAAGCATAGGGAAGGAACTTGTTGAGAGCTGCAACAGACAGGTGGTGGTGGAGAGCCATGATCGCCTACGTCCTGAAGGACATGGCACATAAAAAGAAAGAATATGAAAGTAAGTGGAGGAGGGAGGAGGCGCAGATTACGACTATATCGCGGATAGATAATGATTGACACTACAGTTGAAGGTGTTCAGATTGTAGTGTCTGCGATAGTGTCCATGCGGATGTTGTTCCATAGAGTAGACGTTCTAGGGAAGAAGCTGTCGGAGTGGAATGCCCTTTTTTGCAAAAGGAATACATATGAAATGAGGGTGATTCAAACCTCGTTGATGGCTGGTCTTTGTCGCAAAAGTCTGAACTGGCGGCACTAAAGAATGGAAATCGTCTGAACATTTGTCATAGAAGTGGCGATAGAGTAGTGACACGCTTGCGTCTATGGGAAAGTGGTTGTAGGGTGGAAAATTATTTATCGCCCGCAAGTCTGTGCAGACACTTTTGATTGGAACGTGAGGAATCAGCACCTCCTGCAAATGTATGGCAGTAATGCACCATTTTTGGCCTGATCTGGCTCTTGTAAAGATAGAAGATAGCAGGTGGGGCCAGGTACTTACTGAAGCGCTACAGGAACCGACCATTTCTCCAGTATTTTTAGTGATGGATCGTATGTACGAGTTCCACTTAAGGTCTGGATTGAGTTTAATTTTCATTTCATTTTTTTCAGTTTTCGTATGATTTTTTTTGATTGAATTTACACCAAGCAAGGCATTAAAGTCACTAAGACGCAAGGGGTTACTGGGCGTGAAAGAATTAAAAAACAGAAACAGTATTAAGGAGAGAGAACAATAGAAGAGTAATCAGATGATGATCGACATCGCATTTACATTTTGAAGATCGAAGTTGGCTGAAAAGCATGGAGCCGAGAGAGAGTTCCACAAAGAGGAAGTGCGAGAGAAGAAACTCTCAGCATAGAACTTACGGTTGCATTTAGCCAGTTCAACTGTAAATTGGTGAGACCAATCTAGTACTGCGCTTAAATTCATGAAGTCTAAGTACCATAGCCAGGAGCTCATCCAAGCAATTACCATGAAAGTATTTACAGGAAAGGCACAGAGAAGCAACTTCATAGCAATGGGAAAGTGGCTGAAGCTGAGATGCCAGATCAAGACCGGTAATGTTGCTGATCATTCTTTGGATTTTATCAAGAATCTTTATATAGCAGGAGCATCGGCCATATTCTAAGCATGGACGAATGGTAGACTTATAGATATGTAAGATAGATTCTGGAAAGAAAAAAATGTCTCGCACTACATAGTGAACAAATATTCTGACCTAGTATTGGATTCAATGTAGTCTTTCCACTTCATGTCAGCCGAGAATGTTAACCCGAGAAGGCGCAACGAGTCATTCTTCTGGGGGTTAGCATCGGCCATGCTGATGAAAGGCAGAAAGGGGTCTCGTTTCTTGTAAAGATCATGACAGAATGGGTCAGGTAGATTCTGGAACGCTACAAGGAACCAACGGTTCTTTCCGGAGCGGTAAAAGGTACCAAACATTTCGAACATCTTTAGCGATGGACTGTATATACGAGTTCCTCTTAAGATCTGAGGTGAAACTGAGTGGCTCTTCGGCCTCGCATTGGGTAGACTTTAATAATAGAAAAAGAGCGATTGATATGATTTAGGACTTGCTTCGTGGCATTTACGCATCTCTCATTGGCGCTAGAAGACCGTGTTTGAGCTTTTGCAAAGTCTAAGACTTTAAACACTCATTCTTTTTGTTTTTCAAAGAACACGGCGCATAAAAGAATACAAGCCAGAAAATAGTGGGAAAAAATGGTAAACCTTTTCTTGACATTTGTTGTTCTGATTTAGTCGTTAGATGGCATTAAGAGCATTTACTTTAACGAAGAAAAAAACCTTTTTGAATGTACTTTGACAGCTATTCATATCAACAAGCAATTTTTTTTATTTTGTCAAGAATTATTCTCATATTGAAGATATAAGAAAAGCAAAATTTTCGGAGAATTATGCTATTTTGTTTTAAGAAACGTAAATATGCCATCCCCACTACATAGAGGGATTAAACTCAAAATGAGTCTGAATGCATATAACGCAAAGTAATTCCTCATCCCAGAAATTCATACAAAAAATGATGATACTCGTCTAAATAATTCATGGAATAAAGAAAATATTTGAGCCCAGAACTCGAGACAACAACTTCTCTGTCGTTGCGACAGTGAACTAGAAATTATTGTATATTTTCACCCAACTGGTGTTTTATATTTGTAATTATGAGATCTGTTCCATATTTTGGATTTTTTTTTCTTTGTACTGATTGTGTATTGAGTTGGAGATGGTCGTTCTGAAACCTGATCACGTTTACGTGCGAACAGTTTTGTTCTGAATGGCGTAGCTGGGAGTGGTGTCTTTAACATATTTTCCCCCCAGAATACTGGGAAAATTAGAGAAAAAAAATACTCCCCCTATAAAATAAAAAATAAAAATACTTCACTTAATATATCCGCGAGGAAAATCAATCTACTGTAAAACTGAAGCCTCTTAATTTTTTCTTATTAAAAACGTTTTTTCTCCTTAAATCGTGTTAAGAAGGCGATCTGTTTTATTTTTAAAAAAATCTTTTCAAGTTATCTGGAGAGCTGAACGAATTCCTGTTGTTACCCCGTATCAGCTGATCCAATCAGGTAAAAGAAGGCGCCCCCTATTTTGACACGGATTGAAAACGGGGGTAGGCGTCTTTAGGCAGAGGACGGACAATGTGACACTGAATTCCGAAGGTGCGTTGGGATAGCGAAAGATGCCTTTCTAAAAGCTAAGCAACGTATTGGGAAACAGGAAAATCTCGTTAGAAACGAAGACAAGAGTACTGAACGGTTATGTAAACAGTTCTTTTATTTTAATCTAATTATACCTCTCATATCGAGACTTTGTAAGTAATTCCTTATATCCGGAAGACCTTTTTAGTCCGGTTGTCAGGAATTCTACTGTAATAAAAAGAGAGGTTAATATAACTTAGAATATTGATATAAAATTAACAAAGAAGACATTTTAATCATTAGTAATGAGTAATATATTTTTGTACAACAGTTATGATAATATATTAGAACAATAAAAAAGTTTATTCTAAAATCGGCATTATTTTCCTAACAACCCAATAGCTGGTTCCCAGACTTCATGAATTTAAGCGTTCAGCTAGGCTGGCATCTCGCCCTTTCACTGTCGAAACTGTTAAATGTAGCCGTCTCTTCTACTCCAATAGCTTCATGTCTCACACTTCTCGCCTGTGGAACTCCCCCCTTTTCCTGTTTCCCTGATAGCTATAATCTCCAACTATTCAAATGTAATGTCAATTGCCGTCTCCAGATGCCTTGATCTATCCCCTATCCTTCTCTTCATCCTTTCCTCTATCACTCCTATTTGCTCTCGCTCCAACTCTCTGTAACCCCTTGCGTGCTCGTGGCTTCCCGCCTTGCTTGGGGTGAAACGCTTAAAAAAGAAACGCTTGGGAATGCCAAGTGCTGTAAGCGTGGATGTTCAGGTGGTGTAATACATAACGAATCGGAAATGGAAATTGGAGAGCCTTATATTAATTCAGGACCATCTCCTCACAAATGGAGAAGAGACTTCAGGCAACAGATATGGGGTTCTACAGAAGGATGCTGAGAATACCACGGACTGAATACGTGAGCAACAAAAACGACACTTACACGTAACATCGGTTAAAGTTTCTAGGGTAAAAAATAAGGGAAAAGGGATTGGAAAATTTGACACTCACAGGACATATTGAAGTCAAGAAGGATAGTGGAAAGCAACACATAGCCTACCTAACGAGGGGAAACTCGACGTGGTGTAATGGTTAACAAGCTTGTCTAGCTAGAATCATTACGGATGAGTAGTGAGTTCGATCCTCCCTGGGTGCTTTATATTTTCGGCCTTGAGCCTCATCTAAGCTATGCTTAAAAACACATAGTCTACCTAACGAAGGGAACTCAGCGTAGTGTAATGGTTAACAAGCTTGTTTAGTTAGAATCATTACGACTGAGTAGCGAGTTCGATCCTCCCTGGCTACTTTCGGCCTACCTAACGAGCTTTTGTAAATGGTTGACAGAACAGGGATTAGGAGATACAGCAAAAAGACAAGATGCATTAAGAGCTACAAGAAACAGGAAGTTGTGGGGAGCCATGTCCTAAAGGGACACAGAACATAGAAAGAATGAAAAATAGACTCGAGACAATATAATAGTTATATAGAATACCATAGACAAAGCATGTAAGCAACGAGGAAGATGATAGTTGAAACTCTTGGGACGCATAAAGAGGAAAGTGGGCTTTGAGAATTGGACACTCATTGGGGCCATTGACGGCAAAAAAGAACAGAGGGTAACAGTAAATAGCCTACCTAAGGAGCTTGTGTAAATAGATGTCAGCTCGGGGTGGGATGGGACGTGAAAAAAAGCGTGGACATTGTTAAGCGCTCCAAAGGTCAGGAAGTGGTGAAGAGGCTGATGGCCTACGATGTGAAGGGACATGATCTATCGAGGTTGGAAAGAGGAGGATTGTGTAGCTCCAGTCTAGTTATGGTAGCGATACTCGGTTTGATCTGGCTCTTGTAAAGATAGAGCATGGCAGTAGAAGTCAGGTACAGAGAGCCGACCGTTTTTCAGTATGATGTGTAAGTTAAATTTTACAAGCTTCCTTTCCTCTCAGAATGTATCGCAGAAAGTTCTCCAGTCTCTTTCTGATTCTAAGTATAAAGGTCATTCGAATAATTAGTGCTTCCAATAGAATCATTCGAAGGCAGCAATCAATCACTATTAATTAAGAGAAAGGGTTTAATATTCCATTTGTATAATGCAATACATTATGTTTCTTTGGTGATCAGACAAAAAATCGTTACGGTTTTATTGCGATGATGATATATTTCACCTTTTCGATTGTCATTTATTCCCGTGTGGCAACCCAGATTAACAGCCTCCCATAATGCAGGCTGCGGCAAAAATTCCTCCTCCATTTTAAACTGTCACCTTTTTGGTGCTAGTGAACTAATCGTGTTTTCATATAGCTAATCGTGTTTTCATATAGCTAATGTCTTACCATATGTTTTTCTGAAACCGTCAGTTACTATCATGGCTTGAACCAGTTGGAACGTTTTTTTTTTAAGACTAGTGAATCTGTAATTGCAACATAGAGAACTTTTCGTGCTCTTTTCATGTTACGTCGGAATGATGCTGTTCCGGATAGAAAATTGATACTGCTATGGGTTGAACATTTCAGTGCCACAGATCCAGGGTTTAAAAGATGGCCCCCTGGAAGACCTCGAAGCGCTCAAACTTCCTGGCGATGGAAAACTTTGGAAATCGTCTATAAAAGTGTATAGCGAATAGAGGCCTCCATTTAAAGGATGTCATTTTTAAAACTAAATAAATAACAACTGTTGCCTTTTGTTTAAACAACAGTGAAACAGTTTTTTTAATGGTAGTTTCCTTGGTATCATGTCAACATTTAAAATGTGGGAGGTACTTTTGTCGTACCCTGTTTAACCAAGTATAGAAAGCCTAGCCCAGGAAAACTGGGACATTGTTGAGTTTAGCCTTCTTCATCATTCGGAGTATAAATTAGCCGAGTCTAAATTATATCTTTCCCACCAGGCCAGATTATAATACCCTTTTAATTTTAGTATCAACACGTGTTTTTATGGCTTACGGCTGCATCACGATGAAACACGTACTCGTAGGATTAAGTTAAGCAAAGTCAAACGTGATCAGTACCTATATGGGTGACCGCTTTGGAATACCAAGTGCTGTAAGCGTGGATGTTCGGGTGGTGTAATGCATAACGGATCGGAAATGGAAATCGGAGAGCCGAGTTCAAATTCCAGTCGAGTTCGTTATATTCTCTTATGCGAAAATACTCTTTGGAAACGTATTAACCCACCTATCCTCCCCCCTCCCAGATATGGGTAAATTAGTAGGACTGGTATTATTATCTAAAAAGCATTATTATAATCTAGATATTTTCTGGCTTTAAATAACCCTGCAAAAGGTTACTAAGCCATAAAAGACAAATCAATCATGAAAAATGTGTTTTTTCTTAACTATTGGGTTGTTAAGAAAATAATGCCGATTTTAGAATAAACCTTTTAATTGTGTTCTAATATATTATTATAATTGTTGTACAAAAATATATTACTCATTCCTAATGATTAAAGTGTCTTCTTTGTTAATTTTATATCGATATTCTTCAGAATTTAACTTAAAACATAATATACTTTCATTTTGGACATGAAAAAAAGAGTACTGTTTAAATAGTTTGCGCATAAGCTCATCTTTCTTCATAAACTGCTGCCAACATTAACAGAGCATGGGATGGAGGATCCAGTTGTGATCGGACGGTATGTTTTCTGAAGTTCCGCAGTGGGGATACGAGTCTTGACGATCAAGTTATTAGAGGACGCCATCTGCAATTGTCGAACAAAAGCCATATCAAAGTGTCTCAGTGTGTCGGGATTTCAACAATATTGAACTGTCTCATGAAAATTGGTAAGCTGAGAAATGGGTTCCGCGTGAACTCAGTGAAAATCAAAAACTTAAGCGTTTTGGAGTGTATTCGATGCTTCATCTGCGAAATTCCAATGATGCATTTATTGATCGAATAGTGACTTGGGATGAGAAGTGAATCCTTTATGACAATGGTAAACATTCGGACTCAATTGATGGTCCGCCATTGACTTTATTCCATCCAGCTTTCTCGAATCTAACTAGAGCATCACCGTCGATGTTTACTGCCACTGACTAGATGGAATGCACATTTAGTTAAGCAGTTAATTGCCGAGATCCAATTCTGCTTCATGACGACTCTTGGTCACATATTTCCGGGATGACACTGTAGAATCACACCGTCTTGGCATACGAAACGTTGTCACATCCACATATTCCCCTGATCGCTCGAACACATTTAAAGCATCTTTAATTTTTTTAATTAAAATTTAAAATTTAATACCAAAAAGGTATTCCGTTGCAAAGATGTAGAAACGGCATTCAAAAATTTCTTGCCGTCCAAACCTTTAGAGTTTTATCAAGTCATCAACATCACAACCTTGCAACTCGATAGATAGGGATTTTCCAAGCGTACCTTAAATTTTCCAAGCGTAGCTTAAAAGTAGGGTCACCTAGTGAAGATCGAACTCACTACTCAGTCATTATTTGTTCTAGCAAGACAAGTTTGCTAACCATTACACCACCTCGGTGTCCCACTCGATAGCAGATATGTATAGATGTTTAGGCTTCATATTTTGACTGACTAAAACTCTGTTTAAATACATTAATTCAGGATTAAGATTCGATTCTAAAATCGGACGTTATTTTCCAAACAATCTTATAGAATTTTAGGTAAAGGTCCCAGTCTACAAACTGGTAATGCTGGCTGATATGAAGGCATTAATTTCTGTCTGAATTTCTAGGATGTTAAGTTATCATTATTTACACTATTTATATTTGGACTATTGTCCCAATGTTTGTTGTCATTATCACAATGTTTCAGCCGTTGTGTCCTCCAGCCTTCCTTGGGTACATATTGATCAGGGTAACTTACAGGGAATTCTGAACTGAACACTTTATATAATCTACGTGGGTAGATTGTTCTCATTCCTCCTGCCAAGTACTTATTTTTCGTAAGAAAAAGAGAGTTTTTTTCCACTGTCCAAGTACACGCTGCTCGATCCAGGGATTGAACTCACAAACACAATGTCACCAAATTCACGAACCAACGCTTTAATCCACTAGGCCAATGTTTAGTGGGAACTTGGAGCCTTAAACCTAACCTTACCGCTGATTAATGCTGCTGCCTCTCATGTTTTTACTATTGTTTCAGAATTTCTGTCATTTGCCTTTTTTCTTTATTAACAGCTCCCATATCATATTTATTTCTATGCTAAGTCTACTAAGGAGCTCCCCATAGCCTAGCATATGTGCTGCTTCTTTCAGACGCCTAACTCTCCATTGTTCTTCAATGTCCAGTATTTTCACTTCATCCCACAAGAACTGATCAGTACCCCTTTCCCTCCTTACATGATCAATATACGGAGGGCAAAACGGACGAAACGTTGTAATACCAATAATGACGATTGGCACAATAGTCCAAATATAGATAGTGCAAATAATGACGTTATTAATCAGTAATCAATTATTGTTGACAATTTTTTTCATAAAAATGCGTTGCTAGTATTTTTACTTATTTTGGGGTGGGAGGAGGTCACTATCTGCACACACACACACACACACACACACACACACACACACACACACATACATATATATATATATATATATATATATATATATTATTGAGGGTTTTTTTTTTTTTTTGGCGGGGGGTAATGTAAGTGGTAGAGTTAAGTTATTGAATTAGTATTTAATGAAATGTAAAACATTGGATTGAACCTTGCAAGAACGAGTCCAGCTTACCTCGTTACGAATTCCAGGAAATAGAACGAAACCGGATGTAGCAAAATACAAGACTATATAGGAGGGAAGGGGGGAAAGTCCTTATTTCATTGGCTGATGTTGACTGACGTATGTCAATAAGAACGGTCGGAATCCTAGCCATATTTTATTTATCTTTTTTGCAATGTCGAAGTGCGTAGCAAAACGCTATCAAGGAGGCGGCCTGAATCTTGTGGAATTAGGTCGGGGTTGCTGTTGGAGCCGATATGATGCAAAACCCGAAATCGGCTATGAAGACAGTGCATCACTGAAGACCTTCCTTGTTGCATCTGAAATGTATTACTCTTTTTTTATATATACCGGGTGTAACAGCAAAATTGGCCAAATCGTGTAACAGTAAAATTGTTCAATTGTTAGATTAAGTTTTGAACCGTTGTGCCTTAGAAATGATTAAAGATATATTACTGGACTTCTCCGAGGTTTTTCTAAAACTGTTGGACTCTACTTTGAACAATAAGTGTGTATTTAGCTCTAAGTTGAAACGATTATCCCTTTTCCTGTTGTGACCTCCTGATCCAGTTTTCTTTTCTACTGTTCCCTCATTTTTAAACTTATTCGCCGTTTTCTTGATGGTTCTTGTATGGACTTTGAAGATGGAAGCCGGTCTATGAATGTCGGTACCATTACTTAAGGCCTGAATGATTTTCCTCTCACCATTGCTCAGTTGGGAAAGACAATGGGTTTGCCACAAAACAATTTTAACCTGCTCACTTTTTAGTTGAATAACTCCAAGGGGTTCTTCAGTGATTCTGACGACAAATGGTGTCAAGGCGGTTAAACGTCTTATCTGAAAACCCGGTAAAAAGAAACTCATTTAGTTTAGTTTTTTTTTTTTAGATATTAAACATTTTGTGGGATGGACAATTATCCCATGCTGTTAAACGATTTGGACAATTTTTCTGTTACACCCGGTGTATAAGTGCGTGTATGCGCATGTGTGTACAATTACCTAATTTCATTTCGGTGTCACATGTGTTTGTAATCACAAGTGAATTATCTAAAAGCTTCCTTGTTATTTTTAGGCAATATCTCAAGGAATAGTTTTAATTTGGACATTGTGTCATGGCAGAAACTATTAGGCGTGTATCTAGGTATTTATAACAATGGGGAAGGGTGGAGTGCAGTCGTGAATTAAAAAAAAACAAACAAATCCCATCGGGACATAAGCGGTTATGACTCTCCACAGCTCTCGTTTCCTTATCTGAGAATTGTATGACTTCTTGAAGCGGAGTCGTTTTCTGTTGCCTTCTCCCATGTTTCATATTCAGACTTTGGTAACCACCGAGAGCGAGAGTTTCTTAGTCTCTTCCTAGAAGAAACAGAGTTGGATTCATGCCTTTTTCAAGTGAACGCAACAAACTAAGTGTGTATTTGAACACGGATCGCGCTGATAACCGTTACCCTCCCTGCTCACCGGTGGATAAGGAACCGAAAAAATATAAATAAATGTTCTTTATGACTGAAATCCTTTTTGGTAGGTACTTAAATGGTCTTGTCAGATCTAGACTCTCGTATAGACATTAGGCATGACATCCAACCGATTCAGAAATGGCTAAGCCGTATTTTTTTAAGCATTTTACTCCCAATCAAGGCGGGAGTGCCACTAGTACGCAATGGCCTACAGAGATTGTAAGTAAAGGAAAAATTGGGTATAGGGGGGATTGGGGAAAGGCTAAAAAGAAGACAGGGGATCAAAGCATCAGAAGATGTCGATTGACGTTACATTTGAATATTTGAAGATCATAGCTATCAGGGAAGCAAGTGAGAGGAAAGGAGTTCCACTGATGGGAAGTGCGAGAGAAGAAGCTCTTGGAGTAGAAGAGGCGGTTACATATAACTGTTTCGACACTAACAGAGTGGGATCGAGATGCCAACCTAGTAGCACGCTTAAATTCATGAAGTCGGGCTAACAATGAAAATAGCTTGTCAGATCATATGCCATGAAAATGTTTATAAAAAAGGCAGAGGGAAGCCACATTACGTCGGCGAGAAAGTGACTGGAGTTGAGACCCCAAGTCAGGACCGATCACATTGCATATCCGTTTTTGGAATTTGTCGAGAGGAACAGCCGGGACACCAGACCATATATGGCAACAGTATTCAGTGCATGGACGAAGAGAAAGTATTGACATAATCAAAATGTTGACATTCCGTATTGTTTCCAAAAAAGCTTAGGAAAGAAACCCCCATAAGTACTTGAACGAGCGACAACAGTTACTGGAGTCGAGAATTTCATTTTCCTTAAAAGTTGTTTTGATTTTACAAATTTCAACCGATAACAGCATTGATGTTTCAGTCAATGCATGCCTAATATTTCCACTTAAGTAAACGGCTAATACTGCCATTACCGTTTGTAATACAATAGAATCTCTGACAATCAGACTAAGAAGGTCTTCCAGACATGAGGAATTGGTTACAAAGTTCGGATATGAGGGGTTATATTTAGATTAAAATAACTGAAATCAGGTTTAACATTTCGATGTTTTATAGTAAACAAAATAAGCTAATGGCGAGTGAAATGTAACGGCATTGATTTTAAGGAAAAAGAAATAAATTGCGTAATATTAATGAAAGTTCAATAAATTAAGTATGTCACGTATGCAAAACAAATAATGTAACGAGGATTTTTTAATCGCTGTTGCATGATGATTCTTTCTCTCCTAATGTCATTCGCAACTTTTTCCGCATTTCATTTTGCTTTCTTTAAATTTTTTAATCGAAAGACACTTTTTTTAAAAAACTCTGCGTGCTTTATTGCAATCGTCGTAGCTGAATGCTGGCTTTCTTTCCATAAAACTGACCACCTTTTCAATAGTTTTTTCAATTTAAGTCCAGGTTTCATCACAAACATGTTTTTTATTTCCTTGTTCATTGTGACAGTGTGGACAATGGGGGATAATTTTCTTTGGAAGATTTTATATTATTCAATGTTGACTTTCCTATGATAAACTTAGTTACAATGAACTTTCACCAGCGTCTCGTCTGTTTAAAATTTCCAGTTTTTGCAATAACTCTGAAGTTGTTCTTTTCCTCTTATTCCCATCATCTTTTGCACCAATACAAGCCATTAGGGTGAAATAAGCATAAGGAATTATCCAAAGTAAATTTCCCGAAAAACAGAAATTTCAAATCAGTTACATGTCACTCAAATAGTTCAAATATACACATCAAAATCATGTCCGGATATGCGGGATTCCGGATATGAGGGATTCCGGATATGAAGCATTCTACTGTACAACAATTACCATTTTGTGGTAATACTTCTATTACCATCAGAAACAAAATGCCATCGCTAGTCAGTTCTGTTCTTGGGTTCTCTCATGCCAGACGGGGCTTAGACAACATTGAAATAGTATTGTGCGTTTGTCTCAGAACAACTAACAAGTTAGATTTTTAAACCATTGGTAGCAAGTTCGATCCTTACGGGAGGCACTACTAATGTCGCTCCTTTCCAGACAAATAAACAGATATGGCAGCTTGGAGAGTATTCCATGTCTGTTGCGGGAGAGCTGAGAGCTGACAACGCCCATACGGAACGGACACAGTTTTACATAGAGACTGTAGGGGAGGGTCTGAAAACTGGAATAAACTTTGGTAATTCTGTACTACTTTTTCATCGTCATGACTAAACAAATATCTTGGGGAGCTTATACTAATATTTAATAGTAATTTGAATTCAAAATAGTAAAAAAAATACCGTGATTTGGTGTTTTTCGTCGATTCTTTTTCTGTAAGCATTTTTCGTTTTTTTTTTCTCACTTCGCGAAATTCCTCATATTCTACGCTAAATTAAAGAGTTACGGAGAAATTTTCTGCCACGGCAACATTCTTATTTTCTAGAGCACCCCACCCCCGTCCTAAAACATTCTCTGGAGGCCATGTGTGAAAACATGTGAATTGGAAAGACTCTACTAATATTTCAATTCCAAGAAGTGGTCATAAGTATGGCATTAAGTTCAAATTCGTCTATTTCATTTAACTATTTCTTATATACATACATATATATATATATATATATATATATATATATATATATATATATGTGTGTGTGTGTGTGTGTGTATGTGTGTGTGTGTGTGTGTTTGTATATATATATATCACTCTCATACACACACACACACACACACTCATACAGATTAAATGGTAGGGAAGATTATGCTTCATATCATTGGTTGCAAACAAGTCAATGAGAAATACAACTCTGGATTCCAAACCACAATATTTTTGGGGTGGGTTAATCACTTCACTCCAGGCAAGGCAATAAAGCCACTAAGACGCAAGGATTTTACTAAGTGTTAGAGACTGTGAAAAAATATACTATTAACAAGAAAGAACAATAAAAGAACAGGAATTAAGAAGACAGACGATGATGATTGATACTGAATTTAAATATTTGAAGACCAAAGTTGACATTGAAGCAAGAAATCGGAAGAGAGTTACACAAATGAGAAGTGCAATAGAAGGAACTGTTAGCATAGAACTTACGGTTCAAATCAACCATTTCAGCTGTCAAATCAAGTACTGCGATAAATTCAAAATGTCTAGGTACCATAGAGGAGAGTTCATCAAAACAATTACCATGAAAATATTTATCGAAAGGGCACAGGGAAGATACATTACGGCGGTGGGAAAGTGACTCAAGCCTAGATGCTAGGTCAGGACCAATAGCATTGCAGATTCTTCTTTGGATATTATCAAGAATCTTTAAATATATAACAACGGCACCAGACCGGATGTGGCAGCAATATTGTTATATAGGAATAAAGTGTCGCTGCCGACACTTGAGTTTGAACATAGATCGCCAGTGAGCAAACACAGGTGATCCCGTTATTGAATTAAGTAGACTACGTGACCATAGAGGAAACGCATATTTGTAGGAAGTAGCTGACGACTAACGATCACTATTTCTTGTCTATTCTCTATTACTATACGGACCGCTATTCTCTACTCTATTCACTATATTATTTCTCTATACTGATCAATATTCGGTGGTTACTATTCGAGGGAGTATTATCAAGCAAGTACTATTAGTACGAATGTTATTCCAAGGCGTTTGACACCAGCGTTGTAAAACGGTGTACTATAGTTGTATCTGTGATTATAAAATCTCTACTGCAACGAGCATTACGAAAGTGACAACGAGTATTCGTTGGCATTAAAAATGTGACAACAAGTATTCGTTGGCATTAAAAAAGTGGTAACAAGTATTCGTTGGCATTAAAAAAGTGGTAACAAGTATTCGTTGGCATTACAAAAGTGGTAACAAGTATTCGTTGGCATTACAAAAGTGGTAACAAGTATTCGTTGGCATTAAAAAAGTGGCAACAAGTATTCGTTGGCATTAAAAAAGTGGCAACAAGTATTCGTTGGCATTAACAAAAGGTGGCAACAAGTATTCGTTGGCGTTAAAAAAGTGGCAACGAATGTTCGTTGACATCACAAAAAATATTTTTAAAAATGACGAATGGTAGACTTATAAATATATAAGATAGATTCTGGTTAGAAAAATTGTCTAGCTGAACACATTAAAACAACTTTCCTAGCTGCAGATTTAACAATTGATTCAATATAATCTTTCCACTTTATGTCAGAAGAAAATGTTAGTCCGAGAAGACACAATGAATTCACTTCCCTGGATGTTAGCATCAACCGTGCTGATGGAAGGCAGAACGGGTTCTCTGAGACTATTAAAAGCTTAGGAAGCAAACCGCCATCAACACTGGAAAGAGCCATAAAGACTACTGGACTTTCTCTGGTGAAAGAATCGTGACGACATTCTACACATACATACAGACGCAGGCGGGCGCATGCACACATAAAATTAAGAATTCACCAATGAAAAGTTCCTTTAAAGAAAGACGAGAAATTTAAGGAGTCAGTTGCTGATATCTCCTGACGAGTGGAAAGAGTGATTGTTGGATGGTCTGGTGGGTCTGAAAGTCTGGAGTTGTGATCCTGAATGTAACACCAATCAGCTAAGTCACAAACTTTATATATACATATATATATGTAAACTATATATATATATATATATATATATATATATATATATATATATATATATATATATATATATATATATATATGTCTAATGAATGGATCGTGATTAAGATTCCAATGTAATAAATTATAACCATGGAATATTAGTTTGTAACCCTTTTATATTATATTCTTGCCCTATCTTGTACATTGAGCTCTACTTGGATTTTATCCACTTGGAATATATATATATATATATATATATATATATATATCGACCTCTAATATTATCAATTATCTATCTATCTCCCTTCCTTCCTCCCTTCCTCCCTCCCTCCCACCCTCTCTCTCTCTCTATCTATCTATCTATCTATATATGTATGTATATACTCATATCTCGGTAGTTTGTAAGTAACGCTCGTTACGGACGGAGTTGTGGTTACACTGGATATAATGCTCTACTTCGCGTGTGCTGAACGCTAGTTGGCGGGCTCGTTACATTTTTTACGTCAGAGCGACCGCGCCTGTATCTTATTGCTCCATGGGTTTCCCCATTTTTTATATGTGTGTTAAAGTGGTTTTATAGTCATATTTTCTAAAAGGATGTCGTCTGGAGGATGAGAAGAAAAGCGGGAAAAGTGTGAATTTAACAGTAACACAACATCGTGTATATTCAAAGTGTACAGATATTTTACAGTGTCAGACTGGATAGTGTTCTTAATTAAATGTACAGTACTATATTATCCCTCTTTGTTTCGTAATGTAATTGATGATATTAGATACTAAAGGCTATATTCGGATTCCAGCCGCGAGCAACACGCAAAGGTCCGGAATAGACGCTCCTACTTGTCTTCAAAACAACTCAAAAATAAAATGCATCTTAAACAGTCAAAACATGAAGAGAAATTAACAGCACCTAATACAAACCTCCTAGAAAATAGCTAAAGTAATGGCGAAAAGCACTTGGGACAATATGGACAATTTTTGCACTACCTTACATTAAACGGAAAAATGTAAGAATACTGGGTAAACTAAATAAAAAAAAATTAATTAAATTTTCATTTTACCTGTCATATTAAACGAAATATGCTTAAAAGATTGCTACCCAAGTATACATTAATATATATATACATATATTGTGAGTCATAAGTTGTGGGACGAAAGAAGAATAAAACTTTGCACTAAAATCCAAGGGTACAAAGCTGTTGTTTTGTCAACTATTTTGTAAATCTCTGAAACTTGGACGCCTTATAGATGGCGCATTAATCGATTAGATGTCTTCCATAAAGGTTGTCTCCGCACAATCTGTGGCCTAACGTTTGATGATTGAGTGTCAAATGCAGACCTTTCTGAAAAATGCAAGATTGGTACCATCGAGACCTTCATAATGCAATCACAACTACGGCGAGCTGGCCATGTGGCAAGGATGAGTGATGATCGCATACCAAAAGTTCTTTTTTACAGTACACTCCATGGTGGTTATAGAAATGTTGGTATAAAGACTCAGGTATAAAGATAAACCGAAAAGCAAGCTTTCTTGCATCAACATTCCATTCAAGAACTTTGAAGAGGTAGCTATGAAGAGATCAGAGTATCGTTCTAGCTGCTATTCAGGAATAATGCACCATCAAGAAGTAAGCATCAGTCGACTACGTGAAACACGAAGGCAAAATAAGACAGCTAACAGTGTTCCTGCTGCATTTGGATACAATGCATTCTCCTGTACATTTTGTTGTCTTTTATGAAATTCTCGAGCCGGTCTCAAAAGTCATGCCCGTCATAGGCAGGCAAATAATTAGTTTGTGGTCGTCGGAACCTCATATGTCGAACTCGGCGGGAGAGTCAATCATCATCATCATCATCTATCTATCTATCTATCTATCTATCTATCTATCTATCTATCTATCTATCTATCTATTTGAGGTTCCGACGACCACCCCTTCACCGTTGAAACTGTTAGATGTAGACGTCTCTTCTACTCCAATAGCTTCATGTCTCGCACATCTCGCCTGTGGAACTCGCTTCCTTATTCCTGTTTCCCTGACAAATACAATCTCCAACTATTTAAGTGTAACGTCAATCGACATCTCCAGTTGCCTTGATCTATCCACTTCCCTTCTCCACATCCTTTCACCTTTCATTCCTATCTGCTCTCGCTCCAAATCTTCTGTAACCCCCTTGCTTTGATCGATCCACTATCTTTCTCCACATCCTCTCCTTTACCACTCCTATCTGCTCTTCCTCCAAACCTTCTGTAACCCCTTGCGTGCTAGTGGCTTCCAGCCTTGCTTGGGGTGATAAGCTTAAAATATATATATATATATATATATATATATATATATATATATATATATATATGTAATGTGGATAAACTTATCACTTAACTGAGCGGTGTTGATTCGGTCATGCCGACTTCGAAGTTTCGTGAGCGCATTGCAGTAAAGCTTTCGTTATTCAGGGCTGTTGTCTTCTCTACTGAGTGAAAGCATTACTGCAATGCGTTCACGAAACTTCGAAGTCGGCATGACTGAACCAACACCGCTCACTCAGTTAAGTGATAACTTTCTCCACATTAATTCTATTAACGCTCTATCTTTACCTTTTGATATCGAGCACTTTATGACAAAAAAAATGCCTGCCTAACATGCTTTCCCACCAGTAAACTACGGAAACGGAACCAGCAATTTTGGCACGAAAAATCTCTTACAACTTAATACTATATATATATATATATGTATGTATGTATGTATGTATTACATAATAGAGAAATCCACATGAGTATAGACTATTTCAGCTAAAATCAATGCGTCATCGCTATTCAACTTAAACCATTTAAATTGAATAGCGATGACGCATTGATTTGACTAGGTCTGCTCTACTTTTGTATTGAGCAATTTTTAGTTAGTTGTTTGCTGAGGTTTTTTCTTTGGGTTTTGGACCTGTATGTTGTACGATTATTTTCGACAGACGTTCATGTTCATAGCTCTTTCTTTTTTTAAAACCTTTTTTTCCTTCCATATTGATTTGATCATTGGCAAATCAAGAAACCTTAATACAGTCGGAACTAGAAATTTAAAATTAAATATTTTAAAAAGAGACAGCAGCTGTAAAATTGATACAAAGCTAACGAAACGGACAACACAAACAGCCACAACCATTGATGGTAACGGGAGCGCGGATGTTGTCTGGTTTAAATGGAAAGAAGTTACACAAATTCAACCCATATATGAACCTTAACATCCTAATTAGGATTTAATTAAAAATGAAGTGAAATTCAAGTTTTGAAACCAAATTATTAATTATTAATTATGTAACAAATAAAAGTTACTACTGAAAATTACGAATATATGCTTACAAATAAAATATAATAAATCGTCCTTAGATAATTTATATTAAGTAAAAATATTTTAAAAATATTTTTTATAATTTAAATATTTTTAAAAGAATAAACAAATAAAAAATATATTTTAAAAATATATTTAATAATTTTTTAAATATAAAAAATATTTTGAAAAGTTATTTAAAAAGATTATTTAAAAACAATTAAAAATATATTAAAAAAAATTATTAAAAACATTTATTAAAAAATGTAATATATTAAAAATATATATATTAAAAAGATGTTTAAAATTAAAAATAAAGATAATTATATTAACTATATAAGATTATAAAGATTAGTTAATTTTTTAAGAATATCGACCATACTATGGATAAACTCCCCCCCCCAAAACCTTTTAAAGAAATTAAAAGAATAAAGAAAAAATAAAGAAAGAAAAGGGAGTTCATAAAGTAGCAGAAAAAGTTAAAAGAAAGGATTGATGCAGAGAAGGTAAAATATAGAAATAAAAAATTGAAGCCTGTTCCGTACAAAAAAAAAAAAACGTTTTCAGTAACACTACTTAAATCTATTAGCATTCTTCTGCAATTCTGAAACGAGGCTCCACACACACACACACACATATATATTATTACTTAAACGTTATCTTTAGTGGATACTCATATTTGATTAGACACTCTATTTATTTGTTAAACACTATTTATTTAAAGAAAAATATGAACTCTCCAGCAGAATTGGAACCTGCGTCCACCTTGACAGTAGAAAGCATCGTTAGATCCAACGTGCGTTAGACCGTCTCTGCAACGCATATTTTTCTTATTTAATACGATCTCTCGAATATTCAGGCCGGTAGACGGAAATAAATAAATATACCGTTTAATAAATAAATAGATCGTCTACTCAAATATGGGTAAACACTAAAAATAACGTTTAAGTAATAAAATCTGTTTGTTAACTAACACACACACACACACACACACACACACACACACACACACACACACACACACACACACACACACACACACACACACACACACACACACACACACACACACACATATATATATATATATAATGAGATCCGAACAATTTACCTCATAAAAATGATCATTTCGTCCATGGGAAAGTAATTTTTCTCTGGACTTATCAATGCAAATACATTAGTAAAATTATTTTCCATAAAATCACTCTTTTTTAATCGGTGCTCGAAGTTTTCCGCGCTTATGGACACATCACGTAGAAACACACAAGTTAAGCAACGTCGAGCCTGGTTAGTACCTAGATGGGTGACCGTTTAAGAATACCAGGTGCTGTAAACTTAGATGTGTAGGTGGTGTAATGGTTCGGAATTGTTAATCGGAGAGTCGAATTCCAATTTCAATTGGATTCGTTAGTATTTGCATTGATAAGTGCAGGGAAAAACGACTTTCCCATGGATGAAATGATCATCTGTATGAGGTAAATTGTTTGGATCTCATTAATTGTAATTCACTTATAATAATAATAAAAATTACACTGAGCTCTCTTTATTGGATCAGTTTTAATATTTTATATTAATAGGATCTACTTGGATTACTTACCCAAGTATATTGTGTATATATATATATATATATATATATATATATATATATATATATATATATATATATATATAATACTATTTAGCTGCGCTTTTCAGATGTTATAATGGCGGATGCAAAGCGCAGAGATTTTGGCAATTTGGGGGTATTGCTTTAAACTGAGCTTCAAAGCCAGTTCAAAAAATTTGGAATGCGGAAGAAAATTAACAATATCTGATCATGTAGCGCCAAAATGTTTTAAAACTTTTAAGGTCGGTGACTGGTGTCTGGTAGTGAACGATTAGTTACTGATTATGATATGTTAAAACGCAGGGCAAAGCCGAACCTGTCCACCAACACTCGAATATTTGTCACCATTCAAACAAAAGACATCCTTTTTAAAGTATTACAACAAAGAACCCCATAAAGGTGTGACTAAAAAACGAAAATACTTATGATACACCATAATAGTTTCAGATCTTTGTTCATTTTGAATAGTAACCGACAGAAATAAGAACAAATGAACTAATGAATTCCTCATCCTTCCTGCCATTCAAATCTTTTTTTTCTTATTCGTATCGCTAAGGAGCACCGCCCGTGTGAAAAACAATACTAATTTGATGTGCGTATCAGACTCGTTTTATCGACCAAAGGAAAAAAGAAACAATATCTTTTAGTGGCAGACACAAGATCTCGTACTTGGCGCCATTTACTTCTTTGCTTTCATTGTGCGTGTATTTTCACCGCTCTCTCAGACCGAACGGTGACTTGTAGGAAACAGACTCCCTCTCCGCCTCCTAGTCATTCAAGGAGAACGTGATGATAAGTTCTCAGCCCCAAAGAAGAAGTGTTTCCAGAACAAATTCCGGTTATCCGGCCAGATTTTAGGAAGTAGGTTAGGCAGAACCTTTTTCAAAGCGCACCTCTTAATGGTCGGCAATACACGATTTGTTCTCCAGACTCATACACTTTTTCAAAATCAATTCACTCCAAACAAAGACTTTAGAAGGAACCATGAACCCAATCCTAAACAGGAAACAAGGGATAAACATCTACTCCCGTTCAAAAGACCGGAGATTACGCTTAGTTTAATTCAAACACAAGGCCAAAAAAAAAAAAAAAAAAAAAAAAAATGACGTGTCCATAATGGACTAAAATCAATACTACTCAGTAGTGATGATGTACACAGCCAGCCTGTAAATGGCAATGGTAGTATTAGCCGTTTCCTTATAAGGAAACATTCGACATTCATTAATCGAGTGGCCAATGGTAGTCGAGTTACGCTTTTCTTAATTCCCTGGCCATCGGGATAGGATCAAAGTACAATGTCTGTTCACTTCATCTCTGATATTAGACGTTTTATTATAAGGAAACATTCATTGACTGAACCGTTAGTGTTAGTGTCGGTTGAAATTTATAAAATCTATTTAAAAAAAGTTTCAGTTCTTCGCCTCGATCAGGCTCAAATTCATTCCAGACCTCAAGTAGAACTCAATATTTACGATCCACTGCTCTGTTAAAGATACGAGAAAAATGTTCGGCTCATTTTATCGCACCAGGAAGTGCCTGACTCCTCCTGACGTCCTCCTTAGATTAGGCCAGAAATTGAAGCCTGCTGCCATATCTGGTTGACTGGGGCAGGAAATGGCTTGTGAATTTTAATGTATCCAATACGAATCTGCTGTTATTTACTCACCATAGAGAAACGCCCCTGCCTCCTATCAGCATGGCTGATGCTCAACTCCACGAGAGCGCCCCACTGCGCCTTCTTGGTCTCACGGTTTCCTGAGGTGGAACAACTACATTGAATCAATAGATGCATCTACCGCAAGGAAAGTTGCTTCTCTGTGTCGCTCCAGAAAATCTTTCTCGTCTGAGTTCATCCTTCATATCTACAAATCTACCATTTGTTCTTGCATGGAATACTGCTACCATATATGGTCGAGTGCCCCCGCTGTTCATCTCGAGGTTCTCAATAAAATCCAAAGTCACTTTCTCACCGATGTAATGTTGCTTCCCTCTATTTTTTGTTGTGGCGACCTCCCTCTAAAGAGTCTATGTTGGACTCTTCCGCCTACTATAAGATTAGTAGGAGAGAAGGCTTTCGGGGAACAGTCGAATAGATTGAACTCTGGTCAACCGACCCACACTCACTAGTCGTGTAATACTCTTCTGTTGTATTTACTGTTTAATAAATGATATATCTGCAACACTTGTTTTATTATTTCTTTAACCATTTACTGGGTCACAACATTTTTCTATGAATATTTTCATGACACCTGTTCTGACAAGCTATTTTTACTGGTGGCCCCACTGCATGAATTTAAGCGTGCTACTAGGTTGGCATCTCGGTCTGACCTTTTTACTGTCGAAACAGTTAAATATAGCCGCCTCTTCTACTCCAAAAGCTTCTTCTCTCGCACTTCCCGACAGTGGAACTCCCTTCCTCTTACTTGCTTCCCTGATAACTATAATCTTCAAAAATTTAAATGTAATGTCAATCGACATCTCCTGTTGCCTTGATCCCTGTTCTTCCTCTTTTATCGTCCTCCGTTCCTCTTTTTATTCTTTCCTCAACCCTCTACCTATACCCAGTTTTTTTTCTCCCCTTACTTACACTCTCTGTAGCCCCTTGCGTGGTACTCCCGCCTTGTTTGGGGTGAAATGCTTGAAAAAATATCTGCGACGGAAGAGACTTATTTTTCACTGTACATACTCTTTTCTACGGAAAGCAACGTCGTAAGTCTATCGTTGCGATATCGCTATTTCCATGGCAAATGTTCAGATGCGCTCCATAATTTAGTTCCATCATTACGGACCTTTACCGCTAGGACACGTCATCCCACTTCCACGTAGCCGAATCACCCTCATTTCTCCCGTATTCCAAATGCAAGAAGAAAGGTTTCATTCAGACAATTTTTTTTTTGTTTACGGTCGCAAAGGTTTTGTAGATAGAAGCAGTGTAGACATAGGTCTCAACATTGCATGCTGATTGTCACGCTTCAAGCGATCTTCAGGCCAAAAATTAAAAAAAGAGAATCAGTGAGTGAATGACTGAGTGATTAATAGACTGGTGCAGAACACAGTTGAATACCTAGTATCATATTTTTTAGTAAAATTATTTTCCATAAAATCACTCTTTTTTATATTGTTTTATTACACGAGCAAAATGTTTGAATCCGCATTTGCGACAGACTCCGAAAATCATCAGGTCTGTATGCCTGTTCGCTTCCGTGTATAAATACTCGCAATCTATATGTGTGTTTGCGTGCAGTTTTATGAACGAATACGTTTCTCTGGCCTTTTCTGACCATGTTGAATAAATCTTGAGAAAAGCAAAACACGGAAGTTGCAAAATACGCATGCGCGAGATAAGTTTTTGTTGTTAAAGGAAATCAGCAAAGAAAATGTCTACTTTGCAACGTAAAAGTGAAGAGAATAAAATAAGACAGAATGAAGAGAAGGGAAAAAAGAGACAAAGATAAAGAAACGAAGGCGAGGAGAATATTAATGATAAGTTAGAAAGGGAAGGAGGCTGAAGGTGAAGAAGATATAGAGACAAAAGTTGAATAGTAATAATATCCAGTAGAAGGATGTAGAGCAGAAGAAGAAAACGTGGTGGTGGTGGTAATAAAGAAGATAATAATTAGGGGAAGGTAGTGAAGAAGTACACAACGAGGAGAAGGAGGGGTGGTGATGGAGAAGAAGAAATAAAGAAGTTGATAAGAAATAAGGAATTAAAAAGAAAAAGAAGGAGACAGAAGAAACAATGAGGAGGTGGTTTTGAAGAAGAAAGAGAAGAAGAGAATGATAATGAGGAGGTAGTGAATGAAAAGAAAACAATGAGGTGTTAGTGAAGAAGAAGAAGAAGAAAAGAATGATGGGGAAGAGGTATTGAAGAAGAAGAAGAAGAAGAAGAAGAAGAAGGAGAAGAAGAAGAATGCAATAAGAAATAGGAAATGACGAAAAAGAAGCCATCGAAGAAGAAGAGAGAAGTAACAATGAGGAGGTAGTTGTGAAGAAGAGGAAGAAGAAGAAAAAGAAGAAAACGATGAGTAGGCGTTAGTGAAGAAGAGAATGATGAGGAGGAGGCAGTGAAGAAGAAAGCGATAAGAAATAGGTAATGAAGAAGAAAAAGAAGAAGAAAACAGAGGAAACAATGATGAGGTGGTTGCGAAGAAGAAAAAGAAGAAGAAGAAGAAGAAGAAGAAGAAGAAGAAGAAGAAGAAGAAGAAGAAGAATGCAATAAGAAATAGGAAATGATGACGAAAAAGAAGCCGTCGAAGAAGAGAGAAGTAACAAAGAGGCGGTAGTTGTGAAGAAGAAGAAGAAGAAGAAGAAGAAGAAGAAGAAGAAGAAGAAGAAAGAGAAGAAGAAAAAGTAGAAGAAGAAATCGATAAGAAATAGGTAATGAAGAAGAAAACGGAGAAGACGAAGACGATAAATGAAGAGGTGATTTGTAAAGAAAATGAAATGATGAGAAGGAGCTAGTGAAGAAGAAGACGAAGAAAGACAGAAGAAACAATGAGGAAGTGGTTGTAAATGAGAAGAGGAGGAGGAGGAAGAGGAGGAGGAAGAAGAAGAGGGCTGCAACGACGACGACGAAAAAAAAGAAGATAATTGCAAGTAAAAGGCAAATGCAATATTTTCTGCGCCTGCCTGCCTTGAGAATCGGTATTCAGAATATTTTTTTAATATTCGGCACGAAAACCTAGCCACTGCAGCTGAAGAAGAAAATCCCCAGGCTAAATAAATTTAATAAAAAAAAAATAATAAAAAAGTGAAAAGGTTAAAGATCAGCTTCTGAGGTGGAAGTTTGTAAGGAATGTAGAAATGCCGAGACATTGGAATTCTCGTCTGCAAGCACTTTTAGAGGCTAGCGGCTTCAATTTCAAGAAGGCCATCCAAAATTTTCTTTCTTTCTCTTTTATCTATCTATCTATCTATCTATCTATCTATCTATCTATCTATCTATCTATCTATCTATCTATCTATCTCAGTCTGTTTCTATCTATCTATCTATCTATCTATCTATCTATCTATCTATCTATCTATCTATCTATCTATCTACATCTCTCAGTTTGTTCCTATCTATCTATCTCCAGACAAACTTCTCACACTTGAGTAGTCTTCATGCGCCGACCAATTTCTTTCAAGTACTTCCATAAGTACCTAAGTGCAAACTGAAATTTGAATATATACATATATACTTATATCCATATATACTTATATCCATCTATGGAATCAGTCAAAAGATTAGCTGCTTGACTATATATATATAGATAGAAACAGAAAACATATTAAGTAATTGTTGGACTTAACACATTTCATTATATATATATATATATATATATATATATATATATATATATATATATATATATAGTTATGCGAACAGAAAATTCGAGATAAAAATGCCTCGGTTATCGGACAAAATTTCGGTTTTCGAACAATATTGCTGAACCGAGTTATCCCGAACGGAATCATTTCCGAGTCGGACGCCGTATTGTGTACGTTCGTGTGTTGTGCTGTGCTTTTCTTTTCCAATTTTATTGTGGAAAACGTTAGGCCGTTTAGGCGCAACGAGATACTCTCACGATTTGCTAGAAGATGGACAAATTATCACTGGGTAACACTCGTTTGAGCAATGTACCGAATAGAGGCACGGTGGAGTAATGGATAACGGCTCGGATTGAGGAAGCCGAGTTCGAATTCATTACATTCACTTACGTGCTAATACTCTTGGGAAGGTATAAATCCTATACCCCCCAGGCTTTGGGTAAATATTAGGACAGTCCGAGTTATATAGCCTTGGATGGCAACTGGTCTACGCAGAAAAAAATGGCAAGCTACTGCGGGAAAAATCTTCTTCGTCAGTCTTGTATCAATAGATACATGATCGCCTACGCATGTATCACGCATGGCACATAACTGACTGAATAGAAACATATCGTCCTGTTATTTTTTTTTTTACATGAAAAGACCTGTTCTCATATTGTAAATGCGACACAGCTCACAGTCTTAGAGGTGGTATGGGATGTTCTTCATGTGACGAAAACCCTAAACGTTAAGACAATTATTGTGTTCCATTCCATTCAGCACTCATTATTTGCTCAGTGGTGACAATAATTTCAATATATTGCAGTATTCCTCGAAGAATTATTCGAACCAAAAGGAGGACCGTTCTTTTATAATGGAATACACACTTTAGTTGAAGGTGTGGTGAGGTCGTAGAAAGCTAAGGAAAATACTTTGTTGGCCGAAAATGATGGTTTTGAATGAAGAAAAAAATATCAATGCCCGACAGTTGACTGCGAAGTCGTTTGGTATCTTATTATAATTATATCGATTCTCACTGTCACACATCCGCTCAGCTGTAGAATAAAGCCTCCTGACGTTAGAGAATATTTTTTTGCAAATTATGTAATGGAATAACCAGTCACCCCCATGAATGATTACACTATGGGTAGTAAGTACATATAAAGTCAACCGTCTAAGAGAGACTCAAGAAAGGAAGAGTGAGCGAGATGACACAAGCACGTGCGACCTTCCAGCTAGTGGCACTCACTACTAGATTGACCTGTGTGTATATTTCATATTGTACTCGCTGTGTACAATAAACCTTTCTTCTAGTATCCACCTGATGTTATGTGTTTATTCCCTTAGCACGGAATATAAGTGGCAATGAGGATGAGATAAAACGAACTCACACGGAATATAACAGTGGCGACGAGGATGAGATAAAACGAACTCACACGAAATATAACAGTGGCGACAAGGATGAGATAAAACGAACTCACACGGAATATAACAGCAAACCATTGAAACCATAATGACTTTGATTTATTCATTGTAGCTAATAACTAACCCTCTCTCTCCCTTTCTCCCATCTCTCTCTCATCTCTAGAAAATGTTTAAAGAAGTGGCCGAAAGCGCTCGGGACAGCAGATAATACGTACAATTTTTACACTCCCTTAGCATACAAAAAGAAAAATTTCAGAAGAATTCAATAAAAAGGTCATCAAATTTATCTTGCCTAACATATTCAACGGAACATGTTTGAAAGAAAGGTTGCTGTCCAAATATACTATATTGCAATTTGGGTAAACCCCAAAATTGCACCTAAAGATTGCAAATGGCATAAAAGTGCGAGTTGTGCAATCAACGTAGGGTATTATGTATATTTTTTAATACATTTTTAATACCGCAAACGTTTTTGGTTGTAATGTGGATTTAAAAAATATATTATGCTTTATTTTCCATAATTTTGCTACACGTGTTTCCGGTCTCGCGCCCGTCATCCGGCAAAGGGTGGAGATTTCCACATATTATTAAAAATAATTAATTTTTTTCTTATGTTTTTTTATGTTAAATATTCTCGATATGAGACATTCTCTTTTTTGTGTGTTAGTGACCCAAATGCCTTTCTTGAACTGGCAGTGAAAATTTCTGCGTGAAGGGTTATAATATATATATATATATATTTCATAATTTTCTTTGGGTACAAAATTTTATTATGGAAATGAAAAAGTTAAGACCAATTTTACCCTTCATGAGAAAAAAAATATAAAAAAAAACACAGCCGACCGGTTTCGCTCTCACTCAACAGAGCTGGAATCAAGGGAATAAATATCGTAATATAAAATATAAAAGACAAATACTGTGCAATATTAAAGGCAGAATACAATCTAGATTGAAATAACGTCAAGCCCTAACAGACACTCCCGCTGTTTGCAGAGGGAGTGTCTGTCTGGCCAGATGTAAATTGTTTCTAATGCTTTCAGCTGTAAAAGCGAACGATCACGAATCGAGATGGTGAAAGAGTCGGTTGTGATGGCACACTTTATGCTTTTTATCAAGTATTATTGACAACGTCTCTCAATTGGAAAGTTAGCCAGTTATGTGCCATGCGTGATACATTCTTAGGTGATCATGTATCTTTCGATACATAACTGACGAGGCAGATTTTTTTCCCGCAGTAGGTTGCCATTTCTTTCTGCGGCAGACCATTTGCCATCCAAGGCTAGAGAACCCGGCCTGTCCTGCTATTTACCCACAGCTGGAGGGAGAAGAAGAGGATTCATACCTTTCCCAAGGGTATTTTCCTAGGTACATATTGATGCGTTCTAGTGTCTAACCGTAGGGTAGTTCTACCTATTTAGTCAGCACCGTAACTATATTTAAACTGGTAAATAACATTATTAATATGGTGTGGGGGGTGTAGAACATCCTTTCAAGTAGACCGCCATGCAGACCGAGTGAAAAACACCACACGCACACTAGATGAGAAATAACAATACTCAACTACAATGTTTGGCAAACTTTTCACTTACTACACACACACACACACACACACACACACACACACACACACACACATATATATATACATATATATATATATATATATATATATATATATATATATATATATATATATATATATATTATAGTAAAAAGAAAGAACAGTAAGATATATAATCCGGTGTTCTTATTGATATTTTTATTTTTACAAAACAGTGCTCAATTAATTTATTAGTAATTAAGAGTAAAAATAATATTTTAAACTTGTAGTTCAATATAACGTATTCTAACCCAAACACCCCTTTCAGAAAGAATCTTTATGTATACAAGTACGAATTTAACGGAAAAAATGCCGAAAATCTTTTTGTCATAGATAAAAAAAAAGCAGACGACATGCGTTGAACGGATGTCATAATTCATTGAAAAATGCACACTACCCTACCTAGACTTAACCTCTTTTTCGAACGTAACTCATAATTGATACAATAATAGTTAATAAAAATGAACACGCTACCGCCCCTGTCTAAATGATTGGATTTCTCTGTATCCTTGGAAACAAAAAATTATGAATTGTATGTGCGTTTAAAACTCAGTAAATTTTAAAATAAGTTCCATTGAAGATGAAACAGAACTAATGCTTTTAATTTAATTATATAATTAAATTTGAAGATTTTAGCTTCGGTTTTTGAAACATGGTAATTCCTGTGTAGCGAAGGAACCATATTTTAACTCAGTTAATATATATATATATATATATATATATATATATATGATGCGGTAAAAGTAACATCCATCTTTTTCGAGCTGAAGTTGATAGAAGGACGTAGGGCAATACGATTAGTAGGCCTAACCGCACCAGATATTTCTTGTTGGGATGTACTGACCTTAAAAGCCGTTAATTTAAACCTTACTTGAGACCGGCTGAGATCAATATCAAAGTTGAAGAAATTAAAAAGACAGGAATGAAAAACCATTAATGATTCTGATCTATAGATTGCAGCTAAAGCCTCTCTCTCTTTATCTCTCTATCTCTCTTTATCTCGATCTTTATATCTCTCTCTCTCTTCCTCTCTCTCTCTCCCTCTCTCTCTCTCTCTCTGAACCTTGTCTGAGACCGGTTAAAATTAATTTCACGGCTTAAGAAAATAAAAAGACAGGAATGAAAAATCATTAAAACCTTAATGATTCTGATCTATAGATTGCAGCTAAAACCTCTATATCTCTCTCTTTATATCTCTATCCCTCTTTCTCTTTCTTTCTCTCTCTCTCTCTCTCTCTCTCACTCTGAAACTTGTCTGAGAGCGGTTGGCATTAATTTCACTGTTTAAGAAAAAAAAGCAGAGATGTCAACATAAACACATACTCACTAAAGTAACGTTAATAAAGAAAGCAATAATGTCAGCTTAAAAAGGTTCATTTAAATTATGTGTGTCAGTGTAGAGACACTTCTATGTTATTGAAAACCACAAACAAAGAAACCTTATTTTCCCAATTTTACTTAACATTTCTTGTTTATGTACAAGTCAAATCATGTCTGAATTCAATGTGTATCGTTATTGTTCAAACATTTAAGATCTAAATTTTTGAACCATACTTCTGGGCATTATCAAGATCAAATACCATAAAACGTAAGGACAACACACTGGATGTTAGACATGCATCGTCTGTGGCCCTCAACAAACCCTACATAGATGAAACATTGCTCCTATATATATATATATATATATATATATATATATATATATATATATATATATATATATATACCCAAGTATAGGATTGGTGTATACGGAATAAATTCCAATAACCAACAATTACTATTCTTAAAAGAGTGCTCAATACAGAGTAGAGCAAATATAATTATTTATTAGTTAGAATAAATTATATTTTAGTATAACCCCAACTTTAAAGCATTTAATAGCTATTATAGCCTTACTTCGTTGTCATTTTTTTTAATTCTCGTATACTTGTATTTTGATTGGTCATTCCAGCTTATGTAACAGCGTTTCCCCTGGCGAGGCTCGAGAATTACACAAAAGACCACAAACAGTACAGGAGAATGTATTGTATCCAAGTGTAGCAGGAACACTGTTAGATGTCTTATTTTGCTTTCTCGTTTGGTTTGATTTGTTTTTTGTTTCACAGCATATCAACCTCAATGGGTTATTTAATGCCGACGAAATTTTTATTGCTGGTAATATGTTTCTCTTCAAAAATCTATTTATGGGAATATTTTTCCTTGAAGAAATCGAAAGCTGGTCATATTCCAATATAATAAATTATAACCATGGAATATTAGTGTTTGAACCTTATATATTATATTCTTACTCTGTCTTGTACATTGAGTTCTACCTCGATTCTATCCTCTTGGGAATTTATATATATATATATACTGACCACTAAAATTATCAATATATATATATATATATATATATATATATATATATATATATATATATATATATATATATATATATATATATATATATATATATAAATAAATGATAAAAATATAGTTTTATGGTATGCTAGATTTATGGGTTAAAATGCTCAATATCAGGGATGTAAATATAAGTGGACAATGAGGTCAACTCCGATAATTGGCCTATTGGGTTAGGGTAACACAACAATTCTGATTAAATAATAAGGATTCATTCAGAATATTGATGACCATCTGTAAGTTCGTACTCCATCATTTCGTATGCACTCGTAAAGGTATATATATATATATATATATATATATATATTGAAAATATAAAAACTTAACCGCAGTACCTTGTCAGTTGTTTCATATATAATTTTCGTTATATATATATATATATATATATATATATATATATATATATGTTATCTTCATCTTCGTGAATGAAACGTAAACCGAATAAATTTGAAGTGGATTTATACATATTTATATATTTGAAGTTTATTTCTATATATATAATTCCACTTATATATAAAGTTTTATATATAAATTTGAAGTGGATTTATATATATATATTTATATATATTTTATATATAAATTTGAATTTATATATATTTTATATATAAATTGGAAGTGGATTTATATATATTTGATATATTTGAAGTATATATATATATATATATATATATATATATATATATATATATATATATATATATTGTCATCCACAGACTGAATGTTCCGCTCATCAGTGTGGCTAGACATCCGACTGCCTCAGGCTGTGATCTATACCTGACTGATTTGGTATCAGTCGGAGATTTTTCCCCTAAGCACGGCAGGGATGAAGGTGAATTTAGACGTATTTAGTTTTAGACAAGCACGCCAGTTACCGGAGAACTCGATTCGTCTTAACGAAGAGTGTTGCATCATCAGCAGTAATAGTCACTGTTTACAAATACACTTTTCTTCCCGAAAATAATTTTTTCAGCAGCATGTAATATAAAAGCAACATTTATAGAGGTTACAAATACAATGCTCAATGTAAGATATAAAAAAGATATACAAATCAGAGCAAATATATAATATACGAAAAACAGTCCTTCAATTTTACTGTGCGTTTATAGTAATAAGAAATAATGGCGGATAAAAATCCTTTCAAATAATGAGAACACACACACACACACACACATATGTATGTATATATATATATATATATATATATATATATATATATATATATATATATATATATACATACA
>OZ038512.1:31924599-31934599 GCA_964036315.1 Acanthosepion esculentum
ATTGAAATCAGGCTGGACGTTATAGGCATACCCACCCACATTCTTCACTAGCGAGAGTCTGTTACGTACCTTTCCCTAGGAGGCAGCATATGCTCACCATCCAGCAAGCAGCCCGTATCAGTTCTGCGTATTCAGTCCTGCCTTTCTCAGAATCGTTAATACCAGTCGCCAACAGTGTCTCTCAAGTAGACATGTCAAACTCAAGACATACTCATATACAGGTATACGTACATCCACAAGTACACACATACAAAGGTGGATCGGGCACTTGGGCGTGGTGTAATGGTTAACAAGCTTGTCTCGCTCGATCCTTTACGACTCAATAGTGATTTCGATACTCACTAGGTGCCCCATACTTTCGGCCTTGTGCCACATCTAAGTTATGCTTAGAAAATCACTTTGATACTTCGACGTGGTGTAATATTTAGCAAGATTATCCCACTAGCTCAATTTCGACTGAGTTGTGAATTCGATCCTCTCTGGGCGCTCCATACTTTCGGCCTTGTGCCACACCTAAACTACGCTTAGAAAATCATTTTGGCACTTCGACGTAGTGTAATATTTAGCAAGGTTATCTCACTAGTTCAATTACGGCTGAGTAGTGAATTCGATCCTCTCTGGGCGCTCCATACTTTCTGCCTTGTGCCACATTTAAGCTTAGAAAATCACCAAATACGAAAATGACCCAAGAAGTCTGTAGCCTAACACAATTATTAACTTAATTTTGATATCAAGTTGTCGCTGAATAATGTCCAATTAATTATTAATGGACAAGCATTGGGTTAAGTGCATTGACAAAGAGGGGGGGAAATAAATGCTTTTTTCATCATTAAGTTGTTGATGTACCTTATACGCAGATGCATAGATATACACACGTATACTCATACGCATGCATAAATTGTTCAGACGAACAACATCTCTTAGTCTCGCCAGTTCTAACCTTCGCGGCTAAGACCCGCCACGCCAAACACATTGCAGCGAACCACCTTCATTCCCTTCGTATTCCATCGGTGAGATGTAAATTCCACCCGAGCAGCTTCTTCCCATGAACCCCTGCTTTGTGGAACCGACTCTTAAGATAGTGCTTTCCCGATCACTGCGCTCTTAAACTGTTCAAGTCTCGGCTTAACCGTTATCTTCCCCACATATCCCCATAAAACTGTGCCTCTAACAGTTAGAGGCACAGTTTTAGAGTCTAACTGATGGGTAGAAGAACGGGTGGGGCTACATTCGAGGTGGTTAGGACGTGTAGTTGGGCAAATGAAACATGGATTTAATAAATTTTATGGGTTTAATCGCATGGAAGTGGGGTTAAAATCTTAATAAATGAAGCGAACTCCCCCAGAATATCCTTTTAGCATTATTGGGCGTAATGATGATTTACGCACGTATTGGCACACATTCAAGGACACTGGGAGAGAACGGGTGGGGGAGAGAACGGGTGGGGATAAAGAGAGACAGACAGTGATAAGGACCTAGAGAAAGATAGGGAGATAGACTGTGACAGATAGGTAGATAGATAGAGAGAGAGAGAGAGAGAGAGAGAGAGAGAGAGAGAGAGAGAGAGAGAGAGAGAGAGAGAGAGAGAGGGGGGGAGGAGAGAAAGAGAGAAAGAAAGAAGAGAATTGATGCGAGGAAGATAGACAAATTGAAAAAAAAGAGACATGGTTTTAAAGAGAGAAAGAAAAACGTGAACAAAGAAAGAGAGAGAGAAAGAAGGAAATGAATGTATTAGCTAGAGAGAGAGGGGGAGAGGGGGGAGAGAGACGGGGATTATGCTGAGACAAAAACGGAGAGAGAGAGAGAGAGGAAAGAAGAAGAAGAGAATGGTTGCTATGTGAAGGAGAAAGACAACGTGGTAAACAGAAAGACATTGTTAGAAAGAAAAACGTGAACAAAGAAAGACAGAGAGAGAGAGCCAGAGAAGCTAGAGAGAGAGAGGGGGGAATACGCTGTGGCAAAGAGAGAGAGAGATAGATAGAGAGAGGGGAGGCAAGAAGAAGAGAATAGCTGCAATGTGAAGGAGAAAGATAGACAACGTGGTAAACAGAGAAAGTGTTAGAAAGAGAGAAAGAAAAACGTGAACAGAGAAATAAAGTTTTGTGATGTCAGCGAACACTTGTTTCTACTTTTGTAATAATCAACGAATACTCGTTGTCACTTTCGTAATACTCGATGTAGTAGAGACTTTGTAGTCGCAGATACAACTATAGTAACGCCGTTGAACAATACTGGTGTCAGACGCCTTCGAATAACACTCGCTCTAATAGTACTTGCTCGATAATACTGGCTGGAAAAGTAACAGCTGAATAGTAATCCGTATAGTGATCAGTATAGAGAAATAGTGTAGAAATAGTGAATAGTAAAGAGAATAGCGAACCGTATAGTAATAGAGGATAGAATAGAAATAGTGATCATTTAGACGTCACGCTAATTCCCACATATATATTTTCTTTGCGATCACGTGGTCTACTTATTCAAAATGGGATCACTTGTGTTTGCTCACTGGTGATCTGTGTTCAAACTACAGTGTCGGCAGCGACACATTATTCTTATATAACTGTTGTAGCATACCTAAGGACGATAATGGGTATACTTCCATTCTCATAAATACAGTAGAGAATAATGTATGTGTGGGTCGGCCAATCTGCAGCTGGGCTGATTAAGCTCTCTACCTCTGAGAGGATACCCAGATGGGGCTATGCCGAAGGGCAGAGTATCGTCTCGGGGTCTACGAAGAATCTTTGGCTGAGCCTACGGTCTCGGGTTACCCAACATTAAATTCAGCCTTGTGCCACATCTGACCGCGCGGGGCTGTTGGAAGACATTGTTCTGCCGGTCTGCAGTTGGAGATTCGTCTTCAGCTGTTCTGGTTAAGCTCTCTGTCTCTCGGTAGAGAGCATCACCAGAGGGGATATGCCGAAGGGCAAAGTCTCGTCTCGGGAAACAGCTACCCTACCCCGTTTTATACGGGGTCTAAGGGGAATTTTACGGGGTCTAAGGGGAATTTTTGGCTGAGCCTACGGGCTCAGGTTAACCCACATTAAATTCGGCCTTGTGCCACATCTGACCGCGCGGGGTTGGTAGACATTGTCTGCCGGTCTGCAGTTGGAGATTCATTGTGGAATACACATGACTCACTTCCAGCGGTTGACTACTTCTAGGCGCCGCTGGCGAATCTTATATGTGTTGTTCTTGTCCTAAGCATTACCGTGCATTACCAGCCTTCGTTTGATTATTCTATTCAGTAACCTTCCCTGGGTTACAACAATAAAAGAGAGAGAGAGAGAGAGAGAGAGAGAGAGAGAGAGAGAGAGAGAGAGAGAGAGAGAGAGAGACAGACAGACAGACAGACAGACAGACAGACAGACAGAGACAGAGACAGACAGAGAAGGTATTAGCTACAGAGAGTGACAAATAAACCATCTGCTTGCCGGTTGGCCAGTCTTTGTTGCAATCTTCAACACCTACAAAGCCATATTGCGGTTTATACTGCAACTATGCTAAGCAGAACTTAGTTGCAGTTTTTGGGAAAGTCCGTGTAATCTGGCGTGATTAATGGCTTAAACAAGAAACACGATCCAACGATCGAATAATTCCGTCTACCTAAATACCAAACCTTGATAAATCGACAATGGTGCGATTCGAATCTGCGTTTGAACAGAACTAGATGTTTATCCCCTGATTCCCTGTTTAGGATTGGGTTTCCGGTACCTTTTCCTAAAGTCTTCGCATTCTCTTTCACTTTCAGTAACCTCCTTGCGTCTTAGTGACGTTATCGCCTTGCTTGTGGTGAAATGATCAAAATAAATAACTTGAACTAATTAAAACAGCCTGAGTGAGTCAGATTATATTTTATTCTTGAACCTTCGTTTTATATTTCTACTCCGGTTTCGCTTAAGAACAGATGTGCTTTAAATACTTCAGCATGCGAAAATTTATTTTCCTTTTCGTTTAAACAAGGGTAATATTTCTTTGCAGATATATTTTTTAAATTTAATTTCTTTTCCCGATGTTTATTTTTCCATGATAAAAAGAACATATTTAATGGGCAATAAAATTCGCTGCAGAATTTCATTTGAGTTTTCAGGTTTACATATCGTGTTGCAAGATTTGCCAAATAAAGATATAAGTCACCCTTTACAAATACATATTAAAATGGTTCATATTATTTTTTGGTGTATAAGTTTGTTTTTGTTATTTTATTAATGCTATTTTATATTTTATTATATATATGTAGCTGTTTATGCGTGTATAAGAGAAGAAATAAGTGAATCTTCAAACACAGATCTACAAATTTCAACAACTTTTTATTATTTGAGTATTATTTTTCGTTCAAATTGAAAGAAATGAATTACAAATATTCTTTGCGAACAACTTTATAAAACATATTTTTTATATCTTTTTTGCAGTACAACCGATTGAATTGCGTTTGTATAGGGTAATTAGAAAATTCTGTTGACATGTGAGGGAATGTATATGGCATGGATTTACGTTGTTTTCCATATGCATATAAATTGTAGTTGTCGGCCGCATGAAAAAGGCAGGGGAAACTAGGTTGCTACTGTTGACACATCTAAACAAACTTAGCCTGCATGTTTTTCTTTTAAGTGTCAATATCCCTAAGAATTTTTGTAATATCATATACTCAGATAAACATGCGAAAAATGTGAGTAATTAATTAAGTGTGAGAATTTCAGTTTTGTTTGTTTAACAAACGAACGAGCACACTGGTCAGAGGTTAACTGAAAGAGTAGTTAGCAAACAAGAATTGATCATATTTATAATGAAATAATCGGCTGCATCAAAAAAAAAAAAAAGATTTATTAATCTCAAGCTTATTGCTTGATAAATATTTTCCCAATTTTTAAATATCCATTTTAAGGAGTGAAAATATTGCTGTTCATATTCTGAAGTGAGCCTCCAAAATTTCGTAGTTAAGAAATTTTTTATCGTCTGCAATTTCAAAGAAAACCGCGTGTCTCGTGTAACGTCGCTGGTTGGTTAATATATATGAATATAAATTATTGGAGCCGGTCAGTATACAAAAAATGAGTTACTTTCTTTGTGAGCGGGTTTTATACAAAAAAAGAAGAGTTTTCAGCATCCTACTTACATTTATAGCATTTTCTACAATTCTGAAGTAGGGTTCCACACACACACACACACACACACACACACACACACACACACACACATACACACACACACACACACACACACACACACACACACAATATAACAGATATGAACAGGCAGAGATAGATAGATAGATAGATATGAAAGGAACTCAGATAGATAGGTAGGTAGATAGATATGAGCAGAGTGAGATAGACAGACAGAAAAACAGATAGATAGATAGATAGATAGATAGATAGATAGATAGATATGAGAAAACTAATATAGATATATAGATATATAGTCACTAATTCTACTTTCAAAATCTACCTCAACTCTAACTGTAGAAGTCATAACATAATTTACTTATTAGAATGCACACTATGCCAGAAACAATATGTGGGAAAATCTGAATGGCCATTTCATAATAGAATTAGTGATTATTGGAACTGGATTAAGTCGGCTCCCAACGAAAAAGTTATTACTTGTAGAACAACATTTCTGCGAAGACAAACATGATTTTAATAGCCATGAAAATTTCACTATTTTTGAAAGAATAGAAATGGACGTTAAAGTTAGGGAAATACGAGAGGAACATAAAAACAAATGGATTTTGCGCCTCAAAACACTTTGTCCGGACGGATTTAACAGCAAACTAAACAGCACAGATAGAATTATTATATAACGCCATAGATCCTTCTCGCCATATATCATTCCCCCATATACCGCTCTCACACATTATAATGTGTGTATAACTGAATATACCCTACTGCTGATACATAGATGATGACACCACCCATGAAGGGCCCAAGTTGACTCCGCTAACCAGCCAGCCTCAAACACACCAGACAGACATGCTCACATAAGTGACGAGGTTTCCGATATACAGTTTCACAAACACACAAATATATACACATACATACACTACACACACTCGCCAAAAATTAAAAGATAACATACACATAACACACATATCTCCTTTCCAGCAACCGATAAAGCTGTCAAAACGACTAAAGAGGTAGGCATGTGTCTACCGATCTCTCTTTAAAGAAAAAAACTCTTAAAAAATAACTCTGACCAATCCCAAAACCGACTAAAAATTAACTATATAAAAAACAACTGAAGACTACAGGCCAAATTCAATATATCTTTCTTAAATACGCAAGTACTTTCGACTGTACATTCAGCCATCTTCAGGTTTGGAAATTATTTTGTTTTTGGTAAAATTCAGGTAGCATCCGAGACGAAAAAATATAATACGAATCGAAATATGTTTTTTTTTTAAATGTGTCATTGAAAACGGACACAAACTTTTGGAGCGTGAAGTCACAAAATGCAACCACTTCCGATGTCTGCATATACAGTTTTTTAATCATTTCACTCCAAGCCAAGCAATAAAGCCATTACGTCTTTATAGAAAAGGCAATAGGAAAGTGACTGAAGCCGAGATATCAGGTCCGGACGAATAACATTGCAGCTTCTTCTTTGGATTTCATCAAGAATCTCTAAATATATAGCAGGAGCATCAGACCATATATGGCTACAATATTCAAAACATGGACGCATGGTAGACTTATAAATATGTAAGATAGATTCTGGCGAGAAACATTGTCTAGCATGACACAGTGTACCAACTTTCCTAGCAGCAGACCTAGCATTTGATACGTGAAAATAAAACATAAAAAAACTCTTAATCCTCAAGGAAACATGGCCTAGTGGATAAAAGCGTTGATTGAATCCAGTGACTTGACTCAAAGAGCTGTGAGTTCAATACTTGGCTACAGCAGAAGTGATCAAAAACTTGTTGAGAGTTGAGTTAAAAGGTGATAACTGATACTGAGACCTCCAAAAGAGGCATGGCATGTGTAACTAGAACAATATACCCCGGTGGACAAAATAAAAGGTTCAGTTCGAAATTACAATCACCTGAAGAAGGTCGCAGCAAGCAACGGCCGAAATCTCGTTAATATGGCAACGGGGATGAGGAGAACAGTCCGAACAATGTTAGTAGTATAAATAATAAACTCTTACATTTTAAACGATTCTATTTTATTTATTCTTCCTTTTTTCATGTCATTCAGTTAAATGCAGAAAGTAATTTGTGTTGCAACAATGCGAGTCGCGGTTCTATGCAGACAACTGTTGGTAAGAGGATAAACAATCGAAAGAGATTTTGATTTTAATCGGAAGTAAAATTACTTCTCGAGGAGCGGATATCGATCAGGTCTTGACTCAACGAATTCATCAGCAGTCAATTGACTATCATGTAAGCATTTATGGCTAATTAGTATTTTACGCCAATCAAATTAGTGTTTTAATTTTTGATTCATTGCTCTGCGCACATAAGTGGGGGCGTCAAGTTCTGAGTGGTGATATTTGTTTTCTATCGAGGATTAATATGACATAAAGTTGATTTAGTAGGGGACATTTCAGTCGTGTTTAAGAGTTAAGACTACCAGTCACCAACAGATTGTAGATAGATAGATATGAACAGATTGAGATAGATATGATCAGACGGAGATAAATAGATATGAACAGAGTGAGATAGATAGATAGAATGAACAGACTGAGATAGATAGATAGATAGATAGATATGAACAGATTGAGATAGATAGATAGAATGAACAGACTGAGATAGATAGATATGAAAAGATTGAGATAGATAGATAGAATGAACAGACTGAGATAGATAGATAGATAGATATGAACAGACTGAGATAGATAGATAGAATGAACAGACTGAGATAGATAGATAGATAGATAGATAGATAGATATGAACAGATTGAGATAGATAGATAGAATGAACAGACTGAGATAGATAGATAGATAGATATGAACAGACTGAGATAGATAGATAGAATGAACAGACTGAGATAGATAGATAGATAGATATGAACAGATTGAGATAGATAGATAGAATGAACAGACTGAGATAGATAGATATGAACAGATTGAGATAGATAGATAGAATGAACAGACTGAGATAGATAGATAGATATGAACAGACTGAGATAGATAGATAGAATGAACAGACTGAGATAGATAGATATGAACAGATTGAGATAGATAGATAGAATGAACAGACTGAGATAGATAGATAGATAGATATGAACAGACTGAGATAGATAGATAGAATGAACAGACTGAGATAGATAGATAGATAGATATGAACAGATTGAGATAGATAGATAGAATGAACAGACTGAGATAGATAGATAGATAGATATGAACAGACTGAGATAGATAGATAGAATGAACAGACTGAGATAGATAGATAGATAGATAGATATGAACAGATTGAGATAGATAGATAGAATGAACAGACTGAGATAGATAGATATGAACAGATTGAGATAGATAGATAGAATGAACAGACTGAGATAGATAGATAGATAGATATGAACAGACTGAGATAGATAGATAGAATGAACAGACTGAGATAGATAGATATGAACAGATTGAGATAGATAGATAGAATGAACAGACTGAGATAGATAGATAGATAGATATGAACAGACTGAGATAGATAGATAGAATGAACAGACTGAGATAGATAGATAGATAGATAGATAGATAGATAGATAGATATGAACAGATTGAGATAGATAGATAGAATGAACAGACTGAGATAGATAGATAGATAGATAGATATGAACAGATTGAGATAGATAGATAGAATGAACAGACTGAGATAGATAGATAGATAGATAGATAGATAGATATGAACAGATTGAGATAGATAGATAGAATGAACAGACTGAGATAGATAGATATGAACAGATTGAGATAGATAGATAGAATGAACAGACTGAGATAGATAGATAGATAGATATGAACAGACTGAGATAGATAGATAGAATGAACAGACTGAGATAGATAGATAGATAGATAGATATGAACAGACTGAGATAGATAGATAGATAGATATGAACAGACTGAGATAGATAGATAGAATGAACAGACTGAGATAGATAGATATATAGATAGATAGATAGATATGAACAGATTGAGATAGATAGATAGAATGAACAGACTGAGATAGATAGATATGAACAGATTGAGATAGATAGAATGAACAGACTGAGATAGATAGATAGATATGAACAGACTGAGATAGATAGATATTATAGATAGATAGATAGATATGAACAGATTGAGATAGATAGATAGAATGAACAGACTGAGATAGATAGATATGAACAGATTGAGATAGATAGATAGAATGAACAGACTGAGATAGATAGATAGATAGATATGAACAGAGATAGATAGATAGAATGAACAGACTGAGATAGATAGATAGATAGATAGATATGAACAGATTGAGATAGATAGATAGAATGAACAGACTGAGATAGATAGATATGAACAGATTGAGATAGATAGATAGAATGAACAGACTGAGATAGATAGATAGATAGATATGAACAGACTGAGATAGATAGATAGAATGAACAGACTGAGATAGATAGATAGATAGATAGATAGATAGATAGATAGATAGATATGAACAGATTGAGATAGATAGATAGAATGAACAGACTGAGATAGATAGATAGATAGATAGATAGATAGATATGAACAGATTGAGATAGATAGATAGAATGAACAGACTGAGATAGATAGATATGAACAGATTGAGATAGATAGATAGAATGAACAGACTGAGATAGATAGATAGATAGATATGAACAGACTGAGATAGATAGATAGAATGAACAGACTGAGATAGATAGATATGAACAGATTGAGATAGATAGATAGAATGAACAGACTGAGATAGATAGATAGATAGATATGAACAGACTGAGATAGATAGATAGAATGAACAGACTGAGATAGATAGATAGATAGATAGATATGAACAGATTGAGATAGATA
>OZ038512.1:31939599-32009599 GCA_964036315.1 Acanthosepion esculentum
AGACAGATGGATTGGTAATGAATAAAAAAAGGATCGATTTGTGACAGCAACCGCTATCTCTAAAAGAGCTGATGCTAACCTTGGTATTAAAATATCAAGGCACACTATTTCCCGAAGACTTAATGAAATAAATTTAGACAGTTGAGTAGCCTCTACGAAGTTTTACATTTCTAAAAAGAACCAAATGAGCCGATTGAAATTTGCCACTGAACACGTCATATGGACTGAAGAACAGTGGGATTTTGTTCATTTCAGCGTTTAGTCAAAGTTTAACCTGTTCGGTTGTGACGGGAGAAGGTTCGTTCGACGCAGTCCTAAGGGACGATATTCGCCTCAGTGCACAAAAAGCAGCAATTAATCAACCAGCTGTATTTATGCAAGATAACGCGCCGTGTCAAACAGAGAAGTCTGTTAAGACATTTCTTTCTGAGGAGGATGTTACTGTTATGGAGTGGCCTGTTCAAAGCCCAGACATGAATCCTATTGAGAATGTTTGGAAGTTACTGAATGAAAGAGCTAAGGAAAAGAATCCAACAAACGCCGAAGAACTATGGACTAATTTGAAAGGAGAATAGGAGAAAATATCCGTTAATGAATGCAAGACATTAATTCGCTCATGTAGCAAAAGATGTGAAGCGGTTATTGAAAGTAAAAGGTCTACACATCAAACACTAATGAATTATGAACGCTATTTTCATTTGGATATGATGTATCCATTATAATAGTATGATTTTGTTAATCGTTCTGATGTTTTTGATCATCTATTTTTTTCGAATGTTATATAATTATTCTTATAACTTTATCAAAATAAGTTTATTGAGCTTTATATTTTGGAATTATATAATTTACCTTTATATCCTTATTTTTCCTTCATAAAATGTTCGTTGAAGCTTTAAAATAAAATGTTATTTCACGTTTAGACTTTTTCTTAACATCGTTCTGATCTTTATGTTCGCTACTCTCTCTCTCTCTCTCTCTCTCTATATATATATATATATATACACATATATATATATATATATATATGTTCTGTTTATACGTTATTTTTATAGATACAAATATTTCAGAAAATGCTGTTTATTATAAACAGAGCATTTACTTAAATATTTGTATCTATAAAAATAACGTATAAACAGATAATATATTAAAATAATTGTCGGACTTAGTGCATTTCATAATATATATATATATATATATAATTCACAAAATGTGTTTGTATGTATGTATGTGTGCGATCGGATGTTGTTTATGCATTTCCACAGTTTTCATCCGATTTTGATGATTTTTTTAGTTTGATAGATAATTCTTCAGTGCTGGTTTCGATACCAAATTGTTAGCGACAATGGCTCTCCACTACTTCCTGTCCATTATAACTCTCAGTAACGTTTTACTATTTACTATCTGTTCTTGGATATATATCTTTCATAAAAACTTTAATAAAAATAAATAGTTTAAATTTTTACAATAATATTATTTATTATTATACAGTTCCCTTTTCAGGGCCACACCCTAATTCAGATTGTTAACCCCCCATTTGGGGGTGTGCCTTAGTTGCACCCAATTGTTGTTACTAATATTGATTTTCGGGTGGGCTGACTTTAAATTTAAACTGCTCCAATTGAACGGCAAACATTCCCAGTAATGAAAGACCCGGTCGAAGACGGGTTATACTGCTAGTGTATATATATATATATATATATATATATATATATATATATATATATATATATATATATATATAAAGACATTTTTTATGTTTATACGTTCTTTTTTTATAGATACAAATATTTAAGTAAATGCTCTGTTTTATAATAAACAGTATTAACGACATTTACCGGCCTGAATATCCGAGAAATTTTCATAGAATATATGCGTCCTCCGACAGGAATCGAACCTGTATCTTATACGGAACCACCATATAGCCTGACGTGCTTTTACCGATTGAGCCACAGAGGAGCATTTCGATTAGGTCGATTTTACTGTATTTAAACTACAATTCTCCATGATTTTCTCTCGTGCATTCATATCTGCTCGATGCGTATTCAAATTTAAACAAATGACGTCACACATTATGAAATGGACAAAGTCCTACTATTATTTTAAGACATTTTTTATATTTATACGTTTTTATTATTATTATAAAACAGAGCATTTACTTAAATATTTGTATCTATAAAAAAAGAACCTTTTTCTTTTTAATAGGAGTAAATAAGTTCGCCTATCGTTCGGTTCACAATGCACGGCGGTCTTTTGTGTAGGAGTAGGAATTTATCACTTGTTTCCTGTATAGAATTGGATTTCCAATTCTTTCTAAAGTCTTTTCTTTCTATTTCACTTCAGGTGACCCCCTTTCTTCTTAGTGACATTATTGCCTTGCTTTGGGTGGTCTGCAGACCCAATACGATCCAGCTGAAATAAAATCAAAATGCCTAATAATCTAGAAAGGGCAGATGAATTTTTAGTGCTCCCACGTCGCTACCGAATATGCACAAGGTCGAGCTTTAAAGTGGCTTTGCCGCCAATACCGTGGAAAAATTGCCTAAGCTCTTTAAGCACTTCCCCTTTTGGGGGCGTTTCCGAGTGATGACCCCATCACCATGCCGAAGGAGAGGTGCTGCCTGACCGTGGACTTGAACTAAAGTCTACAAAAATCAGGACTGATTTGAATTGTTCTCTATATCGGTAATATGTGAATGCAAATTCGAAGAACAAGTAGTTTTTCTTTTAACCAGAAATCGCCATGTAAGTAATACGATTGCAAAAAAAAAAAAAAAAAAAAAAATGCTTCTCTTCTTCTCCCCACGTCACTCCAATTTGAAATGAGTCGTTCTACTCATAGCTTGCCTGTTGCAGTCTTCGGAATGCGCGACGTTTTGGTCGAAAATTGCTAAATTCTAACAGGCTTAGTAAATGATACGCCAAAACTTGAAACAAGTCTGATTGGAGGACAATAAAACCTCAATTTACATTTTTGACACCATTAACACACACGCGCATGCGCACGCACGCACACACAGAGACACATTTTCTGTGGTTTAAAGCACACATGATAAATACGTGCACACACAATATATACAGAACATATTCACTACAGACACGCCCCTCACATATAAACATATTTTTTCAATGCTATTAACCCACATACTAAATACACATTTCTACCCACACGTATACAATACATACGTATACAATACATACGTGTACAATACGCACACATACACATTTTTCAATGGTGTTTGTTTTGCAGCATATCAACTTCTTATGTGTTATTTAATGCCGGAATTTAATTTTCTTGGGAGCATGACTAATTTCTTTTATAAAAATTTATTGCAACTATTTTTTTTTTAACAAAAATGTATAGCTGGTAATTTTTTTTACTATGAAAATTTATTGCTGGTATTTTTACTATGAAATTTTTAATACTTCCATAGTGTTTTGACCCCAGTTTGGTGGGTTAACTATTTGTCCATAGTTAGGACTCTAACAGGTGCTGCCATCCCGGGCTAGGGTGGACCTGGGAACAATAGCAATTTAGAGATGGTTCTACGCTCCTCAAAACCTCCCAATCAGAGGCCTTGCTGCCGGATGTAGTTTATCGTCATACCCAGGACGTTTTTTTTTATGGTAGTAGGACTTGTAATACGCATACTTTCAACGCATGCATACCTATCCACGTATATATACGCTTTTTCAGGGGACAAAAAAAAATTAAAGAAACTATGACATTATGGGAAAAGATTTCATGTGAGAGGTTTCGTCCTTTAAGAGTTCATTGGACAAACAAAGTGATGTTTACGTTATTCGACTACACATGCGCACAAAGGAGAGGCGGGACACTGAGAATTTTAAATTTAAATTAATTTTTTTTTGTTTATATATTGTGTTTTGGGTATATGACGCGTTCAGCGGAGGAGGGGCGTATCGAAAATTGCTTTTTTCACTGCAAATTATTCATATCATATCCAAGTATTTTACAAAAAAAAAAAAAAAAAAATAGAGCCGATTACAAAATATTTCAAGCTCAATTTAGGTTTATAGTTTGTAACCATGCAATGAGATGAGGTAACATAAACCGTAGATTTGTCTACCGAATATCATTACATCATTATTGCATAATTATAGTGAAATCCTTAAGGTTTTTTGTCAAAAGCAGTTTATTTTATGGTCGTAAATTAATTTAAAATATTCCTTTATACAGGATTTATTTTGGAAATGATCTTATTCGATCATTCTAAATTTCAGAATTTCTCTATTGCCGATCAAAATGATTGGAAGACAGCGATCTAAAAAAGCGTAAACGAAATAGCGCCTGTTTGTTCAACTTAAGAAACTTAACATTGCAACCAAAGTATTTTAAAATGCTGCCAATAACAAAGGAGAAAATGAAAAATACTTATCAAATCCAAATTTATATTCTTTTTATTTATTTGTTATGTAACTAAATACATAATTGTCAATAATGTTTCCGTGAAACTTGATATTTCCTGTAATAAATTCTTAATATATATTATTATTATTATTTTACTTAAGAGTAAGGTAGTGCTAAATTTATAATACCTTACGACTAACCATGAAAAGAAATGTTGATCAAAACTGCCTAAAACCTTTAAGCGTGTATTGCCGCCAATGTTATCAAACGCTGAATACGACCCTCCTTCACCGAACGCGTCATATAATCAAGCCGATTTCATTTTGTTTTCATCACTTTTTTTGTTAAGTATCCCACATTGTGATAATAGTCAAAATTGTCATAGTTTTTCCCCCTAAAATTATTCTTGATATATAAAAATGTATACTCATGGATTTTCCATAAAAACGCATACATATTTTCCAATGCTATTAATGCATACGAAGCATTCACACGCAATATATACACATTTAACCTTACACATATATACACATTTAACCTTACACATATATACTTATGCACAAACACACATAGTATCATGAAAGTGTGGGGGGGTGTAACACATCTATTTATCATCTCTCAGTTGCATCTCTGTCTTTGGGCAGAGTGCTCTCAGGGGCGACTCCGTCAAAGGACAGAGTCGCAACGAAGAAAAATTATACTGAGAGGTGCCCAGCCCTGGGGAACAGCTGCCCGAATCACTGCACCAAAGAGGGGGATCGGTGATCGCACCGAGGCCAGCGCAACCGACGGCTGCGGGGGCTGCGGACAATTTTTGTTCCTTGCCCGGGTGTACGCGCTCGGGGTCCCCACCTTAAAAAATGATTTTGTGTCTCAACTCGTCTTAGCGGGGAGACAGAGTAAATACCTAGTATCATGAAAGGATTTATAGAAAAGGCACAGAGAAGAAGAATCTCTAAATACACAGCAGAAGCAACAGACCAGATGTGGTAACAATATTCAATGCATGGACGAATGGTAGACTTATAAATATGGCGAGAAAAACTGTCTCGCACGACCCAGTGAGCCAACTTTCCTAGTTGAAGACTTACCAATTGATTTAATTAATATAATCTCCCCATTCCATGTCAGCTGAAAAACTTTAGCCCGAGAAGGCGCGATGAGTCTGCTTCCTGGGGGTTAGCAAAAAGCCATGGTGATGGAAGGTAAAAAGGATTCTCTCAGACGATTAAAAAGTTAGGAAAGAAATTCTCATCAATATCTATTATGGCTCGTCCATATCTATCTATCTATCTATCTATCTATCTATCTATCTATCTATCTATCTATCTATCTATCTATCTCAGTCTGTTCATATCTATCTATTACGGCTCGTTCATATCTATCTATCTATCTATCTATCTATCTCAGTCTGTTCATATCTATCTATCTATCTATTACGGCTCGTTCATATCTATCTATCTATCCCAGTCTGTTCATATCTATCTATCTATCTATCTATTACGGCTCGTTCATATCTATCTATCTATCTATCTATCCCAGTCTGTTCATATCTATCTATCTATCTATCTATTACGGCACGTTCATATCTATCTATCTATCTATTACGGCTCGTTCATATCTATCTATCTATCTATCTATCTATCTATCTATCTATCTATCTATCTATCTATCTATCCCAGTCTGTTCATATCTATCTATCTATCTATCTATCTATCTATCTATCTATCTATCTATCTATCTATCCCAGTCTGTTCATATCTATCTATCTATCTATCTATCTATCTATCTATCTATCTATCTATCTATCTATCTATCTATCTATCCCAGTCTGTTCATATCTATCTATCTATCTATCTATCCCAGTCTGTTCATATCTATCTATCTATCTATCTATCCCAGTCTGTTCATATCTATCTATCTATCTATCTATCTATCTATCTATCTATCTATCTATCTATCTATCCCAGTCTGTTCATATCTATCTATCTATCTATCTATCTATCCCAGTCTGTTCATATCTATCTATCTATCTATCTATCTATCTATCTATCTATCTATCTATCTATCTATCTATCTATCCCAGTCTGTTCATATCTATCTATCTATCTATCTATCTATCTATCTATCTATCTATCTATCTATCTATCTATCTATCCCAGTCTGTTCATATCTATCTATCTATCTATCTATCTATCTATCTATCTATCCCAGTCTGTTCATATCTATCTATCTATCTATCTATCTATCTATCTATCTATCTATCTATCTATCTATCCCAGTCTGTTCATATCTATCTATCTATCTATCTATCTATCTATCTATCTATCTATCTATCTATCCCAGTTTGTTCATATCTATCTATCTATCTATCTATCTATCTATCTATCTATCTATCTATCTATCTATCTATCTATCTATCCCAGTCTGTTCATATCTATCTATCTATCTATCTATCTATCTATCTATCTATCTATCTATCTATCTATCTATCTATCTATCTATCTATCCCAGTCTGTTCATATCTATCTATCTATCTATCTATCTATCTATCTATCTATCTATCTATCTATCCCAGTCTGTTCATATCTATCTATCTATCTATCTATCTATCTATCTATCTATCTATCTATCTATCCCAGTCTGTTCATATCTATCTATCTATCTATCTATCTATCTATCTATCTACCTATCTATCTATCTATCTATCTATCTATCCCAGTCTGTTCATATCTATCTATCTATCTATCTATCTATCTATCTATCTATCTATCTATCTATCTATCTATCCCAGTCTGTTCATATCTATCTATCTATCCCAGTCTGTTCATATCTATCTATCTATCTATCTATCTATCTATCTATCTATCTATCTATCTATCTATCTATCTATCTATTACGGCTCGTTCATATCTATCTATCTATCTATCTATCTATCTATCTATCTATCTATCTATCTATCTATCTATCTATCTAACCCAGTCTGTTCATATCTATCTATCTATCTATCTATCTATCTCAGTCTGTTCATATCTATCTATCTATCTATCTATCTATCTATCTATCTATCTATCTATCTATCTCAGTCTGTTCATATCTATCTATCTATCTATCTATCTATCTATCTATCTATCTATCTATCTATCTATCTATCTATCTATCTATCTCAGTCTGTTCATATCTATCTATCTATCTATCTATCTATCTATCTATCTATCTATCTATCTCAGTCTGTTCATATCTATCTATCTATCTATCTATCTATCTATCTATCTATCTATCTATCTATCTATCTATCTCAGTCTGTTCATATCTATCTCAGTCTGTTCATATCTATCTATCTATCTATCTATCTATCTATCTATCTATCTATCTATCTATTACGGCTCGTTCATATCTGTCTATCTATCTATCTATTACGGCTCGTCCATATCTATCTATCTATCTATCTATCTATCTATCTATCTATCTATCTATATATTATGGCTCGTTCATATCTCTCTTTCTCTCTATCTATTACGGCTCGTTCATATCTATCTATCTATCTATCTATCTATCTATCTTTCTATCTATCTATCTCTATAGGTCCCTCTCATACACAAGTAATGTATTCAAGTTACGCGTACATGACTGTATATGTAAATGAATGAGGGAAACTAGAAAAACCAGATTTTGTGTCTCAACTCGTCTTAGCGGGGAGACAGAGTAAATACCTAGTATCATGAAAGGATTTATAGAAAAGGCACAGAGAAGAAGAATCTCTAAATACACAGCAGAAGCAACAGACCAGATGTGGTAACAATATTCAATGCATGGACGAATGGTAGACTTATAAATATGGCGAGAAAAACTGTCTCGCACGACCCAGTGAGCCAACTTTCCTAGTTGAAGACTTACCAATTGATTTAATTAATATAATCTCCCCATTCCATGTCAGCTGAAAAACTTTAGCCCGAGAAGGCGCGATGAGTCTGCTTCCTGGAGGTTAGCAAAAAGCCATGGTGATGGAAGGTAAAAAGGATTCTCTCAGACGATTAAAAAGTTAGGAAAGAAATTCTCATCAATATCTATTATGGCTCGTCCATATCTATCTATCTATCTATCTATCTATCTATCTATCTATCTATCTATCTATCTATCTATCTATCTCAGTCTGTTCATATCTATCTATTACGGCTCGTTCATATCTATCTATCTATCTATCTATCTATCTCAGTCTGTTCATATCTATCTATCTATCTATTACGGCTCGTTCATATCTATCTATCTATCCCAGTCTGTTCATATCTATCTATCTATCTATCTATTACGGCTCGTTCATATCTATCTATCTATCTATCTATCCCAGTCTGTTCATATCTATCTATCTATCTATCTATTACGGCACGTTCATATCTATCTATCTATCTATTACGGCTCGTTCATATCTATCTATCTATCTATCTATCTATCTATCTATCTATCTATCTATCTATCTATCTATCCCAGTCTGTTCATATCTATCTATCTATCTATCTATCTATCTATCTATCTATCTATCTATCTATCTATCTATCCCAGTCTGTTCATATCTATCTATCTATCTATCTATCTATCTATCTATCTATCTATCTATCTATCTATCTATCCCAGTCTGTTCATATCTATCTATCTATCTATCTATCTATCTATCTATCTATCTATCTATCTATCTATCTATTTATCCCAGTCTGTTCATATCTATCTATCTATCTATCTATCTATCTATCTATCTATCTATCTATCTATCTATCCCAGTCTGTTCATATCTATCTATCTATCTATCTATCTATCTATCTATCTATCTATCCCAGTCTGTTCATATCTATCTATCTATCTATCTATCTATCTATCTATCTATCTATCTATCTATCTATCTATCTATCCCAGTCTGTTCATATCTATCTATCTATCTATCTATCTATCTATCTATCTATCTATCTATCTATCTATCTATCTATCCCAGTCTGTTCATATCTATCTATCTATCTATCTATCCCAGTCTGTTCATATCTATCTATCTATCTATCTATCCCAGTCTGTTCATATCTATCTATCTATCTATCTATCTATCTATCCCAGTCTGTTCATATCTATCTATCTATCTATCTATCCCAGTCTGTTCATATCTATCTATCTATCTATCTATCTATCTATCTATCTATCTATCTATCTATCCCAGTCTGTTCATATCTATCTATCTATCTATCTATCTATCTATCTATCTATCTATCTATCTATCTATCTATCTATCTATCCCAGTCTGTTCATATCTATCTATCTATCTATCTATCTATCTATCTATCTATCTATCTATCTATCTATCTATCTATCCCAGTCTGTTCATATCTATCTATCTATCTATCTATCTATCTATCTATCTATCTATCTATCTATCTATCTATCTATCTATCTATCCCAGTCTGTTCATATCTATCTATCTATCTATCTATCTATCTATCTATCTATCTATCTATCTATCTATCTATCTATCCCAGTCTGTTCATATCTATCTATCTATCTATCTATCTATCTATCTATCTATCTATCTATCTATCCCAGTCTGTTCATATCTATCTATCTATCTATCTATCTATCTATCTATCTATCTATCTATCTATCTATCTATCTATCTATCTATCTATCTATCCCAGTCTGTTCATATCTATCTATCTATCTATCTATCTATCTATCTATCTATCTATCTATCTATCTATCTATCTATCTATCCCAGTTTGTTCATATCTATCTATCTATCTATCTATCTATCTATCTATCTATCTATCTATCTATCTATCTATCTATCTATCCCAGTCTGTTCATATCTATCTATCTATCTATCTATCTATCTATCTATCTATCTATCTATCTATCTATCTATCTATCCCAGTCTGTTCATATCTATCTATCTATCTATCTATCTATCTATCTATCTATCTATCTATCTATCTATCTATCCCAGTCTGTTCATATCTATCTATCTATCTATCTATCTATCTATCTATCTATCTATCTATCTATCTATCTATCCCAGTCTGTTCATATCTATCTATCTATCTATCTATCTATCTATCTATCTATCTATCTATCTATCTATCCCAGTCTGTTCATATCTATCTATCTATCTATCTATCTATCTATCTATCTATCTATCCCAGTCTGTTCATATCTATCTATCTATCCCAGTCTGTTCATATCTATCTTTCTATCTATCTATCTATCTATCTATCTATCTATCTATCTATCTATCTATCTATCTATCTATTACGGCTCGTTCATATCTATCTATCTATCTATCTATCTATCTATCTATCTATCTATCTATCTATCTATCTATCTATCTATCTAACCCAGTCTGTTCATATCTATCTATCTATCTATCTATCTCAGTCTGTTCATATCTATCTATCTATCTATCTATCTATCTATCTATCTATCTATCTATCTATCTATCTATCTCAGTCTGTTCATATCTATCTATCTATCTATCTATCTATCTATCTATCTATCTATCTATCTATCTATCTATCTATCTATCTCAGTCTGTTCATATCTATCTATCTATCTATCTATCTATCTATCTATCTATCTATCTATCTCAGTCTGTTCATATCTATCTATCTATCTATCTATCTATCTATCTATCTATCTATCTATCTATCTATCTCAGTCTGTTCATATCTATCTCAGTCTGTTCATATCTATCTATCTATCTATCTATCTATCTATCTATCTATCTATCTATCTATCTATCTATCTATCTATTACGGCACGTTCATATCTATCTATCTATCTATTACGGCTCGTTCATATCTATCTATCTATCTATCTATCTATCTATCTATCTATCTATCTATCTATCTATCCCAGTCTGTTCATATCTATCTATCTATCTATCTATCTATCTATCTATCTATCTATCTATCTATCTATCTATCTATCTATCTATCTATCTATCCCAGTCTGTTCATATCTATCTATCTATCTATCTATCTATCTATCTATCTATCTATCTATCTATCTATCTATCTATCTATCTATCCCAGTCTGTTCATATCTATCTATCTATCTATCTATCTATCTATCTATCTATCTATCTATCTATCTATCTATCTATTTATCCCAGTCTGTTCATATCTATCTATCTATCTATCTATCTATCTATCTATCTCAGTCTGTTCATATCTATCTATCTATCTATCTATCTATCTATCTATCTATCTATCTATCTATCTATCTATCTATCTATCTATCTCAGTCTGTTCATATCTATCTATCTATCTATCTATCTATCTATCTATCTATCTATCTATCTATCTATCTCAGTCTGTTCATATCTATCTATCTATCTATCTATCTATCTATCTATCTATCTATCTATCTATCTATCTATCTCAGTCTGTTCATATCTATCTCAGTCTGTTCATATCTATCTATCTATCTATCTATCTATCTATCTATCTATCTATCTATCTATCTATTACGGCACGTTCATATCTATCTATCTATCTATTACGGCTCGTTCATATCTATCTATCTATCTATCTATCTATCTATCTATCTATCTATCTATCTATCTATCCCAGTCTGTTCATATCTATCTATCTATCTATCTATCTATCTATCTATCTATCTATCTATCTATCCCAGTCTGTTCATATCTATCTATCTATCTATCTATCTATCTATCTATCTATCTATCTATCTATCTATCTATCTATCTATCTATCTATCCCAGTCTGTTCATATCTATCTATCTATCTATCTATCTATCTATCTATCTATCTATCTATCTATCTATCTATCTATTTATCCCAGTCTGTTCATATCTATCTATCTATCTATCTATCTATCTATCTATCTATCTATCTATCTATCTATCTATCTATCTATCCCAGTCTGTTCATATCTATCTATCTATCTATCTATCTATCTATCTATCTATCTATCCCAGTCTGTTCATATCTATCTATCTATCTATCTATCTATCTATCTATCTATCTATCTATCTATCTATCCCAGTCTGTTCATATCTATCTATCTATCTATCTATCTATCTATCTATCTATCTATCTATCTATCTATCTATCTATCTATCTATCCCAGTCTGTTCATATCTATCTATCTATCTATCTATCCCAGTCTGTTCATATCTATCTATCTATCTATCTATCCCAGTCTGTTCATATCTATCTATCTATCTATCTATCTATCTATCTATCTATCTATCTATCCCAGTCTGTTCATATCTATCTATCTATCTATCTATCCCAGTCTGTTCATATCTATCTATCTATCTATCTATCTATCTATCTATCTATCTATCTATCTATCTATCTATCCCAGTCTGTTCATATCTATCTATCTATCTATCTATCTATCTATCTATCTATCTATCTATCTATCTATCTATCTATCCCAGTCTGTTCATATCTATCTATCTATCTATCTATCTATCTATCTATCTATCTATCTATCTATCTATCTATCTATCTATCTATCCCAGTCTGTTCATATCTATCTATCTATCTATCTATCTATCTATCTATCTATCTATCTATCTATCTATCCCAGTCTGTTCATATCTATCTATCTATCTATCTATCTATCTATCTATCTATCTATCTATCTATCTATCTATCTATCTATCTATCTATCCCAGTCTGTTCATATCTATCTATCTATCTATCTATCTATCTATCTATCTATCTATCTATCTATCTATCTATCTATCTATCCCAGTCTGTTCATATCTATCTATCTATCTATCTATCTATCTATCTATCTATCTATCTATCTATCTATCTATCTATCTATCTATCCCAGTCTGTTCATATCTATCTATCTATCTATCTATCTATCTATCTATCTATCTATCTATCTATCTATCTATCTATCCCAGTTTGTTCATATCTATCTATCTATCTATCTATCTATCTATCTATCTATCTATCTATCTATCTATCTATCTATCTATCTATCTATCTATCTATCCCAGTCTGTTCATATCTATCTATCTATCTATCTATCTATCTATCTATCTATCTATCTATCTATCTATCTATCTATCCCAGTCTGTTCATATCTATCTATCTATCTATCTATCTATCTATCTATCTATCTATCTATCTATCTATCTATCCCAGTCTGTTCATATCTATCTATCTATCTATCTATCTATCTATCTATCTATCTATCTATCTATCTATCTATCCCAGTCTGTTCATATCTATCTATCTATCTATCTATCTATCTATCTATCTATCTATCTATCTATCTATCTATCTATCTATCTATCCCAGTCTGTTCATATCTATCTATCTATCTATCTATCTATCTATCTATCTATCTATCTATCTATCTATCTATCTATCCCAGTCTGTTCATATCTATCTATCTATCCCAGTCTGTTCATATCTATCTATCTATCTATCTATCTATCTATCTATCTATCTATCTATCTATCTATCTATCTATCTATCTATCTATCTATCTATTACGGCTCGTTCATATCTATCTATCTATCTATCTATCTATCTATCTATCTATCTATCTATCTATCTATCTATCTATCTAACCCAGTCTGTTCATATCTATCTATCTATCTATCTATCTCAGTCTGTTCATATCTATCTATCTATCTATCTATCTATCTATCTATCTATCTATCTATCTATCTATCTATCTATCTATCTCAGTCTGTTCATATCTATCTATCTATCTATCTATCTATCTATCTATCTATCTATCTATCTATCTCAGTCTGTTCATATCTATCTATCTATCTATCTATCTATCTATCTATCTATCTATCTATCTATCTATCTCAGTCTGTTCATATCTATCTATCTATCTATCTATCTATCTATCTATCTATCTATCTATCTCAGTCTGTTCATATCTATCTCAGTCTGTTCATATCTATCTATCTATCTATCTATCTATCTATCTATCTATCTATCTATCTATCTATCTATCTATCTATCTATCTATTACGGCTCGTTCATATCTGTCTATCTATCTATCTATTACGGCTCGTCCATATCTATCTATCTATCTATCTATCTATCTATCTATCTATCTATCTATCTATCTATCTATCTATCTATATATTACGGCTCGTTCATATCTCTCTTTCTCTCTATCTATTACGGCTCGTTCATATCTATCTATCTATCTATCTATCTATCTATCTATCTATCTATCTATCTATCTATCTATCTATCTATCTTTCTATCTATCTATCCCAGTCTGTTCATATCTATCTATCTATCTATCTATCTATCTATCTATCTATCTATCTATCTATCTATCTATCTATCCCAGTCTGTTCATATCTATCTATCTATCTATCTATCCCAGTCTGTTCATATCTATCTATCTATCTATCTATCCCAGTCTGTTCATATCTATCTATCTATCTATCTATCTATCTATCTATCTATCTATCCCAGTCTGTTCATATCTATCTATCTATCTATCTATCCCAGTCTGTTCATATCTATCTATCTATCTATCTATCTATCTATCTATCTATCTATCTATCTATCTATCCCAGTCTGTTCATATCTATCTATCTATCTATCTATCTATCTATCTATCTATCTATCTATCTATCTATCTATCTATCTATCTATCCCAGTCTGTTCATATCTATCTATCTATCTATCTATCTATCTATCTATCTATCTATCTATCTATCTATCTATCTATCTATCTATCTATCCCAGTCTGTTCATATCTATCTATCTATCTATCTATCTATCTATCTATCTATCTATCTATCTATCTATCTATCCCAGTCTGTTCATATCTATCTATCTATCTATCTATCTATCTATCTATCTATCTATCTATCTATCTATCTATCTATCTATCCCAGTCTGTTCATATCTATCTATCTATCTATCTATCTATCTATCTATCTATCTATCTATCTATCTATCTATCTATCTATCTATCCCAGTCTGTTCATATCTATCTATCTATCTATCTATCTATCTATCTATCTATCTATCTATCTATCTATCTATCCCAGTCTGTTCATATCTATCTATCTATCTATCTATCTATCTATCTATCTATCTATCTATCTATCTATCTATCCCAGTTTGTTCATATCTATCTATCTATCTATCTATCTATCTATCTATCTATCTATCTATCTATCTATCTATCTATCTATCTATCTATCCCAGTCTGTTCATATCTATCTATCTATCTATCTATCTATCTATCTATCTATCTATCTATCTATCTATCTATCTATCTATCTATCCCAGTCTGTTCATATCTATCTATCTATCTATCTATCTATCTATCTATCTATCTATCTATCTATCTATCTATCTATCTATCTATCTATCCCAGTCTGTTCATATCTATCTATCTATCTATCTATCTATCTATCTATCTATCTATCTATCTATCTATCCCAGTCTGTTCATATCTATCTATCTATCTATCTATCTATCTATCTATCTATCTATCTATCTATCTATCTATCTATCTATCTATCTATCCCAGTCTGTTCATATCTATCTATCTATCTATCTATCTATCTATCTATCTATCTATCTATCTATCTATCTATCTATCTATCCCAGTCTGTTCATATCTATCTATCTATCCCAGTCTGTTCATATCTATCTATCTATCTATCTATCTATCTATCTATCTATCTATCTATCTATCTATCTATCTATCTATCTATTACGGCTCGTTCATATCTATCTATCTATCTATCTATCTATCTATCTATCTATCTATCTATCTATCTATCTATCTATCTATCTATCTAACCCAGTCTGTTCATATCTATCTATCTATCTATCTATCTCAGTCTGTTCATATCTATCTATCTATCTATCTATCTATCTATCTATCTATCTATCTATCTATCTATCTATCTATCTATCTCAGTCTGTTCATATCTATCTATCTATCTATCTATCTATCTATCTATCTATCTATCTATCTCAGTCTGTTCATATCTATCTATCTATCTATCTATCTATCTATCTATCTATCTATCTATCTCAGTCTGTTCATATCTATCTATCTATCTATCTATCTATCTATCTATCTATCTATCTCAGTCTGTTCATATCTATCTCAGTCTGTTCATATCTATCTATCTATCTATCTATCTATCTATCTATCTATCTATCTATCTATCTATCTATCTATCTATCTATTACGGCTCGTTCATATCTGTCTATCTATCTATCTATTACGGCTCGTCCATATCTATCTATCTATCTATCTATCTATCTATCTATCTATCTATCTATCTATCTATCTATCTATCTATATATTACGGCTCGTTCATATCTCTCTTTCTCTCTATCTATTACGGCTCGTTCATATCTATCTATCTATCTATCTATCTATCTATCTATCTATCTATCTATCTATCTATCTATCTTTCTATCTATCTATCTCTATAGGTCACTCTCATACACAAGTAATGTATTCAAGTTACGCGTACATGACTGTATATGTAAATGAATGAGGGAAACTAGAAAAACCAGAGACTGCACTGTTTGTTCATCTATGTCGCTCATTCTGTTTTTCCTTCTATTTTTTTTCTCATTCCTACAGACATACAGTCATGCACGGATAACTTGAATACATCGCTTCAGTTTGAGAGTGACCCACAGAAATGGTATGCATGTCTGCCAGAATCACTTTTCTATTAGAGTGTAAGACTCGGATCCTAGCAATGCTTAAGAATTGGATATTGGACAGTTAAATTTTCTTGGCCGGGAGAATGGAATATGTGCCTTGACAAGAAAATGATACAGCTTTGTTTCTGCGTCAACAGTTCATATTAAAAGCTGAAATCTGATCAGTGTGTACAAAAGTGAATTGTTTTTCTTTCCTGGGATTGGTAAAGACTTTACGACCGCAATGAAAACCCTCAAACACACACCGACAACAACTCTTTCACTCTCTTTCACGCTCCCCCTCTTTCAATCTCTCTCGCTTTCTTTCACTATCTCTCTCTTTCTTTCACTCTCTCTTTCTCTCTCTCCTCTCTCTAACACACACACACACACACACACACACACACACACACACACACACACACACACACACACACACACACACATATATATATATATATAAAGAACAAATAGAGTAAGCATCCACAGTTCGTAGCATTTCTTTAAAAAAATTCTCAATACAAAGCAAAATATTATTATTAATATAAATTTTTTTTTTTATTATTATTCCGAATCCATTACATTCACTTTCATTCTAATACCCTTGTGAAAGGTATTAATCCTCTTCTTCTCCCTCTAGTTATGGGTAAATAGCAGGACAGACAGAATTCTATAGCCTTGGATGACAACTGATCTCAGAGAAGGACAACTCTGAATTCAAAATCTGTGGAGGGTCGTTCGGGGACCTTGTGTCACGTAGAACCAAACACAACCGCTGGTGTCTGGCTGTTGGTTCTTAGGAATCTGAGCTGCTTGACTCATACATCGAATACAAATTGAGAGTCCGCTATATATATATATATATATATATATATATATATATATATATATATATATATATATATATATATATATAATATGTGTGTGTGTGTGTATTTAAAAGAACGAAGAGCAAGATTTCAGCTTTCAAAACATTAATTTAAAACAGCGCTCAATGTAAAAGTAGAGCAATAAATATTTATTTATTATGCACTGTTACATTAGAACATGTACATATCCACTACAAAACTGTACCTCTTGTTTCAACGTTAAAAAATATTTTTTAACGTTTCATCAGGTGGGAAATCATGATCATCGTGATTTCCCACCTGATGAAACGTTAATTTTTTAACGTTGAAACAAGATGTACAGTTTTGTAGTGGGTATGTACATGTTCTCATGTAATAGTGCATAATATATATATATATATATATATATATATATATATATATATATAGTTGTAGAGTAGATAGATGAAACGGCAAAATGTAAGCAAAGTGTACGCGTGTGCTGGTGTGCATACGCAGGCAAGCAAATAAATTTATGCGTGAGGTGCAAAAGTAATAGTGCTCGGTTATACGGAGCAAAGATATGTATTAATTAGCACATATACGTGTACCTACGTACGACTATAGTTTCGCCGGGTGGTGTTCCCTGTTCGTCCGAACCCGTGCCTGACGAACTGGGAACACCACCCAGCGAAACTATAGTCGCACGCTAAAAACATAGGGATGCGTATATGTACTTATTAATATATACATACATTCATACATACATGCATACACACACACACACACACACACACACACACACACATATATATATATATATATATATATATATATATTTATATATATATATATATATATATGTATATATATATATATACATGGAATCATATTTTTAAAAAAATAATTATAATTTAGGCTCTACTTATGTATTGAGCACTGTTTTTTAAAAATAAAAACAAAATTACTAAAGAACTTTGGATTATTAACCTAACGGTTCTTTCCTATTTTTCTATATATTTGCACACACACACACACACACACACACACACACACACACACACACACACACACACACACATATATATATATATATATATATATATATATATATATTTATATATATATATTTATATATATATATATATATATATATATGTATATATATATATATACATGGAATCATATTTTTAAAAAAATAATTATAATTTAGGCTCTACTTATGTATTGAGCACTGTTTTTTAAAAATAAAAACAAAATTACTAAAGAACTTTGGATTATTAACCTAACGGTTCTTTCCTATTTTTCTATATATTTGCACACACACACACACACACACACACACATATATATATATATATATATATATATATATATATATATATATATATTTATATATATATATATATTTATATATATATATATATATATATATATATATATGTATATATATATATACATGGAATCATATTTTTAAAAAAATAATTATAATTTAGGCTCTACTTATGTATTGAGCACTGTTTTTTAAAAATAAAAACAAAATTACTAAAGAACTTTGGATTATTAACCTAACGGTTCGTTCCTAAATTTCTATATATTTGCACACACACACACACACACACACACACACACACACACATATATATATATATATATGGTATTGACCGCATCTTAAAATGGGAAATACTAAAATAAATGCCATAAGTATAAAGCAGGGGACAAGTATTGCTTATTATGAAAGGAGGAAAAATTAGCAATAGCCACCTCCGATGAACCTAAGAATCGTACATGTACGCCTCAAAGACCTGATATTTTAAATAGGTGTAGGCAAAGGAAATCCTGCTTCTTAGAATAGAGGGTCTGTGGGTTTTTTTTCTCTATCTTCTTCAGTCACGAGGTTTTATGCTAATTAGTTTTTAGTGGTTTTATCAAAAGATACTGTTTCATGTCATTTCCTCTTTAGCCAGCTTACCCTGAAGATCCGTTTAGCTGAAACCTAGGTATATTGTTCCTGGCTCTTTATGATTTATTTCATTTACACACACAAACACACACACACACATACACACACACACACACACATATTTCAAGTTTCATTAAAATGACTGACAAGGTAATGCGATTAACTTTTATATTTAATTTTTCTTGAATTCGTATGTGTTTTCTTTGCTGGATATAAAGTGTGTAAAAATTGTTCAAATATTCTGCATATTCGAGCACTTCCATGGACGAGCTACAGTTCTTGGTGCCGTCAGTTTCTAAGCGTGACAAGCAGTAACAGAAATGTCAGTAACTTTCAGGAGGTTTTGAGGAGTGTGGAACCACCTCTTAATTGCTGGTGTTCCCAGGTCCACCCTGACCCAGGGTGGTAGCACCTGTTAGGGTCCCATCTATGGGCAAATAGTCAAACGGTCAAAACACTGAAAGTATAAAAATAGGTTTAATACTAGTAATACATTTTTGAAAAAAAATACCAGCACTACATTTTTGAAAAAGGAAATATTGCTAGCAACACATTTTTGAAAAAAGAAAAAATTACCAGCAATACATTTAAAAAAAAAAAAGTATTACTAGCAATATATTTTTGAAAAAAATATTACCAGCCATAAAACTCTTGTCGGCATTAAATAATCCATTGAGGCTGATATGCCGTAAAACAAAACAGACCAAACCAAACCTGAACTGGGTAAGGGATGCGATTAAACTTAAATGGAGAATATTTAGGTCATCTACGATTCGCTGACGATATATAAAAAAAACATCCGATGAATTACAGGAAATACTAAATGACCTAAATAGTGACTGTCTCAGTGTAAGTTTCAAAAGAAAAGAAATAAAGCAAAAGTAATTGTCAGTTATAACTTTCAGCAAAAAACTAAGATCATAAAAAAATATTCAAAGAAGGATCTGCAATATAATCAATCCTGACTTGGCATCTCGACATCAGTCACTTTCTTAACCACTTTGACGTGGCCTCCGTCTGCCTTTTCCACAGATATTTTCATGGCAATTGCTCTGAGGAACTTTCCTCCACGGCAGCTCATCCACATGGATTTAGGCATACTACTAGATTGGCAATTAGGTCTCATTGTTTTACTATTGAAAGCGCTAGATGTAACTGTAAGTTCTTTTCTAATAGTTTCTTTTCTCGCACCTCTCGTCTGTGGAACTCGCTTTTTCTTACCTGCCACGTACATTCTTCAAAAATTTAAATGCAGCGCTAATCTGAGCCCTGTCTTCTGTTTTCATTCTTTTATTTTCCATTCTTCTCGCTAAAGTCTTCTCATTCTCTTTCATTCACAGTAACCTCTTTCGTCTTAGTGGCATTATCACCTTGCTTGTGGGCGAAATGATTAGAAAAAAACAAACAAAAAAAAACAAATGAGTAAATAAACTTATGATAACACTTACATTAGGTAACCGTATGTATAATGGCAGGTAGTTAGCTGGGACCCTAACAGGTGCTACCACCCTGGGTCAGGGTGGACCTGGGAACACCAGCAATTAAGAGGTGGTTCCACACTCCTCAAAACCTCCTGAAAGTTACTGACATTTCTGTTACTGCTTGTCACGCTTCACTGTTTTACTGAAACTTCTCGAGAGGCACGGTAAATGATGGTTAGCAGCTCGGATTGAGTAATCGGAGAGCCGAGTTCGAATTCCAGTCGGATCCACTTACATTCACTTTAATAGTTTTATGTGCTTGTTTAACTTTTCTTGAAATTGGTTGGACAGCTTACCGAATTTCATTTTTTTTAACTATGTTAAACAGGTCTCTTTCAAAAGGTTCCAGGAGTTAGCCAGAAGATCGAGTTTTGGGGTCTTTAGATTGTAGGTTTTATATTCGTGATCTGGTGTTTCGGAAAGCTTGAGATAGAAATGCACTTTCCATCGTAATCTTTTCACAAAGTCAATAATTTTATCCGTGACAGATTGAAAGAGTGCAGAGAAGGGTATGGGACGTTTTCAAGGGAGTATTTCGGACAGACATTTTCCGTGATGGTCCGTTGCGAGGCACGGTGGAGTAACAGATAGCAGCTCAGATTGAGGAATCGGAGAGCCGTGTTCGAATTCCAGTCGAATCCATTACGTTCACATACGTGCTAATACCCTTGGGGAAAATATGAATCCTCGTCTTTTTCCCCCAGCTATGGGGTAAATAGCAGGCCAAACCGGGTTCTACAATCTTGTATGGCAACTGGTCTACCGCAGAAAAAATGGCAACCTACTGCATGAAAAAATCTGCCTCATCAGTCATGTATCACGCATGGCATAAATTATTTATTATTATGTTGTAGAGGTAGTTAGAATTTCGAGATGGATTAATCCCGAGAGAGCTCAACTAATCGTTATAGGAGCAACATATTTTTTATAATTTTTATTCTTTGATAGCAATTTTTTTTTTATTAATTATAATTTTTTTAATTATAATCTCACTTAACTTTAATATAAATTAACTAAACATAACTTATTTTTAATTTATTAGATATATTTCACTTTTAAGTATAATTTATGTTTGGGAGAGTATTTTTAAATAGGATTTTGTATTTAAAACTTAACCATATCTCTATTAAAAAATTATCCCTGGGTTTCAAATTAACACTTCATTCTTCATATAACCCCAATTTAATGTCATAAGCTTAATATCCAGGTTTAATTTTATAAAACCTCTTCCCTTTAAGGCTGATACCTTCCAAACTCCCCTGACCACCTTCGCTCTTTTCGTCTGACTGAAACATTGAAATGAATAATTTCTATATTAATTTTGTCGACGGCTGTCACAGTTAAATTTCTAATTCCGACACGAACTCAGTATGTATACCGGGGTTGAATAAGACTGACGAAGTTTTCGTCGGTTGAAATTTGTCTATTCCCCATATGAGGTAATTTTGGATTTTTTGGTTTACTACTATTTATTTGCTCTGCATAAGAAATACATTGAGCTCTTTTTGTCGATCAGTTTTAGTATTTTGTATTACTAGGATCCACTTGGCTTATATACCAACCGATTTATTTTTTTATATAAAAAGCATCATGTTTAGATGTAATAGAGTCTATCTTCTTCAATTACTTAAAACACTTTCATTAAAAAACATTTTGAATTAATGCAGTTACTGATATAGCAGAAGCAGTCTGTATTTATTCAATCAAAGTTAGCCGAGGGCATGAAGGGGTAAAACAGGCAACATGAAGACACGCTTCAGACCACAATTATTTTGGAGTTTTTAAGATTCAATTTATCAGTGTGCTACCAGGGATGTAAAAGAGGATACATTTATAAAGCAATTGTTAAGTTTGATGAAAATTGGTTGAAAGATCAACGGAAAATAAGAAAGACAGTAGTAAAAGTCGCCATTTTTCGCTATTTAAATAATTGATTAAACAATCAACTTATTGTTGGCTACAATTCAGTGAAGTTTGTATTAGATTGCTTGAAAATTGGAGGAGTTTTTTGTTTTAAATTTGCGCTGAAGTCAATTTGTACTGAAATCGATTTTCGTTTTTCGCGGCTTTTCGCTAAACGCAGTGGCATAGAAATAAAAATAAGGTATTGTTGAGCTCATCATGATGTAAGTAACGTACATGCCGAGTTTGAAAGTAATCGGAGGAGAAGAGTTGAATTTACCGATTTTTGATTGGCTTTATTGATTATTGATTTTTAAAAAATTATCGATTTTTTACTTGAAGAACCTATTGTACAATGTATACGCCAAGTTCTTGGTAAAAATCGGTTGGATGGATCTCGAGTGAAAAGGTATCAGACAGACAGACACACAGACATCTGTTTTGTATATATAGATGGAAGCAGGGGGAGCATTATTAAAAAGAACAACACCAGATATCCCGACATGTGGCGCGCAGAACGAGAAAAATCGTAAATAAAGCGTTCAATTTGAAATTCCATCAAAGTTAAGCTGTAGCGACAATCCCCTGATGAAGGCCGGAGGGCTAATGGCAGAAATGTTATGATTACAGCAACAAAGGTCCTTGGGTAAACAATGTAAACAGTCTCATCAATTCACAGTTGAATTGGCTGGATGTCGCCCTAAGTTCTATGCTAAAAGCTGCTTTTCTCGTTGTTGAGATCAATAAAACATCCTTCGTCGCCACTGTTGAGATGTTGAGTGTTTCCACGTGAGTATATGGTAATAACGAACAAACACAGTCGTAGGGAAAAATACTGGTATATTCAGAGAGGTATTTACATCAGAGAGATTAGTAGTAGAACGAACGTAGGTTAGTAGTAACAATAAGTAATAGTAATAAAGTCCAACGGTATCTTCCGGTCGAGAAACGGAAGTGTAACTGATCACTACAGAAGTCTCACTCTGCACTGCACTACACTGCTACACTACGGTATTTAACAACCCACCCACGTGGGTCGAATGTGGCACAAGGCCGGTTTAATGTGGGCTCCCCGAGCCCGTAAGCTCGGCCAAAAATATGCCCATTAGAACCCGTATAAACGGGTTCAGGGACTGTCTACCTCCCCGGACGACACTTTGCCCTGCGGCAAAGCCTCGTCCGGGTTCCTCTCTGCCAAAGCAGAGAGTTCGACAGGAGCAGCGCACAGTCAGAGACTGCGTACACTGCTACACTACGATATTTAACAACCCCCCACACGGGTCGAATGTGGCACAAGGCCGGTTTAAAGTGGGCTTACCGAGCCCGTAGGCTCGGCCAAAAATATGCCCATTTACAACCCGTATACACGAGTTTAGGGACTGTCTACCTCCCCGGACGACACTTTGCCCTGCGGCAAAGCCTCGTCCGGGTTCCTCTCTGCCAAAGCAGAGAGTTCGACAGGATCAGCGCACAGTCAGAGACAGCGTCTCGTACACTGCTACACTACGGTATTTAACAACCCTCCCACGTGGGTCGAATGTGGCACAAGGCCGGTTTAATGTGGGCTTACCGAGCCCGCAGGCTCGGCCAAAAATATGCCCATTTACAACCCGTATAAACGGGTTCAGGGACTGTCTACCTCCCCGGACGACACTTTGCCCTGCGGCAAAGCCTCGTCCGGGTTCCTCTCTGCCAAAGCAGAGAGTTCGACAGGAGCAGCGCACAGTCAGAGACTGCGTACACTGCTACACTACGGTATTTAACAACCCTCCCACGTGGGTCGAATGTGGCACAAGGCCGGTTTAAAGTGGGCTTACCGAGCCCGTAGGCTCGGCCAAAAATATGCCCATTAGAACCCGTATAAACGGGTTCAGGGACTGTCTACCTCCCCGGACGACACTTTGCCCTGCGGCAAAGCCTCGTCCGGGTTCCTCTCTGCCAAAGCAGAGAGTTCGACAGGAGCAGCGCACAGTCAGAGACTGCGTCTCGTACACTGCTACACTACTCACAGTCTCTAGAACTACTGTTCTATTTATAATAATAGGATCAGTCTATTGGGGTTGTGAAGGTGGGTGCGCCCCAACACTCGTACTTCTCCTTTGTGGAACTTTCCTCCGGCTCCATGCTTAACAGTTAAGATTAATCTTCAAAAGTTTTAATTCAATGTCAATCGTTATCTAGTGTCTTCTTGATTCCCCTTATTTTATTATCGCTCCGTAATAATGTTTCTTTTTTTCTTACTCTTTCACACTCAGCAATCCCCTAGTGGCTTAGTGGTTTTACTGCCTTGCTTGGAGGGAAATGACTAAAAATGAAAGTGTCGAATTCATTTGTCAAGAAGCAATGAAAAAATTTCTTAGGAAATTAGTTCTTTTACTAGAAAGACCCGTGAAAATTTCACGGTTTTCCTACTTGAATTTTCTGATGAATCTTAATTCTTAAGTTAATGATTGAATAAACTCAAGACGAGTTCTATGACAATAAAATTTCCGTAGAAATTCCGCTATCACATGTTTTTAAAAATATTTGATCTTAGCAACTTCAACAAAATATTGCAATAACAATCATGAATATGAATGCTGGTCGTTATTTAAAGAAGTAAGAGGGTAAAAATGAAACAGTTTTCAAATTGGCAACTTTTTCATTTCAATGAAACAGCCGTCAAAAACTTCTGTCTTTCTTTATTTCATCCATTTTCTTACGGAAATCAAGCAGTGTCTTTCCTCCTCTTTCCACGCGATCAAAACGGAATGGTCCATTATTTATAAGGCATTGACAAGAGACGTTAAACAGTTCTATCTTCCCTTCTTTCTTTCTAACCAAATCCCCGTCTTACAAACATTTCTGTTAATAATTTTAAAATAATCCAGCAGACGATGTTATTTTATTCATAGCAGCTGTATTTTTGGCGATTGCTTTACTTGACTTCCGTCGTTCGATAGTGTGCATCTGAAAAATGACGTTTTATCGGAGTCGCCATCACTTCTCGCTCGGAACGAAGGGAGGAACAAGCATAATTATAATAGTATTCGCTGTCAAAAAAAATTCTTATTTTCTTTTCTAAGCAAGACAGTTATCTGTAATATGATATCAGCTGTAGACAAGAAGGTACCTTTGATCGCACCTCTATCGCGTCTCTGTTTTCTCGAACAAAGATAAATCTGTCTTCACAAAGAATAAAGGTTGCTTTATAAATATGACAACAAGAAAAGATTCGTTGACAATCAACAAAATATTTAATCTTGTATACATAAAAGAAATATGAATGCGTAAGAGAGCAGACGGCGTGACCTCTTGTTTTCCCCCCGATATGAAATGGAATGATTCTATTGACTTACTTGCTCAGGCTGCTTCTAGGAAAGTCGGTTCACTATACCACGCTAGACATTTTTTTGACAGAATCTGTACTTTTTCTTTCTTTTATTTTAAGCATCTTGCCTCAAGCAAGGCGGGAGTGCCACTAGCACGAAAGGGGTTACAGAGGGTAGAGAACAAGAGTAAAGTGGCGTGTTTGGGGAGAGGATAAAGAGAAGGACGGAGAACAAGATCAAGGTATCAGAAGATGTCGATTGACATTAGACTTGAATATTTGAAGATTATAGCTATCAGGGAAGCAAGTAAGATGAAGAGAATTCCACAGACGGGAAGTGAGAGAGAAGAACCTGTTTGAGTAGAAGAGACGGTTACATTTAACCGTTTCGGCGATGAATTGGTGGGGCCGATATGCCAGCCTAGTAGCTCGCTTAAATTCATGCAGTCTGGGAACCAGTGAAAGCAAATCGTCGGAACAGTTGCCGTGAAAATACTTATAGAAAATACTTATATACTTGAACAGAGAGAAGCCACACTGAATTTCTGGGATGAGGGGGTTATCATTATTTACATGCGGTCAATTGCGGGCACTTCGACCTGGTGTCATAGGTTAACAAGCTTGTCTCGCTAGATCAATTACGACTGGACACTGAGTTCCAGCCTCACGGTGTGTCCCATGCTTTCGGCCTTGTGCTATTTAAACGAGGGGCACAACGACTGGAACGTTGTTATAACAACAACAAAGACGAGGACAATAGTCCGCATGTAATTAGCGTAAATAAGAATCTGTCTTGGACAGTTATAAATCTACTATGCGCCCGTGCATCAAACATTGTTGCCACACCTGGTCTGGTTGCTTCTGTTTCATATCTAGAATTCTTGATAAAATCCAAAGAACGTTATCTGTCCTGACCTGGCATCTCGGCTTCAGTTACCCCCCCCCCCCCGCTGTCGTAGCGTATCTTCTCTTTACCCCTTCTATAAATATCTTCACGATAATTGTTCTGACGAGTTTTTTCTCGTTGGTAACTCGTCTTTACGAATTTAAGCGCAGTACTAGAGTGGCGGTTAGGTCTCATAATTTTCACTGCAGGAATTGCTACTAGTAAACATACTAACGGTTTCTTTTATCACACTTCCCGATTGTGGAACGCTATCTCGGCTTCCTGCTTTCCTGTCAACCACGATCTTCAAAAATGTAAATGCAATGTCGATCGTCATCTTTTGTTTCCTTGAATCCTTGTACGCTTTGTTTCAGCAAACTTGGACCTTCGTACCCGAAAAAAAAATGTAGTAGTGTCAAAAAGACGGTTTTTTCATTGACACCGCTATTATTTTAACTACCTTCACTCCTCGGCAATGTTTATTGTTTAAAAAAACCGATGATTATAATTGTAATAAAACTTAAACATATGAAAGTGAATTAATACATTTTCTTTGATCTTAAGAATTAACAATAAAAATAATAAACACTGTTTATTTATTAAATTGTTTATTGCAATGGTTGGCAAAAACACCCACTAATTGTCAATCGATTCGAACTTCATAATAAGGATTTCCTTATAGTTGGTCCCCATATTTTAATAATTTAGTTAATGTTTATAAATAAATATTTTTCATATTTATTTCTTTATAAATTTGTTGGGTTTGTTTTGCTTTGTTTGACGGCATATCAACCTCACTGGGTCATTTAATGACCACAACTTTTTTTTTCCTGGTAATATTTTTGTTTTGTCAAAAATCTATTTCTGTTAATATTTTTTTCCTCAAAAACGTATAGCTGGTAATATTACTTTTTCAAAAACGTATAGCTGGTAATATTACTTTTTCAAAAACGTATAGCTGGTAATATTACTTTTTCAAAAACGTATAGCTGGTAATATTACTTTTTCAAAAACGTATAGCTGGTAATATTATTTTTTCAAAAACGTATAGCTGGTTAGATTATTTTTTCAAAAATGTATAGCTGGTAATATTTTTTCAAAAACGTATAGCTGGTAATATTATTTTTTCAAAAACGTATTGCTGGTAATATTTTATTCTTCAAAAATTTATTTCTGATAATAATTTTTTACAAAGTATTTCTGGTATTAAAACGTATTTTTTTACACTTATAATGTCTTTACCTCAGTTTCTGGGTTAACTATTTGCCCATAGCTGGGACCCTAACAGGGTAGACCTGGGAACACCAGCAATTAAAAGGTGGTTCCACGCTCCTCAAAGCCTCCTGATCAGAGGCCTTACTGATGGACGTAGTTTATCGTCAGACGCAGGACGCTTATAAATTGGGAAATGATAAATGCTGCATTGCATTAGTTCTAATTGCATTAGAATTTTAGAATATAAAAATAAAATTATTCTTGTAAATAAAGGATTTAATAGTGTTTAATTGTAAAATAATAATAGTTGATTTGTTGTCAAATGTATAAATTCACATTGGTCATATATTTAGGTATTAATAAAATTTTATTCATAGCTTTTTAAAACAGTAAACGTGGTGTGGTTAAAATAGCGGTGTCAATAGAAAAACCATTTTATTAACACTCCGATTTTTTTTTGCGGCACAAAGGTCAAAGTTTGCCCTGTTTCTTTCCCATTCAGTAAAAACCCTTGCATCCTAGTAGCTTTTATTGTTTTGCTTGGGGTGAAATGAAGAAAAAAAAAAAAATGAAAGACAAATTCGATGTGTTTTGAAAAGTTCCCAGCCCGAATACCAAGGCTTCCCCAAAGGATTTCTAATGATTTTTGGGAAATGGGTAGGGCTGAGAACTTTTGAACAACGCATCATAGAAATATTAGCCCTTGCTGGAACAAAAAGTGAGGGCTAATAATGTTGTCTTGAATTGTTTACTTCTCACTGAAAGCCTCATTAGGGCCTTGTGCCAAACTTTAGAAATTATAATAAATATCTTCGAATCTTCCTCAAACTGATAATTATTAAATTTATCTCATTAGTAATGGGTTTGTTTCTTCATTTAAAAAAATTTTTTTTTTAAATAAGAAATCATTTATTGACTAAGTAACTAATAATAAAAAACAAAAGTCATTGAAACAAAGCAAGTTCAGTCGACCATTGATGACAATTCCATTTCCTTCCAAGTCATACTAGGGACCATGAGGAAAATATGGCTAGATGACCGTTTACCAGGTACGAGGTCCTGGCGGCTAGGGAAGCCAGTGTTCTTTGCTGTTGAACTCTCTGTCTCGGCGGAGAGGAACTCGGACGAGGCTTTGCCGCAGGGCAAAGTTTCGTCCGGGGAGGTAGACAGTCCCCGAACCTGTGTATACGGGTTCTAATGGGTATATTTTTGGCCGAGCCTACGGGCTCGGTAAGCCCACATTAAATCGGCCTTGTGTCACATTCGACACACGTGGGAGTGTTGTTAAATATCGACAACGACTTGAATATAACAGTTGACAAAATAGAATAAGCCGAGTTGATGAAAATAATGATGCAATTTCATCACATAATTTTCACAAGTGCAACTCAGACATTATTGAATATGCGAGTATTTATACCCTTTACGTGACCAATAATTTGTCCTCTGTAGAAAATAAGGGTACAGTGAGTTTTGACGCGACACGGCGAGAGAAAAGAGGACAACACCAAATTTGAGTGGAAAAAAGAAAGGCTTTATAGCAGAAAGAGGAAGGAAAAAAAAGGGAAGATAGAAAAATTGGGTTTAAAATTAAAAAATCGTTGCAAAAAAACAATGGTTTTTGCGAGGACTTAACTGGTGGCAGTAAAGTTCGTTCGGTTAACAGTTCTAATTTTTGTTGCAACGTTGGAATATATTCGTCTTCATGTTGAAGAGGGATTCAGTTTTCGGATGCTTTGCTGCAACTGCTGGGACATCCTCGTTCCTATGTTGCATTCTCGGCCGCTCCATTTTCGGACACCATGTGTCTGCTGGTTGAGTTATACGGAGCTAAATTAGTCCATGTTGACTCGTCGGTGGCCCAGGAAAAAAGAGGCCGTGATAGGCTGCTTTCAGCCCAAACCATGGGCCGGTGATAACGACCCCTACAAAGGGAGACAATTCATTTATCTATATAATATTTTCAATATGAATAAGTGGATCACCAGAGTTACTATTTTATCTACCATTAAAAATTGTAATTAGGTTGGATTATATAATTGCCTATTGAAGTCGGAACTTGTTCAATAATAAGGGAGGTTATCTAATTTAAATGAGTGTTTGTTTTAAGTTTTCATTTAATTCAATCTTTTCCAGCTGCGTTATCAGCACTGTACGTGTGTTTATCAATCCCTTGGTTTCAATCAGCTATTTTATATTCAAGCCGTTATCCTCCGTGTGCCTGGTAAACGGCAGTCAAGCATAAAACGAGGCAGATGACATTGATTTTCTAAGCGTAGCTTAGATGTGGCACAAGGCTGAAAGTATGGAGCACCCAGTGAGGATCGAACACATTACTCAGTCGTACGTTATCTAGCGAGACAAACTTGCTAACCAGTACACCACATCGAAGTGTCTCAAATGAGACAGTTGATTTTCAATCTCTGAAGTAAGACTTAGTTAAACGGACTTGTTTACTGTATAAGCAAACACCTCTGCCCTCATATTTGTGGACCAATGAAATAATAAGAACAAAATGAGTAGCTCAGAGTTAATATGGCCTCGTGGCTTTGAGTATGATTCTGGATAATTGTTACATCTATAAAAGATAATTGTTGTAAGCTCTGTTCAGTCGAATTTCGTGTCTGGTTCAGTTGTTAGCGAATATATACAAGATTGAATTACAAATTGGCATGATAGCTTTCAGAGCACGAAAACTATCAGAAGCAGTTTTAGAGGTCATTCCTTCACTTGCCTCGGTAGCGCAGTAGGCAGCGCGTCAGTCTCATAATCAAAACGCTTAATCTGAGCTATCTGAAGGTCGTGAGTTCGATCCTCACCTGGGGCAATATTTTTAATTTCTTCTTTTTTTTTCATGATAAAATTAAGTAAAAAAAAAAAAAAATGTTTCTATCGATGGAATGCCTTATTGCTTGTCAGATCCCGGTCTATTTAGACTAATAATGTATCTTCTTTTTTTTATATAGATTTTTAATTTTTTAATTTTTTAAAGCTTTTTACCCCAGGCAAGGCTGGAAGCCACTAGCACGCAAGGGGTTACAGAGGATTTGGAGCGAGAGCAAATAGGAGTGTTAGAGGAAAGGATGTGGAGAAGGATAGAGAATAGATCAAGGCAACTGGAGATGTCGATTGACGTTACACTTGAATAGTTGGAGATCATAGTCATCAGGGAAACAGGAATGAGGAAGGGAGTTCCATAGGCGTGAGGTGCGAGATATGAAGCTATTGGAGTAGAAGAGATGTCTACATTTAATAGTTTCAACAGTGAAAGGGTGGGAACGGGATGCCAGCCTCGTAGGACGCTTGAATTCATGGAGCCTGGGAACCAGCGATAGCAGCTCATCGGAGCAATTACCATGGAAGTATTTATAAAAGAGACAGAGAGAGGCGATGGTGCGTCTGTGAGAGAGAGAGAGAGAGAGAGAGAGAGAGAGAGACTGCAGACGAGAAGCCAGATCAGGGCCAATTCCATTGCATACCCGACTCTGGATCTTGATATTACTTTTCAGTATTCACGGGAGAGTGGTTTATCGAAGTCCTGTTACTAACCCGTTCCCTTCGGTGTCAGTCATGATCTGATTTGATTGATTCGTTTTCTACGGGTTATCAACACTTTGCAGGTTATTTCAAACCAGATCATATTTTTTGGTTGTAAGAATATATTTTTTGAAGATAATAATGATTTAGTTTTACAAGTCTTACTACTTAACCCATAGCTGGAGGTGGAAAAGAGTTGGATTCATGCCTTTCCCAAGGATATTTGCGCGTAAGTGAATATAACGAACCCGACTGGAACTAGAACTGGGATCAATGATTAACAATTCCGAGCCATTATCCATTACACCACCCGCACATCCAAGCTTATGAAACTCGTATTCACAAGCGGTCACCCATCTAGATACTGACCAGCCTCGACGTTGCTTAACTTCGGTTATAGCATCTCTTGTCAATCAGGTTATGCTTGTACAAGCAAAGCTTTTTTATCAGGATCAGTGTTGATGTTGATTGATTTGATTTTTGCGGCTTATTTAAAGCATTTTTGGAATATCAAAATAATTCATTCTTTTTAGAGTGAATAAGGCTTTAACAATTGTTTTGAGAATAACAACGACTTTTCCAGATACAAATCTCGCTATTTAACCCATAGCTAGGGGAAGAGAGAGGAGATGGATTCATAACTTTCCCAAGAGTAATTGCGCGCAAATGAATGTAAATCATCCAGGGTAGTACCTCCGAACCCCCAGACCGGAGAGGGAGGGGTCAAGACTGATTGGGATCCCCCGGGCAATGGTTTGTGTCCCTCGCTATCTTATCAACATTTGCTTTTTTTTCTGCCTAGATTTATAGACGTTACAAATTAAACGAAACACAACTGGTTAATAAACGATGAAAAGTTTTTACGGATTTTGAATTCACTCTAGGGTCTTTTTTTCTCGTTCATATCTGTGATTTTTTTTGCTCATGCTAAGTCTCGAAAAACACACGTTATATAAAAAAAAAATCACTATTTTTTTTATCCATAATGTTGAACGTGCTAAAATTATTCAACTTTTTAGCAAGAAAGATCTCAAGTTGATGTTAAAAATTGCCTCAAAACATATATTTAAGATGGAATGATCTTTTAGAACATGTTTTTAATTTGTATTTAGACACATTGTATTTATTTTCAATTTTTCTAGTTGAATTGTTCACCTATATTGCATATGATTCATTATTGTGCATAATTATGTTACAATAAATTTGTATTTTATCTGTATACTACCTTATGAAATTTAAGATGTATTTGAGTGGCGGGCCCCGTATCGAGGAGGGGCTGTTTCATAGATTCAGGGGTGGGGTGCAGAATCTTACACTAGTTCTGAAAACGAAATCTGGAATTAGAACTCGCTTCTTCGATTTCTCATTTTGAGCCGCTATCCCTTACACCAAACCTCGGAGGACAGAGACGTAGATTCATCCCCTTTCCAGAAATTACTATCGTTTTTATAAGTAGTATTTAATTTTAATAATAATAATAATAATAATAATAATAATAATAATAATGATGATGATGATGATGATGATGATGATAAAAAGAAAGTTGGCCAGATCCCCTAGGGGATGATGCAATGTAGGATAATGCAGCCAGATCAACTTGGAAGTTTCATCTAGATACTTGGGGACACCTTCAATCGGAGACCGTCTTCAAACGGAAGAGGTTAGCAGATTTGAAGTTATTTCTAACTGGGTTCAACCTGTAAAGTTTATCTGTAACCATATCGCGTACATTTGGCTGTGATACATGTGCCTGATAGACTGGGTGTCAAGATGGGTATATTGGGCTTCATCATCCGCATTCTGTTGAATAGGGCGCGCATCAGAATCAGGCTAGAGATAGGATGAGAACAGTGCGGGTTCGTTAAAGACACCGGAACAAGGGACGCGATATTCATGCTCAGAATGTTATCAGAAAGAGCGATACAGATGCAGAAGGACGTGTACCTATGTTTCATAGACTACGCAAAGCCCTTCGACAAAGCACGCCACAAGGATCTGATGGAACTGCTCAGCAACCTTGACATATTCGGGAGAAGTATCAAAATAATCAAGAACCTATACTGGCAGCAAACAGCATGCATGCGCAGAGAGAACGAGTTATGTGAATATACATAAATAGAAAGTGGCGTAAAGCAAGGATACGTCTTCTCACCCGATCTGTTCAACCTATACAGCGAGGCGATTCTGAGATTTAACATTGGCGGCCACAACCTTAGACAACATAAGATACGCAGATGACACAGTACTGATAGCAGACATGGAAAAGAAATTACAAAATCTCCTACAGAAGGTAGCGACGGAAAGTGAGAAGAAAGGACTAAACATAAACTACAAGAAAACAGAATGCATGGTCATCTGTAAGAGGAAGAGCCCGAAATGAGATTTGCAGGTCGGGAACACTAGAATTTTTAATATTTCGTTAAATGTCAAGAAAATATTTTCTTGTTCATATGCCAGGGGTCATATACTGATGTCTACAATTAAAAATATAAAACTTTTCCTCGGGTGAGAATCGAAGTCACGCTCTTCAAATTACCCCCGAATAAGATTATGAAATTGACGCGCTGCCTACTGGTTTGCACCCTCATAACACTTTCAATGCATTTAGTTCCGTTAAAATAATCCTTTTCTAAATTAACCTCATTCAAATGTTCTGTTCTGTCTTTTTACCTGACATTATTTAAAGAAGGGAAAAGATTTGGAATTGACGACTTTTTCCATTTCACTGAAACAGATGTGAAACCCTTCTACCTTTCTTTCTTTCTTTCTTTCTTTCTTTCTTTCTTTCTTTCTTTCTTTCTTTGTGTCTGTCGATGCAATCACTATGAAGCCACTGTATAGTTCACACTTTCTTTCTTTCTTTCTTTCTTTCTTTCTTTCTTTCTTTCTTTGTGTCTGTCGATGCAATCACTATGAAGCCACTGTATAGTTCACACTTTCTTTCTTTCTTTCTTTCTTTCTTTCTTTCTTTCTTTGTGTCTGTCGATGCAATCACTATGAAGCCACTGTATAGTTCACACTTTCTTTCTTTCTTTCTTTCTTTCTTTCTTTCTTTGTGTCTGTCGATGCAATCACTATGAAGCCACTGTATAGTTCACACTTTCTTTCTTTCTTTCTTTCTTTCTTTCTTTCTTTCTTTCTTTGTGTCTGTCGATGCAATCACTATGAAGCCACTGTATAGTTCACACTTTCTTTCTTTCTTTCTTTCTTTCTTTCTTTCTTTCTTTCTTTGTGTCTGTCGATGCAATCACTATGAAGCCACTGTATAGTTCACACTTTCTTTCTTTCTTTCTTTCTTTCTTTCTTTGTGTCTGTCGATGCAATCACTATGAAGCCACTGTATAGTTCACACTTTCTTTCTTTCTTTCTTTCTTTCTTTGTGTCTGTCGATGCAATCACTATGAAGCCACTGTATAGTTCACACTTTCTTTCTTTCTTTCTTTCTTTCTTTCTTTCTTTCTTTGTGTCTGTCGATGCAATCACTATGAAGCCACTGTATAGTTCACACTTTCTTTCTTTCTTTCTTTCTTTCTTTGTGTCTGTCGATGCAATCACTATGAAGCCACTGTATAGTTCACACTTTCTTTCTTTCTTTCTTTCTTTCTTTGTGTCTGTCGATGCAATCACTATGAAGCCACTGTATAGTTCACACTTTCTTTCTTTCTTTCTTTCTTTCTTTCTTTCTTTCTTTGTGTCTGTCGATGCAATCACTATGAAGCCACTGTATAGTTCACACTTTCTTTCTTTCTTTCTTTCTTTCTTTGTGTCTGTCGATGCAATCACTATGAAGCCACTGTATAGTTCACACTTTCTTTCTTTCTTTCTTTCTTTGTGTCTGTCGATGCAATCACTATGAAGCCACTGTATAGTTCACACTTTCTTTCTTTCATTCTTTCTTTCTTTGTGTCTGTCGATGCAATCACTATGAAGCCACTGTATAGTTCACACTTTCTTTCTTTCTTTCTTTCTTTCTTTCTTTGTGTCTGTCGATGCAATCACTATGAAGCCACTGTATAGTTCACACTTTCTTTCTTTCTTTTTTTCTTTCTTTCTTTGTGTCTGTCGATGCAATCACTATGAAGCCACTGTATAGTTCACACTTTCTTTCTTTCTTTCTTTCTTTCTTTCTTTGTGTCTGTCGATGCAATCACTATGAAGCCACTGTATAGTTCACACTTTCTTTCTTTCTTTTTTTCTTTCTTTCTTTGTGTCTGTCGATGCAATCACTATGAAGCCACTGTATAGTTCACACTTTCTTTCTTTCTTTCTTTCTTTGTGTCTGTCGATGCAATCACTATGAAGCCACTGTATAGTTCACACTTTCTTTCTTTCTTTCTTTCTTTCTTTCTTTGTGTCTGTCGATGCAATCACTATGAAGCCACTGTATAGTTCACACTTTCTTTCTTTTTTTCTTTCTTTCTTTGTGTCTGTCGATGCAATCACTATGAAGCCACTGTATAGTTCACACTTTCTTTCTTTCTTTCTTTGTGTCTGTCGATGCAATCACTATGAAGCCACTGTATAGTTCACACTTTCTTTCTTTCTTTCTTTCTTTCTTTCTTTGTGTCTGTCGATGCAATCACTATGAAGCCACTGTATAGTTCACACTTTCTTTCTTTCTTTCTTTCTTTCTTTCTTTGTGTCTGTCGATGCAATCACTATGAAGCCACTGTATAGTTCACACTTTCTTTCTTTCTTTCTTTCTTTGTGTCTGTCGATGCAATCACTATGAAGCCACTGTATAGTTCACACTTTCTTTCTTTCTTTCTTTCTTTCTTTGTGTCTGTCGATGCAATCACTATGAAGCCACTGTATAGTTCACACTTTCTTTCTTTCTTTCTTTCTTTCTTTCTTTCTTTGTGTCTGTCGATGCAATCACTATGAAGCCACTGTATAGTTCACACTTTCTTTCTTTCTTTCTTTGTGTCTGTCGATGCAATCACTATGAAGCCACTGTATAGTTCACACTTTCTTTCTTTCTTTCTTTCTTTCTTTCTTTCTTTCTTTCTTTGTGTCTGTCGATGCAATCACTATGAAGCCACTGTATAGTTCACACTTTCTTTCTTTCTTTCTTTCTTTCTTTCTTTGTGTCTGTCGATGCAATCACTATGAAGCCACTGTATAGTTCACACTTTCTTTCTTTCTTTCTTTCTTTCTTTGTGTCTGTCGATGCAATCACTATGAAGCCACTGTATAGTTCACACTTTCTTTCTTTCTTTCTTTCTTTGTGTCTGTCGATGCAATCACTATGAAGCCACTGTATAGTTCACACTTTCTTTCTTTCTTTCTTTCTTTGTGTCTGTCGATGCAATCACTATGAAGCCACTGTATAGTTCACACTTTCTTTCTTTCTTTCTTTCTTTGTGTCTGTCGATGCAATCACTATGAAGCCACTGTATAGTTCACACTTTCTTTCTTTCTTTCTTTCTTTGTGTCTGTCGATGCAATCACTATGAAGCCACTGTATAGTTCACACTTTCTTTCTTTCTTTCTTTCTTTGTGTCTGTCGATGCAATCACTATGAAGCCACTGTATAGTTCACACTTTCTTTCTTTCTTTCTTTCTTTGTGTCTGTCGATGCAATCACTATGAAGCCACTGTATAGTTCACACTTTCTTTCTTTCTTTCTTTCTTTCTTTCTTTGTGTCTGTCGATGCAATCACTATGAAGCCACTGTATAGTTCACACTTTCTTTCTTTCTTTCTTTCTTTCTTTCTTTGTGTCTGTCGATGCAATCACTATGAAGCCACTGTATAGTTCACACTTTCTTTCTTTCTTTCTTTCTTTGTGTCTGTCGATGCAATCACTATGAAGCCACTGTATAGTTCACACTTTCTTTCTTTCTTTCTTTCTTTGTGTCTGTCGATGCAATCACTATGAAGCCACTGTATAGTTCACACTTTCTTTCTTTCTTTCTTTCTTTGTGTCTGTCGATGCAATCACTATGAAGCCACTGTATAGTTCACACTTTCTTTCTTTCTTTCTTTCTTTGTGTCTGTCGATGCAATCACTATGAAGCCACTGTATAGTTCACACTTTCTTTCTTTCTTTCTTTCTTTGTGTCTGTCGATGCAATCACTATGAAGCCACTGTATAGTTCACACTTTCTTTCTTTCTTTCTTTCTTTGTGTCTGTCGATGCAATCACTATGAAGCCACTGTATAGTTCACACTTTCTTTCTTTCTTTCTTTCTTTGTGTCTGTCGATGCAATCACTATGAAGCCACTGTATAGTTCACACTTTCTTTCTTTCTTTCTTTCTTTGTGTCTGTCGATGCAATCACTATGAAGCCACTGTATAGTTCACACTTTCTTTCTTTCTTTCTTTCTTTGTGTCTGTCGATGCAATCACTATGAAGCCACTGTATAGTTCACACTTTCTTTCTTTCTTTCTTTCTTTGTGTCTGTCGATGCAATCACTATGAAGCCACTGTATAGTTCACACTTTCTTTCTTTCTTTCTTTCTTTGTGTCTGTCGATGCAATCACTATGAAGCCACTGTATAGTTCACACTTTCTTTCTTTCTTTCTTTCTTTGTGTCTGTCGATGCAATCACTATGAAGCCACTGTATAGTTCACACTTTCTTTCTTTCTTTCTTTCTTTGTGTCTGTCGATGCAATCACTATGAAGCCACTGTATAGTTCACACTTTCTTTCTTTCTTTCTTTCTTTGTGTCTGTCGATGCAATCACTATGAAGCCACTGTATAGTTCACACTTTCTTTCTTTCTTTCTTTCTTTGTGTCTGTCGATGCAATCACTATGAAGCCACTGTATAGTTCACACTTTCTTTCTTTCTTTCTTTCTTTGTGTCTGTCGATGCAATCACTATGAAGCCACTGTATAGTTCACACTTTCTTTCTTTCTTTCTTTCTTTGTGTCTGTCGATGCAATCACTATGAAGCCACTGTATAGTTCACACTTTCTTTCTTTCTTTCTTTCTTTTAATGAAACCAAATAGCGTCTCTGTCTTTTACGTCTTTACACACGACCTACACGGGATACTCCATTATTTCGGAGACGTTGAACACTTAACAACATCATTATCATCATCTACCATTCACCCGTGCATTGAATACTGCTGCCATATTCTGGTTTGGTTTTCCTATTATATATTTCGAGATAATTGGCAAAATTCAAAGAAGGGTCTGTAATGTAATCGATCCTAACCAAGAATCACGACTTTTGTCACTTTCTCACCCTAGTGGGGTGGCTTCCCTCTGTCTTTTCTACCAATATTTTCTCACCCTCGTGAAGTGGCTTCCCTCTGTCTTTTCTACCAATATTTTCTCACCCTCGTGAAGTGGCTTCCCTCTGTCGTTTCTACGAATATTTTCTCACCCTCGTGAAGTGGCTTCCCTCTGTCTTTTCTACCAATATTTTCTCACCCTCGTGAAGTGGCTTCCCTCTGTCGTTTCTACGAATATTTTCCCACCCTCGTGAAGTGGCTTCCCTCTGTCTTTTCTACTAATATTTTCTCACCCTCGTGAAGTGGCTTTCCTCTGTCGATTCTACGAATATTTTCATGGATACTGTTCTGATCTGCTTTCGTCTTTGGTGCCTCGACTGCATTAATTTAGATTTAATAATGACAAACATTTTGACGATAAAAGTTTGTTTTTATCAAGTTTGAGACCTTTCTTCATTATGTTATGGTCTTTTTTAGAAAATCTTTGGAGGTACTTAAATATATACGCACACACGCACACACACATCTATATATTGGGCAGTAAAATTTCTTTCATTAAATATGACGGACATTTTTCCGTTTGGTAGGGGTGAACGAGTACACAAACTGTCCATATCGTCGATTGTCCCAAACGTTTACGGCCACTTCTCTAGTCTTTTTCAAGGGGGGTGTTTTTAGTTTTAGTTAGCTTATTTTCATGTATATATATATATATATATTTGATTTCTTCATTGGTATAGAGTCCAAGGTCAGAGATAATAGCGAGCTATTTATTGTGAACAGTTTTCAGGCACTTTGCAGGAGGCGACTAAGATTAAATAATAATTGAGGCATTATATTTTATAAACGAGGACGAAATACCAACCCCACGCATATATCAAAACGGGAACCTTATCTAAAGAACTGTTGGTTCAGTACAAGTGGTCGTGACAGGTTCATGTAGTAGACAGACTCTTACAGATTGACACAATGGAAAGGCGATCGACCTCATTTGGTAAAAACGTTCAAATCATTTTGAAATTAACTTGACTAGTTTGGTCCCAGTTGTTGCGTTGACGGAAAAACAATCAAAATTTCAAACCTAAATTCTTTGATCATTTAAAATACTACATTTCTTCGAAAATATATTCAGTTTAGCTACAGAAGGGGTCATGAAAATGACTTCAGTGGGCTGCACATTTCGTTTTATTTTAATCATTTCACTCCAAGCAAGGAAGTAAAGCCACTGAGACGCAAGTGGTTACTGAGTGTTAGAGAATATGAGATAAAGAAAAAAAAAACACTGTTAAGTAGCGAGAACAAAAAAGAATATGAATTAAGAAGACAGTAGATAACGATTGAGATTGCATTTAAATTTTTGAAATCCTAAAATCCTTCTAATGTTAGCTTATCTAAACTCTTCCTTTATCTCATTATAGCGAATTTAGCAATGGTTTTGAAATCGGCTGTCCTAGGCGTGCAGAGGTAGATGTATATATATATATATATATATATATATATATATATATATATATATATATATATATATAGATAGATAGATAGATAGATATAGATGTGTGTGTATTGTGTGTGTACGTATGTGTTGTAGGGGTCTGGGCGGGAGTATAAGATTTTATCGCCTATGGGGTGTGTGTCACCAAGAAATGTACACTCTTCCGGTATATCTTTGAAAATACGCACCCTTTTCTCACTGAAACCCCTTTTTAAATCTTCCCTCTGTTAGATTTTAATGCCCTCTCCACCTTCGGACCTCCCTGTCTCCCTCGTCTATTACCCCTCTATGTAGATCACGGGTCCCCCCACACTATCACACATACTCTCACCAATTTTTCGCGGAGTCGTTGTTACGTTTTCATTTTGAATCTGTAGATCTGATGAATTGGATCGTTCTTACGATTCCAATGGAATAAATTATAACCATAGAATATTAGTGTTTAAGTCTTTTTATTATATATATATATATATATAGTTGTATGGATGTGAGTTTGTGACCTTGGGCTTCACGCTATTTGCGATCGTCAGACAGTTTTTCTGACGATTGCAAATAGCGTAAAACACAGGGTTACAAACTCACATCAATACAACTAAATATGTTAGCTCTATCACTGATATTGAGCGCTTTCCAATAAGTACCGTGCATATATAATATATAAATAATATATATAAAAAAATTGCATATATATATATATACACATTATATATATATATATATATATATATATATATATATATATATATATATATAAACAACAAGGTGCTGATAAAAATGGTTTGTATTGAAACATTTATCCATTTTTGTAATTTCATGTGAGAGGATAATAGTTTATGCTACAAGCCACCACACACACACACACACACACACACACACACACACACACACGCGCGCGCACACACACACAGACACACGCCTATATATATATATATATATATATATATATATATATATATATATATATATATATATATATGTATCCCAGCTCATCAGTGCGACTTGACATCCGACTGCTTCAAGCCGGGATCGAAACCACATCAATTTGGCATCAGTTGGAGTTTCCACTCCTGAGATATCGACAGAGGGAAAGAGAAATTCTAGCGTATTATTCTTACGAATGCAAATGAACGCCAGACAGCCATACGGCTCTATTCATTTAATGAAGAGCATTGCGTTAGCGGAGACGGTTGCTGTTTAGGATTACCCTCTATCTCAAAAGTGCTCAACGGAAATTATCAAGAACACACACACACACACACACACACACACACACACACACACACACACACACACACACACACATATAGTTTACCGTAGCGAGAGTGGAATCAAATCAAAAATCAATTCGACAGAGTAGTGAGTTTAATCCTCACTGAGTGGTTTAATACTGTAGCTCTGCGCCAGACAGTTTAGTGAGAGTCTCCATCTCATATTTGAGGTCGCTACGCCTTTGTCAGCGGATTTATCAGTCGCGTTCCAAGTTCAGGTGGAAAAGTAAATTTTTAAAACAGTTTTAAATACAACTTTCCTTCTCGTTTTTTCTGTCATCTGACCTTTTGCTATACGAAGTTAAGTGTGATCAGTGTAAAAACCATTGTCACACACACTCACTGTCAGTCGGAGAAAAGACGTCTGCTAGTGGCAAAGTTTTGCTGGGCTTAACCTTTACTCTGTTGACTGTCTGCATGTCTTTTTGCGCATGCGCGTGTGCGATCATATATATATATTTTTTTTTTACCGCGTTCTGTTTATTGTTCGGCTGGAGCCATTTTGCTAATTGAAGTTAGTCGGTAGCAACAAATTAGTGGCGAACTTATTACGAAAACAAAAGGGCTCAGGGATTATGTCGGTGGAAGGCGGGATTGAATTTGCTCGCCCAGGGGAAGAAGAAAAGGGAAGTTTTGATTGTTGTTTCGTAATTTGAACCAAATACCATGATCTTTCACACGGCCGAAAAACACATTTGCACTTTAAGGGGCAGGAAGTGTGTGGAGATATTGGGTGTATCCCAAAACAACATAATGCACTACTCATGCTTCTGTCTTCGTAAAATTAAATGCTAAACGATTCTGGCTGAAAATATGAAAAGAGAGGAATTCTCTTTCGTTTTATGGCAGTCAAAATGTCGCGATGAGTAGCAGGACGCAGAGACAGCATTGGCCTTAAGTACTGTTACTTTTCGACGCGCAGGTGGAAATTATTATGAAAGGATCTATTTTCGGCCTGTCCATTTGTAAATCGGTGTGTCAGTCTATCTCTCCGTCTGTCTGTCTTTTTCTATCTGTTATGGGAACTTACCCATAATAATAATGGACTATTCCGTACATCATAAATACTGCGCCTCAAGAGGGAGCAGCAGTTCAAAGTCAGTTCAGTTCAGAGTTCAGTCACAGTTCAGAGTCAGTTCAGTTCAGAGTTCAGTCACAGTTCAGAGTCAGTTCAGTTCAGAGTTCAGTCACAGTTCAGAGTCAGTTCAGTTCAGAGTTCAGTCACAGTTCAGTTCAGAGTTCAGTCACAGTTCAGAGTCAGTTCAGTTCAGAGTTCAGTCACAGTTCAGAGTCAGTTCAGTTCAGAGTTCAGTCACAGTTCAGAGTCAGTCAGAGACAGAGTCGCGTCAGACGATTACTGTAAGACATTGGAATAGTGATACTTGTCGAGACAACATAGTTCACTCTAACCAAATCTGATAGTCATTACTAATACTTCTACTTCTTTGTACATATTTCTGTTTGTAATATATCTGTGTTATTCCGTACCTGTGTTCGAGTTATTCTTCATTGGTTCTACCTTGGACCATCACTGTGGTACAAGGAACTTGGATCATAACACTATCAGTCTGAGTTTATGCTTTCATATCTATCTATCTATCTATCTATCTATCTATCTATCTATCTATCTATCTATCTATCTATCTATCTCTGTTCATATCTATCTCTGTTCATATCAATCTATTTCTGTTCATATCAGTCTGTTATCTCAGTCTGTTCATTATCTATCTATCTATCTATCTATCTATCTGTTCATATCTATTTATCGATCTATCTCTGTTCATTTATATCTACCTATCACGGTTCATATCTATCTATTTCTGTTCATATATATATATATATATATATATATATATATATATATATATATATATATATATATATATATATATATATTTGTTCATATCTATCTATCTATCTATCTATCTCAGCTGAACTTATTGCTTCATCACTTGACATTTATCGACATTACACAATACCTGAACTTATCTTAACGGTTTGAATTGTGTTTTATCGGCTCAGCAATAATTGTTGTAGTGTTATATCGCTTGACTATCAACATCTTTAACAAATTTAAATCATAAAAGAATTGCGAGAACTGTTAAAAGGCTATCAACGTAATTTGTCTTCCGAAATTGAAATTGCCATTGCTCTTATCGCGAATGATCGAGGTAGTCCCTGATTCCGACGCAGGTCAGACGGGATAATGAGGCACTGACCTATCGCTCTGCCTCTCCTCCAAGTGCGTCGAAAAACAATGTTTAACATTTGACTTTATTGGGACTCGAACAACGACTAGCAATGCTCCCAGCGTATTAACAGTATACTGTTTATTAATTGTCTATTAATCTTATATACGGTGGAGTAATTGATAGCGGCTCGGATGAGGAATCGGAGAGCCGAGTTCGAATTGCAGTCGAATCCATTACATTCACTTACGTGTTAATACCCTTGGGAAAGTTGTGAATTCTCCCCTCCCCCGGCTAGAATATTTAGCCCCCCCACTCCACGAGGATTGCATGTGGCACTAGGCCGGGTTTAACGTGGGTTCTCCGAGCCCGTAAGCTCGCACAAAAAATGCCCGTAGAACCCGCATAACGAGATCGGGTTGGTCAACCTCCTCGAACGAGACTCTGCCCTTCGGTTATCTCCTGTTAATGTTTCCCTCTGAAAGTTCTCCACTGTCTTAACCGGGTACTGAACTCGCACTTTTTGAACTGATAACTGACATCCATTAAACATGGCACGTGGAACTAGAACAGTCTACTCCAGGGTTCTGTCCGATATTCCAACCACCTGAAGAAGGCCGGAGCGTACAACGGCCGAAACGTTGTAATAAATATGGCGACAAAGATGAGTACAATAGTCCTAATAATGTAAATAATGTACATAATACCTCATCTCAGAAATATCGACAAACATTTACTATGTTGCTATGTAACTCAATCAGTGGCCACCACTGGCGCCAAAGATCATCCCAGTTTCGAAATCTCTTCTTAACGTTGTCCGGCATATTGCTTGCATACAAATTACAATTGCTTTCATAGATGAAGAACACGCTTGTCTAATTTTCATTCGGTCTAAACTAAGTTCTCGTTTGTAAAGGTTAGCCTTGCTTTTTTTATTTTTCTTGCTTATGAGGAGCTTGACTGTAGGATTCTATTGAGTTAATGTATGAACTACCTAGCACAGGGATTGAACGCACAATGACTATATCACCAAATCCTCAAACCAAAGCTTGAATCTACTAGGGACAATTCTCGAATCTAGAACTTGCAGCTTTTGAAAAGAGATTGGGACAAGTTACATAATGTTATATACGCTTTTTCGTCTTTCATTCTCTTTTGCATATTGATACATTGTTTTAAACATTTAGACGCAATTGCAATATGTATACGGAACAAAAATCAGTAAACTGACGTCCATATGCCTTCCAGAAGCTAAGCAAAGTATTAAGAAACAGGAAAATTTTATTAGAATAAAAATGTATTGAACTGTTATGTAATATCAGTCCTCCTATATGTTAGTAAAAAATATTGAACTGTTATGTAATATCAGTCCTCCTATATGGTAGTAAAAAAAGTATTGAACTGTTATGTCATATCAGTCCTTGTATATGGTAGTAAAAAAGTATTGAACTGTTATGTAATATCAGTCCTCCTATATGGCAGTAAAATGTATTGAACTGTTATGTAATACCAGTCCTCCTATATGGTAGTAAAAAAGTATTGAACTGTTATGTAATATCAGTCCTCCTATATGGTAGTAAAAAAGTATTGAACTGTTATGTAATATCAGTCCTCCTATATGGTAGTAAAAAAGTATTGAACTGTTATGTAATACCAGTCCTCCTATATGGTAGTAAAAAAGTATTGAACTGTTATGTAATACCAGTCCTCCTATATGGTAGTAAAAAAGTATTGAACTGTTATGGAATACCAGTCCTCCTATATGGTAGTAAAAAAGTATTGAACTGTTATGTAATACCAGTCCTCCTATATGGTAGTAAAAAAGTATTGAACTGTTATGTAATACCAGTCCTCCTATATGGTAGTAAAAAAGTATTGAACTGTTATGGAATACCAGTCCTCCTATATGGTAGTAAAAACGTATTGAACTGTTATGTAATATCAGTCCTCCTATATGGTAGTAAAAAAGTATTGAACTGTTATGTAATATCAGTCCTCCTATATGGTAGTAAAATGTATTGAACTGTTATGGAATACCAGTCCTCCTATATGGTAGTAAAAAAGTATTGAACTGTTATGTAATATCAGTCCTCCTAAATGGTAGTAAAAAAGTATTGAACTGTTATGTAATATCAGTCCTCCTATATGGTAGTAAAAAAGTATTGAACTGTCATGTAATACCAGTCCTCCTATATGGTAGTAAAAAAGTATTGAACTGTTATGTAATATCAGTCTTCCTATATGGTAGTAAAAAAGTATTGAACTGTTATGTAATACCAGTCCTCCTATATGGTAGTAAAAAAGTATTGAACTGTTATGGAATACCAGTCCTCCTATATGGTAGTAAAAAAGTATTGAACTGTTATGGAATACCAGTCCTCCTATATGGTAGTAAAAAAAGTATTGAACTGTTATGTAATACCAGTCCTCCTATATGGTAGTAAAAAAGTATTGAACTGTTATGTAATACCAGTCCTCCTATATGGTAGTAAAAAAGTATTGAACTGTTATGGAATACCAGTCCTCCTATATGGTAGTAAAAAAGTATTGAACTGTTATGTAATATCAGTCCTCCTATATGGTAGTAAAAAAGTATTGAACTGTTATGTAATATCAGTCCTCCTATATGGTAGTAAAAAAGTATTGAACTGTTATGTAATACCAGTCCTCCTATATGGTAGTAAAAAAGTATTGAACTGTTATGTAATACCAGTCCTCCTATATGGTAGTAAAAAAGTATTGAACTGTTATGTAATACCAGTCCTCCTATATGGTAGTAAAAAAGTATTGAACTGTTATGGAATACCAGTCCTCCTATATGGTAGTAAAAAAGTATTGAACTGTTATGTAATACCAGTCCTCCTATATGGTAGTAAAAAAGTATTGAACTGTTATGGAATACCAGTCCTCCTATATGGTAGTAAAAAAGTATTGAACTGTTATGGAATACCAGTCCTCCTATATGGTAGTAAAAAAGTATTGAACTGTTATGTAATATCAGTCCTCCTATATGGTAGTAAAATGTATTGAACTGTTATGGAATACCAGTCCTCCTATATGGTAGTAAAAAAGTATTGAACTGTTATGTAATATCAGTCCTCCTATATGGTAGTAAAAAAGTATTGAACTGTTATGTAATATCAGTCCTCCTATATGGTAGTAAAAAAGTATTGAACTGTCATGTAATACCAGTCCTCCTATATGGTAGTAAAAAAGTATTGAACTGTCATGTAATACCAGTCCTCCTATATGGTAGTAAAAAAGTATTGAACTGTTATATAATATCAGTCCTCCTATATGGTAGTATAAAAGTATTGAACTGTTATGTAATATCTGTCCTCCTATATGGTAGTAAAAAAGTATTGAACTGTTATGTAATATCAGTCCTCCTATATGGTAGTATAAAAGTATTGAACTGTTATGTAATATCTGTCCTCCTATATGGTAGTAAATGCTGGTCAATCTCCTCGCACATGAAGAAGAGACTTGAAGCAACAGAAATGTGGTTCTACAGAAGGAAGTTGAGAATACCATGGACTGAACATGTTAACAAGGACGAAGTTTGAAAGAAAATATAAACAAGAGTCTGTTGAGGTTTCTAGGGAACATAATGAGGAAAGCGGACATGGAAAATTTGACATTCATTTGACATATTGTAAGTCCAGAGAAAAACAGCGCATAACTTACCTACCGAGGCAGGACAGGGTTTAGGAGGGAATAGGAAAAATACTAAAAGAGCTACAAAGGACAGGAAATTGTAGGGAGCCATGACCGCTCACGTCCTGAAGGGACAAAGCATATAGAAGCATATCTCATCACAGCTTACTTCCGATGACTGGCACAGATATAATGCAACATTGGTAACATACGCAGCGATGGAGAAAAAAGGCTTAAGAATTACTGGTTAAGATGGTCAGGGCCTGTTGTAAGTGGTCGATATTAAAACGCTACACGCATTTATAAGTTTCGCAAATGCATAAATATCTAGTTTGGGACATTTTGTTGTGATGTAATGGTCAGCAAGATTGTCTCACTGGATCAGTTACGACTGAGTAGCGATATCCGATACTCAGTGAGTGCTCCACATTCTCGGCCTTGTGCCATATCTAAAGTACGTTTAGAAAGTCATTGCGAGCATTTCAACGTGGTGTAATGGTTAGCGAGTTTGTCTCGCTGGATCAATTATGACTGAGTAGTGATATCCGATCCTCGCGGAGTGCTCCATACTTTCGGCTCCATACCACGTCTATGCTAGGCCTAGAAAATCATCATAAATATCTAGTTCTGATGTTAGCCGTTTTTGCTGGCTTTTATTTTCTCATTCAGATGAGAATTAATTGCCCATTTTCTCATGTCTTCCTATTGTCTGTAATGTTTCAGTGTGTCACATTTTTTCAGCTTTACTCCGAAAGGCCGTACTTTGAAGGTGGGGTATACATTCTGTCTGTCTGTCTGTCTGTCTGTCTCTCTCTCTCTCTCTCTCTCTCTCTATCTATCTTTCTCTCTTTTTCATAGAATGTCTTGAAATTGGGGTACATTCGATATTCTCTCACTCTCTCAGGAAACTCCTTTGAGATTAGGGTACATTCAATATTTTCTCACTCGTTCAGTGAACGTCCATTAGTATTAGGGTACATTCTATATTCTTTCACGGTCCTTTGAGATTAGGGTACATTTGACAGACACTCTCTCAGGGAACGTCCATTGGGATTGGGGTTCATTCTATATTCTCTCACGTTCTCAGGGAACGTCCTTTGAGATTAGGGTACATTTGACAGATACTCTCTCAGGGAACGTCCATTGGGATTGGGGTTCATTCTATATTCTCTCACGGTCCCAGAGAACGTCCTATATCATATATTCGATATTCACTCACTCGCAGAGAACGTTCTTTGAGATTGGGACCCATTCAATATTCACTCACTGTTTTAAAGAACGTCCTTTGAGATTGAGGTACATTCTGTATTCTACCACTCTAAGGAAAGTTCTTTGGGATAGGTGTACATTGAGTATTCTCTCACTCTCCCAGGGAACGTCCTCTCGGGTTGAGATATATAATATATTGTCTCACTCTCAGAGAACGTCCTTTGAGATTGGGGTACATTCAATATTCGTCCTTTGATTTTAGGCTACAGTCGATATTCCCTCACTCTCAGAGAACGTCCTTTGAGATTGCGGTTCATTCGGTATTCTCTCAGGGAACGTTCTTTGAGATTGGGGTACATTCTTTATCCTTTTATTGTCATGGAAATTCCTTTGGGAACTCTCTCACTCTCTCAGAGGATGTCCTTTGACGCTGGGATGCATTCGGTATTAACTTTCTTTCTCATTGTTTCTCATTGCAGAATGAAATACAGTCTACATTCTCATGCATCTTATAAAACAGAAAATATATTATTTTATTTTTAGCGTATTCTCACAGGTTTTCGGAATGCTAGCTTAAAAGAATGTACTAAATTCTTTCTTTCTTTCTTTCTTTCTTCAATCCTGGGTATGACGATAAACTACATCCGGCAGCAAGCCCTCTGATCGGGAGATTGGAGGTTTTGAGGAGCGTTGAACCACCTTTAATTGCTGGTGCTCCCAGGTTCATCCTGACCCGCGGTGGTAGCATCTGTTACGGTCCCAGCTTTGGGGAAATAGTGAACCCCCAAATAAAACACTATGAAAGTATAAAAATCACTTTTATAGTAAAAATACAGCAATGCCCTTTTACATCATAAAAATTAGCAACAATACCTACCTATAGTAGAATTAGCAACAATACACTTTATAGCAAAATAAGAACCAATCCATTATATCTTGCATACAGTTGCATTCAACATATTATGATTGCGGCACTAAATATTACATAGAGATTGTTATGCAGCTAAACAAAATCATGCTTTCTTTCTTTCTTTCTTTCTTTTCACATTCTTTCTTTTTTCTTTCTTTCTTTCTTTTGACGTTCTGGCTTCTTTCTTTCTTTTCACATTCTGTCTTTCTTTTCGATTCTTTCTATCTTTTTGTCTTTCTTTTCCTTCCTTGGTTCCTTCCTTCCTTTCTTTTCGATTCTTTCTATCTTTTTGCCTTTTTCTTTCTTTCTTTCTTTCTTTCTTTCTTTCTTTCTTTCTTTTCGATTCTTTCTTTCTTTTCACTTTCTGTCTTTCTTTTCGATTCTTTCTTTCTTTCTTTCTTTCTTTCTTTCTTTCTTTCTTTTCGATTCTTTCTTTCTTTTCACACTCTGTCTTTCTTTTCGATTCTTTCTTTCTTTCTTTCTTTCTTTCTTTCTTTCTTTCTTTCTTCTCACCAATATTTTCTTGCTAATCCCTGTTCTATGGCAAGACCTCCTGAATACCACATTTAACTTAGCCTGTCATAAAGCCACAGTATCCGGGCACCGGAAGAGGATCGAACCGACTTCATAAGCCATCGCTTACGAGACTAAAATGAAATGTATTTTAGTTAGCAGAACTGTCGAGTGGTGGGATACGGATACTCCATTAAAATGACTTCGATCCTTACTGCGTTTCTGACGCCTTTATATTTGTGTGTTATTGTGTGTTTAATAACGATAAGATATGGACACACATGGATGCATACGCACACACGTTATAAATAACGTTATTTTTAGTTGATGTCCGTGTTTGAGTAGACGCCCTGTTTTTAAACAGCGTCTTTTCCGTCTACCGGCTTACGCATTCGAGAAAAGTCGATTGACGCACTGCATCCTTTGCTTAGTGGGAAAAGCGCTTGAAACTTTTTAAACGTTTATTCATTTTCTGATTGCTCGTCGCAATTTTGGAGCAATGCTTTTTCAACTGAAGGATCATCTTCTCAGTTGCCTATCTATAAAAAGAAAGAAATAAAGAAAACCTTTTGATGTAATGCTCGTATCAACTCGTAGTTCGGGTCAATAATATTCTAAAGGAAACACTGGAACACAAGTTTAGTGAAAGAACTGTTTAATCATGTGGATTAATAATACAGTCCGAACGAATATTGTCGTTAATGCGACACACTTTGCGACTAAGATTTATTACTGACTGAATACAGGAATTGTGGCACAAGAGCAAAAAGAGGAGTAGGTTAAAGCTGATCGACACTTTCTTTTTATGTCCCATGTCCTTTCTCCAGCTTGCAGCTCTCAACAAGATACTTCTCTCTGTTACCTCTTCAAACCAGGTTCTGTCATCCACTTGCGTAAGTCTGCCAGATGTCATGCGTTGTTTTCTCTTGTCTCTCTTTCCCTCTATTCGATCCGTGAGTATCAGATTCTCCAGGCCCTCTTTCCTCATTATGTGTCCCAGAAACTTCAGCTGCCTCGTCCTGATGTTAAGTATAAGCCTCCTCCTTGTTTGCATCCTTTCCAAGACCTCATCGTTGCCCACATACTCGGTCCATGATATCCTCAGCATCTTTCTGTAGAACCATATCTCCGTCTCCTCGAGTCTCTTCTTCATCTTTAAGGAGACCGTCCAACGTTCGCTGCCGTAAAGGAGGACAGATGTCACGTAACAGTTCAGAATTATTGTCTTTCTTACTAAAGAAATCCTCCTGTCTCGCAATACTCTGTCCAGCTTTTGGAATGTGTCCTTTGCCATACCAATACGTCTACGGATCTCAGTGTCGCACTTACCGTTCTCTGGCAAAACGCTTCACAGATATTTAAACTTCCGCGTCAGTTTGATTCTAGTGTTTCCGACCTTCAAATCGCATTTCGGGCTCTTCCTCGTACTGATAACCATGCATTCTGTCTTGTAGTTTATGCTTAGTCCTTACTTCTCATTCTCCGTCGCTATCTTCTGTAGGAGATTTTGTAATTTCTTTTCCTTGTCCTTGTCTGCTATCAGTACTGTGTCGACACCAGCTATCCTATAACTAGCTAATCAGATTCACGGCCCTCTCTTTCATTACAATTTATCCATTCGCCACAAAAACATATCTCTCATCATTCACAAAATACTTTGCGACTACTGCGCGACTCACTTGCGACTACTGCGCGACTCACTTGCGACTCGCTTGCGACTACTTTCATAGTCAATCCATTTTTAACATTTCGTGTAGCAAAGGTCGATTGTCTTTCTAAACAACACCTTTCTTCGACACTCTTTAATCAGTGTAGAAAAAAAAGGAGGATTTGTATTTCGTCGATGGCGGTCAGTTCGTTAATTACCAAGTTGGACACATTCAGTACTTACAGAAAAAGAAAATTGTTGTGAAAACACGATAAGATTGCACTCCAAATAAAATATTAAGCTACATTTTCGGAGGTAACTTTGACTCACGACATTGTTTTATTCAAAGCGCCTTACTTAAGATACTTGATAACATTTTAGGTGAATGAAATAAAAACTCCAAATGCCATGTAGAAGAGAATCGATCATTGGTGGATGGTGGATTGTTAAAATTAGCTTAAATATTTTTATCGGAATTAACCCCTACCTCCAAAAAAAAAAACTATATCATATCAGAATAGAATGCACGATATTCCGATTATTTAATTTAAACACTATAATTTCGATCGATCGATTGATTTTTACGGCCTTATCATCTCATTGCAGGTTATTTAAAATCAGAAAATATTTTTAGATTGCAAGAATTTTTTCGAGATAATAATGATTTACTGATACAAGTCCTACTAATTAACCCATAGCTGGGGGAAGAGAAGAGGTAGATTCATACATTTTCCAAGGCTATTTGTGCGTAACTGAAAATAACGAAACTGACTGGAAATGGAACTCGGCTTTTCAATTAGCAATTCTGAGCAATTATCCATTACACCACCCATACATCCAAGCTTGCTGCACCTTGTATTCCCAAGCGGTCACCCATAGGTACTGACCAGGCTCGATGTTGTCTAACTTTGGTGATCGTACGAGAACTGGTGTTTCAATGTGACATGGCCTTAAGCCTCTATGATTTTGAGATTGACATGGTGTTTGCGACGTTTACGAGATAAAGCCCAAGGCTTTTTTTTTATCTCTATGTCTTAAATATTGTGAGCTTTTTGTATTCGTTAACACGTTTTTTTTTCAATGGACCAAGCAACAATTTAATCACAGGCTTTCTTTAACATTTACAGTAATCCCTCGACTATCGTAGGTGTTACGTTCCAGAATCTCCCACGATAGGTGAAAATCTGCGCAGTAGAAACAGTTGTGGCTAAAGTGATTCATGAGGGTATTGTAATGTATATATATTTTTTTAATATTCTTATATATTAAAGGTTTTATAGAACCTCCACATACTCTTAGAAACCTTTTCTACACTTTTAAACACTTTCTACACAATTAAACTCTTAACATTTTAAGACTTTAAACATTTTAAAATCCTTCTTGATGTAGCGAACGCTGGATTCATTGACGTCATAATGGCAGCAAACAGACGCATAGCTTCTCCCTTCCTTCAGCATATCGAGGAGTTTTACCATCTCCGGTATAGTAAGCATCTTCCTCTGGCGCTTGGATTCACTGACAGAAGGCTTAGAAGATGCAGAATGTTTGGGCGTCATCGTAGGGTTTGAAATAACTGAGTGGCTTGGGATGACGAAAGCTAGGATGCTGGGAACTGAGGCTGCGGTCACTAAGCCAATCAGCGCCCAGGATACTGAACAGCATGCTCTCATTGGTCATGTCTCATCGGCCAATAGTTTGGCATGTACGAAATCATTTAAGCCAAATTTCGACCGGCCGCAGAAATCTGCAATGTACCTAGGGAACCGCGATATTAATTTACATTGGATATTTTTTAAAAATCCGCGATGCACTGAGACCGCGAAAGGTGAACCGCGACATAGGGAGAGATTACTGTATACTGTCTTGACGAATTGATTTCTGACGAACGAGCTACGTATTTCCAAGTGGAGTTTACGATCTATGTCCGATACCATGTGGAAATGACAGGATTTGGGAAAATTCAGAATGCTGGAATTTTAGAGAATTTTTAATGCTGATCTTCAAGGCTAGTCGGTTCTCTATGCACTAGGTATTTACTCCCCACTAAGACGAGTTGTGACACAACGTCAGTTTTTAAGGTGGGGACTCGAGCGCGTACACTCGGGCTAGGAACATAAATTGCTCGCAGCCCCCGCAACCATCCGTTGCGCTGGCCTCGATGCGAGCACCGATCCACTCTATGGTTCAATTTTCCTCGGTTTCGACTCTGTTCTTTGACGGGGTCGCCCGTGAGTGCACTCTGCCCAAAGACAGAGACGCAACTGAGAGATGATAAATAATGTGTTACAAACTGGTCAAGAGAGCAATTTACACACTCCCTACACTATTCCCGATTCTCCTATAGCAGTTTGGTCTTGTTTAGTTGTAGACAAATCTTTGTAAATATCAAATTCCTAGTAAGATGAAAATTATCAAAACAGAAACGCCTTTTCCTCTTCTTTTTTGTGCCGTGTCCCTTCAGGATGTTGGCGATCATGGCTCTCCACAATTTTCTGTCCTTTGTAGCTCTTAACAAATTTCGTCTTTTTGTTATCTCTCCTAAACCTTGCTCCATCTATTCGCTCAAGCTCGCTAGGTAGATTATGCGTTATTTCTCCTGTTTTACTTGCCTTTAATCTGACCTGTGCGTATCAAATTTTCCGAATCCTCTTTCCTCATAATGTGTCCTAAAAATTTCAACTGAAACTTCGTCGTTGCTCACATGTTCGGTCCATGACTTTGTCAGCGTCCTTCTGTAGAACCACATTTCTGTTGCTTTAAGTCTCTTCTTCATCTGTGAGGAGATTGTCCAGCATTCATTGCTATATATGAGGATTGATATTGCATCACATTTCAGTATTCTTTTCTTTGTTTCCAAGGAAATTTTTTCTGCAATATTAACATCTTTAAATACTTAAAACATTTCAGTAGTTTTTTCTTTGTTTCCAACGAAAATAACAAATTCAAACTACAGATCCTCGAAGCAATAACATTAAAAAATTAAAGACAAAACTGAATAGAATCGGCTATGAATATTGTAATAATGTTCTGAAATGCCTATAAAAAGAAAATTTTTTCGCGCTTTAATGAGCGCATGACCATGACATTACAACATAGAAGAAATAGGGGATAATTTTTTCACGATCTAATGAACGCTAAGCATGACTGTCAACCGTTGTAGTTAAAAGCAAAAAGTAAAAATATTACAGTAATGGATAGCAGCGCACAGTTTTGTATTACTACTTGCACCACTGAATATATAATCTCGGAAGAAGATCGAAAGTACCTGGGAAATAAAAGTAATTTTCACAGTTATGGCAGATTTCTCACATCATTTAATTGCAAAACACGGAAGGTTATTCGTGAATATGAACGGATTATGTTTAAAATAAGCTGACATATCTGTAATTTATTTAATCAGATATACCTAAAGAGAATTTGCTGCCAAAATACACAAATATATATATATATATATATATATATATATATATATATATATATATATATATATATATATATATATATATATGGAGCGGCAAAAGTAACGCACAAATGACTTACAGTAGTTTAAGAGAAATTATGAATTTAGTTGATACACTTTGTTTGAGTAGTTTTTTTTTTTTTGCACATTCGAGAAAGGGGAATACAGCTTCGGATCCTGCCTCTCAGATGTTGTTAGGTACCTAGGGTAATGATATTTAAATAATGCGAAGGTTTTTTCGTGTTTTTTTTTGTAATGAATTTATCACCGAAAATGCTGAGAACATTATAAGCGAACGTAAAGTTTTGGATGTTAATCGCATCGCGTTTCCATGGCAACAATTTCCTGATAATGAAACCTTTTAAGATTTTGCTAATTTAAATTGGTTTGGTTTGTTTTGGTTTACGGCATGTCAAACTCAATGGATCATTTAATATCGACAACATTTTTATTGTTGGTAATATTTTTTTCCAAAAATGTACTGCTGGTAATATTTTTTTTTTCAAAAATGTATTGCAAGTAATAATTTTTTCTTCAAAAATTTATTGCTGGTGATAATCTTTTACAAAAATGTATTGCTGGTATTAAAATCTATTTTTACACTTTCATAGTTTCGACCCCTGTTTGTGTGTGTGTGGGGGGGTAACTATTTGCTCATAGCTGTGACCCTGACAGGTGCTACCACCCCGGGTCAGGGTGGACCTGGGAACACCAGCAATTATGAGATGGTTCCACGCTCCTCAAAGCCTCCAGATCAGAGGCCTTGCTGTTGGACGTAGTTTATCGTCTTACCCAGGACACGGATGTAGTTTATCGTCATACCCAGGACGGGCTAATTTAAAATAAACAATCTTTAACAATAACGTATACATATACTATAAAGTCGTAATATTTTGATGGTAACAAAGAACAATGGTCGAACGTGATATTTCTCTCGTTGTAATCAACACATCCAATATGGCGAAGTGACGAAAAGGAAAAGTTCCCCCATGTTTTCCTTTAGTTCAGGCATGTGGAAGACAAGCAGCGTTGAAAATTGAAATGAGGTTCATTAAGATAATGGTTCGTCAGACAGAAGTAAATATATTTAAAGATTTAAACAAAAAGCTCTCTCAGTAGTCTCGGTAGCGCAGTAGGCAGCGCGTCAGTCTCATAATCTGTACCGAAAAGTTATCTGAAGGTCGTGAGTTCGATCCTCACCCGAGGCATTATTTTTCTTTCGCATGGAGATCAGTATGTTGCTCTTTGCGTATAATCAAGAAAAACCTTTTCTTCACATATTATGAAATTATATTATATTTATATTTGTAGACTGATAAAAATACAACCAGATGAGCAATTCTCTTCTGTAAGAGTTGAATTTACGTGTATATATATATATATATATATATATATATATATATATACCACAGAAATATAAATAATAAATTCAACTCTTACAGAAGAGAAGTGGTATATATATATATATATATATATATATATATATATATATATATATATATATATATCCTACAAATATATAAATTCTACTGTTACAGAAGACAATTGGTAATCTGTTTGTTTATATATATATGTATATATGAGGCACGGTGGAGTAGTGTATAGCGGCTCGGATTCCAGTCGAATCCATTTCATTCACTTACGTGCTAATGCTGTTGGGAAAGGTATTAATCCTCTTCTTCTCCCTCCAGCTATGGGTAAAATAGCAAGGCAGACTGGGTTCTATATCCTTGGATGGTCTAGGAGAAGGACAACTCTGAATTCAAAACCTGCGGAGTGTTGTTTGGGGACCTTGTGGCACTTAGTGCACCAGGTCTCTGTATTCGTCCCTTCAAAAAGTGTGGTTGGTGTTGCACAAAGCCTTCATCACTATAATCAAATCACTGATAGTACCTGATATTTCCCCTCCTCACCCACCGAATAGCAAGAGATAGTAGGATGAAAACAAAACGACCATCCGTCTACTACGAGGAGACGAATGCGTTGACTATTGCAGAAAGAACGTTTTCAAAGTGTCTCTGCTAATCACATCGATTAAACATTATACAGAGAAAATTTCAGATCAGCATTCTGATGATGACCACTAGCCAGGTCATTCATTGCTGTATACATACAAAGGGTGTCAAAAACTTGTGAGTCGAAGCCCTTCTCAAAATCTGATGAAAAAATAAAGCATTTAAGTCTTTTCTTAACGGTATTGTCTGCGGGGAGCTGATTTAAAAAAAAGAAAGAAGGTTACCGAGAAACAGCGATGTACCCCGGGTAAGGATCGAACTCACGGGATTGCTGATTAATTCTCTACTTGATCATAAGAATGACGCGCTGCCTATTGCGCTACCTAGACATACGATCGGGATTTGCTTTGAAAGCATTTGAATACTATCATTGTCAAGCTTTTATCCATTCTGCAATAGCGGTTCATTTTCTCAATTTCCCCACCAACAGAATCTAATGTCTGGCTTTCTACAGCACTCTTTAATCAGTGAAAAATTATGACGGACTTTAATTGGGCTTTGGCGGTCAATTCCTTAACCGCCATGTTGGATTCATTCGGTACTAACATTAAAAAAATGACTAAGGTTAGTTTAGTGAGCGGAGGAAAATAGTAATTGAGTAAAAGATAAATAAGAGAGGAAAAGCTGACAGAATGACGAGAGATTGTAACTCTTTTTAATCGTGACCACTTCATTACTGAACGTCCACGAAAGTAACGTTCCTCAGATGTAGGGTTCAAGTTCAGTTCGAATAAATAAATATATACAATTATGGCACTACCCCGTCTTAAAATGATCCGACAAAATGTCATTCCTCTACAACGCAAACTTTAAAGATGCTTGACAACTAAAAATCTCAGCTGACCAGTATGGTATGATTTCGAATTTTTCGTTTGTTTATGACACTTCTGTCGCGTAAAATCGCGTGGATTTGGAGAGTTAATTTTTTTTAAAGATATCTTCTTAAGCAAACCCATTTGTTAAACTCTAGACGCATAACGGGTTTATTACGCAGCAGTTAATGTACTTTGGGTAATTTCATCTCCTGACAAATTCTATCGCGAGGCATCAAGAGTTTGTCGCTTTATTTTTCCGCATTTGTGTTCCATTGCAGAGAAAATACTCCAAACATTACGCATTTTAAAACCATTTTTATAATATACCATGTTAGAGGCTTCCCTTTTTAATAGCCAAGGACGCATTCCAAAAGCTGGGAAGAGTATTGCGAGACAGAAGGATTTCTTTAGTAACAAAGAAAAGAGTACTGAGCTGCTACGTGACGTCTGTCTTCCTATACGGCAGCGAATGTTGGACGGTCTCCTCATAGATGAAGAAGAAACTCGAGGCAACGGAGCTATGGTTCTCTTGTAGGATGCTGAGGATTTCATGGACCGAGCGTGTGAGCAACGATGAGGTTTTGGAGAGGATGCAAACAAGGAGGAAGTTAACATAAGGAAGAGGCATTATTTACATTATTCGGACTATTGTCTTCATCTTTGTCGCCATATTTATTACAACGTTTCGGTCGTTGTACGCTCCGGCCTTCTTCAGGTGGTTGGAATGTCGGAGCGTACAACGGCCGAAACGTTGTAATAAATATGGCGACAAAGATGAGGACAATAGTCCGAATAATGTAAATAATGTACATAATACCTCATCTCAGAAATATAGACAGATACATAAGGAAGAGGCTGGTGGATCTTTTGGGACAGGTAAGCTCTTAATAAGTGTTGTCTTTTCGTTATTTCTCCCAAACCTTGTTCTGACATCCATTTGCTCAAGTCCATCAAGTATGGTACGCGCTGCTTTTCTCTGTCCCGATTTCCCGCAATCTGTCTCGTACGTGTCAGATTTTCCAAGCCCTTCTTTCTCATTAAGCGACCTAGATTTTTTTGTATAATAATAGTAATTTGTAGAGCTTTGAGTTTTCCCTTGTACTGGTTGTTGCACAACAGATTATTTTGGTGTCATCCACTAATATTTGTTTCATGTGTATAGTTGTATTTTGGTCGATGTTCATGGTGTGTTGGTTGATGTGTGCACGGATTGCGATGAGTTTTGAAAGGTGGCAGGTCAATTTTCGAGAACAATACTCAACGCCTTATTCGAAAATTGCAAAAATATAATAAAAAATGAAACAGACAGACCTTGCCGGTTCTTTTTAATCAAAATTGTTTCGATACATACATGGTGGTTGTCAATTCGTGTCCGAGTACGGCCATTACTCCATATTTTGGGGGGGAGAAAATCTACTGATGTGCTGAATGAATGTAGATTTTTATCCCAGCAAGGGACCTACATACTCAGGCACAAAAAGGACACATAAAAGGTCCAACAGGGGGTGGTACATTAACATGCAATTTAAAATGTCGCATGAAACCGCTTCTGGACCCGCATATCTTACCACAAATATCACATTTCAGTTGCTGGACGTCTACTGTTTTATCGTCAATTGCCACCCTCCGTCCGTGCGCTCCCAAGTGACTCCTTAGACCAGCCATTGACAAACACGCTCTACCAAAATTTGTACATGTAGATCAAGCTGCCTGCGGGTGTCTTCAGGAAGCTTAACGGGTACGCCTTTACGCACATCTCTTTTAATATATATATATATATATATATATATATATATATATATATATATATATATATATATATATATATATATATGGTGTCCATAAAGTTCGTGTGCACTTTAAAAAAATTATAATTTAATTTGTATTTGCGATAGAAATAATCTGTCAAAAATGTTATAAAGTTTAATGTACCTATTTTTAAGTATAGCTAAAATAACTAATGTGATTTCAGCCATTACTGTAAATCAGTTGGCAAATGTTTTCCGTCAACTGCAAAATCGTATTACCCTTTGTATTGCTAATGCTGGAGGACATGTGTAAACTTAAATAAAATTTCAATAAAACCTTAACAAATATAGATTTACTCCTTTTTAATCCTTTTTACAAATTATTTCTGTCGCAAATACAAATAAAGTTATAAATTTTTTAAAGTGCACACGAACTTTATGGACACCATGTATATATATATATATATATATATATATATATATATATATATGTATGTGTGTGTGTGTGTGTGTGTGTATGTTTGTTGTGTGTGTGCAGGGCCGGTAGGTGTGTCCCGTGCCTCCAAAAGAATCTAATATATGACACTAATCTATGATATGACTCTGCTACATCTCAATTTTCATAAGGTAGTTTTCATATAAAATACACGTTTTATTGTAACCTTTATTATGTAGAATAATGGATCATATGCAATATCGATAAACAATTCAACTATAAAATTTGAAAATAAATAAAATATATTTGAATTTAAATTAGAGACATGTGCTAATATCTCATCTCAAATAAATATTTTGCGGCAATTTTTAACATCAACTTGATATTTTTCTTGTTAAAAAGTTGAATCATTTTAACACATTTAACATTACGCATAAAAAATGTAAAGAATTTTATATAGTGTTTTTTAGGGTAAAATAAATTTACGGATTTGTACGCAAAAAAAAAAAAAATTCTTTAATAGTCAGTTGTGCCTATTTTAATTTGTAACGTATATAAATGTAGATAAAAAAAGCAAATGTTGATAAGATAGCGAAGGTCACAAAGCACTGCCTGCCCCTCCCTTCGTCAGTCTCCCACTCACACCCGGTTGGACGGTTCGGATGTACTACGCACCGGCTCCATAATTGCATCGTCAAGTCTTTATGTATAATGATGAACAAATGATTTATTTTAAACGAAAATATTTATTTTTCATCGTTATCTCTTTCATTCTTAATCTTAATATTAAAATTCATCATTAATCCCATGCGTATAGACCGAATATTATACAGTGAAAATTTCAGATCAAAATTCAATTTATTTAATACAAGGCTAATTTGTGTACTTTTCTCCTGTTCCTTTTTAGCAATGAATAAGCAGTAACAGTAAAAACAGAAAATATATTTTCACTATATGTGAAGAAAATATTTCCTGGTCAATATATTTACGAAAGAAATGAAACAAAACAAAAGTGCCTCGAGTGAGGATCGAACTCACGACCTTCAGATTGCTTATAGATACGATTATGAGACTGACGCGCTGCCTACTGCGCTACCGAGACAACCGACAGGTTTTTATCCCATAGCATTATAAATACTTTAGTTCGTGCTAATGAATTATTTTGTTAATTAACCTTATTTCGTTTTTCGGTTCTACTCTTCTTCCACATGCCTGAACTAAAAAAAATATGCAGGAATATTTTCCTTCGTCCCTGTCGACATTGTTATCTGTATCCGTCGCCATATTGGCCGCGTAGAAAGTATAATAGCTGGACCCTGTTCTCTCCTCTGACTTAAATCTCACAACTCATTGGGGAAAAACTGATTGACATCATTCAATACATCATCACCACCGACCAGGTACACAGACACTCCCACACCACACACACAGAAACACACAAACAGACACACACACATACATCCTGCTAAACAATCTTAACTTTTTAATCACACACACACATATATATACATCCTGCTAAACAATCTTAACACAGACACACACACATACACACACACACACATATATATATACATACATCCTGCTAAACAGTCTTAACTTCTTAATCACACACACACACACACATATATATATATATACATCCTGCTAAACAATCTTAACACAGACACAAACACATACACACACACATATATATATATACATATATCCTGCCTGACAATCTTAACTTCTTAATCACATACACACACACACACACACACCTGTATATATATATATATATACATATATCCTGATAAACAATCTTAACTTCTTAATCACACACACACACACACACGTATACATATATATATAAATATATATATATATATATATAATATATATATATATATATATATATATATATATATATATATATATATATATATATATATATATATATATATCCTGCTTAATAATATTAACTTGTTAATCACATAAAGGTGTATAAACAGTTTACGTCGTTAATCTAAAACATTTGCCGGCGAGTGTATTAATATGATCTTGAATTTTTACGAGATGAAACACTGTGAGCCATCATGATTTTTATTCGAATCGAATTCCCCCATGCAAAGCAATAAAGCCACTAAGACACAAAAGGTTACTAACTGTGAAAGAATTTTTAAAAAAATAGAGAGAAACATTATTAAGGAGCGAGAACAATGGAAAAAGAGTAATTAAGAAGAGAGTAGATAACGATTGACATTGCTTTTAATTTCTTGAAGATCAGAGTTGGCTGGGAAGCATGGAGTCGGAAGTTCTACAGGAGAGGAGTGCGAGATAATAAACTGTTAGCATACATCTAGCCAATTCAATTGTGAATTGATGAGACCTAACCGCCAATCTAGTACTCATAGTTCATAAATCTAGGCACCATAGTGAAGAACTCCTATTAACAATTGCAATGAAAATATTTATAGAATAGGTACAGGGAAGCTGCATTAAAATGCAATGGATTGACAAGAGTAAACCGATTCCCTCCACAAAATTGAGCTTCATGGAATAAAGGCAATGCTGTACTTATGGTGGGGGTTGGTCAGAGTAGTATTCATGTGGAATTTTTTAAATGAAATGAGACACTAAATGTACATTTATACACCCAGCACCTGCAACGTGTCTATAAAAGTTTGATCGAAAAGCGTCGGCTCTCGTCCAAAAAAAAAAAATCATTAATCGCCATATTTTCGGCAGTAAATTTTATTATTGCGTTACGTGAATCAGTGGATAAAGAAATCTTTGGTGAATTAAATAATTCGTTTTAATTCAGACGTCACAGCAAAGAATCGATCATCTAAGGATTGTTAAAAATGAGCTAAAATATACTTACAAGAATTAACACAAAAATGCTTCGTTAAAGGCTCAAAAGCAAATGATTCTGATAACTTAACAAAAACCGTGTCATTTTAAAAATGACGCCCAGAAAAGAGAAATACACAGAAATATCGACAGACCGGAAATATTAAAAGCCGAAGTGGAAGCTGCACTGGCCAAATTGAAAAGAAACAAAGCGGCAGGGCCAGACGGAATTGTAATAGACGTGCTCGCAGTCTTAGACAACTTTAGCATAGACAAGATCATGGAAATAGTAAATAAAATCTACAACAGTAGAGACATACTGGAAGACCTAAACAGATCTATTTTCATAGCACTGCCTAAGAAACCGGGCACAAACGAATGCGAATTTCACCAGATAATCAGCCTAATGAGCCACATAACAAAACTCATCATCCGAATTCTGATGAATAGAGCGTGCAGCAGAATCAAGCGTGAGATAGGACAAGAACAGTGTGGGTTCGTCAAAGACACCGGAACAAGGAACGCGATATTTATGCTTAGAATGTTACCAGAAAGAGTAATACAAATGCAAAAGGACGTGTTCCTGCGTTTTATAGATTGCGCAAAGGCGTTCGACAAAGTACGTCTGAAAGAGCTATTAGAGCTGCTCAGTAATCTTGACGTATTCGGGAAAGACATTAGAATTATGAAAATCTATACTGGCAACAAATCGCCTGCATACGGACAGAAAAGGAGTTGTGAGGTACAGCATACCCGTATTAAAAGGAGAATTTAATGCGGGATACACTGTCCACAAAACACACGCAAATTTCAAGAAAAAAACAACACGATAAAGAATGTTTGTAGAAAAATAGAATATAGTATATTTAATAACATTCATGTGGAATAAACAAATTTGTATATTAATGTCTCTGGTTTGCATAAAAAGTTAAATGCTTTTTAGCTCATTTAAGTAAATATGAATTGGATAAAAAATTGTGTTCACAGTCTTTCAACAGAGATAATAATGTCTGTTCCTTGTTTTTATTTTATCCGCAGAGTTGGTGAAAAGGGAAAAGTGGGCGATCAATTTAAGTTGAAAGGGAGAGTGTAAATGAGAAATAAAAGATAAGAGGAAAATGTACTTATCAGTGGAATTGTTTTTGGAGTAGTTGTAAATTTGTTGTTGTTGTTCTGCTTTCCTACCCCACTTTCTGCTCTTAGTGCCGGGTTGAGTCAGTGATGGACTTGACTGTCCGTCCTATGTCTTCTTTGATATCTGCGCCCTTCTGACCCTGATTGATTTGAGTGTCTCTATTTATGGCTGATTTCCTTTTCACACTGGCTCGTTACTTTTTTTCTCGGTGTAGGAAATCGCCTTCTTTGATTGGTCAGAAAATTAATTTCACACCTTATTGTGAAAAAATGTTTTTAATCGTTTTGATCCGATTTTGCGGGTGTGCCGATCTATTTTGTGTTTTCTAGTATTTTGTTGGGATGATATAGGATTTGTATCCTATAGAGTTCAGCAAATATACAAAAATAGAAAAGGGTGTAAGAAAAGGATGTGTCTTTTCACTCGACTTATTCAACCTATACAGCGAGGCAAGTCCTAGCAGGGTTCATTATTGGCGTTCACAATCTTAACAATATAAGATATGCAGACGACACAATGCCGATTGCAAACACGGAAAGGAAACTACAAAACCTCCTACAGAAGGTAACGAAGGAAAGCTAGAGGTAATGGCGAAACTGAAGCATAAACTACAAAAAGACAGAATGCATGGTAATCAGGATTTGCTCAAAATACAAATTACAGGGATACTAAAATCAAACAGATACAGAGATTTACGCAAATCTACTGAGGATACCAAACATATGAGCAACAATGAGGTTTGGGAGAAATTTTTTTTTTTTTTTTTTTTTTTTTTTTTAAGCGTATCACCCCAAGCAAGGCCGGTGGCCACTATCACGCATGGGGTTACAGAAGGGTTGGAGGAAGAGCAGATAGGAGTGGTAAAGGAAGGGATGTGGAGAAAGAGAAGGACGGAGGGTCGATCGAGGTAGGGGAGTTACGGGAGATGTAGAGCGAGAGCAGATAGGAATGAAAGATGTCAGGAAGTGGATAGATCAAGGCAATTGGAGATGAGGATTGACGCTACACTTAAACCGTTGGAGATTGTATTTGTCAGGGAAACAGTAATAGGGAAGGGAGTTCCATAGGCGAGATGTGCGAGACATGAAGCTATTGGAGTAGAAAAGACGTTTACACCTAACAGTTTCAACGGTGAAGAAACAAATAGGAAACTTATACTTAACATCAGGAAGAGGCAGACCCTGTCGATTCTTTTTAATCAAGGTTGTTTGGATGAATACTTCTGCCTACGTTATTCATATATTTTCTGGGTGGTAACGCTTTGAAGGTAAGCAGTTTTTCGTAATTAAAGTTCTCAATACCAAGAGATAGAGCATAAATAGCAAAAAGTCGAATTAAATATTTTGACCTATCTGCCACTGCATTAACAAATTGTCACCGGCAATTATTTTCCTGTATTTCAGGCATGTGGTTGAAAAGCGGCACTGAAAATTTCAACGGAGAATAATTGAGAACTAAATGTATTTAAAGTGTTACGATCACAGCGCAATCGGTTGTCTCGGTAGCGCAGTAGGCAGCGCGTCAGTCTCATAATCGTAATCAGGAGTTATCTGAAGGCCGTGAGTTCGATCCTCACCCGGGGCAGTATTATCTTTTCTTGTTCACATGGAAATTCACATACAATTATTTTCACACATTTTTATTTATATTTATATATAAATATATATATATATATATATACATATATATATATATATATATATATATATATATATATATATATACATATATATATATATATATACATATATATATATATATATATATATATACATACATACACACACACACACACACACACACATATATATATATATATAGGCAATGGATAGCGGCTCGGATTGAGGAATCGGATAGTTGAATTCCAATCGAATCTTACGTGCTAATACCTTTAGGAAATGTATTAATCCTATTATCCCCCCCTCAGTAAATAGCAGAACAGGCCGGGTTCTATAACCTTCTATGGCAACTGGTCTACCGTAGAAAGAAATGCCAAACTACTGTTCGAAAATATTCTGCCTCGTCAGTCATCGCCTAAGCATGTATCTCGCATGGCACATAACTGACTGGTGTGTATATATATATATATATATATATATATATATATATATATATATATATATATATATTCTGTACTCTTTAATGAAACATATATATATATATATATATATATATATATATATATATATATATATATATATACAGGGTGGCAATAAAGACACTGACATTTACTTACAATAACAATTAATACAAAGCTATTAATCAACTGCCCATAAATGTATTATTAAAATGGTTCTGGTTAATGACAAAAAATGCTATAGTAAACAATAATAAATTAATTACCGATATTGTTCGACCTGCAAGCCCCCCTTCAATTCATTGCTTTTTTTATTATGAGTAACTGCATAGTGACTTTATTGCCACGCTGTATGATTCCAAATGTCCTTACGTATAGCCAGCTTCACAATAAAGAAAAGAAGCGCAAAACCAGACTGCGGTTCAAAGACAAGCTCAATGCTAACTTGAAAATCATAAAGACAATATTTGAGAAACTGCATTAAATTGCACGGAATAGACGTTAACTTGCTATAAAGCCATAAAAAGACTTTTAAATAAGCCGACTTGGTTATCTTAAAGAACACAGCAACGACAAAGACTCGATCGAAAATATCAGCCATTTTGTATACCCCCACCCCCATGCCCTGGATGTGCAGTTAGTGAAATGGATGGCAGAGTTCGAATTCCAGTTGGCTTTGTTAGATTCACTTGCGCGCAAATAACCTTGGGTATGGTCTGAATCCATCACTTCTCAAGAACTCTGCCTTAAATAGTATAATTATCGTTGGTAATGCTATATTCACGTGTAAAAAAAAACAGAATTATTCTTACAATCTTATGGTTCAACTTTAAATAATCTACAAACGGTTGATATGCCGTAAAAAATTACAAAAAAACAAATCAACAAGTAAATTAAAGTCTTAAAAGAGACATAAATAAGAAAATTAAAAAAAAAGAAATAATTGTTGGGCCCTCACATATCAGAATCGACCGCAGTGTTCATTATATTGGGTTGTCAGATAAATTAGTTCGTTTTTTCTATCCTATTATACTTCTATATAAACTGCCTTCGTTAGTTCGCACGACCGTTACGCCCTGCCAATACCTCGTAAATAATGGAGTATTTTGTTTTGATGGAAAGAGAGTAAAAGGCTGTACTTGGTTTCAGTGAGAAAATGATTAAAATGAAGAATGAAAGAAAGAAAGCAAGAAAGAAAGATAGAAAGGAAGAAGGGGGGATAGAAGGAAAAATAGAAATTCTTAATGGTTGTTTCAGTGGAAGGGAAAAAGTTATCAATTTCAAATCATTTCATTTGTACCCACTTCTTAAAATAACGACCAGCATTCATATTTATGATTGCTATCGCAAAAGTTTGTTAAAGTTGTTAAGCTCAAATATTTAACGATGTAGGAGGGGGTATTTCTACGGATATTTTATTGTCGGAGGACTCGCCATGAGCTTACTCAATCATTAAATTTTGAATTAAGATTCATCAGAAAATTAAAATAGGAAAACAGTGACATTTTCACGGGTCTTTCTGGTATTGATAATTGTTTGCAGACTTGCGTGAATATGGGAATCCAAAATTTCATAATAATGAGCTATTCCGTTTTGATTGTGTTTTGATTGCGTTAGAATATTATTTACTTATTTTCTTTTATAACTTTCACCCAGTACAAGGCCCAAGAGCAACTCAAGGTAGAGGGTTAATGTGTGGAGTTATATTAGCGTAGGGAAAACAATGGTTAGGAGTATAGAGCTGAAGCAGACTTTAGAAGGAACCGGAAACCCAATCCTAAACAAGAAAATAAGGGATAAACATCTGTGTCTGTTTAAAAGATCATTATGAATCATAAAGGTTACTCTGGAGCATCTGTGAAGACATTTCGCTAATATGACATCACACCAAGATCTCCTGTTTCAGCCTGATGTAAAAAGTTATCAATTTCAAATCTTTTCATTTGTACACCCTTATAGTTATTGTAATATCTTGTTAAAGTTGTTAAGCTCAAATATTTAACGATGCGATAGCGGAATTTCTACGGATAATTTATTGACGTAGAACTCGCCATGGGCTTATTTAATCATTAACTTAAGAAATAAGTTTCATCGTCTTTCTTGTAATGATAAATGTTTGCAGACTCGCGTGAATATGGGAATCCAAAATTTCATAATGATTCAAGGTAGATTATTATTTATTTATTTTTAATTAATAATTTTCACCCAATAAAAGCCCAAGAGCCAATCAAGGTAGAGGGTTAATGTGTGGTGCCATATTAACGTAGGGGAAAACAAAGGTTAGGAGTATAGAGTTGAAGCAGACTTTAGAAGGAACCGGAAACCCAATCCTAAACAAGAAAATAAGGGATAAACATCTGTGTCTGTTTAAAAGATCATGATGAATCATAAAGGTTACTCTGGAGCATCTGTGAAGACATTTCGCTAATATGACATCACACCAAAATCTCCTGTTTCAGCGTAATGTAAAAAGTTATCAATTTCAAATCTTTTCATTTGTACACCCTTATAGTTATTGTAATATCTTGTTAAAGTTGATAAGCTCAAATATTTAACGATGCGATAGCGGAATTTCTACTGATATTTTATTGATACTGTTGAGATCAATAAAACATCCTTCGTCGCCACTGTTGAGATGTTGAGTGTTTCCACGTGAGTATATGGTAATAACGAAAAAACACAATGGTAGGGAAAAATACTGGTATATTCAGAGAGGTATTTACACCAGAGAGATTAGTAGTAGAACGAACGTAGGTTAGTAGTAACAATAAGTAATAGTAATAAAGTCCAACGGTATCTTCCGGTCGAGAAACGGAAGTGTAACTGATCACTACAGAAGTCTCACTCTGCACTGCACTACACTGCTACACTCCTCACAGTCTCTAGAACTACTGTTCTATTTATAATAATAGGATCAGTCTACTGTGGTTGTGAAGGTGGGTGCGCCCCAACAGATACAGATCAGCCGATTCCGCTACCTTGGTTTCAACCTTTCGGTATCTTCAGGCGATTTCGGTCAATTAATTTTCTAACGCTTTATTTAACATTTAATGTATGCTATATTATTTAAAAATAAATAAATAACAGCATGACGTGAGGTGTGGTAGAAGTGGGGTGGTGGTGAAGAAAAGCAAGTGTAGTGGAAATGTATCGGCGGTGGGGAGCGTAACTGAAATATACGTACTTTCCTTTCATTTCAGTTCATATGAACTCAAAAGGAACTTTTTAGTATGTAT
>OZ038512.1:32014599-32059599 GCA_964036315.1 Acanthosepion esculentum
TGTTATCGTTTGTTAATAATGTTTTTCCTTTATTCATACTCTTTCGCACTCAGTAGTGAAAAGATTTTTAAAAAAAGACGGCATGTCATATCAGTCTATAGCGTTTGTGTTATAAACTAAGCAACGGTTAGTGCTATTTCCAAACCAGCGTAGACTTATAGTATAGTAATATTGAGGGATCTCCCCTTTTTACACAAATGGACTCACCCAGGGGATACATATACTACCGCTAGTGAATACTCAGCAGTACGTTGAGTCAAGTCGGACAGTAGTAATAGAGGAGGGTAGCACAAGAGTCACAGTAACGTGCGCGTTAGACGCAGTAAGAAGTCATACCGCGATACGTCGGTACTAAAGAATTTATATATATTTGTCTACTAACCCGCATTCCTGGAACAACTAACCTGTATTATCAGTTTGTATTATTACGTTAATATTTCCTATATTCATTCTTGGCGTTTGTTATTATTTGATACCGGATTTCATCCCGGAATCCACAACAAGTAACATACAATACGATCTGTTTTGGTGACATATTTTTTATTATACTTCACCAATATATATATGTGTGTGTGTGTGTGTGTGTGTGTGTGTGTGTGTGTGTGTGTGTGTGCGTGATAGAAATCGTAATGAGGATTTGACAATTATTAAGTAATTCATTGAGTCTGAAAGTAACCTCAACAGAATACAGAAAGAACTGGACGGCCGTTTCGTCCTATATTTGGGACTCAGTGCGCATCCACTACCGAGAATTGAAACCCTGACAAGCAAACATCATACCAACTGTTCCAACGGGCCTCGGTGAAGAAGAGATAGTAAATCAGACTCAATATAGCGCCAATTCTCGGTAGTCGATGAGCACTGCTGATGAGTCCCAAATATAGGACGAAACGGCCGTCCAGTGCTTTCTGCATTCTGTTGAGGTTTCTTTCAGGCTAAATGAATTACTGAATTATAATTGTCAAATCCTCCTTACGATTTCTATCATATATATATATATATATATATATATATATATATATATATATATATATATATATATATATATATATATATATATATATATATTTGTGTATTTAGGCAGCAATCCTTCTTTCATGCACATTTCATTAAAAACGACTGACAAGGTGCTTTTATTTAGCTTTTTATATAATTTCTCGTGCAATCTAATAATCTTTTTCTTTTCAGAGGATAAATTATATAAAAACTGTCCGAATGTTCTTTTTATCCGAGCGCTTTCGGCTATACATTTAGCCATTTTCAAGGATTATATTTCAACTGTTAGAATTAGAAATAGTTTGTTATATGTATGTTTTATAAAATGTTTAATTTGTTTTTGTTTCAAAACACGGTCAAGATATTATGTCCATGTTCAAAGTTAATATTATTAAAAAAAGAACATCCAGACAGTTTTTATATAATTTATCATCTGCAAAGAAAAACATTATTAGATCGCACGAGAAATTATATAAAAAACTAAATAAAAGCACCTTGTCAGTCGTTTTTAATTAAATGTGCATATATATATATATATATATATATATATATATATATATATATATATATATATATATATATATATATATATATATATAATAAACTTAAAGAAAAGATATGCAAAAAACAATACTGCATTTTTATTAAATAAGTATTTGCAAATTTTAACCATTAAATTATTCTTAAAATAGCGGGTGTATTTTGTACTTTTAATTTAAAAAAAAATTAATTAAAATGTATTATTCTAAGCTACCCCCCTTGTAACCGTTCTGATCATTTTGGTCGCCATGGGTTTTGCAGTAAATCACTAAATCATCCATAACTTTTGTATTATCCTCTCAAATTACACCAAAATCTCAGACAATAACAAATAATATCGTATTTATTGTCCGTGAAAATTATAGAATATAAAACAACTTTGATAAAAACTTATACCTACTTTTCTGACGAAAACAATGCCGTTCTGAACATTTTAGCCGCAACTGTATAACATAAGCTAAGCAGCAGCGAAAGTTTTAAAGCTACTCTCTTAATAACATAACAATATGGAGAAAACATTTCAATCAAAATTCGAATAATTTCAAGTATATTTATCGTTTAAATAAGTTGATACAGTGTAACCCGGATATAAGAGAGTTGTCGGGACCGGAGAAGAAGTATCTTATATCCGGGTTTCTCTTATATCCGGATTTGGTCTATTATATATACATTAACACAGGCTCTAATTTGGGACCAGAGATAATCTCTCTTATATCCGGGTTTCTCTTGTATCCGAGTTTGGTCTATTTTGTTTAGGTAAGTATGGCTCTAATTTGGGACCAGAGAAAATCTATCTTATATCCGGGTCTCTTATATCCGGGTTACACTGTACTATCCGTACATTTTTCGAAAAAAAAAAAAATCAAACAAGGAAGAAAAAACGCATGCCTCGGGTGAGGATCGAACTCACGGCCTTCAGATTGCTCTGATACTTGATTATGAGACTGACGCGCTGCCTACTGCGCTACCGAGACACCTGACGAGATGTTAATCGTAGCTTCTTAAATACTATCAATTCTATTTGAAAACTCGTTTTCTTAACAATTAGCGTAATCACTCGCGTATCATGCGATCTTTGAAAACCTAATTTTGAAGCTAATTTGATTACATCAATGGATATATAGTTTGGTCAACGACGTAACCAAGGCCAGTAGCACACATGCTAATTTTATATCTCGTGTATGATGCGACCCTGATCAAAATTAGTTTCAAAAGTCGCATGATACGCGAGTGTATACGGTAATTTCTTTCCAGTTTTCTGTATTGCTTTTTGTTTCAATGGGCCTGAATTTTGTTTCCTTCGTCCCTAGTGATGACAACGTCTTCGTTAATCACCATACTGAACTCGTTATGGAGGAGACACGGTGGAGTAATGGATAGCGGCTCGGATTAAGGATTCGGGAAATAATTATGGCTTTCTTTTTTCTTTTTTTCTTCTTTTCGATTTTTTTTTCTTATCCGATTTTTTTTTTCTTCACAAATAAAGGGTATTGAGTTTGTGCCCCACACTCATAGATATTTATTAAGAACTTGGTTGACTAACAAAACCACAACTAAAGAAGCAACTAATTTGCAGCAGTGGTAACATACACTACTTTCTTTTTGTATGTGTCGTGTCCCTTCAGGACGTAGGCGATCATGGCCCTTCACATCTTCCTGTTCCTTGTAGCTCTTAATAAGTTTTGTCTTTTTGCTATATCTTCCAAACCCTCTTCTAACAGCCATTTACTCAAGCCCATCAAATTTGTTACACACTGATTTCCTCTGCCCCTCTTTCCCTGAATCTATCCTATGAATATCTGATTTTCCAAGCCCACCTTCCTCATTTACGTACCCCAGAAATTTCAACTGCCTCTTCTTGATTTTAAGTATCTTTCCTTTTTGCTTCCATTTTATCTAAAAGTTCGTCGTTTATCACATGTTCGGCCTATGGTATCCTCAGCATCATTCTGTAGAACCACATTTCTGTTGCTTCAAATCTCTTCTTCAACTTTGAGTAGATTGTCCAGCATTTACACTACCAATTGTTTCAAATCTATAATTATTCTGCCAGGCTTTCCACTTTGATTCTCGATGCCATATTTGCTTCACGCCATTCACAGAGCCAACTTGATATATCTTGATTATGAACTGAATGCTGCCAACTCGGCGATTAACGAAGATATAAAGTAACCGCCATTGTCGAAGGAAAACTTCCGCCAGGTATTTTTTTTTGTTTTGATTCAAGTCCGTTAAAAAAGCCAGTAATTAGAGTCCGGTTTTATCAAGTCATTTGATAAGTCTGCAGCTAAGAAGGTTGGTTCATTATCTTTCTCGACAGAATCTGTCTTGCATTTTTATAAGTCTACCATTCCACCCGTGAATTGGACATTGTTGCCACTTCGACGTGGTGTAAATGTTAGCTAAGCCTGTCATGCTACGTGCTCCATGCTTTCGGCCTTCAGTTAGTAAATCATTATTGCTACTAATGGTAGTGAGTTCGATTCTCAGTGGGTGCTTCTTTAGTTGTGGCTTTGTTTTGAGCTTTCTTCTTCATAAATATTCCAGTTTTAAACACAATATATATATATATATATAATTGTCAGATAAATCTGATTTTTTTTTCTTCTGTTATTTGAATAAACTCGCAAAATATTTTTTCATTTTTTTTTTGTAGCTCTGTTCTTTCTCCACACCTTTCCTTTCTCGTTTTGTGAAATCTGGTTTAACCTCTTTTCAGGAATATGACAATGGAACGTCTAAATAGACAAAAAAATGACCATTTTCGACACTTGCTTCTCTTCGCTTTCAGCCAAGATACCAAAGCTGCTCAAGACATTTATTACGTATACAGAGAAGGCGCTCTTAGAGAAAGAACTGTATGGAAATGGTTTTCACGCTTCAAAACGGAGAACATCGACCTCAGAGACTTTCAGCCGACTTGTTCAGTTCAATGAGGACCGACTGAACGACCTTATCTATGAAGATCCACACGAATCCACCAAGGAATTGCCCTGCTGGAGGGGATAGTCTCACGATATCGTAATCCATCACAGTCAATGGATTTGTTAAAATTGTTGGAAAAAGAATTCTTTTAAAATGCCTATAACTATACATTTTTATTTCGAAATGGAATAGTTTTAGTTTGAATTCTTTTAGACAAAGTGTTGTCGTCGTTGGGTATTTCTTTCTTTCAACTTAATTTTTTTGGTTTTGTTGTTTGTTATTAATTCAACCATTTCAGCCGCTGTACTTTCTGGCCTTCCGTAGGTTGTATTTTGGTACAAATCAAAACTATTTTGGTATCTGTCTATATTTTTGAGATGAGGTATTATGTACACTATTTACGTTGCCCGGATTATCATCCTCATCTTTGTTGCCATATTTATCCCAACCTTTCGGTCGTGTTACGCTCCGGCCTTCTCCAGGTGGTTGGAATGTCGAACAGAACCTTTTATTTCGCTCGCTGGAGCAACATCCATTAGACATGGCACGTGGAACTAGAACAGTCTACCCCAGCGAGCGAAATAAAGGGTTCAGTTCGACATTCCAACCACCTGAAGAAAGCCGGAGCGTACAACGGCCGAAACGTTGTGATAAATATGGCAACAAAGATGTGGTGACATCCATTAGACATGGCACGTGGAACTAGAACAGTCTACCCCAGCGAGCGAAATAAAGGGTTCAGTTCGACATTCCAACCACCTGAAGAAAGCCGGAGCGTACAACGGCCGAAACGTTGTGCTAAATATGGCAACAAAGATGTGGTGACATCCATTAGACATGGCACGTGGAACTAGAACAGTCTACCCCAGCGAGCGATATAAAGGGTTCAGTTCGACAGTCCAACCACCCGAAGAACCACCTGAAGAAGGCCGGAGCGTACAAGGCCGAAACGTGATAAATATGACAACAAAGATGAGGATGTTAGGCCGAGCAATGTAAATAGTGACGTTACTTTAGCAGTATTACTTCTCGAAAATTCTAACAAAATTAAGAAAAAAACATTTCTCGTGATGAGAATCCAGAAAAAAGTTTCTCTCTCATATACTTTCTGTAACTCGTAAATTTCACAACCCCACGAACCTATGTGATTTGATTTAGAGGATATAATTTGGGTAAAATGGACAGTAAACCTACACGGTTAAATTTCATGTTCCCAGCCGTTAACTCTAATTCGCCAAAACGTCAAGTTAATGTCTGAGGAATTGCGAAGTGAGTCATCTTGAAAGCTGAAATAGATACGAGCCAGAATTCAGAGTCGGCAATGTTTCGTCTAAAAGAAAATTCTAGCTTGCTGGCTTACCGATCCTGACTAAAATTATAGGTGCTCCCTTTTCCCTTTGATCAAAAGAGCAGGACGTCTAATACAATTTTCAGTTAATGTTTTCTAAAGTACTTACATGCAGCATGTTTTACGGGAGGAAAAAAACCCTCAAACAACAACACTTCGACACTTTTATGCCAAGAAAAACATGTCAGACTTTTTAATTTCGAATCGAGCAGTCTACTTATATCTTCATTAACCAATAATTTGGACGCTTTCAGCATTAATACAAACAAAAAATATTAGGTTGGCTCAGTAAATAGACAAAAAACCCAAAATGATTTCGAGTATCAATGTGTATGCGCGCTCAGAATGATTATAATTTCAATCACGGTTTAATCGTCAACGTTTCCGTTGCTGCTCTGCTTGTCGACGGGAACGTCAGTTCAATTGGAGTTCGAATAAATTAAATTAAACACGGATTTTAATGTCTAAATTTACCTGCGCCATCGAGATGATACGAGTAGACGCCGTCACGTTTTGTTAAACGTTTTATTCCTGATCTGAAATCGGTTTCAAAAACTGGGCTCGTAAGTGAAATCGGTCTTGGCTTTATAGTCAGAAACGATGACTGTTAAAACCGTATGCGCCTTTTCTGATTGGCCAGAAAAGGTGTTTTATGATCACGGTTTTTAAGTCTGTATTACGGAAGTTGTTGCGCGGAGCCGGGCGAAAGCAACGTCAGTTTTATTTTATTTTATATGAGATGTGGATTCCGTTTGAGTTAAAGAATTTATGCGTCCTGGGTATGACGATAAAATACACCCGCGTCCTGGGTAAAACGATAAACTACATCCAACCTAAATATATGACCAATGTGAATTTATACATTTTACAACAAATCAACTGTTATTATTTTACAATTAAACACTATTAAATCCTTTATTTACAAGAATAATTTTATTTTTATATTCTAAAATTCTAATGCAATTAGAACTAATGCAATGCTGCATTTATCATTTCCCAATTTATAAGCGTCCTGGGTATGACGATAAACTACGTCCATCAGTAAGGCCTCTGATCAGGAGGCTTTGAGGAGCGTGGAACCACCTTTTAATTGTTGGTGTTCCCAGGTCCACCCGGAGTGGTAGCACCTGTTAGGGTCCCAGCTATGGGCAAATAGTTAACCCCCAAACTAGTCAAAACACTATGAAATATTTTTTGAAGAAAAAATAACATTACATTATTACCAGCAATTATTAAAATAATAATATTACATTATTACCAGCAATAAATCTTTTGAAAAAATATTACCAGCAATACATTTTTTAAGAAAATAATCTTGTCGGCTTTAGATAACTCCATGTGGTTGATATGCCGTAAAACAAAACAAACCAGCAATGAATTTTTGATGGAAAAAATATTACCAGCAATACATTTTTGAAAGTTAAAAATATTACCAGCAATAAAAATCTTGTCGGCATTAAATAACCCGTTGAGGTCGATATGCCGTAAAACAAAACAAAGAATTTCTGGCAGTGTCTGACAATCAGAATTTTGCTACGCTGTCGGCGTCGCCACTTTTTGATATACGTTTTTCTAATTTTCTAATCAGGCTTTAATCAATGAAGAAGCATTTTTCTCACTTTTCCAATCGAAATGATATAAGAACTGAGGTTCTTTATAATCGTGAATCGGAGAAAAACCTGGAAAACATTCTGTCTTTTGACTCGGGGTTGTAAACTTTCAGCAATTGTCACGAAGATGATTCTTGATTAATTGATGGATTCGATTTTTACGGCTTGTCAACCCTTTGCAGGTTATTTAAAGCCAGAAAATATTTTTAGAGTGTAAGAATCTTTTCTCTTGGAGATAATAATGGTTTAGTGATACAAATTTTATTAATTAACCCATAGCTGGGGGAGAAGATGTGGTTTCATAAGCTTTCCCAAGGGTACTTGCGCGTAAGTGAATATGACGAACTCAACAGGAATTGGAATTCAGTCCTAAACACGAAACAAGGAATACTGCTCAAAAAGACGAGAGTAAAGTGTAAGCTGGGCGACAGGAGAAAAAAGTAAATAAATAGCAAGTGATATTTCAGAGTTTAGGCGGAGACGTTAGAAGTATAGAGTTGAAGTAGACTTTAGAAGGAACCGGAAACCCAATCCCAAACAGGAAACAAGGGATAAACATCTACTCGAGTTCACAAAGGCGGGGGAGAGGTTTGTGAACCGGATGAGAGGCGAACCAATCTACTCCTATTAAGGGAAATGTGTATTCTTCATACATGAAGAAAAAATGGATTTTGAATTCTATATTAAATCTAGAAATGATTTTACCTTCAATAATTCAAATGCTAAAAAAGCTATTATTGCACACAACAGTTTTAAAAAAAATTTTCGCTGATGTCTAATTCACAACTAGCAGCATAAAAAAACCTCGGCTGGGAATCGAACACTCAGGTTTCGCAACATGTCAGATTATGAGATTGACACGTCGCATGCATTGCAATCGAGACAACAAACTACAGAGCAATTGTAATATTTTAAATACAATTAATTCTTTCGGAGTAATACTTTGCTGAAGTAAGGTTTAACTAATTTTCAATATTGATATATTTTGACATTCCCAAATTACAGAAAAACACGGAGGAACACTTTCCCTTCATCTATGGCGATCGCGTCATCATTGCTAATCGCCATATTGGGTTAGTTAAATATTCAAAATGGAAAGGTAAGGAGGTAAAATATAAGAAGGCAAAAATTCCGCGTGTGTGATAAAAAAATAGCAATAGAAAAAGATGCCCCGGGTGAGGATCGAACTCACGACCTTCAGATTCCTCCGAATGTTGATTATGAGACTGACGCGCTGCCTACTGCGCTACCGAGACAACTGTTAACACCATAATCGTAACTATTTAAATACAATCAGTTCTCTCTGACTAATTGTTTCCTTCAAGTAACCTTTTACTAATTTTCTGTTGTACTGTTTTCTGTACTGCTTTCTTTCCACATTCCTAAGTCATCTGCACTAATCGCCATGTTGGCCTCAGAGAAAAGTAAGAAGATGTGTTATTTGTTTCTGATTGAATCACAGATGAAACTATTTCTGCTTCCAATAAAACCTTTATATTTGTTGACCAATTCCGCTTACTGCAGCATTTCGTTGTTAATATAAAACATTCTCGGCGTCACTTTTAAAATCCATATGAATTGTTGCAGTAATGAAATATTTCTGTTCGCGAATGCTTGAAGATAGGCACGATAGAGTAATGGATAGTGGCTCGGAGTGAGGAATCGGGTAGCCGATTTCGAATTCCAGTCGGACCCATTACATTCACTTGAGTGTTTATACCCTAGCGAAAGGTATGATCCTCTTCTTCTCCGCCCTCAGTTACAGTAAAATAGAAAGATTTCAAAACTGTGTGTAGCCCTGGCGCAGCACATATACAGCTAAAGAAAGGGTCGTTCGCATTGGCTTGATACAGACTCCGGTTAAATGCGATGTGATGGAGCTTGAATTAACGGGTGAGAAGAAATTTTCTGAATATTTAATAAAATGGATGGTTGTAATAATGCTGTCCCCGGGTGGCTTTTTTTTCTCACTTCATCCCCAAAATATATATAATAAAATTCAACACTCACATATGAAAAGGAGAAGGAAAGGATTTATGCTTTTCCCAGCGGCATTAGTGTGATAGCGAACGGAATAGATCTAAGTCGGATTTCGACCTTGATAAGACGATTCCGATTTTCACGACCATAATCGTGTCTCTTCCCACACCTCGTTATTATCACTTTTCTTTTTGAATGTTAAACGAATCCAAAATGACGATTAGCGAAGATAACTTCATCTCCAGGAATGAAGTACAAAAGCGCATACATGTTTTTTCAGCAGTTCAGGCACACGGAAAAAAACACAGCGCTGGAAACTGAAAAGAGTCGAATTAAGATAATAATTCTTTAGACAAAATTAAATGTATCCATGGGCCGCGCTCGGTTGTCGCGCTAGGGAAGTGAGCAACGCGTCAATCTTATAATGTACCTGTGAATAGAATAACCAATCTGAAGATCGTGAGTTCGAACCTCACCAGAGGCATTACCTTACGTCCAATTTTGAGTTTATTTAATAGAATCATATGGTATTTTGTCCAGTTAAATTGTTATTGCGAGGAGTAGTGGATAGCCGTTCGGATTGAGGAATCATTCCAGTCGAATCCATTACATTCACTTAGGTGCTAATACCCTTGGGAAAGATGTGAATCCTCTTCTTCTTCCCATAGCTATGGGTAAATAAGAGGACATATCGGGTTCTGTCGCCTTGGATGGTAACTGGTATACCACAGAAAGAAATGAAAAACTACTTTAGGAAAACAATCTACCTGATCTTTCATGTGTCAAACGATACATGATCGCCTAAGCGTGTATCACGCATGGCCACATACCTGAGTTGAGTATAATATATCTGGTGTAACAGCAAAATTGTTCAGATCGTATAACAGCATAATTGTCCATCCCACAAAATGTTTAAAATCTACCCCTACACCGAAAAATATGAAGTTACCCTTCAGTTTATCTTGGGTGATATCGTTATCATTGCTAATAGTCTTATTGGATTAGTTAAATTTTCAAAATGGAAAAATATAGAATATAAGTGTCAAAAAATAAAAAAATTCCCGGGTGAGGATCGAACTCATGGTCTTCAGATTCCTGATGTTGAGACTGACGCGCTGCCTACTGCGCTACCGAGACAACAGACGGTTAAGTAATCGTAACCTTTTAAATACAATCAGTTCTCGCTGAATAATTGTTTCCTTCAAGAAACCTTTTATTAATTCTCTTTCTGTTTTCTTTCCACATTCCAAAGTGATCTGCACTAATCGCCGCCATGTTGGCTTCGGTGTTTATTCAACTGAGAAAAGTAAGAACACGCGCCTGTATTTCCGAGATGAGGTATCGTAATTATTTATATATAAATGGACAACACATCTGTCTTATGATATCTTTGTTAAAAGCATAACTAATCTGAAGATCGTGAGTTCGATCCTCACCTGAGGCATTACTTGATGTCCAGTTCTAACCTCATTCAATAGAAAATATACGGTATTTTATCCAGTTACACTTTTATTGTGAGACTCAATTGGCGTAAAGTATACCGGATGTAATAGCAAAATTGTCCAAATCGTATAACAGCATAATTATCCATCCCACAAAATGTTCAATATCTAAACCAGAAAAACACGGAGATACATTTTCCCTTCATATTTGGTGATATCTTTATCATCGCTAATCGCCAAATTGGATTAGTAAAATTTTCAAAATGGAAAGTAAGGACATAAAAGAAGAAGAATTAATTTGCCCTGGGTGAGAATCGAACTGACGGCCTTCAGATTCCTTCGAACACTGATGATGAGACTGACGCCCTGCCTACTGCGCTACCGAGACACCAATCGCTCCACTCATCGTAACCATTTTAATACAATCAGTTCACTTTGAATAATTCTTTCCTTCAAGAAACCTTTTCCTAATTTTCTGCACTGCCATCTTTCCACATTTCTAAGTGATCTGCAATAATCGCCGCCATGTTGGCTTCGTTATATATTCAACAGAGAAAAGTAAGTAGATGCGTCTATATTTTCGAGATGAGGTATTGTAATTAGTTATATTATTTACTATTGCTCTAAAGTAAGGAAACATGGGCCAGTGAATAAATGTGTTGGTTAAATCCATCGATTTGACCCAAAGGGATACGAGTTCAATATGTGAATACTTGGCTACTGCAGTAGTGACCAAAAAGGTTTTAGTTAAATGGAGATAACTGAGACATCCGGAAAAGGCGTGGCACGTGGAACTAGAACAATCTAGCCCGCTGGACAAAAATGAAAGAGTTCTATTCGAAAGAAGGCCGAAGAATTCTGTATAAAACGTCAAGTGGGCTTGGCTCGCAGTTGTCTCGGTAAAGCAGTCGGCTGCACGCCAGTCTCATGATCGCTCACAAGATGTGTCGTCGTGAGTATTTTGCTAACATTCTGTCGTTTAATCAAATGCTTTTTAACAATAACACTTTCTTCAATTATGAAGTTTGACTTTTATAGCTCATCAAGCAGACACTATTTACATTATTCGGATTATCCTCGTGTTTGTCGTCATATTTATTACAACGTTTCGGCCGTTGTACGTTGTTTAATGGATGTCAATTATCTCCTGTTAATTCCCCTCTCCAAGTTCTCCACTACCTTAACTCTTTGGATCCTGTCACTGGATCTAACCAACGCCTTTATCCACTGTGCCATGTGTCCTTGAGGACATCTGTGTATGAATTTCTGGGTATTATAAACCTAATGTCTTCAGCAACCTTTTTTTAACAGTGCTCATATTGCAATTTTTTTTTTGCTGTTATCATTGTATGTTTTTACCAGAGCTCATATTGCAATTTTTGTTGTTATTATCACTTTATTCCAACCACCTGAAGAAGGCCGGAGAGTACAACGGCCGAAACGTTGTAATAAATATGGCGACAAAGATGAGGGCAATAGTCAGAATAATGTAAACAGTGTACATAATACCTGATCTCAGAAATATAGACAGATACTTACCAAGAAGGTTTTTTTTAAATCTAGAAATTATTTTTAGATTGAAAAAATTATTTGGAGATTATAATTTTTGTCTATATTTCTGAGATGAAGTATCGTAATTATGTATATTATTTACATTGCTCTGACTTAAGGACACGTGGCCCAGTGGATAAAAGTGTTGGTGAGATCCAAAGGGTTGTGAGTTCAATACCTGGTTGCTGCAATGGTGAACAAAAACTTAGAGATTTGAGTTAAAGGAACATAACTGAGACATTCGGACGAGGCATGGAACTGAAGGCAGTCTGCCAAGGACGAAATCAAGGAGCTCAATTCGGAAGAAGGCTGGAGGGCGCAACGGCCGAAACGTCGTGAATATACCGATAAAGATGAGGACAACAGCCCGAACAATGTTAATAATGGTTCTTACAGATACAAGTTCGACTAATTATTCCATCGATGGAGGTGGGGGTTGGTGTGGATAAGATGTGGATTTGTACCTTCTACAAAGGTATTTGCGCGTAAATGAATATTACGGACGTGACTACAACCTGAATTTCTAATTACGAACCGTTATCCGTTACGTAATCCCTACAATCAAGCTACAGCATCTGGTTTTCCAATCAATCACTCCTCTCGGGACTGACCAGACTCGACATTGCTTAACTTCATGGATCGTAAGAAAATCAGGTTTTATGGACGTCTCCTTAACAACTTCATAAAGAAAGCGTTACTAATTAAAAGAAGTACAAACATGTCTGCGAGATCTACACGCTCCAATTAAGTTTTGACGCCATAATTGTTTTCCTCCGTATATGGAACCATTCTGTTGTTTCATATTTTTAATATTAGAACTGAATATGTCTAACTTAGCGATTAAAGAATTGACCTCCTTAAATGAATTAAAAATTCATAATGTTTTTCACGAATTAAATATTGTTCAAGAAAGTTAGGAATTATATCTTTTCTTCGTTGGGACAATTGAGAAAGCCATTCGTCAGATAAAAAAAATCATTATTTCACTATAAAGTATAATAATGTATAAAGAATTAACAGAAGGATAGTATTTAAATAAGAATAAATAAAGCCTCGGCTAGTAACATGTCAGATTATGAGATTGGCACGTCGCATGCAGTGCGATCGAGACAACAAACTACACAGCAATTGTAATATTTTAAATACAATTAATTCTTTCGGAGTAATACTTTGCTGAAGTAAGGTTTAACTAATTTTCAATATTGATATATTTTGACATTCCCAAATTACAGAAAAACACGGAGGGACACTTTCCCTTCATCTATGGCGAGAGCGTTATTATCGCTAATCGAAATATTGGGTTAGTTAAATATTCAAAATGGAAAGGTAAGGAGGTAAAATATAAGAAGGCAAAAATTCCGCGTGTGTGATAAAAAAATAGCAATAGAAAAAGATGCCCCGGGTGAGGATCGAACTCACGACCTTCAGATTTCTCCGAATGTTGATTATGAGACTGACGCGCTGCCTACAAGCAACCTTTTACTAATTTTACTAATTGTTTCCTTCAAGTAACCTTTTACTAATTTTCTGTTGTACTGTTTTCTGTACTGCTTTCTTTCCACATTCCGAAGTCATCTGCACTAATCGCCATGTTGGCCTCAGAGAAAAGTAAGAAGATGTGTTATTTGTTTCTGATTGAATCACAGATGAAACTATTTCTGCTTCCAATAAAACGTTTATATTTGTTGACCAATTCCGCTTACTGCAGCATTTCGTTGTTAATATAAAACATTCTCGGCGCCAAGGCATTACTTTACGTCCAATTTTGATCTCATTCAATATGATCATATGGTATTTTGTCCAGTTAGATTGTTATTGCGAGGAGTAGTGAATTGAGGTTCGGATTGAGGAATCAGAGAGACGAGTTTGGAATTCCAGACGAATCCATTACAGTCGCTTACGTGCTAATACCCTTGGAAAAGGTGTGAATCCTCTTCTTCTCCCTCTAACAGGACAGATCGGGTTCTATAGCCTTGGATGGTAATTCGTCTACCACAGAAAGAAATGACAAATTGCCGTGGGGGAAAAATCTGCCTCGTCAGTCATGTATCAAAAGATACATGATCGCCTAAGCGTGTATCACGCGTGGCACATAACGTAAGTATAATATACCTGGTGTAACAGTAAAATTGTTCAGATCGTATAACAGCATAATTTTCCATCCCACAAAATGTTTAATATCTACCCCCCCTCCCCCGAAAAAAGGAACGTACCCTTCAGTTTATCTTTGGTGATATCGTTATCATTGGTAATAGTCTTATCGGATTAGTTAAATTTTCAAAATGAAAAAATATAAAATATAAATGTCACAAAACCAAAAAAAATATGCCTCGGGTGAGTTGCGAACTCATGGTCTTCAAATTTATCAGATCGCTGATTATGATTTTTGAGATAAGGTATTGTAATTATTTATATATAAATGGACAACACGTCTGTCTTAAGTCTTTGTGAAAAGCATAACTAATCTGAAGATCGTGAGTTCGATCCTCACTTGAGGCATTACTTTATGTCCAGTTTTGACCTCATTCAATAGAAAATATACGGTATTTTATTCAGTTACACTTTTATTGTGAGTCTCAGTTGGCGTAAAGTATACCGGGTGTAACAGCAAAATTGTCCAAATCGTATAACAGCATAATTATCCATCATAGAAAATGATCAATATCTAAACCAGAAAAACACGGAGATGCATTTTCCCTTCGTCTTTGGTGATATCTTTATCATCGCTAATCGCCAAAGTGGATTAGTTAAATATACAAAATGGTAAGTAAGGACATAAAATAAGAAAATATTTGCCCCGGGTGAGGATCGAACTCACGGCCTTCAGATTCCTCTGAACTATGATTATGAGACTGACGCGCTGCCTACTGCGCTACCGAGACAACTGACGCAAGGGCAATCGTAACCTTTTAAATACAACCAGTTCTTTCTTTAATAATTGTTTCCTTAAAGCAGCCTTTTACTAATTTTCTGTACCGCTTTCTTTCCACATTCTGCACTAATCGCCATGTTGGCTTCGTTGAATATTGAACAGAGAAAAGTAAGAAGATGCGTTTGTATTTCCAAGATGAGGTATTCTCATTATTTATATTATTTACTGTTGCTCCAAGGTAAGGAAGCATGGGCCAGTGGATAAAAGCGTTGGTTGTCTCCAGTGACTTAACCCAAAGAGTTACGAATTTAATACTTGGCTACAACTGTAGTGAACAAAATCTTGGAGATTTGAGTTAAATGGCGATAACTATGACATTCAGAAAAAGCATGGCTCGCGGAACTAGAAAAATCTGCCTGGGTAGATGAAATGAAAGAGTTTAATTCGAAAGAAGGCCGGGCTGCGCAACGGTAGCGCGTTTGTCTCATAATCTGTAGAGGTAAGTTGAAGTTCATCCATTTTCACTCTTCGGCAATGTTTATTGTTTTAAAAAGGGATGATTAAAATTTGAATAAAACTTAAACTCACGACGAAAGTAAAGTTACATATTTTTTTGTTCTTGAGAATTTACAACAAAAATTTTAAACACTATTAGATTTTTTATTTGCAAGAATAATTTGATATTTACAACATTGTAAAAACTAAAACAATTAAAACTAATGCAATGCAATATTTATCATTTATCAATTTACAAAGAAATAAATATGAAGACAATTTTTTATTCATAAATTTATAAGCATTTCGTAAAATATTAAATATGTGCACCAACTATAGGGAAATCATTCTTATTTACCATTCCAAAAATGTTCGAATCAGTTGGCATTTAACAGATGTTTTGCAAACTATTCCAATAATATAACAAATAGTGTAAATAAACAATCTATTCAATAAATAATGTTCATTGTTTTTGTTGTCATTCTCAAGAACAAAGAAAGTATATAAATTAACATTTACGTCTTATTCCAATTCTGATCGTCGCTTTTTAAAAACAATAAACGCTGCCAAAGAATGAAGATAGTTAAAAAGGCGGTGTCATGGCGGCGAGGGTTGGGGAATAAATAAAAGTCCTTTTGACACTCCATTTTTTTGCGGGCACGAAGTTCCATGTTTGCCAAATAGTTACCTTGTTGGGATTGCTATGAATTAGTGTGTAATCAGAAGGGTTTTTAGGTTTATGGTAATAAACGTGAAAAGCATGTTCTTCATATTAATCACAACAATTTAGCGTAGACATACAAAAGGAATAAATCTCAAAGGCAATATTGAACGAAGAAACAAAGGTAGTCGTGAATTCAATTAGAAACAAACATTGAATATTTATGTACAAATAAATTACAATACAATTTTTGGAAAAAGTTGTGTTTCAGTCGAAATAACTGAATTGTTGAACAAAAGTTGAATGAAGTATTTTATGAACTCAAAGTTCATGAATGTTCCTTTGTTTAGGAAAAGTGTTCACATAAAAATTTGAGGAAAATTTATCGAGAGATAAATTTTAAAGTATTGTAGTTGCGAGATTTTTTTGCTGAATTTTGTATGTTTTTGTTTTGTCAGAGTTATTCACCTTGGACCGTATTTTTTTATATATATTTGCTTTAGTAATAATTTCTGTTTGGTAGTGTAGAATAACACTTTTTTAGAAACGTGCAAAGATTTCAGAGAGAGAGAGAGAAAGAGGTTGAAGGTTGAGTCAGGTGTTGACGCGCGAAAAGTCCTTTAAGTCAAGATGTAGACACGCGTGGATCTCTGTAGAAATCTCTCTGAGAGTGAATTGCTGACTAGTGAATCGGACTAAGATTCGTCCTTTTATTTACTCTGCGAAGATTAGATCGGCTCCCAGCGCATTCCCGCCGAAATTTATCCTGGGGCGTCTCGACCAATAATAAGCCGAGTTTCGCAATGTGTGGTGTTGATTGGTCGAAACTAGCTCTTATGGAAAATTCCACCTTTAAACGAGTTGAGTGGAAAAATACGGAGGATTCTACAACCTCCTCTTTTTAGATGAAATGTTGTATAACATTAACTTAACAGAATTTCATTCGTCTTAATTTCCATTATGCTTCAACATAGACATTCAGATTGAATAAAGAATAACCTTGATACAATACACGAACTCGATCATGGTTCTCCACAGTTTCCCTGCCATGACTTTTTGGGAAAGATAGTGGGGGGGTTTTTCTTTGCCTTCTACACGATCTGGAAATCAAAGTTTTTTTTCTCCGGGACTTGTTGTCAAGGCTAGTGAGACACAGTCTACCCTATTATTTAATACATAGTTGTGGAGGGGGAAAACGAGTTAGATTTATGATTTAACCGAGGCTGTTTATGCGGAAGTAGATGCAACAGATATGCTCAGAACGTGTATTGTAACTAAAATGACTAACACCAAATATGTATTCGAACGATCGATGAAAATTGAAGAGTGATTGTAAAATTGGAGAGTCCAATTCAAATTCGATGCTCAGTGAGCGCTCCGTTCCTTGTGGCCTTATGCCAAGATCAATTTGTTTTTCTCTTTTGAATATTTAACGAGTCCAATATGGTTGGCGATTATCGAAGATGACGCCACAGTCAAGGACAATGGGCCGGATTTTCTTTAATTTAGAAATGTGAAAAGAAAGGCGGACACAGTATCTTGCTGTTGTCTCGGTAGCGCAGTAGGCAGCGCGTCTGTCTTATAATCTATCTCCCGTAGGAGTTATCTGGAGGGCGTGAGCTCGATCCGAGACAGAACTTTTTTTCTTAATCATTTCATTAAAAAAAATAATACTTTCAAATATTACGAAGATTGATTGAATTTTTTTTACGGCTTACCATCCCATTGCATGTTATTTAAAACCAGAAGGTATTTTTAAATTGTATGAATTTTTGGAGATAATAATCAATATTACTGGTATACATTCTACTAATTAACCCATAACTGGTGGGGGGGGGCAGGCGGATTCATACATTCTTTAAGAATATCTGTGCGTAAGTGAATATTACGGACCCGACTGGAGTTGGAATGTTCAATTACGAGCCGTTAACCATTACACCAATCTTACATTCAAGCTTACAGCACCTGATATTCCCAATTAGTCACCCATTTAGGTACTGACCAAACCTAACGTTGCTTAAATTTAATGATCGTACGGGAACCAGTGTTTCAAAATGATATAGCCGCAAACCCTTCAATTTTTGAAAAAAATATATGCTTCACTTATCTACTTTATCACTAAACGAAAGGGGCCGAAAAATGTCATAGTCATTTAGTGAAATTTGATCTGGAAGTTTTTACTCTATAAAGTTCAATGTATGCAATCAAAGGAAATGTTTCTCTTCGTAAATCGCCATGTTGGAATTCGTTCAATATTCGATTGTCAATGCGTTGACAAGAAACCTGATAATGATGAAGATTACTTTTTTTTATATATAAAACAATAAATGCTTTTTGATCGTTAGACAAAAGACTTAATAATGAAACTCATATTTGTTTTAATTATTTCATCGGAAGCAAAGCAATAAAGTGGTTATTGAATGTGAACGAAGGAGGAAAAGAAAAAGCTTTTCAAGGAACAAGAACAATAAAAGAAGAGAAATACAGAAGACAGTAGATAATGATTGACATTGCATTTAGATTTTTGAAGATCAAAGTTCACTGGAAAGCAAGAAGCCAGTTCCACAAGTGAGAAGTGCGAGAAAAGAAACACTTAGCATAGAACTTACGGTTACATGTAATCAATTCAACTGTAGATTGATGAGACCTTGCCGCCAATCTTGTACCAAAGTCTAGGTACTATTGCGAAGAGCTCATCCGAGCAATTAAATATTTATCCAAAAGGCACATGGAAGCAACTTTATGGCGGCATGAAATTGACTGAAACCGAGACGCCAGGCCAGGACCAATAATATTGCTGATTCTCCTTTGGATTTTACCAAGAATCTCGAAATATATACCAGGAACACGGGATCATATGCAGCAGCAATGTTCAAAACATGGGTGAATGGAAGACTTACAGATATGTAAGATGGATTCTGGAGAGAAAAATTGTCCAGCACGACACAGTGAAACAATTTTATTAGCAGCAGACCTAGCAATGCATTCAGTATAATCTTTCCACTTCATGCCGTCCGAGAATGTTAGCTCGAGAAGGCGCAACGAGTTACTCTCCTGGCAGTTAGCGTCAGCCATGCTGTTTAAAGACAGAAAGCGTTCTCTCTGGTGATTAATAGAGAGCAGTTTTGTTTTGGAGACATTCAAATTAACAAGTCATTTTTTGTCCTAAATAACAAAAGAATGTAGATCATTTATGTGATCAACTGCCAATTTGTGCGTATCGAACTGATAAGACTTACTATTGAGACAGAAGGAAATGGGTGTGCCATCAGTATGAATACCAAGTTTAAGACACACATACAGTTGTAAAAAAGACAGTAAAGATTAAACATAGGAGAGATTCTGTCTTAGTACAAGCTTGTAACTATTGCGCTATTGGTTAATGAAAAAACAAAATTAGGTCAAACGACTTCAAACAGTTTAATAAACCAAAGGAAAAAAATAGCATAAAATTAAAGTCATTCAAAAAATTTGGAGGTACAGAGTAACCCGGATATAAGAGAGTTGTCGGGACCGGAGAAGAAGTATCTTATATCCGGGTTTCTCTTATATACGGGTTTGGTCTATTTTGTTTAGGTAAGTATGGCTCTAATTTGGGACCAGTGAAAATCTCTCTTATATCCGGGTTTCCCTTATATCCGGGTTACACTGTATATTATTATTAATAAATAGAAATGAAAATATAGAATAATAATAATAATGAATATCATAAATAAAATAAAATAAAACAAATAACATAAAAACTTTGTTTAAAATAAATAAAATGAAACCAAAATAATAAAAGTTCTCTCAGAATAGAACAGAAATTTTTCCCGCCAGAAAACGTTCTTCGCGCCTAAAAACGCCGAATTCATTCTCTTCGCTACCGACCGTTGATGGGTGAAGACTCTCATCTGCACATTGCTTGTTACAATACGAAGTGGCTTTCTTCCTTTTATCACACGCAACCTTAAAGCACATGTAACTAGAATACACAAAAATAAATAAATTTGAATGATTTTAATTCGCAATTTGACATGCTTTTCGTGTTAGTTCCGTGTCTGTTTTTATCTCTGTGAATACGAGGCTATTCCTGCTCGTATGATGTGAGTGATCCGACAAATTCAACAGCAGAGATTGCCTATTTCCTGTTATCAGGATGACAAATTTTTCATTTTCAGAAACTTGTTGCCGTGCAAACGAGATCAGATTGCCTTCACGTATAATACATGCAGCGGTGTATTTTATTTTTTTAAATAATCCGCGCCTTTTTTGAAGTGCATTAAGACACGATACTTGACTAATTTTTTGAAATAAAAACTTCAAATTCAACGTTAAATAGAACTGTCCTAGCTGAGAATCGATAATTTGAGAAAACAGAATTTCAACTAAAAAAGAGTGTGCAGAAAATTATCACCCCCACCAAAAAAACCCATACAACCAAAAAAAAAAAAAAAAAAAATCCCGCCCCGTGAGAATTAGACCAGTTAGAGACTGTTATTGCGACTATCAGTTGGCGTTAAAGTATACTGTATGTAACAGCAAAATTGTCCAAATCGTATAACAGCATAATCCCACAAAATGTTTAATATCTAAAAAAAAAAAATCTAAAAAAAATCCCCAAAACACGGAGGTACACTTTCATTTCATCTTTGGCGATATCGTTATCATCGCCAATCGCCATATTGGATTCGTTAAATATTCAAAATGGAAAGGAAAGGGCGTAAAATATAAGAAGAAAAAAAAGTGTGAAAAAAATAGCAATAGAAAAGAAAAAAAAAAAACTGCCCCGGGTGAGGATCGAACTCACGGCCTTCAGATTGCTCCGAACGATGATTATGAGACTGACGCGCTGCCTACTGCGCTACCGAGACAACTGGGGCTCAAGTAATCGTAACCATTTAAATACAATCAGTTCTCGTTGAATAAATATTTTCTTCAAGCAACCTTTTCAAGCAAAATTTTCTGTACTGCATTCTTTACACATTTCTAAGTCATCTGCAGTAATCGGCATTTTGGCTTCGTTTAATATTCAACAAAGTAAAGTAAGAAGATGTGTTTCTAAATTTCCGAGATGAGGTATTGTAATTATTTATATTATTTTCTATTGCCGTAAGCATGACCCAGTGGATAAAAGCGTTGGTTGGATCCAGTAACTTGTCCCAAACTGTTATGAATTCAATACTTGGCTACAGTAGTACAGTGTAACCCGGATATAAGAGAAACTCGGATATAAGAGAGATTTTCTCAGGTCCCAAATTAGAGCCTGTGTTAATGTACAGTGTAACCCGGATATAAGAGAGTTGCCGGGACCGGAGAAGAAGTATCTTATATTCGGGTTTCTCTTATATCCGGGTTTGGTCTATTATATATAGATTAACACAGGCTCTAATTTGGGACCAGATATAATATCTCTTATATCCGGGTTAGGCCAAACCCGGATATAAGAGAATCCCGGATATAAGAGACTTCTTCTCCGGTCCCGGCAACTCTCTTATATCCGGGTTACACTGTCCATTAACACAGGCTCTAATTTGGGACCAGAGAAAATCGCTCTTATATCCGGGTTAGGCCAAACCCGGATATAAGAGAAACACGGATATAAGAGACTTATTCTCCGGTCCCGGCAACTCTCTTATATCCGGGTTACACTGTAGTGGACTAAAACTTGAAGATTTGAGTTAAATGGAGATAACTGAGACATTCGGGAAAAGCATGGCTCGCGTAACTAGAACAATCTCCACCAGTGGACGTAATGAAGGTGTTCAATTGTCAGGTGTTTGGTAATAAAGATTTACAGTTCGACCATGTAAATAATGGTTTTTACACACGTCCTACGAATTAACCCATAGCTGGGAATGCATACGAGGTGTAATTGTACTTTCTTTAAAGGTATTTGCGCGTAAATGAATATGACGGACTCGACTACAATTTGAATTTCTAATTACGAATCGTTATCTGTTACGCAATCCCCAAATTCAAGCTTACAGCATCTGGTTTTCCTAATCAGACACTCATCTCGGGTTTACCCCGGCTCGACATTGCTTAACTTCATGGATCATACGAGAACCAGCTTTCATTGACCCTATTGCAAACGAGATCAGATTGAAGCCTGTAACTTTACCTTCGTATGCATCGGTATGTTTCTTTTTATTATTCAAAGTGCATTAACAAATTTTTCGAAATAAATACTTTAAATTCAACTGTCCCAGCTGAGAATCGATCATTTGAGAAAACGGAATTTTAACTAAAAAACATCCTGTTAAAAATTATCACCTCCCCACCAAAAAAAGAAAAGAAAAAAAAGAAAGAAAATAAAAACGTCCCGTGAGAAATTAAATCATAGCCCTCAGTCAACTTAATCCACATAACAAAATACCCACATCCCTTTCCTTTACAAATTGTAACTCAGTAATTCTCTACCTTGAGTGGCCCTTGTGCCTTGTATTGCGTGAAATGGCAATAAAAAGCGAACAAACGGCACTACCTTCTACACTACCGAGACAATCGAAATAACCTTTTTTAATGTTTTAAATATTGAAAGTTTTTTGTGTTCGGATTCCGATCAGGAAAAACGTATTTAATAAGATTGCGTTAATTAAATGCGAATGTCAGTGTGTCACTCTTTTTCAACATTACTCCTAGAGGCCGTAGCCCAACGCATCATACGATTTTGAAATCAAGCCGTCTCCGTGAGCAAATTAAAAATATTCCGGGCCGGGTCCAGGCCCGCAATTCTGAAATTTTGGATTCCCAATTTTTCATTAATGCGATTGTTTTCAGCGACATATTACGTGATTTTTTTGTGACGATTCTTTTTTGTACGATAACAATTTTTATAACTTGGGAATAATCAAAATTAATTGCGAAATCTAGCGAATGTCACCTATAAAATAAAAATAATTGTTTGTACGGAAAGTAAGGACCTACGTACATCAAAATATCTTCAAATTAAGTATCGATAGAAGAATTATCGTTGACATTTTAAAAGGTAAGCTTAGATATTTATGCAATACTTAAATGCAGCGTTCCAATTTTGAGTTCTTCTGTACCTATCGTATCTGCTCCTCCCTACCTATTGTGCCCTCGTCAGGACCTAGCTTAAATGCCGCCCGATTGGGCGGCTTTTAAGCTATTAGAACATATAATTCATAATCAGGCAATGAAAAATTCTTAAATTATGCGAAAATCTTGAATTCGATCCACACCGGGGTTAAATAAAAATGTTATTTGTAGGTCATTAAACTTGACATTGGCATGACATTGATAAACGGAAAGGAGTCGTCATAGAGAAACAAATTCAAGTATGTTTCCTTCTTGTTGTCTCGGTAGCGCAGTAGGCTGCGCGTCTGTCTCATATTCACTCACAAGGAGGTCGTGAGTTCGATCCTACCCCGTGATAGGCGTCTTCTCTTTCGTTCAATCAAATGCTTTTTAACACTTTGGTTAATTATGAAGCGTGTTGTTGTTTTTTACCGCTTATCAACCTTTTGCGTTTTTTTTTTAAGCTAGAAATTATTTTTAGATTGTAAGAATATTCTGGTGATAATAATTTTTGTCTATATTTCTGAGATGAGGCATTACAATTATTTATATTATTTACGCTGTCCTGGTTCAAGGGTATATGGCCCAGTGGCTAAAAGCGTTGGTAAGGTCTAAAGAGTTGTGAGTTCAATACTTGGCTACTGCAGTGGTGAACAAAAGCTTGGAGAGTTGAGTTAAAGGGAGATAACTTAGATATTCTGAAGAGGCATGGCACGTGTTACTAATCTACCCGTGTGAACGAAATAAGGGAGTTCAGTGCAAAATACCATTCGCCTGAAGAAGGCCAGAGCACCCAACGACCGAAACCTCGTGAATATGGCATTAAAGATGAGGGCAACAGTCTGAAAAACCTAAATAATGATTCTTGCTGATACAAGTTTTACTAATTAATCCATAGCTGGGAGCGAGTGTGGTTGTGGATTTGTGTGTTCTTCAAAGGTATTTGCGCGTAAATGAATATTACGGAACCGAATAGAATTTGAATTTCTAATTACGAACCGTTATCCGTTACACAATCCCCACATTCAAGCTTACAGCATCTGGTTTTCCTGATCAGTCACTCATCTCGGGAATGACCAGGCTCGACATTGCTTAACTTCATGAATCGTACGAGAACCAGCTTTCATGGACGTATTCCTTACCAACTTCATCAAGAAAGCGTATTAATTAAAAGGAGCACAAATATGTTTGTGAGATCTTACACTTTAATTCGGTCTTGACGCCATCAATCTTTTCATCCGTGTGTGGAACTATCCTATTGTTTCTGTCTTTGATGTTAGAACTGAATATGTCTAACTTCGTGATTAAAGAATTGGCCTCCTTAAACAAATTAAAAAATCATAGTGTTTAAATACAGTATTTAAATTAATATTTATTAAATTAATTATTTAAATAGTATTTAAATACTGTTGAAGAAATTTAGTAATTAGATTTTTTCTTCACTGGGACAATTGAGAAAGCCATTTTTCAGATCATTATTTGAATATAAAGTATAATAATGCATAAAGAATCAACAGGATTATAGTATTTAAATATTTTGAAAGTCCGCTTGCTTCGGTAGCGCAGCAGCGTCAGTTTCATAATCAGGTCCGTGAGTTCGATCCTCATCGGAGGCAGTGTTTTCTTTTTTTCTTCTCATTGGAAATGTCAGTGAATTGTGACTTGCACAGGAACAAGAAAATATAGAGTGCGGGAAATGAAGAGGGCAGGACAACCTTGAGTAATCGAATGGTCACCACCAGACTTTTTCTCTTGGGGTATACTCATAGGGCTTGTTTACAGGCTCAAACCGAAACCAGCCCCTGAGTGAAAACAGGCAATTTCTGATAAATTTTCTGAAATTAATATCCAGATATATCAAATAGTTTGTAGAAGTTTTGCTGATAAGGTTCAGAGTGGTACTGAACATGAAGTGTCTTGGGCATAAAAAATAAATAAAAAATATTTATATTGTCGAAAATAATTCTCATAAAACAATTATAAAAATTATAAGTATCATTAATTCACTCATTCTAAATCAATGAGAATCAACTCCATTTTTCGCCTCCACGCACACAAGCACGTGACGTTCTCACTATCGGACAAGCAGTTCATGCGGACAGGTCGTTAACACGTGCGTCAACAAAAAATTCCGATCCATATAATGATCTTGAAACTCACAATGTTATTCAGTATTACCGTATCTTGTTTCTCCAACACCACATAACAAACAGATAATAAATAATACAGTGCAACCCCGGTTCTCGAACGTCTCACGTGTCGAACAAATCGGTTTTCGAACAGAAAATTCGAGATGAAAATACCTCGGTTATCGAACATAATTTCGGTTCTCGGATAACTTTGCCGAACCGAGTTAACCCGAACGGAATCATTTCTGAGTCGATCGCCATGTTGTATACATGCATGTGTTGTGGCGTGCTTTTCTTTCCCAATTTTATCGTATTGTGACTTTTTTCTCTATATTGATTGCTATTGGAAAAATAGTTCCGGTTTACGAACATTTCGGTTTACGAACGGCCTTCAGGAACGAATTAAATTCGTGAACCGAGGTTCCACTGAACTCGTTTTGTTGTTTCCACGCTCTTGATTCTCCTTTTTACGCGTATTGTATAAATGTTAAGGGGTTTATAATTATTTACTCGGTGTTATAGTTCCCCTACACAACTCTATATCATATGAAAGTGGCTGACGTTCTCACTATCGGACAAGCAGTTCACATGGACAAGTCGTAAACACGTGCGTCAACAAAAATTCGTGAAAAGAAAATTCCAGATGCACCTTTTATTTTTCCAACTCAATTATCTGGACACTCATTACACGCAAAAGACTGTATACATTTTACTTATTCTTTATGTTATCCATATTTCATGTACATTTGACCCCAAACACAATTTTATTCAATGTTACTGTCTCTCGTTTCTCCAACACCACATAAACAGATAAATAATACTTGTTTTGTTGTTTCTCATCTTTACGAATATTTTTGTCTATATAAATGTTGGAGGGGGTATAATTATTTTCTCAGAGTTATAACCCCCTACAAGTAAGTTAAGTCCTTTGTTAATCATAACAAATGATGTTGTTTGTGACAAGACTTATAAATTTTCTTAAACTACTATTATGTATTTTTGTACAATAAAATTGAATAAATAAAAAAGGGTATTAATTTTGCCGCACCTTCTATTTTATTCACATTAAAAGAAATTTGGCACACGATATTTTGCCAATGTGTTGTTTTTTTTATTATTAAGAATGTTGTATCTTGAAATGGATAAATCGATACACATCTAAAAAGTAGTAGAAATTTATCCGGAAGAATAATACGGTACAAACATTCCGAAAAAAAAAATCTACTAGAATAACAGTTAATCTGTAACTTCGCCTCAGTTCGAGTAGAGAGGTCAGCAAGAAGTTCTTTTCAACCTCGGTATATACCCAAATCTTCCTGACAAGGCGGGATCTGGCACAAGGCCGGTTTTTTAATGAGAGATTTTCCGAGTCCGTAGGCTCGGGTAAAAAATATCCTGTAGACCCTATATACACGGGGTTGGCTTTGTCTAGCTCCCCAAACGAGACTCTACTCATCGGCATAGACTCGTCTGGGTCCCTCCCTGCTCAAAGGCAGAGAGTTCGGCAAGACAGACCCGAGCCTGACAGTGAACTACCTGCTCAATTCTGTTAACCTTCCTTATTTACCCGAGACCTCTCCACAAGGCGAGATGTGACACAAGGTCAGTTTTTTACGTGGGGCGTTCCGAGCCCGTAGGATCGGGCAAAAATTGCCCGTAGACCCTGTATACATGAGGTCGGGTAGCTATCTGCCTCCCCAGACAAGACTGCCTTTCGACATAGCCTCATCTGGGTTCCTTTGTCCATGCAGCAGGACAATGACACAAAACATACTGCTAACACAACAAATGACTTTGGATTCATTTCTCTGTAAATTGGCAGACAAAATGTTTCTGTTGGCTTCCGAATTCATTCTGCTGTTAGTATCATGAGTTATATCATCAATAAATGTAAATGAGCCGGTTCCAGAATGAGCCATGCAAAATACTGCATCCACCATGCTTCACATGAGATTCTATGCTTTGGATCATAAACAGATTCTTTCTATCGCCACACTTTTACTATTCCATCACTTTGGTAGAGATTAATTTTGATCACATCACCCCATAAAACATTCTTCTAGAACTTTTGTCGCTAATCACTGTACTTCCTAACAAACTCCAATCTAGCCTTCCCATCCTTACTGATGATGAGTGGTTTGCATCTTGTAGTATATCCTTTATATTTCTGATCCCGAAGTCTTCTTCGAACGGTAGATTGTGAAACCTTCACCCCTGCACCCTAGAGGTTGTTGGTGATGTCACTGAATGTTGTTTGGGGGTTTTCCTCACAGATCTCAATGTTTCTATCGTCAACAGCTGTTGTTTTCCTTGGTCGACATGTTCTGTGTCCGTTATTCAGTAAACCATTAGTTTCTTTCCTTTTCAGTTCTTGTTTGTTTCGGGAGCGTTCTTCCTTCACTCAGGATATGAAATACATGCTCTATTGATTTAAGGTCCGGTGATTGACTTGGCCAGTCTAAAACCGCCCACTTTTTTCCCTTGATGAAGTCATTTGTTGTGTTGGCAGTATGTTTTGTGTCATTGTCCTGCTGCATGATAAACTTCTTCCCGATAAGTTTGGATGCAGTTCTCTGTAAATTGGCGGACAAAATATTTCTGTTGGCTTCTGAATTCATTCTGCTGTTAGTATCATGAGTTACATCATCAATAAATCTGAATGAGCCGGTTCCAGAATCAGCCATGCAAAACACTGCATCCACCATGCTTCACATGAGATTCTATGATTTGGATCATAAACAGATTCTTTCTTTCTCGACACTTTGACTATTCCATCACTTTGGTAGAGATTAATTTTGGTCTCATTAGTCCATAAAACTTTCTTCCAGAACTTTTGTCGTTCATCTCTGTACTTCCTTGTAAATTCCAATCAAGCCTTCTGATTCTTACTGCTAATGAGCGGTTGGCACCTTGTGGCATAACCTCTATATTTCTGCTCTTGAAGTCTTCTTCGAACGGTGGATTGTGAAACCTTTACCCTTGCACTGTGGAGATTATTCGTGCTGTCACTGACATTCTGTAGTCTTCTGAATTCATTCTGCTGCTAGCATCATGAGTTACATCATCAGTAAATATGAATGAGCCTATTCCGAAAGCAGCCATCTAAGCCCAATCCAAGACACTGTATCCATCCTGCTTCACAGATGAACTTATATGCTTTGATTCATAAACAGGTCCTTTCTTTCTTTACTCTGTGATCTTTCCAACACTTTTGCAGCGATTAATCTTGGTCTCATCCGTCCATAAAACTTTTTCTCAGAACTTTTATCCCTCATTTCTGTACTTCCTTGTAAATTCCAATCTGGCCTCCGGATTCTTACCGCTGATGGCATCTTGTGGTATATCCTCTATATTTCTGTTCTTGAAGTCTTCTTCGAACGGTGGATTGTGAAACCTTAACCTCTGCACAGTGGTGGTCTTTCGTGATGTCACTGACAGTTGTTCTGGGGTTTTTCCTTACAGCTCACACAATGTTTCTGTCGTAATCCGTAACGGCAGCTTAAAAGAGTCTACCGATCTTTTTATTCACCATCAAATCATGTGACATATGTATCCTCTTAACCTTTCAAGCAGTTGTCGCTAAAAAAAAGTTCTAATATAGTTTAGTGAATTATATAAATAAACATCCTTGTGCAAATTAATTGAAACAAAACGAATAATTCAGTTATTTACTTTTTTCATATTTTTCCAATGAAACAGAACCCAGTGCACACGTTAGTACTTTGTATATCCGCCTTTATTTTTTAGAAGCTCTTTGATGTGATTTGGGATGGAATCCACTAATTTGGAGCAGTCCTCATTGATTTTAGAGTCATAGTACCACACGTCGATAATGGCTGTCACGAGCTTCTCTTTCGTCGTACAGAACTTTATGTGAAGAAAATATTTTTGTTGTTCATATGCTAGAAAGCACAGACTGATGTTTAAAATTTAAATAAATAAAAAAATAAGATAAAAATAAAAACAGTGCTCCGAGTGAGGATCGAACTCACCGGCTTCAGATTGTTTTTGGTAACTTACGCGCTGCTTAGTGCTCTACTGAGAGAAAAGAAGTTTTCGAGCTTCCCGGAACACTTTAAATGCATTTAGCGCTATTTAAATAATCCTTTTTTTGAATTAGCCCCGTTTCAATTTTCAGTTCTAAATGTATTCCACATGCCTGGTAAAACATGGCACTGGTAGAACTCAAAGAGTGACCTGACATACTGTTTTGAAATACTGTCATTAAATCAAAATTAAATACCCTGGCTTAGAGTCGAACTCACACCTCTCAGCTTACAATTTCTGATAATTATAACACTGACACAATAACTCTTTAAAATTATTAACATTTTCCTGATCTTTTTTGTCTGATCTTTTTCAACTGGAGTGTCATTTTCTCAATTAAAGTTACCTAGAGGTGTAATTACTGGATTTTTTTTTTGACACACTTGAAACGATGAAAGACATGAGACTTTCTACTTCGACGATAACGGTTACTTTATACTTTCTTTCATCACCAATTTGGACACATTCCTTATTAACGTGAAAAGAAACGGTCAGGTTGGTTCATTACTTGCCATAAACATGACATCCAATATCAGAGTTGACGAAACACTAGATCACCTGTAGTCGGAATAGACAAAGATATAATTGCTGCACCAACTCGTGTAAAAATCCAGTAAATCTATAACAAAGTCACAACAAACAATAAAGTCATTTAAATAAAAGAATCTTAATAAATCAAAATTGAGTTAATCAACGAACGGTCATTATATTGTTATCTACTTACGTTATGAGATTGACGGGCTCCATCACATTGTCGACAGATTTTTTCATGACCTTTTGTTCTGCTTCAGAGACATTTTGAGAATGTTTTCTTTTTCTATGTGTCACGTCTTTTCAGGACGTGAACAATCATCATTATATATATATATATATATATATATATATATATATATATATATATGTGTGTATGTATAAATATATATATATGTATAAGCATATATATATATATGTATGTATAAATATATATATATGTATAAGCACATATATATATATATATGTATAAACATATATATATATATATATATATATATATATATATATATATATATAAATTGTTTAAATAAATCAAAAACCAAAATTCTGTAACAATGGAATTGAAGTAAAAGCCAAGTGATCATATGCTTAGCGTGAAACTCATTTTGTCTCGCCAATGTAGATTTGGTTCAACTTCACATTCTCATCTATCTTTATACGCACGCACGCACACACACACACAATCGCGCACATATATATATATATATATATATATATATATATATATATATATATATATATATATATATTAGCATTTCACTCCAAGCATGGCAGGAGTGCTACTAGTACGCAGGAGTTACGGAGGGTGGAAGTGAGAGAAAAGAGTGAGTGTAGGGGAATTGAGGAAAGGAAAAATGGAAAGGGATCAAAGCAACACACACGCGCGTGCGCGCGCGCGCGCACACACACACACACACACACACACACACACACACACACACACACACACACACACACACATATATAGTAGACTCTCCCGTCGTATTCAACGTATAAGGAGCAAACAGCTTAGTTCCTAGGAACCGACAGCCCAGACACCAGCACACATGATTTGATTATTGTGGTGAAGGCTTTGTGTAGAACCATCCGCAGTTTTTGAAGGACCGAATATAGAGACCTGGCGCACTACATGCCACAAGGTCCCCAAGCAACCCTCCGCAGGTTTTGAATAACATGGTATATTATAAAAATGGTTTAAAAATGCGTAATGTTTGGAGTATTTTCTCTGCAATGGAACACAAATGCGGAAAAATAAAGCGACAAACTCTTGATGCCTCGCGATAGAATTTGTCAGGAGATGAAATTACCCAAAGTACAGTAACTGCTGCGTAATAAACCCGTTATGCGTCTAGAGTTTAACAAATGGGTTTGCTTAAAAGAAGATATCTTTAAAAAAAATTAACTCTCCAAATCCACGCGATTTTACGCGACAGAAGTGTCATAAACAAACGAAAAATTCGAAATCATACCATACTGGTCAGCTGAGATTTTTAGTTGTCAAGCATCTTTAAAGTTTGCGTTGTAGAGGAATGGCATTTTGTCGGATCATTTTAAGACGGGGTAGTGCCATAATTGTATATATTTATTTATTCGAACTGAACTTGAACCCTACATCTGAGGAACGTTACTTTCGTGGACGTTCAGTAATGAAGTGGTCACGATTAAAAAGAGTTACAATCTCTCGTCATTCTGTCAGCTTTTCCTCTCTTATTTATCTTTTACTCAATTACTATTTTCCTCCGCTCACTAAACTAACCTTAGTCATTTTTTTAATGTTAGTACCGAATGAATCCAACATGGCGGTTAAGGAATTGACTGCCAAAGCCCAATTAAAGTCCGTCATAATTTTTCACTGATTAAAGAGTGCTGTAGAAAGCCAGACATTAGATTCTGTTGGTGGGGAAATTGAGAAAATGAACCGCTATTGCAGAATGGATAAAAGCTTGACAATGATAGTATTCAAATGCTTTCAAAGCAAATCCCGATCGTATGTCTCGGTAGCGCAATAGACAGCTCGCCAGTCTTATAATCAAGTAGAGTAATCCCGTGAGTTCGATCCTTACCCGCGGTGCATTGCTGTTTCTCGGTAACCATTTTTTTTTTAAAATCAGCTCCCTGCAGACAATACCGTTAAGAAAAGACTCAAATGCTTTATTTTTTCACCAGAATTTGAGAAGGGCTTCGACTCACAAATTTTTGACACCCGTTGTATGTATACAGCAATGAATGACCTGGCTAGTGGTCATCATCAGAATGCTGATCTGAAATGTTCACTGTATAATGTTTAATCGATGTGATTAGCAGAGACACTTTGAAAACGTTCTTTCTGCAATAGTCAACGCATTCGTCTCCTACACAAGTAGTAGACGGATGGTCGTTTTGTTTTCATCCTGTTATCTCTTGTTATTTTATTTTTTTTTTTATGGGTGCGGAGGGAAAGTATCAGGTACAACAAATTTGGATGTGCGGGTGGTGTAATGGATAATGGCTCGAAATTGTGAATCGGAGAGCCCAGTCCTGCTGAGTTCGTTATATTCATTTACGCGCAAATAACCTTGGGAAATATATGAATCCACTTCTGCCCCTCCCATATATGGGTTAATTAGTAAGACTTGTATCACTAAACCATTATTATCTCACAATCTAAAAATATTCTGGCTTTAAATAACCGGCAAAAGGTTGTTGATAAGCCCGAGCAAACGAATCAATCAATCAATCTTTCTTTTTTTTACCCACAAAAAAAAATTAGCTGTCACCGAAAACAGAAATGATACAGTCCCTTAATAAGTGTTTTTCTCAATGCTTGCTATTAAGAACCGTCGAACAAACGACATAGAACTGGATATGGAAAAAATATATTAAAATTGATTATATCAAATAGTGCCGAAAGTTCTCAGACTGGTACGACTGCGCCTAACGTGAATCGCGTTTTGTCTCGTTCATGTACATTTTGTTGAAACAAAATGTAGTGAGGGATTCCATCTCAAATCAAGCAAGATCCACAGGCGAACCTCTCAAAAAATCTGGGATATTAGATGACATATATATATATATATATATATATATATATATATATATATATATATATATATATATATATATATATATGGTGGAATCTCCCGTCGTATTCGAGAGTGAGGGTCAAGCAGCTCAGTTCCTAGGAACCGACAGCCCAGACAACAGCACATATGATTTGATTATAGTGATGAAGGCTTTGTGCAGGACCAACCACACTTTTTGAAGGGCCGAATATAGAGATGCAAGTTTACTGTTTTTAATGTTGTTTCAATGTCGACGTCAGACGTTTCGGTCTAGTAGACCTTCTTCAGGACATAGTTATTAAAACATAATTAAAATTAGACGATATTTAAGTCAACATGAAAAGACAATAGACATAAGAATAATCAAAACAAAATAATTTTAATTATGTTTTAATAACTATGTCCTGAAGAAGGTCTACTAGACCGAAACGTCTGACGTCGACATTGAAACAACATTAAACTTGCATATTCGTTTTTTTTTTGTTTTTCCATATTTTTCCTCATACTGTCGGATCTATATCCACATATTTGCTTACACACACACACACACACACACACACACACACACACACACACACACACACACACACACACACACACACATATATATATATATATATATATATATATATATATATATATATATATATATAAAATGACACAAAAATGTGTTTACTTTTCTCTGTCTCTTTTACCCTCTGAATACGTCGGAAAACGCCATCGTTTCCACGCGCTGTAAAAGAAATACTTTTGCTTATCATGTGTAAGCAGCTTTATATTTTTGACGATGTAAAAAAGGAAATTAATTAATCCTGCTTTGACCGAAGATCAACCATGGTCTTCTGATGAGATGTTTTTTCTATTCTTTGTCGATGTTGATTACGTTCAAGAAGCTCTTTGATGTTTGAAAGGGAGACACAAGATTGGTGTTTTATATGAGAAACGAAAGAAAAAATAATGCCACGGGTGAGAAACGAACTCACGACCTTCAGATTGCTACGTTCGATAATAAAACGGACGCGTTGCCTACTGCTCTACCGAGACAACGGTTCTTGCTGCTATTGTACTTTTAAAAAAAATATAATTACTACTAGTTCGGTAACTGCCGTTTCGCTTACGGTAATTAGATGAAATTTTAGATCTATTGGTTGTCGATTTAAAATACTGCATTTATTAGAAAACTAACTTAAAAGCCGCCCAATTGGGTGGCTTTTAAGCTAGCTCCTGTGGATGGTTCATGATTGAGTCCTCCTCACAATAAGTAGGGAAGAGCAGATGTGATAGGTAATAATAAAATACAGAACAACTCAAAAGTGATCGCTGTATTTAAGTACTGCATTAATATTTAAGCTTATCTTTTAAAAGTTCAATGATAATTTTTCTGACGACATTAATTTAAAGACTTTTCGTACAAACAATTATTTTTATTTCATCGATGACTTTCGCTAGATTACGATATTTAATTTCGATTATTCCTAAATTTACTTCCAAGTTATTATAAGAATTGTTATCGTACAAAAAATGAATCGCAAAAAATCACGTAAAAATGTAAAAATCGCCGAAAACAATCGCAATAATGAAACTTGGGAATCCAAAATTTCAGGATTGCGGGTTCGGTTCCGACCCGGAATGTTTTTAATTTGCTCAAGGATTCGGCCTGATTCAAAAATAATATTTGTTATATGCCGTGATTATAGGAACATATACTTGAAAAATCTGGATAAAATAAGTAAAGGTTTATTGTAAAAAACCAGTACAATAAGAATAAAGGTAACAGTTATGCACACGGTTGTTGCAAGTCAATTCAGTAGTGAGTGCTACTACTGGAAGGTCGGTAGTTCTCGCGTAAGTCTGAGTCATACTCAACAGATCCCAGTTAGTAATATTTACCAACCTCCCCACGGGGTAGGATGTGGCACAAGGCCGAATTTAATGTGGGACAATCCGAGTCCGTAGGCGCGGCCAAAAATTACCTGTAAACCCCGCATAAACGGGTCCGGGTCTGTCTTCCTCCTCGGACGAGACTCTACCCTTCGGCATAGCTATAGTGTAGTCACTCATGGGGGGCGGTGAAACGTTATTCCATTGCATCACCTTCCCCCGAGTTGAAATTTTCCTCTAGAAAATTTAGCTTTCTAATACTTTCTCTTTTTCGTACAAAAAATTATTTTTATTTCTTGGATGACTTTCGCTGGATTTCGTAATTAATTTTGACTATCCCCAAAATTTATTTCCAAGTTATAAAAATTCTTATCGTACAAAAAATTCGTCGCAAAAATCACGTAAAAATCGCCGAAAACCGCAGTAATGAAAACTTGGGAATCCAAAATTTCAGAATTGCAGGTCCGGATCTGTCCCGGAATGTTTTTAATTTGGTCACGGAGTCGTGCTGATTCCAAAATGGTATGATATGTTGGGCTATGGCCTCTAGGAGTCGAAAACACGGACAATTTTATTTTGAAAACATTGTAATTTGGGAACAGTATTTTTAAAAATTTGAAATGTGCTATTGAAAGTTAGAGAGTTGTGTCCCCTTAAGTTGAAAAATGTGACACGCTGACACACTGACATTCACATTTATTATATAGATATATTCAATTTAAATACAGAATGATTTCAAAAATCCCGGCATTTTGATTTCAAATGTTCCTGATAATAGTGAATAAACAGTTTTTGCTGTTGAATTTTCCCAGTGTCGTTTTGTTTTGTGATTTTAATTCTATACATGTTCAATCCCCATTGCTTCGCCTTTTTCTAAATTATTTCACCCCAGGCAAGGCGATAATGTCACTGGGACGGTGGGAGTTACAGGGTGTGAAAGAAAATGAGAAGACTTTCGTAAGAAAGAGGCTTTAGGAAGACAAGAGATGGCGACTGAAATTGAATTTTAAATTTGTAGTTGTCAAGGAAGCAAGAAATCGGAAGGGAATTCAACAGGTGAAATGTGTGAGAAAAGAAACTGTTAGAATAGAATGGAAGTTGCGGTTGCATCTAGCTAGTTCAACAGTAAAACAGTGAGACCTAATTGGCAATCTAGTAGCACGATTAAAATCATATAGTCGAGGCACTAGTGGGAGGAAGCTCATCTATACAGTTGCCATGATAATGTTTGTAGAAAAGAGAGAGGGAGGTCATGTTACGTCAGTCGAGATTCCATGTCAGGGTCGACCACATTACAGACCCACCTTTGAATTTTGTTAATGATCTCGCGATATATAGCAAGCGTACTAGACCAGATATGCTGACGCAAGAAGATCAAATTTGATATCTAAATTGTTTGCCCATTTGAAATACTGCAATTATTACAAAATATATTCAGTTTAAATACAGAAGGATTCATAAAAATGACTTCAAAGGACCAGCTAATATACTTTTTTCTGTTAACCAGGGGTTGTAGTCAGATAGAAATGGAATTAAATTAGTCCTTACGACCTAGATGCTTTTTTTGTTCAGTTTCTTTCAAACTGTATGTATATGTACGTTTACGTGTGCTCATGTATATTTTAATACAAAGACGGACCCAAAAATATTTCTACAAAATTAAAAAAAAATAAAAATTTAAATCGGAAGATCAAACAGCAAACTCAAAAATAACAATTCTGAATTATCTCCCTTGGCATAAAATAAATAATTATCATTTTCAGGGCCATAAAAAATATTGAAAATTCTAACTAATCATGCGGATGTATTTTTGTTTGTTTAATAAAGTTTTTGTTGTCAGTAAAGTTAAAGAAATTACTTGGTTAGCATGGAATCATTTATGGGGAAGTAACTAGCCTGAAGAATATTTTAATAAAGTTTTCTAATAAAATAACCATTTCAAGAAAAAAATTCATTGATAAGTTTGAAATTTTCATTAAAATCGGATAATTTTCTGATCTTTGGTATTCTGTTATCGTGTTTGGCAGCGAATATTGGACGATCTCCTCAAAGATGAAGAAGAGACTCGAAACAACGGAAGTGTGATTCTACCGAAGGATGCTGAGGATACCATGGGTCGAACATGTGAGCAACGACGAAGTTTTGAAGAGAATGGAAACAAAGAGGAAACTTATAATTAACATCAGGAAATTTCTGGGAAAGGATGTCTTGGTAAATCTGATACTCACTGGACGGATAGATGGAAAGAGGAACAGAGGAAAGCAATCCGTGACAGACATAATGGGCTTGAGCAAGGTCTGGGAGAAATAACAAAAAGCCAAAACTTATTAAGAACTATAAGGAGTCGGTGGAGGGCCATGATCGCCTACCCCTTGAAGAGACACTCCACATAAAAGAAGGTATGTTCTAAGAGTAGGGTTTTCATATTAAAGTGTGAATGGTGTTCTGGGGCATCAAAAGTATTTTATGACATTCGTAGTGAAAAAGAATTAAAAAGGAAAGGTAAATTAACGATCAATTATTTAACCAATTAATCATTTTTTTTTTCTCGTTTACTTTCTCTTCATACATATTTTGGGAACACGATTAAAATGTCTCATGACCTCTCTTGACAGCAATCAGTCAACATTATAATGTCAAGGTTTCCCAACATTTTCATTCCTTGCGGCCCAATTTTTGCTGTCAAAAAATAAAGTCAGGCCCGAATAAAGCATGAATATAAAATCCACGTAACAGGAAATACATTTTATTTGTATCATTTACATTATTCAGATTGTTATCCTCATCTTCATTGCCATATCCACAACGTTTCGGCCGTTGTACGCCCCGGCCGTTGTACGCCCCGGCCTTCTTCGGATGACTGGAATTTCGAACCGAAATCTTTATTGGTAGATTGTTCTAGTTCCACGTGCCATGCCTTTCCGGATGTCTCAAAGTTATTTTCTTTAACTCAACTCTCCAAGTTTTTGGTTCACCACTGCTGTGGCCTGGTATTGAACTCACAACTATTTGGGTCTAGTCACTGGATCTAACCAACATCTTAATCCACTGGACCATGTATCCTTGAGAACATGGCAATGAAGATGAGGATAACAGTCTGAATAATGTAAATAATACAAATACTCATAATACCTCATCTCAGAGATATAGGCAGAAATACATTTTATTTACAAAAGTAAAATATAGTAGAAGATATAAATTATGACTAATGACTTCAATGCCTCCTGATGTCTACGATAGGCAACGTATCAGCTTAGACCCGGTACCAGGGTGGTTCTCAGGGTGCAGTTTCTGACAGTCAAACGCTTGTGCCTTAAAAAATAACTCTATGGTCAGATCGTTACCCACGAAATAAAACCATGAGACGAGATTGTAGCAGCAGGCAAATTTTATTCTGGTTACAACCTTCTGCTGTAGACGATCGAGTCAGAGGTGAGATGTGTTAAGGTGCGAATAGTTTAACGGGTGTGTCTTCCTATTTCGAAAGCTTCTGTAAATTAACGGCGGAGCAAGGTTTAGGGGAGATGACAGAATGACAATATTTATTAAGAGCTACAAAGGACAAAAATTGTGGAGAAACATGATCACCTACATCCTAAAGGGACGCGGTAAATGATTGTCATTTTTCTCTTTCGTTGCAACCTGAAGAAGCCGATCCTAACACATGACGGCTAAACGTGTCCTTAAAAAAGCCCTTTCCCTTTTGTCTTATTATTTCCATTAGAAATTGTATATGATCCATTTTTCTGATAATAGTATTTGAGCAACGATGCATATCAAAATAATAAATGTTCTTATATGTTCATCAGTCTATCGGCTCCGCATCCAAATTTAAATTATTAGAAAATATATTTTAGATTAAGATTTGCCATCGTATTGAACAGGGCGTCCAAACTTATATTTATTACATTTGTAGCGTTGAAATTCGGACCAGACAACAGGTTCATTATCAGGATGAAGCTTCTGCCAGTCAAACGCTTGTGGCTTACCAAACTAACTCTTTGCCCAGATCGTCACCCACGAAATAAAACCATAAGACGAGAATGTAGCAGTAGGCAAATCGTATTCTGGTTGTAACCTTCTGCTGTAGGCGAACGATGCAGAGGTGAGGGGGTAACAGTCTAATCAGCGTGCGGACGTGCCTTCCTTTGCGCGTCGTGGCAAGCAGTCCTCTTGTCCCTCTCTGTCAGCTCTGTGTGCCTTCTTGATTTTTGTTCCTGGGACCCACTGTCTTATACAGATCACCGTTATTTGTCTTGTCAGCTTTATCTAAAAAAAAAAAAAAGAAAAAAAAAAGTAATTCATTAAGAACTCAGGGTCTAGCTTCACTCGGTGATCTTTTTTGTCAGGATCGTTTGACCTGATTTTTGGGAAGTCAATTACACTAAGCTGATCTTCTTTTAAGCAAGATAATTGTCAAAGCGATTTCTGTGATGTGTTGTAGGTGGGTCCTTAGCAAGATGACAGCTGGTATCGCTATACTATCAGCTTGGCAATGTAAATTTCCAGTCCTTTGTCCATTTTCTTCTCTATTTTCAATAAGTACTCTCCAGGCTCATTTTGTGAATAATAAAAAAAAATGTTCTCCGTTGAGAATCACTGTCTCGAGTTCTCTGATCCTCACATGGCTACAAACCGGAAGTTTCTAATTTGAATTTATAGTCTGAATGATTCAAAATTGATTGCTCAATAACTGCGAACATTGCCTTAACGTATAATACATCCAAATAACGAGGATGGATAAGTTAGCATCAAGCCACTCATTCACGTTTCGGGGGTATAATGTAAGAGACACCCCCCCCAAGCAAGAAGATAACGCCAGCAAGATGTAAGTGGTTACCGGAAGTGAAAGAAAAGGGAAGCGCTTTAGAAGGGAACCGGAAAACCCAATCGTAAACAGAAAACAAAGGATAAACATCTATTTCTGTTCAAAAGATCGGGGAGTAGTGTGAACCGGATGATAGGCAAACCTATATATATATATATATATATATATATATATATATATATATAATTTTATTTTAAAAATATGATTCCTTCGCTACATAAGTGTTCTCATGTTTCAGAAACAAGAGCTGAAAACTTCAATATAATTATTAGGGATAAATTGAATTAAAGCCTCAAGCTCTGTTTCATCTTCAGCTTTTGTTTCTGAAATATAATTATAATTTAAGCTCTACTTTTGTATTGAGCACTGTATTTTAAAAATAAAAATACTAAAGAACTTCGGATTATTTACCTAACGAGTTCTTTCCTATTTTCTACACATTTGCACACACACACACACACACACACACACACACACACACACACACACACACACACACACACACACACACACAAACACACACACACACACACACACACACACACATATATATATATATTTAAGACATTTTTATGTTTATACATTCTTTTTATAGATACAAATATTTAAGTAAATGCTCTGTTTTATAATAAGCAGCATTTTTAACATTTACTGGCCTGAATGTTATAAATACTGTTTACTTAAATATTTGTATCTATAAAAAGAATGTATAAACATAAAAATGTCTTAAAATAATTGTCGGACTTTGTCCATTTCATAATATACACACACACACACACACATATATATATATATATATATATATATATATATATATATATATATATATATATATATATATATATATATATATATAATATCTGGATAAAATAAATGAAACAAAATTGGGTGTTTTTTTTAAGTATTTATTTCTGTGTTTTTTTTTATATATTTAATATTTCAGACCACCTCGGTCTTTCCTCAGAAATCAAATGAGATACTGTGTTTGTGTGTTTGTTTACAGAGTTTGTCGTGAAGCGTGGATGTCACGTGATGTGGAATGCGACTGTATTTGAATTTTTGGCGGAAGACTGATGATAGTGTCTTAAATGTTGTTTAAATGTTTTTTGACCATATCTCAAGAAATATTTTTAACTGTTGAAATATTTATGTAGATTTAAAATATCCACGTGTTAAGGAATATATAGACTGTACATATATAAAAACTAACTACAACATCAATCAGTGAGAGTTTTAGCAGATAGTAATAAAAAGAACCGACCCTGATAAAATTAGCCATTAGAGCCAACCCAATCCAACCTTAAACGACTTCAAAAACTTGACATTTAAAAAACATCCCTACTTTCATCAAAGCAGAGACCCCTTGATAATGAAAAACAAACCCCAGATTACATCTCTATTTCAAAACTATAAATGAGTAAAACATGTCTTTGGTAAGTTATTCCAAACACTTGTTGAGGATGAAACGGTGACCTGTTTCGAAACAGTAATTTCTGATGTCACGATGGAATCATATTTAAAAAAATAATAATTATAATTTTAAGCTCTACTTCTGTATCGAGCACTATTTAAAAAAAATAAAAACAAAAATACTAAAGAACTACGGATCATCAATCTAACAGTTCTTTCCTATTATATCAATATATACACATATACATCTAAGTATATATATATATATATATATATGTATATATATATATATATATATATATATATATATTATAATATATATATATATATATATATATATATATATATATATATATATATATATATTATAATATATTTTTAAAAAAATATGATTTCTTCGCTACACAAGAGTTCTCATGTTTCAAAAGCGAGAGCCGAGACCCCTAATATAATTTTTGAAATTAAGTTGAATTAAGGTGTCTCAACTTAACTTCAAAAATTATATTAAGGGTCTCGGCTCTCGCTTTTGAAACATGAGAACTCTTATGTAGCGAAGGAATCATATTAAAAAAATAATATAAGCTCTACTTCTGTATGGAGCACTGTCTTTTTTAAAAATAAAAGCAAAAATACTAAGGAACTCCGGATTATTTACCTAACGTGTTCTTTCCTATTTTTCTGCATATATATATATATATATATATATATATATATATATATATATATATATATATATATATATATATATATATAAATATATAATGTATATTTAGGCAGTAAGCATTCATCCAAACAAGCCTAATTAAAAAGAACCGTCAAGGTTTGTCTGTTTCATTCTCATTGCATTTTTAAAATTTTTGGGTAATGTGTTGTTATATATATATATATATATATATATATATATATATATATATAAATCGGCGTCAGGTCGTCTCTGGGGTGGTATAAGAAGCCGTCCATGTTTACATCATAAGCGATGAATCGTATATATGAGTTCCGCTTGAGGATTGTGGTGAGACTGTGAGTCCCACTGAAAGTTCAAAGCAAAGAGAATCATTGTCGGCGCAATCATTCATTGTGATTGGTGAGAATTTAGGTCAGCTTGGAATTAATGAAAAGTTGCTAGACTCCACGAGAGCGCCTCTCTGCGCCTGCTTGGTCTCACACTGTCCGATGACCTGAGATGGAACAACTACATTGAATCAATAGCTTCATCTACCGCAAGGAAAGTTGGTTCTATGAGTCGCGCCATTAAGTTTTTTTCTCTCCTGAGTTCATCCTTCAAATCTATAAATCAACCATTTCCCCTTGCATAGAATACTGCTGCCATATATGGTCTGGAGCCCCCGCTGTTCGTCTTAAGTCCTCGACAAAATCCAAAGACAGATATGCAATGTCACTGACCCTGATCTGGCATCTCGTCTACAGTCACTTTCTCACAGACGTGCCGTCACTTCCTGTGTTTTCTACAAATACTTTCACGGTAACTGCTACTTTCGCTGGTTTCCAAACTGTATGAATTTAAGCGAGCTACTAGGTTGGCATCTCAGTCCCACCCTTTCACTGTCGAAACTGTTAAATGTAGCCGTCTCTTCTACTCCAATAGCTTCATGCTCGTACCTCCCGTGTGTGGAACTCCCTTCCTCTTACTTGCTTCCTTGATAGCTATAATCTTCAATTATTCAAATGCCTTGATCTAATTCCTTATCCTTCTCTTCATCCTTTCCTCTTTCACGCCTCTTTACTCTTGCTCCCACTCCCTGTAACCCCTTGCGTGCTAGTGGTACCCCCGCCTTGCTTGGGGTGAAATGCTTAAAAAACTATTTGTGGTAATTCAACAGAGCTGAGAATTCGCTCCTGATACATTTCTTGGGGGAAAGGCAACAGAAGAGCTGCTGGTGAATTTGACGGCGGGAAAATTTGGAAAAGGCGGAAATGACTCACGTGTATTTCGACCATTAAGGAAAAAGTAGTTTGCTCCGCACCCACAGAGAAGTGCTTTCAAGCAGAGAAGTGTGCCTAGTCGCATGTCGGTGGCTGATATCCGGGACAGGCGGAATTAGAAGCGAATGGAGATGCGCAACCACTTAAGAAATATGAGAAAACAGGTGCTTCCCGAAATATCTTCAAGTTCGATCAAGAAATCCGCAACCAACGGATATGTAACTTGACACTGGTAACTGATTTATTATCTGAAAATTTCGGTTTGGTTTGTCTTACGGTATATCAACCTCAATGGGTTATTTAATGCCAACAAGATTTTTATTGCTGGTAATATTTTTTTTCTTCAAAAAAGAATTGCTGGTAATATTTATTTTTACAAAATGCAGGGATTATTCCAAAGAAGTCTTTAATCCAATGATAGCTTATCATATATCTTCTTTTTTCCATCTCTCTCTTTTTTCCCTTCTCCTTTTTATCCCGGTAAATCTGTCTGTTTGTCTGAATTGATTCCAATTCTTAAAAATATTCGGTCTGAAGAGATGAATATTACATAAATAAATAACTTAAAATAAATTATAACAGATTTTTAAGGTGTTTTCTTAATTTATCATTATACATACATACATACATATATATATATATATATATATATATATATATATATATATATATATATATATATATATGTATGTGTGTGTGTGTGTGTGTGTGTGTGTTTGTGAGTACTCTGGTATCACATGTTCAAGTAACATCAATAAGGCAACAAATTCGGTCCATTTCTGCTGAGAACAACTTTATCCTGGAATGTTAAATGATTTTATCTGTTTGAATCTTCAACAACCCTCTCCAGTTAATGATTAAAACATCAGAACACTTATTATTATCATTATAATTGTTATAAAACTATTATTCATGCTCGTACCTCCCGTGTGTGGAACTCCCTTCCTCTTACTTGCTTCCCTGATAGCTATAATCTTCAATTATTCAAATGCCTTGATCTAATTCCTTATCCTTCTCTTCATCCATTCTTCTTTCACGCCTCTTTACAGGTATTTATTGGTATTCCTAGAAATGACGATTTCTGACGGGCTGTAACAAAGGGGTTGATTCAAAAAATTTAGCAACCAGTCAAGGAGAAGCAAAACCAACCTGTTGGAGGTAGCTCTCCGTCAGGCTATCTTGTCCATGTCACACTATTACTGCTACGACTTCAGTACATGTGGTGACCCTACGCTCCTAAGGGGTTATGGGACGATTGACCATAATTTTATTTATTGGTATTCCTAGAAATGCCTTCTGTAACAAAGGGGTTGATTCAAAAAATCACCAGGCAGTGACCGGGTCTAAAAGTATTAGTTGCCAGGAGGCAAAGGGAACAAACCCACAACTACAATACTATTATTTAAGTTTCATAAAGAATAAATAAAATTGTCAAAATATACATACGGTAAAAAAGGGTACAATTACAATTCTTGTGAAAAAAATGGGTATTTCCTAGTAATTACAGTGTATTTGCTGGTAGTAGATATTAAATATAAATACAGAATCTTATAATTGATTTTGTATTTGTTAAAAACGGGCTACATTCTTTCTTTCCCTCAGCCCTATCCCTCCACGACGTACATTGCGACGAACCCTCATGCCCTACGTATACCAATAGTAAGGAGTGAGTTTCACTCGGATAGATAGTTTCTCCCCAAGAACTGCTACTTTGTGGGACAGTGGTGATAAGGTGTCGAGAAT
>OZ038512.1:32062099-32082099 GCA_964036315.1 Acanthosepion esculentum
TTTCCAGTCCGGTGATCCTTTCCTCTGCGTCACAACCCTTTTGTTGTTTTTGTTGTTGTTGTTGCAAGACATAGCAACATGTATGATTCTAGAATCTCGTCAGACAGTGAATTTCGCAACCTTGTCAGCTGAACTCAGAGCACTGCTTGATATCCTTCGAAGTTGCCGACAATCTCAAATCACGAATTGCAATACTAACTTTAAATTCACATTCTTGCTAAAAAAAATGGAATTTTCTTGATGACGCCTGACTTCTAACTATTCTACATCTTTCCATTACCTCGCCTGCTTCGTTCCTTTTCATGTACTGCTGAACTCAGATCGGTGCTTGATATACTTTGAAGTTGCCGACCATCCCAAATCACGAATTGCAATATTAACTTTAAATTCACACTCTTGCTAAAAAAAATGGAATTTTCTTGATGACGCCTGACTTCTAACTATTCTACATCTTTCCATTACCTCGCCTGCTTCGTTCCTTTTCATGTACTGCTGAACTCAGATCGGTGCTTGATATACTTTGAAGTTGCCGACCATCCCAAATCACGAATTGCAATATTAACTTTAAATTCACACTCTTGCTAAAAAAAATTTAATTTTCTTGATTACGCCTGACTTCTAACTATTCTACATCTTTCCATTACCTCGCCTGCTTCGTTCCTTTTCATGTACTGCTGAACTCAGATCGGTGCTTGATATACTTTGAAGTTGCCGACCATCCCAAATCACGAATTGCAATATTAACTTTAAATTCACACACTTGCTAAAAAAAATTTAATTTTCTTGATTACGCCTGACTTCTAACTATTCTACATCTTTCCATTACCTCGCCTCCTTTTCATGTACTGCTTATTTATGTCTCTGTTTCTTTCTTTATTGCATTTCTAATTGACATGGCGGAGCACTTCATCCGGGGTACGCTTGCCATCGGGGATGCTGACACCCTGGTCAGTCCGCCACAGTTTCCAGGTAACTGTTCAATCTCCTGAAGATGAAGCATAACCTACCAGTTGATGATAGGAGTTATAGTAGTAGCCACATCTCACAGACATCCCACGTTAGTGCACAGAGCAGTATATCTGTTGATTATTCTAAATCGCTTTCTTCATCAGATTTTCGTCTCCTGGGTATGCAATGGTGGCACTTCCTGTTGACTTTGTCAACCACAGTAACATCAGGCTTCGTATGTTCAAGCTTACGGTCGGTTTGCTTGTTCATTTTCCATAATGCTTTCCGGTTTGTGACGATACCACTTCTCGATCGCGTCAAATCACCAGCTGAGACACCGTGGGAAATTTAGTCACACCTTATCGGGGCGCTGCTTGCACTCGCTTTGAGCAAACGTTTCGCACGCGCTTACGATATGGGTCTCGTTTTCAACTTCCTTCACACATTGGCTGCACATATCCAATTGTATTAAATAGTAGATGCCCTTTCGATCAGAGTCAGTTACCAGGACTTTGGTCTTGGGCGGCTAACAATAGACTTTATTCAAGTTGCCCCTCATTATTATTATTATTAATTGATTTGATTCGATATCCTCTACAACTCTTAGATGTTTCGACCGGGTGATCATGGTTGTGTTTCAACACCCATCCACAACTGATAGACACAACATGAACTGTTCCCTGCCATCTGCGGATCCCATTGATGCCAGCTATCCCCAAAGCGTATTGAATTCGATCTTCACTGAGTACTCATCTGCTGTCCTCCTGATTACTCTTCTTCTGTTCTCCCTCCTTAGCAATGTTCCTAAATTTTCGACACCCAGTAACTCCTCGCGTCTCGGTAGCTTTATTGCTTTGCTTGGGGTGAACATTATTAAATATATATATATATATAAAGTAAGAGAGAGAGAGAGAGAGTGAAAGAGAGAGTATATGTGTATAGTACTTATATGAAAATGCAATATCTCTCTCTTTCTCTCTCCCTCTCTCTCTCTCTCTATATATATATATATATATATATATATATATATATATATGTTACGACTCATTCATATCTATCTATCTATTAGGTTCCTCCACTAATTTTAAAATGAATTTTTATAAATGAAAATCTTTCTTGAAGCTTTCAATTTAGCTTTAATTGAAAGCTAAAGGATTAAATTTACTATTTCAAAGAAGCGAAATACTCTGGTTTATTTCAAATATAAATTATATTGATTAGAATTTGTTTAGCTGATTGGCGCCTTTTTTAGTCGTCTTTCATCGCAATGTAATTCTCTGTATTAAAAAAATCTTTTGAAAATAAAATATACTTTTCTGAAACTTTATTTAAAGACTATTAGCTAATTTACAGTATAATTAATCTGATTTAAAAAAACATTATTTACTTTAAGTTTAAAATAGTACAGAAATGTAATTTTAAAACAAAACAGTAGCTGCTGTTTTAACAGACATCGCCATGTTTTACATAATTGTCGAGGTGTTGACAGGCATAATGATTATTGTTCTACGGAGAATTTATCTGTAAAACATAATTTAAGAAAATATCGTGAGCGTCTTTTTGTATATATTTTTTAAGTTCTCATAACTAATAATAACGTTGGAAAATATTCTGTGTAATCTAATTTTCGAAATTTTTTTGACTTTAAATTTACTATAGTAATCACTCTTATTTTCTGATAATGTCGTGTATGGTCGAACATACTTTCAAAAATGGACACGTTACGTAATTTATATACATAAAAAAATAAAAAATTATTAAGAAAATCTTAAAATATTATTAAATGATTTGTATTAAGATTTTCAATTTTTGATTAGTAAATATAGTTTTGACTTAATAACAATATCACATAACTGGATGAAAGTAATGCAAAATTATTATAATTAAAGTTAAAATATGAAAACAATTATTCATTATTCAACCAAATTTTCTTTTTTTTAAGACAATAGTGTCCTTAATAAATCTTATTAATAAAGTAATTAAAACCTTTTCTAATTAAATAATTTTAATTAAATAGTTTTATTGCATTTTTTATTTTATGATTCGGAGCAGATTTTCGGGAGATGAGTAGTAGTTTGAAAAAATAATTGGTGATTTACATTCTCCAAGAAGTCCGGCATTAAAATAATAAAACATTTTTGGATGAGAAGTTAATTTCTCGAAATTTCTTGTGTGTGTGTGTGTGTGTGTGTGTGTGTGTGTGTGTGTGTGTGTGTGCGCGTGTGTGTGTGTGTAACATGTAAAAAAAAAAATTACCGAGATTTTCTAAAAACAATTTAAAAAATAATTTCATTTATTTGTGAATAAGTCCTGAAAGTTTGATTAAAATTCGACAATTATTTAATTTTTGCAAAATTTCAAAATCAATGTATTATTCACCTGAAAAAGGAGCAAAACCACTACTAATTGTAGATTACGTCGACCGCTGTCGCAAAAAAAAAAAAGAAAAAAAAAAAGATTTTTAAACAAAATTTCGAACGTCCTAGAAAAATAATTTGGTCTTTCCTCTTAATAATAACATAAATATTTTCACGATGAAACTTTGTTTTATTAAGTTTGGGGCCTTTTTTATCATGTTACGCTGTTTTTTCAGCGAAATAGAGGCGGTGGCTCCTATCTATCTATCTATCTATCTATCTATCTATCTATCTATCTATCTATCTATCTATCTATCTATCTAATCTATCTATCTATGTTTTCTCTGTGTTTGAATAGGAACAAACATCAGCCAGTCATGAGGGTTCGACTAGCTGAAGAAGGAAAGAAAAAGATTGAAGACCGAGGTTTTATGTCAAAAGCGACAGGCGACAAACAGACGCCATAACATCGTGAAGCGAAACAAAGCAAAAAATTGCAAACCATGTACGGGTATTGATTATTCGACTCAGAGCCTTGTCAACTCTTAACCAGTCAACCTTCTACCCAGATGAAAACCCTGCTTGTTCAGCGATATTACTTGATTACCCGGATGATGAGTCATGACATAGCGATAATACACAGACGGTAGAGTCGACGAGATAAAACAAACAAAAAAAAAAGTTAATATTGACACGTGACTGGGACTGTAAGCATAATAAAGAGAAACAGGAAGGGAAAAAAAAGAAAGCAAGAAAGAAAGAAAGCAAGAAAGAAAGCAAGAAAGAAAGCAAGAAAGAAAGAAAGAAAAAAGAAAGAAAAGAATGAAAGAAAGAGAAAAGAAAAAAAGAAAGAGAAAAATTTAGTGCTCAGTAAAGAAGTGAAAGTGTAAGAGATATGACTGTCTATACCAGCGGAAAGTGCGGTGCAACCGGAAGTAATATTTGGCAATAGACGCAACTTCCGCTCGTCTCATCCGTTCGTTTTAAGGTGTTAATATATTTATCAGGGATATTTATCCGCATGCCCACGTCATAACAGAAAGTGGCACAAGGTCGGTGTTTCATGTAGGATTTCAGAAAGCCGTGCAAAAAATTACTCAAGCAAACTCGGTTCTTCTACTTTTGAGGACGCCTTAGGCGCCGGGTAATGATCCTAGCCCCCGTCCCGAAGTAGAGGTACTGCCCGGGGGTATACTTCCACCACACACCGGGACTTGAGCTAATATTAATTTCAAATTTCCCTACTTGAATCAAAGAATTATATTTACCAAATTTATTATTTCATGGAGAAGAAATTATTAAATAAATCTGAAACCGACATATTTCATAGCCCCAAAATCTATGCAAACAATTGAAATATGTTGCAATTACTTTTCACTGATTGTGACTCGTTTTCTACTGTTTATCAACCCTTTGCAGGTTATTTAAAGAGAGAAAATATTCTTAGATTGCAAGAATTTTTTATTTTTGGCGTTAATAATGAGTTAGCGATACAAATCTTACTACTTAACCCAGAGCCGGGGTAGAAGAGGTGGATTCATATATTTCCCAATGGTATTTGCGCGTAAGTAAATATAATGAACCCAAAAAGAGTTGGAACTCGGCTATCCGATTAAAAATTATGATGGACTTAATAAAGTCGAAAGCTTGGAACATATTTCTTGTACTCTTCTTTCTAAATAAAATTCGGACAATTTCTGAACGGAATTTCGCCCTTGTCTGAGAAAGATTATTCGTAATTTGGAAAGGTCGATCAATAAAATTAATCGACGCAAAATGCCTGTTGTCTTTAATAATAATAATAATAATTATAACATATATATATATATATATATATATATATATATATATATATATATATATATATATATATATATATATGTATATGTATGTATATATATATATATATATATATATATATATATATATATATATATATATATATATATATATATATGTATATGTATGTATATATATATATATATATATATATATATATATATATATATATATATATATATATATATATATATATATATATATAAACAAATAAACGACTTCCGGTAAAATATCTGCCAAAATAGACTACTCACAATGCACAACTGACCCGTATATATAAATAGCCGAGAAAAATAACAGCACTCGTCGCCTGACGATTGCATCTAGCATGAAACAGACTGTCGCTTCTAAGTATTGACTTCTATGTTCACTTTTATACTTATATATATATATATATATATATATATATATATATATATATATATATATATATATATATATATAATAAGATAATTTAATAATGAAAAAAAATCTTTTAAAGTTTTTATTTTTACAATTTTTTTCTTAATATAAACTATCTAATTAAAATTGATGGTTAATTTTATATTATTTGGTAGCATATTTTATTTTTTCATGGAAAAATTTTTGTTTTTTGTAATATAACTAATAATTTATTATTACGTTATTTTACCTTCGTTTTTTTTTAACTTCTTTTTTCTGGCCATTCTTTAATTTCCATTCTTTTCATAACCCCAAGTTGGGGTCTTAGAGTTAATATCTCGGTCAAATTTATGTAAACTTTTTTTTCCATTTAAGCCAGACAACAAGCGCCTTCCCTTACCACCATTCGGGCGTTTTGTTTGGTTAGCTCAATATCATATTATCATATTTTCAACGGCTGCCCCCTTTTTAAATGTTTACTTTTAAGTTTTTAATTTAATGTCTTCCCTCCATTTGCGTCGAAAAATGCTAGTGCAATTTATATGCTCTGTTATAATAAATACATTGAACTCTTTTTGAGGAACAGTTTTAATTTTTTATATTTTTAGGATCCACTTTGATTATATACCAACGGATTTATTACCTGAACTATATATATATATATATATATATATATATATATATATATATATATATATATATATATATATATATATATATATATATAATAAGGAAGAACAGTAAGCATTATAATCCGGTGTTCTTAGTGATTATTTTTATTTAAAAAAAAACAATGCTCGATACAAACAGTAGAGCATAATATAATTATTTTCTGGAATCATATTTTTAAAAAAGAAAAATTATAATATATATCTTGTCCTGTTTATCATTCTGTCGGATTCCGATCATTCACATTTGATCTATATTTGATCACAACCAACCCCTCATATATATATATATATATATATATATATATATATATATATATATATATATATTTTTTAAATAAAATCAGACCACTTTAAGGTTCCATGTAATAAATTATTTTACCACAGCCCTTTTAAAGGACCGCGGATCATCAGACTTTACTTCCAAAGGTTGAAACGAAAAATGAAAATAAATTTAGACATTTTTGACGGGCAGTATTAAGCATATGTAAATTAACGAAGTGAGGAAGTGAGGGGGAGAGACATGATTGAGTTAGATGTAACTTAATATTTCTATTTTTCATATTTAATATTATTTGAGGAGGTTCAGACATTGACACATTTAATCGGTTAACTTAACGGAAGTTATATATTGATATAGAAGGGGGCGAGGAAAAAACGACCTAAAAAGAAAAAGAGAGAAGGAAGTCATGAGAAGGTTTCACTAACTTTCTTTGGAATGAAAGGCCCGAAATTGACGCTGTCGTTTTGCTTTACTTTGAAAGTGTTATTTTGGGGGTTCATAAGTATTATAATGTTTGATATAAATTTGAATGTTTAAACAGTCTATAAGGAATTTAATTTGATGTTTGTTAGCGATTTAAGTTTTTTTTTAAAACTTTATTACAAAAATTTTGGGGATTTAATATGAAATAGTCGATTAGAAAAATATTCATAGAATTTACATTAAAAGACTAAAATTTTATTTTAAAATATAAATTTACTTCTAGTTGTAATTGATTATTAAGGTGATATCTCTATCAGTTTGAATTTTATTCATGAATTTAATTTGCGACTATTTTTAGGTTGGTAATTTCTTTTGCTTAAAGTTTAGTTTTTAATATATATATATATATATATATATATATGAAGAAATACTATATATATATATATATATATATATATATATATATATATATATATATATATATATATATATAAGAAATATAGTTTTAAGGTGTGCTATATTTATGGGTTAAAGTGCTCAATATCAGAGATAGAGCATATGCAAATATAAATATAAAAGTGAACATTGAAGTCAACACTCAGAGGCGACAGGCTGTTTCATGCTAGGCGCAATATATATATATATATATATATATATATATATATATATATATATATATATATATATATATTTAGGCAGCAATAATTCTTTCATGCAAGCTTCATTAAATATGACAGACAATTTGCTTTGATTAAGTTTTTTATATAATTTCTCATATGGTCTTATAATATTTTTCTTTTCATTAGATAAATTATACAAAAACTGTCCAAATCTTTTATGTTTCCAGTCGCTAAAGGTATAGCCGAAAGCACCCGGAAAAAGATCAATTGAACAGGTTTTGTATAATTTATCTACTGAAAAGAAAAATATTATAAGATCATATAAGTAATTATATAAAAACTTAATCAAACACCTTGTCTGTCATCTTTAATGAAGCTTGCATATATATATATATATATATATATATATATATATATATATATATATATATATATATATATATATATATATATATATAGTTGCGTTGATGTGAGTTTGTGATCCTTGGTTTCAAGCAAAGTGCGTAAAAACCAGGATCCCAAACTCACATCAACGCACCTAAATATGTTAACTCTTTCGCTGATATTGAGCTCTTACCAGCAAGTACCACGCATATATAATATATAAATAATATATATAAAAACTGCATATATATATATATATATATATATATATATATATATATATATATATATATATATATATATATATATAATTAAGTAATTCATCGAGTTTTAGAAGAAACCTCAACAGAATGCAGAAAGCACTGGACGGTCGTTTCGTCCTATATTTGTGACTCATCAGCAGTGTGCATCCACTACCAGGAATTGAAACCCGGACAGTTACATTATTAAGCAAACGTCATATATATATATATATATATATATATATATATATATATATATATATATATATATATATATATATATATATATATATATATATATATATATATATATATATATCCAAGTATACGATTGGTGTATGCGGAATAAATTCCAATAACCAACAAACACGATTCTTAAAAGAGTACTCAATACAGAGTAGACCAAATATAATTATTTATTCGAGAATTATAAGATACAAATATGTTACAAAAACCACTACAAAAATAGCCATTTTGTTTCAACACTTCTGGTGTCTTATCAAGTGATGGTATTGAATCAACACCATCACTTGATAAAACATCAGAAGTGTTGGAACAAAATGGCTATTTTTGTAGTGATTTTATATTTATGTTATAATTTTCGAAGAAATAATATATATATATATATATATATATATATATATATATATGTGTGTGTGTATGTATATATATATATATACATGCCGATGGCGTCGCCGTTTTGAAACTAAATATTTGTGTTTTGGCGGTGAATGTCTAGGTCTAGCTGCTACGTAACCCGATCACTACAAACAACAGTGGGAAATGGTTCTGAGTCTATTACTTTTGGTGTTAATGTTGAAAAGCAGACGGGAAAGCGTTTGGTTCAGTCAAATCAGTTGATTTAAGCAAAGATTTATTCTGTCTGAATCGGAAAACAAAAACTGATTGGCCTGTTGCAACTTTTACGAGCGTTTCACTTATGGCAGGAGCGACCTCGTTGTGGTTTTCGAAGAAAAAAGTCAGTTGAATGGATTGTTACCTTGAACCCAGCGGCACATCAAAATAAATTAAAAAAATCTTTGGTAACGTGGGAAATGTGCAAGGTTACATGAATGCTCTATAGACCAAAAGTTTATGGACCATCTCGGGATTTCGAAGAAGCACCCAAAATTGAAGATTGCGTACTTTTTAAAAATAGTGAAGTGGTTGTAATGACAAAAGTACTCCGGTGTAGGCTTTAAGAAAGCTTTACTCAACTGAGAATACAAGGTTCGCGTTTAGTGTCCTTTAATAGTCCCAGTAAACAGAAATGGCTTTCTCAAAGAGGATAGTAACAAAACAAGGGGAGACCACTCTTGATTATTCATAATAGGAGTTTATAATATATAATCAATAATAATTGTAATTTCTATTCTAATCGTTTCTTTCTACAATTTAAAGAAATTAAATGCAACTTCAATCGCCATCTTCTTTCTTCCTGAACCCTCTTCTTTTATTGTCCTTTCTCCCCACTAAAAGCTTTTCATTTTCTTTCACTCCCCAAAACCACTTTCGTCATAGTGGCATCATCGACCTGCTTGGAGTGAAAGGATTAAAACAATATAGATGATAATATAATAAAATATTCGTAGGTGAAACAATCTCAAGTTATGGACTATAAATCATCTAAAAATATTGACTCTAAAGAAAAAAAAATGGTTAAAAGCTCCGTCTTAGAATTGTCTCATATTGCTGCGATATCTGGTCTGATGCTCCTGCTATATATCTCGAGATTCTCGACAAAATACAAGGAAGGGTCTGTAATGTTATCAGTCCTCATTTCTCCTCACTAAAGTCTTCTCAATTTCTTCCACTCTCAGGAACCTCTTGCGTCCCAGTGGCATCATCAACTTTTATTAGGGTAAAATGAATAAAACATTATAGATGTTAATAATATACACATCGATGAAATAACACCACGCCAAGGACTATGAATCATCTAAAAACGTTGAGCCTTAAGGAAAGAAAATTGTTAAAAGCTCCGCCTTAGAATTGTCGGATGCTCCTGCTATATATCTCGAGATTCTCGACAAAATACAAGGAAGTGTCTGCAATGTTATAGGTCCTGACCTGGCATCTCGACTTCAGTCACTTTCTCACCAATGTGACGTGGCTTCTCTCTGTTTTTTCCCAGAAATATTTTCCTGGCAGTTGTTTTAGTAAGCTCTCCTCCTTGGCACCTCGACCGCGTGAAGCGTATTACTAAAATGGCTACTAGGTCTCATTATGTTTTACTGTGGAAATAGATATATGCTGGCTTCCTTTGTGCCGGAGGGACTTTCTCGCCTTGAAAGGGTTTATAATACATAATAATCTTAATTTCTATTTTAATCGTTTCTTTTCTGACAATTTCTGAAACTTTCTTCCGATTTCCTAATGTTCAGGCACCCACAATCTTCGGAAATTTAAATGCAACCAATCGCCACCTTCTTTCTTCCTGAACCCTGTTCTTTTATTGTTCTTTCTCCCCACTAAAATCTTTACATTTTGTTTCCCTACAAAAAAAAAACACATGCGTCATAATGGCATCATCGCCTTGCATGGGGTGAAATGATTAAAACAACATAGATGATAATATAATTAAATACTCGTCGGTGAAACAACCTCAAGGTAAGAGCCATAAATCATCTAAAAATATTAACCCTAAAGAAACGAAAATGGTTAAAAGCCCCGCCTTAGAATTGTCCTATGATTTCTTGCCGGCTCTCTATGGATGCGCCTGTAACAATATACAACGTACTAGCAATACCCGTGGAAATTACACGGCTTTCCTATTTGAAATTTCTGATGAATCTTATTATTTCAGTTAATGATTGAATAAGCTCATGCCGAGTTCTGTGACAATAAAATGTCCCTTATTGAATCGTTAAATATTTGAGCTTAACAACTTCAATAAAATACTGCAGTAACAATCATAAATATGACTACTGGTTGTTCTTTTTAAGAAGTAAGGGAGTACAAATGAAACGATTTGAAATTGACTTTTTCCATTTCACTGAAGCAGACGCTAAACACATCTATCTTTCTTTCTTTAGTTCATATTCTTACTGAAACCAAGTAGTGTCTTTGATATGTCTTTTGTTTTGTAGTTATTTATTTATGAGGTATTGGCAGGGTGTAACGGTCGTGCGAATTAAGGGCCCATCGAATGAATGAACAAGCACAATTATAATATGATAATAACAACAATAATTATATTAATAATAACCTGTTACTGCTTATAGTTTCCATAATGTTTAGATCTTTTTTCTTTGATCTAATTTGCTGGCTAATAGGTTATTTTAGGGTTGGGGGGGATTTCATAAAATAGGTAAAACTTCTTTATAAATAATTAGACGCTTAATTAAACCAAAGGAGTTTTAGTTAAATCAAATAAGATATAAAACTTACTAATTATTAAATTCAGAGGGTACTTCGCAACTTTTGGCCTGTAGTGTAAGAAATGTAAAGAGAGTTCTTTTCTTCTTTTTATATGACGTGTCCTTTCAGGACGTAGGCGATCATGGCTCTCCACTTCCCTCTATCTCTTGTAGCTCCCAATAAGTGTTGTCCCTCTGCCACCTTCCCCAGTCCACGTTCTGTCATCAACTTGCTTAAGCCCGCCAGGTGTGTCATTCGTTGCTTTCCCTTGCCTCTCTTTCTCTCTATTCGACATGTGAGTATCAGATTCTCCAAGCCCTCCTTTCTCATTACAAGTCCCAGAAACTTCAATTTCTGGTGTTAAGCCTCCTCCTTGTTTGCATCCTCTCCAAGACGTCATCGTTGCTCACAGGCTCGGTCCATGATATCCTCAGCATTCTTCCGTAGAACCATATCTCCGTTACCTTGAGTCTCTTCTTCATCTTTGATGAGATCGTCCACCATTCGCTGCCGTAAAGGAGGACAGATGTCACATAGCAGCTAGCTAAGTACTCTTTTCTTTGTTACCAAAGAAATCCTCCTGTCTTGTAATACTCTGCCTAGCTTTTGGAATGCGTCCTTAGCCATCTGTTGTGACCAAGTAAATGGTTAAAGAAATAACAAAACAAGTGTTGCAGATATATCATATATTAAACAGTAAGTACAACAGAAGAGTATTACACGACTAGTGAGTGTGTGTCGGTTGACCTAGCGCTCAATCTATTCGACTGTTCCCCCAAGGCCATCTCTCCTACTAATCTTATAGTAGGCGGAAGCGTCCAACATAGACTCTTTAGAGGGAGGACACCACAACACCATCTCAATACATCTTCGGATCTCAGCGTCGCGCTTACCGTCCTCCGTCAAAACAGTATCCTAGATATTTTCGCACCTGCTTGATTTTAGTGTTACCGACCTGCAAATCGCATTTCGGGCTCTTCCCCTTACTGGTGATGATGCATTCTGTCTTCTTGTAGTTTATGCTTAGTCCCTTATTTATCGTCCCCCTTCACTATCTTATGTAGGAGGTTTTGTAGTTTCTTTTCCGTGTCTGCTATCAGCACTGTGTCATCTGTGTACCTTGTGTTGTAAAGATTGTGGCCGCCAATGCTGAATCCCAGTAGGATTTCCAATTATCTCAGAACTACCTAGAGAAAACAAACCTTTTGATACGTGCAAGGTGAGATATACTTTTATCATTTCGAACTACTCTTCTCATCTTGATTGTAAGAAATGTTATTATAGACACAGCGTTTCGGCCTGGTACGCTCTGGGCATCATCAGATTACATTGTTTGGCTGATATGGAATATCTGATGATAATTTTCGACAATTTTATATTTAATTTTTGGGCTAAACGATAGGTACCTGACGATGAGCAGAAAGTAGTTTCTCGAAGAGTTATGTCTATAATAACGTCTACGACAATCAAGATAAGAACAATAATGTACCGTGTCTCTTCAGGATTTGGACTCTACACAATCTCTTATCATTCTGTAGCTTTTAGTAAGGTTTACCTTATCGCTACCCCTCTCAATCTCTGTTCTGCCATCCATTTACACCAGCTCCTCCACTTTCTTCTTCTTCTTCTTCTTCTTCTTCTTCTTCTTCTTCTTCTTCTTCTTCTTCTTCTTCTTCTTCTTCTTCTTCTTCTTCTTCTTCTTCTTCATTCCCCTCCTCCTTCTTCTTCCTCCTCCTCCTTCTTCTCTCCTTCTTCTTTTTCCAACTACTACTACTACTACTACTTTTTCTTTATGGCCTATACCTTCAAAACGTGGGCGATCATGACTCTCCCCAATATATTGTCCTCTGTAGCTCTAAGTCAAGTTGGCCTTGTCGCTATCCCTCCCAATTCTTGATCAACTCATTAGGTAAGTTACTCGTAGCTTTCCCCTGTCCCTCTTGGCTTCAATATGTCCAGTGAGTGTCAACTGCTCCAAGCCGTCTTTTCGCATTATGTGCCCTAGAAATTTCTCTTACTGATTCTTAGTATAAGCATTCTTTTTTGTTTACATTTGCCATAAAACTTATGATTTCGTAGAAAACGCGAAGAGTAAAGCTACAAAAATCCACAAAAAAAAACGACGCCAAATTTGAATTATTTCGTATATAACGCGAAAAGTAAAGCTACAATAATCGACAAAAAACAAACAAACAAAATAAACAAATAAAATCCACAAAAATAAAACAGAATAGAATTTGAAGCCATCATTCTTTACAATAGGAAGAATAATACATTGGTTTGATTTGGTTTGTTTTGTATCACGTCATATTAATCTCAATGTGTTATTTAATGCCGACAAGATTTTTATTGTTGATAATATTTTTTTTAAATGTATATCTGGTAATTTTTTTCAAAAATGTATAGCTGGTAACTTTTTTCTCAAAAATGTATAGCTGGAAAAATTTTTTTTTCAAAAATGTATTGCTGGTAATAATTTTTCTTTAAAGATTTATTGCTGGTAATAATGTTTTACAAAGTATTTCTGGTATTAAAACCCATTTTTACACTTTCTTAGTGTTTTGACACCAGTTTAGGGGATTAACTATTTACCCATAGCTGGGACCCTAACAGGTGCTACCACCCGGGTCAGGGTGGAACTGGGAACACCAGCAATTAAGAGGTGGTTCCACGCTCCTCAAAACCTCCTGATCAGAGGCCTTGCTGTTGGACGTAGTTTATCGTCTTACCCAGGACGCTGATGTAGTTTATATCATCATATTCAGGACAGTCCATTATTTTACATAATTAGGTTATAATAAAATGAGTATTTTATATGAATACCACCTTATGAAAATTTAGATGTAGTAGAGTGGGGGGCAACGTATCACAGATTCGGGGGTTGGGCACGAGACACTTGCACTGGCCCTGTGTGGAGCATATCTGCGATGTTCTATGCCGTATGACCGGGATTATTTTGGAAACAACGTTTCGATTTGGTCATCATCAGGCTTGACTGGACGTTCTCGATCTTATAGATAAAAAAATTAAATTCTGAACCTAGGTAACAAATTACGAACAGCTATGGTACCATCTCCATAAACGGCACATTTCTTTTTTACTGTTTGTACACTACAGTGTTTTTGGGTTTTTTTCTTTTTCAGAATTAAAAGAGCAGCAAATGTTGAAAATGAATCTCTTTTCTACCATTTTTGCTTTTAACGAAAAAAAAAAAACCAGGTAAAATTCACGTTCCACACAAAAAAACGTGCTGGAATGTCACCTTTCAGAATATGCATATATGTCATAAATTTCTGTCACGTATGGAACAAATACTTACAAATATCAGCCACACGAACAAGAAGGTTGTATCAGTAAGTAAACCTTCTATTTATAAAATGCACTGATGGCATTGTTGCCACTGAACTGACGCCTGCAGTTTTCTGTTAAGAAGACAAGGAAAGACGTGTAGAGGTAGAGTTAAGATGAAAAAAAAAATACAATAAAAGTTTTTGTGTAACAAACAACAAGAAATTTATGAGGGGAATTTTAAACAAGGTTACAGATTGTGGAAAATTGTTTGGAAGTCTTGGAAGTTTGAAAAATTTTTGTAAAAAAAAAATTAACTGAGAGATCTACTAAATTGGTTTCTTTTTGCAGAACGCAAAAGTTAAGATTTCTTTGAATAACAACTTTGGTGAAAAATATCTTGTAATGCTGGTTGATTGATTGATTGATTTTTTACGGCTTATCAACCTTTTCCAGGTTATTTTAAACCCAGAAATTTTTTTAGTTTGGAAGAATGCCATGGAGATATTAAAGATTTACTAATGAATCTTCTGTTAACTGACCCATATCTGAGAGGTGGAGGAGAAGAGGTGGGCTCATACCTTTCCCAAGGGTATCTGTGTGTAAATAAATATAACGAACCCAATTTGAACACAGCTCTCCGATTTCCAATTCCGAGCCGTTTCCTTTACACCAGCCGCTCATCCAAGCTTACTGCACCTGATATTCCCAAGCAGTCACCCATCTAGTTGCTGACCAAGCTCGACGTTGCTTAACTTCTGCGATTGTACAAGAACCTGTTTTTTTAACAAGATATGGCTGTAAGTCAATTAAAAATAAGAAAAGAATAAGAAGCCATATTGCTGCGATATCTGGTCTGATGCTCATGCGATATATCTCGAAATTCTCGACAAAATCCAAGGAAGGGTCTGTAATGTTATCGGTGCTAACCCGGCATCTCGACTTCAGTCTGTTTCTTACCAACGTGACATGGCTTCTCTCTCTTTTTTCCCCAAAAATATTTCCTGGCAGTTGTTATAATAAGCTCCCCTCCTTGTCACCTCGTCTAAAATTTAAATGCAACGTCAATCGCCATCTTCTTTCTTTCTGAACCCTGTTCTTTTATTGTCCTGTCTCCCCACTAAAAGCTTTTCATTTTCTTTCTTTCCCCAAAACCACTTTCGTCATAGTGGCATCATCGCCCTGCTTGGGGTGAAATGATTAAAACAATATAGATGATAATATAATAAAATATTCGCAGGTGAAACAATCTCAAGTTAAGGACTATAAATCATGTAAAAATATTGACCCTAAAGGAAAGAAAATTGTTAAAATCTCCGCCTTAGAAGTGTCTGATGCTCTTGCTATATATCTCGAGATTCTCAACAAAATCCAAGGAAAGGTCTACAATGTTATAGGTCCTGACCTGGCATCTCGACTTCAGTTTGATTCTCACCGACGTGACGTGGCTTCTCTCTCTTTTTTTTCAGAAATATTTTCCTGGCAGTTGTTTTAATAAGCTCTCCTCAATGGCATCTCGGCCACGTGAAGGTTACTACTAAAATAGTTACTAGGTCTCATTGTTTTACTACTGAAATAGGTAGATGCTTACTTGCTCTCTTCGGGCCAGAGGGACTTTCTCGCCCTGAAGTGGTTTATAATACATAACCAATAATAATCTTAATTTCTATTTTAATCGTTTCTTTTCGGACAATTCTCACCTCTGAAACTCTTTTCCGATTTCTTGAGTCCCCGCAACCTACGATCTTCGAAAATTTAAATGCAACGTCAATTGCCATTTTCTTTCTTCCTGAACTCTGTTCTTTTATTGTTATTTCTCCCCACTAAAATCTTTTCATTTTCTTCCACTCCCAAAAGCCACTTGCGTCATAGTGGCATCATTGCCTTGCATGGGGTGAAATGATTACAAGATTACAGATGAGAATATAATAAAATGATCATTAGTGAAACAACCTGAACGGAAGAACTTTAGTTCAGTTATGTGCCATATCACGCGATCATGTATCTACGTGACTGACGAGGCAGATTTTTTCCCCCCGCAGAAGGTTGCCATTTCTTTCTTCGACAGACCAGTTTTATTGGGGGGGGGGGTAGAAAGGAGGATTCATAACTTTCCCAATGGTATTAGCACGTAAATGAATGTAATGGATTTGCCTGGAATTCGAACTCGATTTTCTGATTTCTCAATCCGAGGTGCTATCCATTACTCCACGGTGCCTCCAAGCGATTATGAATCATCTTAAAATATTAACCCTAAAGAAACGAAAATGGTTAAAAACTCCGCCTTAGAATTGTCCTATGATTTCTTCCCGGCTCTCTATGGATGCGCCTGTAATACATCGTATTAGCAATACCCGTGGAAATTACACGGCTTTCCTATTTGAAATTTCTGATGAATCTTATTATTTCAGTTAATGATTGAATAAGCTCATGGCGAGTTCTATGACAATAAAATGTCCGTAGAAATTCCCTCATTGCATCGTTAAATATTTGAGCTTAACAACTTCACTAAAATATTACAGTAACAATCATAAATATGACTACTGGTTGTTTTTTAAGAAGTAAGGGGGTACAAATGAATAGATTTGAAATTTACAGTTTTTCATTTCACTGAAACAGACGTTAAACAATTTTATCTTCGTTTATTTGTGGCTTTCTTTTTCTTACTGAAACCAAGATATCAAAACAGAATGGTCTATTATTTATTAGGTATTGGCAGGGCGTATCAGCCGTGCTAAATAAGCGAGAGACAATATATGTATATTATAATAGGACAATTGGGGTCAACGACTATCTAGCATCTTTTGGTAGGGAAGACATTTTGAATGAAAAACTGCGGTTGATAAAGATGCCAATCATCTTGCTCCTGTTAGTCACTGGATTCTGGCGTTGGATATATCTTCAAAAGTACTTTTGTAATACTAATGTCAAGGTAGAGAGTTATTGTGTGTGTTTTTATGAGCGTAAGGAAAGACAAAAAGTGAAATTCATAGGGTTAAGCAAGAAAGTTTAACGTTGACTTGGAGAGGTCAAGATTGTTGTCATTGGTAAAACACCCTGCCGAGAATCTGATCCACAAAGCAGTAGTTCTTAGGAAGAAGCTGTCCGAGTGGAACTTCCTCCTTAGTAATGGAATACGAAAGGAATGGGGATGATTCATTTTTGTGTATGTGGAATGGCATGGCGGCTTCCAGTTTCAAAGGTCAAGGCTGGTGTAACTATGCCATAGAAAAAGCGATAGGCTCGCGACATTTCGTCTGTGGGAGAGGGTTGTCTGTTACAATGGAGACGAGCTGGAAGCATATAGTCATCGATCTACACGAGGGTAGCTTAAGAGTCGTATGCGGGCACATTGTCGTGAAGAGACGGTGTTCATTTGACAAGAGACTGTGATTAATCCTCGCTGAGTGGCCTGCTATCATATTTCCGTACGACGCTAAACTAAGGTCAGGATATTTTTCCCTTTTTCCCTGCTCAGCGTTGCAGTTAGACTTAGATATATGTTGAAAATTATAGAGTGGTAATTATTATTATAAATAAAAATGTTTGGTTTATGTTTACTGAGGCAAATAAAATTGCATGCGAAAATTTAAGCTCGCCTGACTTCAAAAGTATAAGAGACAAGTAAGTCTATATACGTGGTAGTTCATTTCGATAGACAGACTGATGTAACGGGACCTCTCCGCTTTGAAGTCGTAAAATAATGGGGTCATTTCAAATCTGATATAGAAAACCTGACATGTCGAAGTCTCTTCGATAAAGAATTCCAAAATATCTAATCATATGGAAGTAAAGTTTTTATTTTTAAGAAATACTAAAGTTATACATTTATGTAGGGTGGGAAATAATTCTTCTCCAACAAAGACTCGGAGACACTCTTGAACTCTGTCATGACTGGAAAGTGAGGAGTGGGCAGTTCCCGTCTAAATATGATAACAGTTCTCCATTTTCCTTCAAATCTATGAATCAACTACTCGCCCTGGCATATATGGTCTGGAGCTCCCGCTGTTAGTCTCAAGGCCTCGACAAAATCCAGAGACGGATATGCAATGTGATTGGTCTTGATCTGGCATCTCGTCTAAAGTCACTTTCTCACAGACGTGCCGTCGCTCTCTTTCTTTTATTCAAATACTTTCACGCTCACAGCTCTGACGAGCTACTTTCACTGGTTCCCAAACTGCATGAATTTAAGCGTGCTACTAGTTTGGCATCTTAGTCCCAGCCATTCACTGTCGAAACAGTTAAATGTAGCCGCCTCTTCTACTCGAATAGCTTCTTCTTTCTCACTTCCCGACAGCGGAACTCCCTTCCTCTTACTTGCTTTCCTGATAGCTATAATCTCCAAATATTCAAATGCAATGTTAGTGGACATCTCCAGATTCCTTGATCTATTCCCCGTCCTTTTCTTCATCCTTTCCTCCATCACGCCTCTTATATCTTGCTCCCACCCTCTGTAAGCCCTTGCATGCTACTGGCACTCCCAACTTGCTTGGGGTGAAATGCTTAAAAATAATTTCGGCCTCATCTGGCTTTTATAAAGGTAGAGGATAGGATGAGGAGTCAGGTGCTTACTGGGGCAGTACAGGGAGCCGGTCATTTTACCTGCATCTTTGGCGATAGATGTACGTGTTACACTTGAGGTCAGGTGTGAGGCCCAATATTCACACAAAGCACGGTGCCTCCTTGAGTGGGGGCATCCGTCAGAAAATAATTTTAGATTTTAAGAATTTTTCATTTTTTGGAGCTAATAATGATTTGGAGATAGAAGTCTTACTAATTAACCCATAGCTTTGGGGAAGAAGAGGTGGATTCATACCTTTCCAAAGGGTATTTGCACGTGAGTGAATATAGCGACCCGAACGATAATGGGAATCCAGCTCTGCGATTAACAATTCCGAGCCATTATTCTTTAAACCACTAGCAAATCCAAGCTCGTCCTGAGTATAACAATAAACTACATCCGCGTGCTGGGTAAGACGATAAACTACATCCATGTCCTGGGTAAGACGATAAACGACATCCGCGCCCTGGGTAAGACGATAAACTGCATCCGGCAACAAGACCCCTGATCGGGAGGTTTTGAGGAGCGTGGATCCACCTCTTCCCAGCTCCGCCCCGACCCGGGGTGGTAGCACCAGTTATGGTCTCAGCTATGGGCAAATAGTTAACCCCCAAACTGTGGTCAAAACGTGTAAAAGTAGTTTTAG
>OZ038512.1:32092099-32099599 GCA_964036315.1 Acanthosepion esculentum
AAAATCAGTGGGGGTGCAAAACAGCTTGATCTGACCCCTTTGATATGTATCTGATGCAATACTTGATTGAATAAACTGATGAGCAGATTTCAGCATTGATATGACAGTTGAATTGTCGCAACAAATATCTATTGTAAGACACTACCCATTGGCTGGTGATTTCATGCTAAACAGACGTCCATATTGTCTCGTTTTGATCTTGCCGATGTGACCCCCATCTTATGGCTTTCTCCTTCTATATTTTATATAGGAGTCATTCCCCTGTTCAAATTAAATTTAATTTAAATCAAAGGGAAAAAAATCAGTGGGGGATGCCCCCCCCCCGGACCCACTTTGATCAAAATGAAATATACTTATCCAGGAGTCATTCCCTTGTTCAAATTTGAATTCAATTTATATCAAAGGGAAAAAAATTTCAGTGTGTGTGTGTGTGTGGTGGTGGTGGTGGTGGTGTGTGTGTGTGTGTGGGTGGGTGTGTGCCCACTACTTTTCAGGGACCTCCTTTGATCAAAATGAAATATACCCATACAAGTACCCTGGATAATCTACTTTCAGAATATATGTGGTCATGGGGATCTGTCTCCAAAACCCTAGGAGGAGTTTGATAACAGACAGACAGACTGAGGCTACAACTTTATATATAGAGAGGTCATAGTTTCATTCTTCTCAGTAATACCTTTCCTTGATTCATGATTATTGACAAATTTTTTGTTGTTATCCGTCAATGCATTTTTATAGTAAAAACATTAGCAATAGATTTACGTTAGATATAATAGCCAGTAAAACTGCACTATACACTGGAAATTTGCAACCTCTTTCTTTCTAATTTTCAATGAATAACAAGCAGTTTTTTTTGCTCATAATTAACAAAATAAAAATCGATGTCCAATAATATTTTTCTCCGTCTCAGACCGTATGAAATACTTAGTTTAGGAATCTCAAACTCAGTGAGACAAAAGGGTCATTACACGCTGAGGGCGAGATGCAGCGAGCCAGCAGTCAATCCACATTACCAAGGTGAACGCCACCAACGCCAGTGGAGAGGCGTCAACCCCAGAGGAAGCCCACTGGTAGAAACGCAGAGGCAGAAGTGTAGCGAGTCACAAGCAGGCTAGTCGCTTGGTTATTACCAACGTGAGTCGCATCAACCCCAGAGGGAGACCACTGGTAGAAACGCATTTTCTCAAACTAAAGCTACTTCAAATCACATTTACTAATGGTTGGGACGAGGGTGAATATTTTCTTGGTTCCACTTTCCCTAAGATGAGTTGTCAAATTTATTTCTTTTTATAAAATTTTAAAAAAAAGTGTCTGAGACACAATCTACATTTGTAACCTGTCGTCAGGCAGGACGGGCTTACGGACACGTCACGTTGAAACACCGCTTCCCGTAGGATCACCAAAGTTAAGCAACATCGATCCTGATCAGTAGCTAGATGGGTGACCGCTTGGGAATACCAGGTGCTGTAAGCATGGATGTGCAGGTGGTGTAATGGATAATGGCTTGCAGTTGTTAACCGGAGAGCCGAGTTCCAATTCCAGGTGTGTTTATTATATTCACCTTCGCACAGATACCCTTGGGAAAGTTATTTATCAAACTTTTTCTCCCCAGCTATGGGTTAATTAGTAAAATTTGTATTACTAAATGATTATTATCTTAAAAAAAATCCTCACAAACTAAAAGAAAAATATCTTCTCGCTTTAAATAACATGTAATGGGTTGATAAACAATGGAAAATGAATCAAAATCTCCCCAGTCCCTTTACGTATGTATATATAATTCCATCAAGAAGAACATTACTTTAGTCTGATGATGTCCCTTTTGGAGGTCGAAACTCGTTACACAGGATTTTTTTTTCAACTGTCATTCAATTATCTAACAATTAAATAAGAAAGATGGAGAAGTGGTAGTTGGACCAATGAAAGAGAGGAGACATAATCGGGAAATTGAAAGAGAGAAAGGTGAGACGACAAAGGAGAGTACGAAGAGAATAAGTTCAGAGAGAGAGAGAGAGAGAGAGAGAGAGAGAGAGAGAGAGAGAGAGAGAGAGAGAGAGAGAGGGAGGGAGCGGGAGAGGGATAAAAAGAGAGAAGCAATAAGGAGGAGTAACCTTGTGAAAGCTGTTTGCCATGTGACCCAAACTGCGACGAGTGTCATTGATAAAATGTAGGTCGCCGTCTTCGGTGATTGTCCCGGTTGTTTTCCCACGTCGGCCGAATGCGAAGTCTGTATTAGTCATCCAAACGCACGACACCTGTGCAGGTGATTCACACAACCAGATGGCGCAGTTCAGTAACGGACACACAGACGGGGAGAGAGAGAGCGTTCGGCTGGCTGGTGTACCAGGACGCACACAACTGAATAGGGAGACTGCACAGCCATCTTTCTTCCTTTGGTTTCTACCTGTGTCCCAGGCAGCTGCTTGTACATCACGCACACGCACTCTCTTTTATCTATCTACCTATCTATCTATCTATCTATCTATCTATCTATCTATCTATCTATTCACATCTATCTATCTATCTATCTCAATCTGTTCATTATCTATCTATCTATCTATCTCAATCTGTTCACATCTATCTATCTATCTATCTATCTCAATCTGTTCATATCTATCTATCTATCTATCTATCTATCTATCTATCTATCTATCTCAATCTGTTCATATCTATCTATCTATCTATCTATCTATCTATCTATCTATCTATCTATCTATCTATCTATCTATCTATCTATCTAGTTTTAATCGTTCTATCGCTAACTTAGGTACGATCAATGACTCATTCGCTCGAATATTTCCCTTTCACCAAAATATCTTATTTACTCCGCACAATCTCTATGAAGTTCTGACCCATTTTTTTTTTTATTAATGTTCAGCCAATACAAGCTAATTTGAAAGTTAAATTTATAATGGTTTCCTGTTTGTTCCGTAATCTATCATATAGTATAACCCATCTTTGGCCAGGTCTTTCATTACTGGGAATTTTTCCCGTTTATTCAGAGCAGTTTAAGTTTAAAGTCAGCCCCACCCAAAAATCAATATTAGTAACAACAATTGGATGCAACTGAGGGATATCCCCAAATGGGGGGGGGGGGTAACAACTTGAATGGGGGTAGCATTGAAATGGGCCGTTTCAGCCTCACGCGCAGCAGCAGGTGAAGAAGCTTTTCTCCTCAGCCGTTGAATCCTTTGATCATCATTTTCAGCCTCGCGCGCAGAAGCGTTCAGGTATGCTCTTATGCAAGGACGGCCAACCTGTGGCGCATGCGCCATAAGTGGCGCATTGGATGCTTACAAGTGGCGCATTGCGTCCTTTTGATGAAAAGAAACTAAGCCACTTCTACTCATTCATTTCAGTGATTTTATATTTATTGCACGTCCTTTGCGAAAGTGATAAAAGTTTGATTTGTGTTTGTCCCATTTCTTTTTGTTATAACTTTAAAATATGTCCATATTACAACGCGTACTGAAAGGAAGTGAATGTTTGTGTGGCGCATTTAAATTAATCGTACAAAATATAGGCGCATGGAATCAAAAGGTTGGCCACCCCTGTTCTTACGGAAAGACGATGGCTGCATTGATCTTCGAACTCGGTGGCTCTGATTGAAGCATTCCGGGAGGCATTTTGAGACAGGCGAATTGAAAACTAAAGACGATTCGTTAACTCTTATTCGCATGGCAGACCAAGCGGCAGCGATTTTGAGACCTAGGCAAGTTCTTTTCTTTGGTGGCATGTCTTAGACAAGTATGAATTGTCAAATGGAATGCGTGGGCAAATACCAGAAGAGAACGCTGTAAATCGACAGGGATCACTAAGCTCGAATAATTTTAGGAAAGATTGGAAAAATAAATGTTGAGTAATAAAAAAGCAAGCATACTTATTACTGCTATTATTATTATTATAATATTGTAATAATTTAATCTATTTATTTTTAATTAAAGTTTTATGAAAGATATGTGTCCAAGAACAGATAGTAAATAGTAAAATGTTCCTGACAGTTATAATGGGTAGGAAGTAATGGAGAGCCATTGTCGCCAACAATTTGGACTCAAAACCGATACTGAAGAATTATCTAACAAACAAAATAAAAAAATTCATCGAAATCGGATGAAAACTGTGAAAACGCATAAACAACATCCGATCACACACACATACACACACACACATTTTGAGAATTATCGATACAGATATATAGGGAGCGATAGATGAATTGTCGCCTTAATTAATGAAAAATGAAAATAACACTGACATCTCATTTTAACAAATGTATTTACCAAAATTACACAAAAATATCTTGAAATACTAAAGAACAAATTTTAATCAATAAAATTGCCAATGACTTCAACCACGGCCTCCAGTTGACTTCGGAATCTCCTGCATCTCTTCTGGACGGTTTCTTTGTTTAAGATAGTGAATGTTGTCATAATCCTTGCCTTTAGTTCATTTTTGGCGTTACAAGAAGTTTTGTTGATCTCTCACTCAACTGCGCCACACACATAATAATGAAGGGGTGAAGTCTGGAGAGTTAGGTACCCAGTTGTAAGGGGTGATGTGATTGCAGAAATTGTTTGACATCAATGAGTGTGGCATGGTTCAGAGTCCTGTTGCCAGACACAGGCCCTTCTAACAACCATCCTCAGGACTCAGGGAAGCACTACAAGGCATTTGATGTAGGTCTCCGTCTTCAGTCTGGGACCCTGTGGGAAGATTAATGGAGGCATAACCTCGCCATCACTGGTGAACACTCCAAACACTTTCCTAATCACGATTAGGCTCATCCAACTCTTTCCCAATCTTCTGCACCGTCCTCAGATTGATATCCAAACATTCTGTAATGTTCGTATTGGAGCTTCTGACGCGAATGCCAAGCAGTACAGCTTGTAGATTTCAAATTTCTCGCGGTGTGAATTGCGTCATGGTGCTTTTTTTCTCACAGACGATGCCCAACTGGCGCTAATATACTGTGCAGTCTACAAAATAAAAAACAAACAACGCGCATGCGCGAAATCAAAAATAGAAAATGGTGACAATTTACCCCTTTCACTCTGTATTAACGGAAAATAGAATTGCTGTAACTTTAAGAAGGGGCAATTTTGCTCTGGCTACTGTAAATGCATGCTTTGATTATAGCAATAGATATTTTGATAACATTTTCAATTCTTCGGCCATCTTGTGAGGTGGTAATACCTATCATTATAACCTTGGTTATTATTTGGGTCCTAAGAATTTGATTAAAGTTGGGCGCCGGATGATAATCAACGCGGACAAGCTACCCTCAAAGGAGCACTGTGGCTTCAAATAGCTGCTTGCATCCTTTCTGGGTACATGCTGTTCATGCTTAGAGAGTGGTACTAACCCAGGGCAACGTTTGCCTTGACTTTAAAAATTTCCTGCACATGTATCCTCAATCAAAAATAAGTCTCGTAATGGTATTTTTTGCGTCGTCCTGGGTATGGCGATAAACTACATCCGGCAGCAAGGTCTCTGATCGGGAAAGATTTTGTGGAGAGCGAAAGCACCTATTAGGGGGTCCCAGCTATGGGCAAATAGTTAAACACCAAACTGGCGTCAAAACACTATGAAAGTATTAAAATAGATTTTTATCGTAAAAATACCAGCAATATATTTTGGAAAAAAAAAATATTAATACATATACAAAAATATCTTGAAATACTAAAGAACAAATTTTAATCAATAAAATTGCCAATGACTTCAACCACGGCCCCCAGTTGACTTCGGAATCTCCTGCATCTCTTCTGGACGGTCTCTTTGTTTAAGATAGTGAATGTTGTCATAATCCTTGCCTTTAGTTCATTTTTGGCGTTACAAGGAGTTTTGTTGATCTCTCACTCAACTGCGCTACATACATAATAATGAAGGGGTGAAGTCTGGAGAGTTAGGTACCCAGTTGTAAGGGGTGATGTGATTGCAGAAATTGTTTGACATCAATGAGTGTGGCATGGTTCAGAGTCCTGTTGCCAGACACGTCCTTCTAACAACCACCCTCTTGACTCAGGGAAGCACTACCTCCTCAAGGCATTTGATGTAGGTCTCCGTCTTGAGTCTGAGACCCCGTGGCATCAAAACACTATGAAAGTATTAAAATAGATGTTTATAATAAAAATACCAGCAATATACTTTGGAAAAAAAAATTAATCCATATTCTATTCATAGTAAACTTTCTAAAAATGTTATCGGCATTAAATAATATATTGAGATTCATATGCTTTAAAACAGAGAGCAAACAAACAAACAACACTATGTGCGAAATCACTCTGTATTAATGAAAAATAGAATTCCTGCAACTTTAAGAAGGAGCAATTTTGGCCTGGCTACTGTAAATGCATAATCTGATTATAGCAATAGATATTTTGATAACATTTTCAATTCTTCGGCCATCTTGTGAGGTAGTAATACAAATGATATTTTTTGTTTTAGGTAATGGACTTCAAAAAAAGAAAAGACAAAATTTAAGTAGGGATTAACGTAGACTGCATAACGGTTTCGGTTGAGAATACAGAGGTCGCTAAATATGACAAACAACTGAAGAGAACAGGATAATTCAATGACAGAAGCGCTGTGACCGAGGCAACAGAGACGAGGAAACATTTCCCCATAACGCAGTCTATGTTAATAACACCCCGTGTCTTCCTGAATTTATTGATACTAATTTTATCATTGATTCGTATTCAACTATATAGAGAACTGCTTGTGTCGCGTCGCCATTAATCTTTCAGTGACCCTGCGAGGAAGATATTTATAGATGGTAAATTTAAAATAGCTGGAATGTTTGAATTCTTGTCATTTTTATATCAAGAATATAATTCCATCTTTCACGACTACGAAATTCCAATTTGGTTTGTTGGTACATCTTATTTATTTTTATTTTTTTTGCAATGCTGCCATTTAGTGAAAATTTGAAAGATTTAAAGAAAGATGTCTAAAGCTTTCCAAACGTTTCAACGTGAAACAGCCATCGTACCTGCGTTGTTCAGAAAGATCGCAAGAGATAACGCATTAGCGTAGAAATAGGCTGTAAGGCATTTGACTACAGAAGTTTTTCACTTCTGCTTTTTTTTTTTTTTAGTTTTCTGCCTTTTTCTTTCTTTCGTTCCTTCTTTTTTTCTTTCATACTTCCTTTACAGAATCGATCTTTTTTTAGTTGTTTTCTGCTTTTATCTTTTTCATTCATTCATTCATTGATTCTTTCTTTCTTTCTTTCTTTAAAACAGCGATATTTTCTTTGTTTTCTGCTTTTAATTTTCTTTCATTTTTTAAATTGATTCTTTCTTTCATTCTTTCATACTTTCTTTACAACATCGACCTTTATTAGTTGTTTTATGCTTTTATCTTTTTCATTCATTCATTCAATCATTCATTCGTTCATACTTTCTTTCTTTCTTTCTTTCTTTACAGTAACGATCTTTTTTAGTTGTTTTATGCTTTTATCTTTCGTTCTTTCTTTCATTGTGTCTTTCATTACAGCATCGATCTTTT
>OZ038512.1:32104599-32112099 GCA_964036315.1 Acanthosepion esculentum
GTTTCTCCTTTTATTATTCTTTCTTTCTTTCTTTCTTTCTTTCTAGTACCGATCTTTTTTATCTGTTTCTCCTTTTATAATTCTTTTTACAGTCGTTCTTTCTTTCTTTCTTTCTTTCTTTCTTTCTTTCTAGTACCGATCTTTTTTATCTGTTTCTCCTTTTATTATTCTTTTTTACAGTCGTTCTTTCTTTCTTTCTTTCTTTCTTTCTTTCTTTCTTTCTTTCTAGTACCGATCTTTTTTATCTGTTTCTCCTTATATTATTCTTTTTACAGTCGTTCTTTCTTTCTTTCTTTCTTTCTTTCTTTCTTTCTTTCTAGTACCGATCTTTTTTATCTGTTTCTCCTTTTATTATTCTTTTTACAGTCGTTCTTTCTTTCTTTCTTTCTTTCTTTCTTTCTAGTACCGATCTTTTTTATCTGTTTCTCCTTATATTATTCTTTTTACAGTCGTTCTTTCTTTCTTTCTTTCTTTCTTTCTTTCTTTCTTTCTTTCTAGTACCGATCTTTTTTATCTGTTTCTCCTTTTATTATTCTTTTTTACAGTCGTTCTTTCTTTCTTTCTTTCTTTCTTTCTTTTTTCTTTCTTTCTTTCTTTCTTTCTAGTACCGATCGTTTTTTATCTGTTTCTCCTTTTATTATTCTTTCTTTCTTTCTTTCTTTCTTTCTTTCTTTCTTTCTTTCTTTCTTTCTTTCTTTCTTTATAGTACCGATCGTTTTTATCTGTTTCTCCTTTTATTATTCTTTCTTTCTTTCTTTCTTTCTAGTACCGATCTTTTTTATCTGTTTCTCCTTTTATAATTCTTTTTACAGTCGTTCTTTCTTTCTTTCTTTCTTTCTTTCTTTCTAGTACCGATCTTTTTTATCTGTTTCTCCTTTTATTATTCTTTTTTACAGTCGTTCTTTCTTTCTTTCTTTCTTTCTTTCTTTCTTTCTTTCTTTCTTTCTTTCTTTCTTTCTAGTACCGATCTTTTTTATCTGTTTCTCCTTTTATTATTCTTTTTTACAGTCGTTCTATCTTTCTTTCTTTCTTTCTTTCTTTCTTTCTTTCTTTCTTTCTTTCTTTCTTTCTTTCTTTCTTTCTAGTACCGATCTTTTTTATCTGTTTCTCCTTTTATTATTCTTTTTTACAGTCGTTCTTTCTTTCTTTCTTTCTTTCTTTCTTTCTTTCTTTCTTTCTAGTACCGATCTTTTTTATCTGTTTCTCCTTTTATTATTCTTTTTTACAGTCGTTCTTTCTTTCTTTCTTTCTTTCTTTCTTTCTTTCTTTCTTTCTTTCTTTCTTTCTAGTATCGATCGGTTTTTATCTGTTTCTCCTTTTATTATTCTTTTTACAGTCGTTCTTTCTTTCTTTCTTTCTTTCTTTCTTTCTTTCTTTCTTTCTTTCTTTCTTTCTTTCTTTCTAGTACCGATCTTTTTTATCTGTTTCTCCTTTTATTATTCTTTTTACAGTCGTTCTTTCTTTCTTTCTTTCTTTCTTTCTTTCTTTCTTTCTTTCTTTCTTTCTTTCTTTCTTTCTAGTACCGATCTTTTTTATCTGTTTCTCCTTATATTATTCTTTTTACAGTCGTTCTTTCTTTCTTTCTTTCTTTCTTTCTTTCTTTCTTTCTTTCTTTCTAGTACCGATCTTTTTTATCTGTTTCTCCTTTTATTATTCTTTTTTACAGTCGTTCTTTCTTTCTTTCTTTCTTTCTTTCTTTCTTTCTTTCTTTCTTTCTTTCTTTCTTTCTTTCTTTCTAGTACCGATCGTTTTTTATCTGTTTCTCCTTTTATTATTCTTTCTTTCTTTCTTTCTTTCTTTCTTTCTTTCTTTCTTTCTTTATAGTACCGATCGTTTTTTATCTGTTTCTCCTTTTATTATTCTTTCTTTCTTTCTTTCTTTCTTTCTTTCTTTCTTTCTAGTACCGATCGTTTTTTATCTGTTTCTCCTTTTATTATTCTTTCTTTCTTTCTTTCTTTCTTTCTTTCTTTCTTTCTTTCTTTCTTTCTTTCTTTCTTTATAGTACCGATCGTTTTTTATCTGTTTCTCCTTTTATTATTCTTTCTTTCTTTCTTTCTTTCTTTCTTTCTTTCTTTCTTTCTTTCTTTCTTTCTTTCTAGTACCGATCTTTTTTATCTGTTTCTCCTTTTATTATTCTTTTTTACAGTCGTTCTTTCTTTCTTTCTTTCTTTCTTTCTTTCTTTCTTTCTTTCTTTCTTTCTTTCTTTCTTTCTAGTACCGATCTTTTTTATCTGTTTCTCCTTTTATTATTCTTTTTTACAGTCGTTCTTTCTTTCTTTCTTTCTTTCTTTCTTTCTTTCTTTCTTTATAGTACCGATCGTTTTTTATCTGTTTCTCCTTTTATTATTCTTTCTTTCTTTCTTTCTTTCTTTCTTTCTTTCTTTCTTTCTAGTACCGATCTTTTTTATCTGTTTCTCCTTTTATTATTCTTTTTTACAGTCGTTCTTTCTTTCTTTCTTTCTTTCTTTCTAGTACCGATCTTTTTTATCTGTTTCTCCTTTTATTATTCTTTTTTACAGTCGTTCTTTCTTTCTTTCTTTCTTTCTTTCTTTCTAGTACCGATCTTTTTTATCTGTTTCTCCTTTTATTATTCTTTTTTACAGTCGTTCTTTCTTTCTTTCTTTCTTTCTTTCTTTCTAGTACCGATCTTTTTTATCTGTTTCTCCTTTTATTATTCTTTTTTACAGTCGTTCTTTCTTTCTTTCTTTCTTTCTTTCTTTCTTTATAGTACCGATCGTTTTTTATCTGTTTCTCCTTTTATTATTCTTTCTTTCTTTCTTTCTTTCTTTCTTTCTTTCTTTCTTTCTTTATAGTACCGATCGTTTTTTATCTGTTTCTCCTTTTATTATTCTTTCTTTCTTTCTTTCTTTCTTTCTTTCTTTCTTTCTAGTACCGATCGTTTTTTATCTGTTTCTCCTTTTATTATTCTTTCTTTCTTTCTTTCTTTCTTTCTTTCTTTCTTTCTTTCTTTCTTTCTTTCTTTCTTTATAGTACCGATCGTTTTTTATCTGTTTCTCCTTTTATTATTCTTTCTTTCTTTCTTTCTTTCTTTCTTTCTTTCTTTCTTTCTTTCTTTCTTTCTTTCTTTCTAGTACCGATCTTTTTTATCTGTTTCTCCTTTTATTATTCTTTTTTACAGTCGTTCTTTCTTTCTTTCTTTCTTTCTTTCTTTCTTTCTTTCTTTCTTTCTTTCTTTCTTTCTTTCTAGTACCGATCTTTTTTATCTGTTTCTCCTTTTATTATTCTTTTTTACAGTCGTTCTTTCTTTCTTTCTTTCTTTCTTTCTTTCTTTCTTTCTTTATAGTACCGATCGTTTTTTATCTGTTTCTCCTTTTATTATTCTTTCTTTCTTTCTTTCTTTCTTTCTTTCTTTCTAGTACCGATCTTTTTTATCTGTTTCTCCTTTTATTATTCTTTTTTACAGTCGTTCTTTCTTTCTTTCTTTCTTTCTTTCTAGTACCGATCTTTTTTATCTGTTTCTCCTTTTATTATTCTTTTTTACAGTCGTTCTTTCTTTCTTTCTTTCTTTCTTTCTTTCTAGTACCGATCTTTTTTATCTGTTTCTCCTTTTATTATTCTTTTTTACAGTCGTTCTTTCTTTCTTTCTTTCTTTCTTTCTTTCTAGTACCGATCTTTTTTATCTGTTTCTCCTTTTATTATTCTTTTTTACAGTCGTTCTTTCTTTCTTTCTTTCTTTCTTTCTTTCTTTATAGTACCGATCGTTTTTTATCTGTTTCTCCTTTTATTATTCTTTCTTTCTTTCTTTCTTTCTTTCTTTCTTTCTTTCTTTCTTTCTAGTACCGATCTTTTTTATCTGTTTCTCCTTTTATTATTCTTTTTTACAGTCGTTCTTTCTTTCTTTCTTTCTTTCTTTCTTTCTTTCTAGTACCGATCTTTTTTATCTGTTTCTCCTTTTATTATTCTTTTTTACAGTCGTTCTTTCTTTCTTTCTTTCTTTCTTTCTTTCTTTCTTTCTTTCTTTCTTTCTAGTACCGATCTTTTTTATCTGTTTCTCCTTTTATTATTCTTTTTTACAGTCGTTCTATCTTTCTTTCTTTCTTTCTTTCTTTCTTTCTTTCTTTCTTTCTTTACAGCACGAATCTTTGTTAGTTTTTTTCTGTTTTTGTCATTCATTTAACCATCTTTTCTTTCCTTCTTTCTTTACAGTAATGATTTTTTTATTGTTTTAGCGTTATTATCTTTCTTTATTTCGTTCTTTGTTTCATCTTTCTTTCCTTCGTTCATTCTTTCTTCCTTTCCGATCTTTTTTAATTGTTTTATCCTTATTATCTTTCTTTACTTCGTTTTTTCTTTCATTCTTTCATTCCTTCTTTATTTCTTTCATACTTTCTTTACAGCACCGATTTTTTTATTTGTTTTCTGCTTTTATCTTTTTCATTCATTCATTCATTCTTTCTTTCCTTAGTTCTTCCTTTCTTCCTTTCTTTACAGTACTGATCATTTTAGTTGTTTTCTTAGTCGTTTTCTGCTTTTATCTTTCATTCATTCTTTCATACTTTCTTCCTGCAGAGATCGTCTTTAGTTGTTCTCTGCCTTTATCTTTTCCATTCATTCATTTTTGTTTCTTTCTTTCATTCATTCTTTCTTTCTTTCATTCATTCTTTCATACTTCTCTACAGCACCGATCTTTCCTTAGTAATTTTCTGCTTTTAACTTTCTTTACTCTGATCTTTTTAGAGGTTTTCTGTTTTTATTTTTTCCATTCATTCATTCATTTTTTTCATTCTTTCATGCTTTCTTTACAGCATTGATCTTTTTAGTGGTTTTCTGATTTTATCTTTTTCATTCTTTCTTTCTTTCATTCATTCTTTCTTTCATTCATTCTTTCTTCCTTTCTTTTTTCTTTCTTTCATACGTTTTTACAACACCGATCTTTTTTAGTTGTTTTCAGGTTTTAATTTTTTAATTCATTCATTCATTCATTATGTCTTTCTTTCTTTGCGGCACCGATCTTTTTTAGTGGTTTTCTCTTTTAAATTGCTTTTTATCTTTCTTTTTATACTGTACCAGTCATTTTTAGTTATTTTCTACTTTTATCTTTTTCATTCTTTCTTTCATTCATTCTTTTTTCCTTCCTTTCTATCTTTACAGTACCGATCTTTTTTAGTTGTTTTCTGCATTAATCTCTCTTTATTTCGGTCTTTTTTTCATTCTTTCTTTCCTTTGTTAGATGTTTTTTTGCTTTTATCTTCATTCATTATATATATATATATATAGTTTAATGCTACAATTATTTATCAAACAAATTTGGTCAGGAATTTATTCGTGGCCAAGATCTAATGATGCTTTCTCTTAAGGGACGTAGGTTCGTATCCTGCCGGAACGCGCATATTTTCCTAACAAGATTTCTCGAAATATTCAGACCGATGCATGGAAATAAATAAATATATATTCTGTTTAATAAATAAATAAATAAATAAAACAGAGCATTTACTCAAATATGAGTCTCCATTAAAAAAAATAACGTTTAAATACATACATTAGAAATATGTCGGAAGAATAACTCTTAAATTTCCAAATAAATTAAAAGTATACACTAGAACCTCCTTATTTTAACCACGTAAGTACACAGCATAATTTCTAATCGAAAATCGACATCCTATTTTAAGATGTAATTAAAATGTTAATGATTTCTGATGCAACACGTCATTTGGAACACGTTTTCTGTTCAGGTCATCCACCTACAAATTTAGGTGAAGCGAAAAGTTCAAATCAATTGTCATCCAATGACTAATACTTTAGTCGCTTTGAGATCATTTCAATTCATTAATTTTACATAATTTCTCAATACCATTCATGCACAACGTTCAATTCTTTCACAAATGTCTAAACTATCAGCTATATACAACCATTTCATCGGGGCAATGATTAAAAATGACTTTGAGAAAATGAATCCTCTGGTCATAAAAAAGAAAATCATTAATCAAATCTTATAGACTAGCACGACAAAATCACAAAAAACATTACGCCCTTTAAAAGGGATATGGTGAAATAAATTATTACACGGAGCCTTAAAGTGGTCTTTTTTTCTCTAATATATATATATATATATATATATATATATATATATATATGTATGTGTGTGTGTGTGTGTGTGTGTGTGTGTGTGTGTGTATATAAATATAAACATAAATATATATATATATATATATATATATATATATGTGTAATATATTATATATATTATTTATATATTATATGATTGGTACTTATTAGAAAGCGCTCAATATCCAACCAAATATATATATATGTATATATATATACATATGTAAGTATATATATATATATATATATACATATGTAAGTATATATATATATATATATATATATATATATATATATATATATATATATATATATATATATATATATATATCTTTAAAAATCAGGAGATCAATTGAATCCGCTAAATTAGTTTCAACCTCAAGGTATCCTCAGGTGATTTTTATCAAATTATTTTTTTTTTTATAAAAATCGCCTGAGGATACCGTAAGGTTGAAACATAGGTAGTGGATTCAACTGACCTCCTGATTTTTTCAAGTAAAAGCTCTGCATGTTATTTTTACTTGAGACATGCATTGAGCACATTTAATATTACTGTTTCCTGGTCTGATTCGACTCTGACCATTAACATTTATGTATTATATATATATATATATATATATATATATATATATATATATATATATATATATATATATATATATTGATGGGTTCAAGCGATCAATAACAGGTATAGAGCGTATGTAAATTTAAAAGTGGACATTGAAGTCAACACAAAGAGGCAACAGTCTGTTTCATGCTTAAACGCAGTCATATATTAAGCATGAAACAGACAGTCGCTTCTGGATGTTGACTTCAGTGTCCTCGCACACGCACAAACATATATATATATATGTTCTGTATTATACATATATATATTATAATGTTCTATATATGTTATATAATATATAATTATATAATATAATGTTCCATATACTATAATGTTCTATATTACACTGTTGTGTATATGTTATATAATATAGTATATATGTTATATAATATATAATATATAATGTTCCATATAATATATACATATATATATCTATATAATGTTCTATATTATACATATATTATAATGATATGTTATATAATATATAATTATATTATATAATGTTCCATATATATATATATATATTTCATTAAAAACGACTGACATGGTGCTTTTATTTAGTTTTTTATATAAATTCTCGTGCGATCTAATAATGTTTTTCTTTTCAGATGATAAATTATATAACAACTGTTCGAATGTTCTTTTTATTCGAGCGCTTTCGGCTATACATTTAGCCATTTTCAAGGATTATATTTCAACTGTTAGAATTAGAAATAGAAATAGTTTGTTATATGTATGTTTTATAAAGTGATTCATTTTTTTTTGTTTTTTTGTTTGTTTTGTTTCAAAACACGGTCAAGATATTATGTCCATGTTCAAAGTTATTA